>JARTUT010001760.1:0-708154 GCA_030674115.1 Micraspis discolor | reverse complement strand
TGATTTCACAGTGGTAATTGGATTGGTAATTGGAAATATGTTATTTCCATACAATTAGAAAGCATAATTGCATTTCTACTTAGTGAAGTTCTTTTTCTAATTTTTCGAAAAGAGTTTCCATATAACATAAACGTTCAGGTTAGTCTAACTGTGGGTGGCTGACGAAGTAGGTTTTCGTATGTAGAGCATAGACTGCACGTCCTAACTGTTCACGCACTAATTAAAAAAAAATTACTGACTTCTAGTCGCTTAACCCCGCCGACTTTAATTCGATACAGGCAGTTGCAGATCGCTGATTACTCAATCAAGACTCATCCAAAGTTCCGGTCAACATCCATGTATCCCTTGAATCGCTTTGCGATGTTGTACGCGTTTTAAAGTCAATAGGTGCTTTATTATTTGTTTTACTAACCGATAATTGAAACGTGAAAGCCAGTGTTGTTCTTTCCGAGTATTCATTTGAGACCTGAGAATTTTCCGGCAGTATTTTGGACCATTGCTGCCCCCATTTTCTTCTGAGTGGGTCTGGAGTGTATTTGAGGTAAGAAAAAATCAAGTTTCTGGTGTACCTACATAATGGGCAAATTACGATGTTATACAGGGTGAGTCTTTGACCACTGCGTTAATTTTCACCATAAGTTCTTGAGATTACCGTTTTTCCAAATTCAGCTGCGTTTAAAAGTTATAAGCATTTTGAGTTTTCACATTGGGCAAATACCCCTCTGTAGTCCAGTTTAGTTTGAATGAAAAATACCTTCTACAGCATCCACTAATGAATCTGAATTGTTTAAAAACATTATTTCAATCTAAAAAATGATTCACTCACTCATGTTTCATCCGATGAGGTCCATATCCAGAAGGAAGCTACAAAATACTAATTTTCTGGTAGAAAGAAGACCAAAAAAGGGTAGTAGTGTCTATCAAAAGTTGTTATGCGAGTTGGTATGGATAGCCACGGCGATAGCAACTTGAGTTAGTGAATGGCCCTGAATATCTTCTTTTCAGTCCCCCATAACTTTCTTATGGTGAAGAATATTCATTCAGATTATTTTCCAGATGATAATCGGATTAATTGGCGAGAATTAAATTCGGATTATGATCCATTATAATCTGCTTTTTCATCATCGCACTCAAATGAGCCAACGTCATTTGAAGTCGTTACAAGCAAATCTCACTTTGTTTACATAGAGCAATTTTTTCAAGAAGCTTCCAATGAGATGACTGATGTCAAGCAGAAATTCATGATCCACTATCCGTATCAACATATACTAATGACATAATGACGGACTTGTTTGTCTTGAGATATGTGGAAGTTAACATTCGCTTTGTTCCAGAATATGCATTGCAAATGGGTGAGGCATTTTTAATGTACTTCGGAGGTTGAAATTCACCCAATAAGCGAATATTCGCATTTAATAAACAAGAAAAGGAAGGATGTCTAAGACAGATTATTGAGTATATCAAAGCTAAAGCGGGCTGATTGAAAAATGTCGAGAAAACATTTGGTTGGAGAACCTTCGAAGTACATTAAAAATGCCTCAATCAAGGCAAAGTATACTCTCAGGAGAAAAGAATAAGACCTTGAGGATGTCTTAGGGAGCTGGATTGGAGAGAATCACAGACGTTTGACCGCTAGATGGCACATGATGGTGTATATAGTTCCAATGTTCTGTCCGGTCTGAGATAGAGTCTGTGGGTTCATTTTTGGTCGTCATCATCAATCAGGTTAAGCGACACTGATGAGGAATAATAATTCCGAAACTATAGTCTGCCTGCTACTTGTGATTGATGACGACACGTTCTCCAACCAAATGTTTTCTCGACATTTTTCAATCAACCCGCTTTAGCTTTGATATACTCAAAAATCTGTCTTAGATAGTTAAAGAGAAATTTCATATGACACTAAGTTCTATCTATCTGCACCGCGGTAATTCACAAACTAACCTCAACTCTCACCTGCAGTTGAAGTTCACTTCAGACTGGAAAGCTCCATATATCGGATTTCTATGGAACTAACTGGATGACACAAAATAGGATTAAATCCCACTTGTTAACAGTTTGTCAACCAATCAGTTATATCTCATATTGTTTGTAATAAATGAATTAAAATAATAATTATAATAAATTTTGTTATTTGAAATTCAATTTGTTACAAATGAAGACTGGCAATAAGGAATATATACAAGAATCTATCTCTTGTATAAATTTTACAACACTCATACTTGAAAGCATTAAATAGGAAAAAGCATTCATAGATAAGTGAATTTATCTAAAAATCTAGAGCTGATACAGCTCTGCAGCTGTCTGCAGGATATTTTCATGGAAACAATGTTCAAAAAATAAAAAAGTCACGAGGTTGGATCAGAAATGCACAAAATTTCTCGAAGAAGTCAAGATATCAATGTGCAGTTTTCGGCATTCAGTTTCTCACGAAAATCGACCTCGTAGGATTTAAGCTAGTTTTTCTCTAACTTCTTTAGGATTTGGTCCTATCTATGAAAAATTACCAATTTGGACTACTCTGTACTTTAATGTGCGTTACTCCATGTTTTCAGACATTTCTGAAACCTCGAAGTAAGAAGAAAAATTTATAAACTGATGAAATCCTTTTGATATTTGATATTTAAATTCATCTTTTGCACGACTGTCACTTAACAGAAACTCAACTAAGCGAAGCTTAAATTTCTTAATCTAGTGACATTTCAGTATCTCATTTTTCCCTAGATCGATAAAGCGATTTCATTGGTTACACGCAATATTTGATATTCTGTGGTAAATATTTCTTCTATTCTATGGCAGAAATATTTGTTTATACAGGGTGATTCCGGAGGAGACCGTCAGATTTTAGATGAAGTATACAGTAGTCAATATAGTTTCGAAACAATGTTGGATTTATGGTTCGGGGCCTTCATTGAGAGTCTACAGGGTGATTTGTCCAATTCGACCGATTTTTCTTTTATTCATAACTTAGGTATGGCTGATCAAACTTGATGGAATTTTCAATGTAGAACAATATGATTATCTTCTTTCAATAATTCCAACATTTTTTCAAAAATACAGAATGGGAATTATGATAAGTTCAGATTAAGTATGCAGGTTGAAAAAACACCCTGTACATTCCGTTTTCAGAAATTTTCTACTTGCTTCAGATTCTACCATAAGTTTACATTACTGGAGTTCTTTTATTTTTTTTGGCACACGTCCATTTTTCCTAGAAAAATTTTTCAAAGATGAACAATATCGTTTTTTCGCTCCATGGCATTGAGAATATTCTGAACTAGATGGTAAAGCTGTATCGTCCAATAATACAAAGCTCTTCCTGAGTCCTTAAATAAATTTTCCAAATTTGAAATTCATTTTTGATCGCTCATATTCAGATGTATACAATCATTTAATTCAAAAAATTTCTTTATACGTACGTGAACCAAAAAAAATCAACATACTACTACTACAAATACAGAATAAACATTCGAAACATATGAAAGGCAAAATTATGGATTAACATAAAATTGAGTCATTATTCAGGTGATTTTCGGCACACTTCCGGTTTTCTATGAAGCGAATATTCCTAAGACATAGTAGTTTCATTCAAAAATGTACTCACTTATCGCCTTATGGTATGTAAAATATTGAATCACGAATGTATGATAAATAGTTTTAATGAAATTGAAAATTTTCTATGAAAATTAAATCTCTATTTAAATCAAATTCTTCAAGATCCATGGTTACCATCACAGTGTTTATGGTTTTTGTAACGGAAATGGAAATGAAGCCAAAATAGAATACCATAGACGATTTCCCAACCGACGTCAACCAAATAAATGTACTTTCGGACTATTTTGTGTGGGGATATCTGAAAACAAGAGTTTATAAGGTTGAAATTAGAAGTAGAGAACACCTAGTTGAAAGGATTTTCGAGGAATGTAATATCTTGAAGTAAAATCAATCCTTCATTAGAAGGTCAATTGGAAATTTAATAAAAGGGTCTCGAATATGTATTCAATCATTTCGAACATTCTATGCAAATTTTGTGTTAATCCTTAGTTTTGCCGTCCATGATATGTTTCGAATGTTTATTCTGTATAAGTTGTAGATTTTTTGGTTTAAGTCGGTAGGTATAAAGATATTTTCTGGATTAAATGATTTTATACATCAGAGGAAAAGCTTTGTATCATTGGACGACACCGGTTTACAATCTAGTTCAGAATATCCTCACTGCCTTGGAGCGAAATAAAGATATTGTTCATCCTTGAAAAATTTTTCTAGGAAAACTGGATGTGTGCCAAAAAAATAAAAAAAGCTCCAGTAATGTAAACTTATGATAGAATCTGAACAAAATAAATATACATTTACCTTTGATCTATGGGTAGAATCCGCCCTTTAAATAGTTAAGTGGCCATGAATGAGCAGTTAAATTTAAGCCTCGCTTAAGGGATTTAAGTGGCGCTTAACAGTTGGTGCAACGCAATTCAAGTTAAGGATTCATTTCAAGGGATGCTTAACGCTAAGTGTGGTTGGTGAAAACGGGCCTAAGTACACTAAAGTGTTTCAACAAAATACCAAACGAATCATCTCGGAAAATCATTAATTGTCACGGTCTCTTAAATTATATTTAACTCAGGAAATGAATCTAGCGGCTCACCCAATTCGAACCGTAACGGAATGAATCGCAAATCATCTAAACGATTGTTACACGCCCTTCTGTCGAAATCACCGTGACGGACAAAAGCACTTCCATTGTCGTCGCTTCTTCGCCCACGTCGACTCTTCAATAAAAATGAAACGGAAGCGACTAAATCAAAAAAAACCAGTCGTCTTCACGAAAGTTGTATTTTTTCGGAGCCGCGCCTTATCGACGTACGTCACTGGCGGAAACCGAGATTATTCTTTCCAGTGCCGCGGACCGTAAAGCGGAAGTGGCGTGCAATTAATACGAATAATAATAGAAGGAACAAAAGAGAGGGAGTGACGTGTAGAGAAGTTTATTCTGTAGAGACTTTCGGTCGCAATTGTTTCTGTTTTCCGGCACGAAAAACAATGTACTAAATGGCTTTGTTCAGTTATTAGTGCGGCGTCGTTAGCGCCGAGACGTCCAGCATTGGATATCCGTGCAATCATGGTGAGTTGGATTTAATTTTCATAAAAATTCGCAAAACTCGGCCCGAAACCACTCTCATAAATATTTACCACTTCTCTCTTCTATTCGGCATATTCCAACTATTTAATACTGTTGTGTACAGGATAGTTTGCCATATACAGGGTCAGTCTTTGATCACTGCGTAAAATTTAACCATAGATTCTTGACGTCAAAAGAAATATTTTCTTCCTATAACATTTTTCCAAATTTGGCCCTGTTCAAAAGATATAGGGTGTTGAAATTTCATAAAAAAATTGCATTTTCACCTGTAATATTCAAACGACAATATCAATTGAAATGATCTCCTGTAGAAGGTTTTTGATAACATTCATGCATGTTTTGGCATGAAAAGATTTTTTCCATTTCTTGTGGGTTTGTCACTACTACTCTACAGATTGGTTAAATTGCATGAAAAACAAATATCGTTGAACTAAAGGTCCGTATCTTGTACTTCCTGGAATCATTAGTCTTTTTGCAGATAAAATCATTTCTCATCTTTTCTCCTAATGCACCATTCTTGAGATATTTGAAGTTGAAAGGAATTGAATCGATATAATTTTGTCAAAATTCTCTGATTTTCCCAAATCCAACTCTGTGCTGAAATGATTCAATAATCAGATTTGTTCAGTGTTGTCTTATTTTATGTCTTTATTGAAGATTTCTACCAAAAGTTGGGGAAATCTCTCCAGTCTATAGTTCCACCACTATACACATAGATGAAATTAATCACTGAACAATTTTTGTCTTACATTTACCACAAAATCTAAATTGCTATTTGCTGTATTCATTATTAATTATGTCTAGCACCTTGTTTGATATTTATTCCAGAGTAATATTCCATAATAAATAGAGAAAAAGTTTTCCATCACTCACATAGGTACTTCGGTATATTTTCATGATGACCGTTGAAATAGATAATGTATTTTCTGTCAGGACCTGTTAAATTGAAGACTTGTCTTTATGAAGAGCTGGTTCTTTAGAGCTTCAGACTTCCAGGGTTCAGAGCTGTGCCAAAGCATTGTGCTTAGTGCTCGTGAAAGCACTCTAAGCACTTTAGTGCTTCCGAGCACTGTGCTCGCGAGCACTTTTCAAAGGCTAGTGCTTAGTGCTTGTTTTTCGGAGCACTCTCGCGAAAATCTTAGTGCTTAGTAATCCGCTAAGCACTAAGCCTTTCCGAATTCTTGAAGTAGGGTCAATATAAGCAGGTACGGTATTTGATTTTTTTATGTGCGCAAAGATAATATGATCGTTTTGAATTAATATTCAGTATTTCTTCAGTCACCATTGATTTGACTTTATGGTTATGAAGGCCAGAAAATTTTTTGTTTTTGCGCTCTTGTTACTAGTGGAACAGGCGGGCTATCGTTCTGTCCAAATGTCTGTAATTTCCGAATATCGAGCCGAAAATGGTTTCAATCCATTGGATTCGACTTCTTGATGGAGAAACTTTGGTCAAATTTAAGTAGGTCAGGCTGGCCGGCCCTCCGATCGTATACTCTCTATCTTCCGAAAGAGATGACCTAGAGTTTTCATTTTTTCAGTATAGGTCGAGTGTCCAAATATCTCGGTCAAGTTCGTTATTGGGCCAAATCCATCCAATAGTTTAGCAATTAATAACATTGATTTCTTGAATATTCATCCTATCAATTCGTAACTTAGAGAATGTCTAGATAGCGTTAAAAGGAAGGAGTGTGCCAAATTTCGAGAAAATCGTCACGAAAGAAAATTTTTTGAAAATTCCCCAAATGATTTTTTTCAATACACGATATCTCATAAGTTATTCGTCAGATCACAACAATTTAGGGCATTTATGCAGGGTATAGGTACCTAAAATATTTTAAAATTTCATCATCATAGCGTACCAGAAGATATAAGAGTTTTTCTGAAAATGAAGTCACAGATTATATTTCTATCTATGAATTCACATCACATCTACTATAAATCTCTATGAGGGTGGTTTTGATTTTATGACAAGTTGTCATAATGAGTGAATATTGAGCCGAAAATGAAACTAATTCTGTGGGTTCATTTTTATGACAAACATGTCTAAAATACTGGTGTGTGCAGTTGTCATATTTTGAATGGAAATGTCATTATGAATTTTGCGACAAGAGGACTATTTTTTCCCAAATGTCTGTAATTTCTGAATATCGAGCTGAAAATGATCGCCATCGGTTGGATTTGACTCGTGATGAAGAAACGGTGGTCCAATTTGAAAATGTTTGGCTGAATATTCTCTATCTTCCGAAAGAGATGAGATAGAGATTCCATATTAATAGGATTAGTTTATTATCCAAATATAAGTCAAGTTAGTTATTGGGCCAGACCTGTCCGATAGCTCAGCAATTATGAATCTGAAATTCGGTTATAATTGATGACACTCAACTACAACAACTTATATATGGTATAGAAATGTGGAAAGAATGCCAGATCGAAGAATTTGCTGAACTGTAAGTTCACTCAACTTCCATTTAAGATATATGTTTATTGATTCTTTCACACTCATTGTGCTGGCTGATTTTGAATCGCACTCTTTTTAAGTCTGAGAGAAGACTTCAGAACAAGCGCGTAAAACCTCCTGATCTCACGTCAGTGCTTTCCACATTTTTTCAGTAATGTGTTCTCGCTTATAAAATAATTGGTCCTCGATTATTAATTCAACTTTATGCATTGATTAGGAACAGCCATTCAGATTCAGATCGACGAATAAGATTAACTAGTACCAGAATGTGAATTGAATGCATGCGTTTCACAAAACAATTAAAATGGCTTTTGAGTTTTTCCCAGTCTCGAAATCATAATTTTAGAAATGTCGATGAAGCTAAAGAGTTCTCATTTCAATCAAACAACATTACATAAAATAGTTCCCACTAAAGTGCTTAGTGCTTAGTGCTCGATATATTCAATTACTTTTGCAAAAGTGCTCGGTAATCCGGAGCCATCTGTCGAAAGCGGTGCTTAGAACTCGAGACTCGAAGCCTTTTTTTTCGAGTGCTTAGGGCTTAGTGCTCGAAGCACTTTTTTTCGGTGCTTAGCACAGCTCTGCCTCTGGGATAGCAGAGACAAAACGCAACACTGGGTTAGAAAAGAGTGGCCTAGAAGGGAAAACATGGATGTTGGGGGAAAGAATATCATCAACGATCCTTTAGTTCCGCGAGAGAAAATCATGTTTCCACCCCTGCATATCAAGCTGGGTCTAATGAAGCAGTTTGTAAAGGCTCTTGATAAGAATGGATCATGCTTTGCATATATAGGGAAAAAATGCCTCAGCTGAGTAAGGAAAAAAAATTAAAGCAGGAATATTTGATGGCTCACAAATAAGACAGCTGATTAAAGACCCTGATTTCATAAATTCAATAATTGAGATTGAACAAAATGCCTGGAATTCATTTGTTTCAGTTGTCCAAAATTTTCTGGGTAAACACAAAGCTGAAAACTATGTTGAATTAGTCAATGAGATGCTGAATAATTTCAGATAACTTGGGTGTAACATGAGCACTATTTACACAGCCACTTAGACCATTTTCCTGATAATTTAGGAGACATTAGTGAGGAGCAAGGTGAAAGATTTCACCAAGATATCAAATGTATGGAGGATCGCTATCAAGGAAGATGGGATACTCACATGATGGCAGATTACTGCTGGTCTTTAAAACGGGATTGTTCTAAAATACATTCAAGAATGTCACGCGAAAGAAGTTTCCGAAATGTTTAGTGAGTAATTGGTTTAAATGATGACTATTTCTGTTTTCTATAGTATATAATGAATAATATCTGTGTAATATAATAAAAATTCCTTTATTAATTTGTTTCTTTAAACCAGGATTTTTCTTTTAAAATAGTGTAATGTATAATTCACAAAAATGTTGATATTTTAAAAATTTGAGCAAAAACTAATAGCATATTTGAATTCAGGGCATCAAATTCATATGAAATCACCTCCAAAATCTTTGGCATCAAAACCACTGTTGACCAGTGAAATTATCGCACAGGAAAAAGTTAGACTTCTCATCGAAAGCAAATTTCTCACGGAAAATCAGCTCGATAGCAATCGAGTGCAAAAATCCTAGACTATATTTTCTTGCTCAGTATTAAGATCGACGTAATTATAAACACCTCGGGATCATTGATTGAAATTATAATATCAGAGTGCATTGCTTGCGCACGACGCTTTGGTTTGACTCGGTGCCTAGTGCACTTGGGCTTCATTATTGATTGCAACGAGTCGAGCAGCGTCCAACCAAAGGGACCCGGCATGACGACGCCTGAAAAACAAGCGTCGGGTTGAGGTTAGGTTATCGTTTCTAGAGCTTAACGCGATATTGGATTGGCATCAACAAGAGATATGGTCTAGCTAGTGTCTAAATGCTGTGTGCCACCGCTACGTTACAAATAGGGACTTAAAGTGCAAAAATTTACGTTTAGGTAAGTGCCGTTTCCTTGCATGTCTCCCTTAATTAAATTCTATATGTTCATTTCTGAAGGAAGTAAATGAAAGCTTGCTCGAAGTTTGTCGACCTAAAAGTGCATTTTCAATTTTTTCGAGATTTTCTAGTAGAACAGCCTGCTATATCGTATTGCCCAAATTTTCGCCGAAAATGGTCATGGTCTTAATCGATTAGATTTTACTCACTGATGAAGAATACTGGGTCAAACTTGAGTATATACGTCCAGCCAGCCGTATATGCTCTTCCGAAAGATATAGAGATGAGCTATAGTTCTCATATTTTCAGAATGGTTTGACTGTCCAAATATCACGGTCAGATGCTCGCAATGTGTGTGAAGTTGGCCCTGCACTTTTTGATTTCCGAAAAAATTTTTGTTGTGCTGAATTGTGCTAGGTTTGTGCTGCTTTGTGCTGTTCGAATTTTCTCGTTATTTCAAGTAGTTTTCGAGATATTTCACTAAATGCATAAAATGAACCAGCCCCGCACTTTTTGAAAATTTGAGTTTTAACCACTGAAATGAATTGTGCTAGACGTAAACTGAGTTGTGCCGTTCGAATTTTTGAGATGGATCTCTTAATTTCCCAGAAAATGGAAAATCAAAAAAAAAGCCCCGCACTTTTTTTTTCTTATCGGAAATGAGTGTAAAAAGTTGTGCTAGGTTTGTGCTGCGTTGTGCCGTAAAAATTTTCATGGAAATATCTCACATCTTCCGGAAAATCCCGAAAATCCATTACAAGGCTAGCCCCGCACTTTCCTTTTTTTTCAATCGGAATATGTGGAAAAAATTGTGCTACGCGTGTATGAAGTTGTGCTGTTAATATTTTTGAAAAATCAAGTTTTTTTTCCGAAAAAACTGAAAAATTCGAAAAAGATAACCCCGCACTTTCTTTTTTTTTCCATAAAAATCATCTCATAGAGTTGTGCTACATTTGTGCTGTCTTGTGCTGATAATTTTTTCAGAAAAAACTTCAAGTTGTCATTTTAAACGGTGAAAAATCAAAATATCAGTAGATTGAATGATGAATTGTGTGAATGGCAACACTGTTGTGAAATTAGCCCCGCACTTTTTGATTTTCGATAAAATGTTTGTGATGCTAAATTGTGCAAGGTTTGTGCTGCTTTGTGCCATAAAAGTTTTTTTTTCAAATGGTACGATTAATTAGATATTTCACTAAGTAAGTAACAGCGAATAATGTACATTTTCATTTTTTTTTTCCGTTTAACGGTCATTTGATAACTGAATCTCATTCAACAGTGAATGCACTGATTTGTGCTTTTCGAACTTCCTCGAAAAAAACTCTGATATACCGGAAAATCGAGTTTAAAAAATTTTCAATATTCTTTTTGTGTTCTTTCTTCCGAATCGAAATTACCAAAACTTGTGCTACTTTCGTACAAACTCGTTCAAACCTAATTTTCAAAATTCACATGAAATTTTTTCTCAAAAGATGGAAAAATTGGAGAAATCAGTATATTCCTGAAAAATCTTGATAGAAGGCAACGTAGTAGCAGTACATAGAATTAGGTGCTACCCCGTGGTGCGACCGTGTAAACAAAATAGTATGACTCATCTAGAATTTTATTACTTCCAGGTGGATAGCCGTGGATAGGAAAGAAAAAATGAAAATGTACATTATTCGCTGTTACTTACTTAGTGAAATATCTTATTAATCGTACCATTTGAAAAAAAAACTTTTATGGCACAAAGCATCACAAACCTTGCACAATTCAGCACCACAGACATTTTATCGAAAATAAAAAAGTGCGGGGCTAACTTCACAACAGTGTTGCCATTCACACAATTCATCATTCAATCTACTGATATTTTGATTGTTCACCGTTTAAAATGACAACTTGAAGTTTTTTCTGAAAAAATTATCAGCACAAGTCAGCACAAATGTAGCACAACTCTATGAGATGATTTTTATGGAAAAAAAGAGAAAGTGCGGGGCTATCTTTTTTCGAATTTTTCAGTTTTTTCGGAAAAAAAACTTGATTTTTCAAAAATATTATCGGCACAACTTCATACACGCGTAGCACAATTTTTTTCACATATTCCGATCGAAATAAACGAAAGTGCGGGGCTAGCCTTGTAATGGATTTTCGGGATTTTCCGGAAAACGTGAGGTATTTCCATAAAAAATTTTACGGCACAACGCAGCACAAACCTAGCACAAATTTTTACACTCATTTCCGATAAGAAAAAACAAAAAACAAACAGTGCGGGGTTAACTTTTTTTTTGATTTTCCATTTTCTGGGAAATTAAGAGATCCATCTCAAAAATTCGAACGGCACAACTCAGTTTACGTCTAGCACAATTCATTTCAGTGGTTAAAACTCAAATTTTCAAAAAGTGCGGGGCTGGCCCATTTTATGCATTTAGTGAAATATCTCAAAAACAACTTGAAATAACGAGAAAATTCGAACAGCACAAAGCAGTACAAACCTAGCACAATTCAGCACAACAAAAATTTTTCGGAAATCAAAAAGTGCAGGGCCAACTTCACACACATGAGTCTCGGGCCTAACTTCTATTCAGCGTCGCGAGTTTTCGAAAGTGTCAACTTTCAATAGGTTACTGTCAAAATTTTATGACGTTCAGTTCATTATTTATTGAGCTACAGGAACTTAAGTGACGCTATTTCTTGTATTTTTGAAATGATGGATAGCGATTTCTTGTGTTGTGGAGTTCATTGGAAAATACACCTTTCAAGTCCAAATATGGCGTGGAAAATGTTATCTGTATCAATTTCCTTGATTTCTTTGACGCTGTAGATTCTCAAAATTCTAAAAGTTTGGCATTGCCCATCCTGCCACCTCAGATGTCTCACAGAGTATATAGTCGTTTTATTTGTTGTTTTCTTCATAACACTGCAACTCTACGAGTTCATCAGCCTGAATGCAATAAATCCATGGCTAGTGTCAAAACATAAATAGAACGTTTCGATGCATTCACTATGTGTTCACACTGTTCCAGATATATCTTTGTTATTGAATCGGTATCAGACAACTGGTGTCAAGGCACCGATAATGAGCCGTGATTTTTTCAGCGGAATGCACGAAATCGCTAAATATTTTCAACAATGGTGTTCCTGTGATAACAATTTCCATTGTTTTGACTTCGTCCGTACGTGAGTCATTTATTCGAGGTGATTAAATTCAACCGCATCTGATTATGGTAATTCGTGTTATTTTATGTGCAATTGGTGGGTCAGTTAAGAGCATAAAAGATGATTGAGCTCTTCATTCTTATGGTAGATTCGGCACCACATTTACCAACAGTTACCTGAAGACATCAATGAAATTATACCTTCGAGTTATAAGCATATTTTGTATAAATAAAGGATGAACATACATACGAGTTGAGGCCTTGAAAAAAGTGATGCAGTCTTTCGACTAATAGTCCATTGAAATGTCCCATTTTTTAGGCTTTACCTTGCGTTTTTTAGAGGACGCAATTTTATTTTTTTGATGTGTAAGGGGGGTCAGTGTAAAGCAAAAACCAAGTTTGTGGGGTCGCCACCCTTGTCCCACGGCCGCCACCTTGAAAATAGGGGTTGAAATGGTATTTACGATATATCTCTTAAACTATCTATTTTATAAAAAAAAGTTATTAACATTTTTTGATGCAAATTAAATACTCTACAACTTTGCTCCAGTAACTTTTTGTCGTAGAACTATAAATAAAAAAGTTATAAGCGAAAATCTCCGGAAATTTGAGAAAAAAATTTATATTTTTCGATGTAACTTTTTTTTTTATCATTTTACGAAAAAATGATGTCTGACCATTTTTGTACATCGTCTTTTGAGGAACAACTTTTATTCGCATCATTTTTTCATTAAGTCAATAGCTAAGGTTTTACAGCGCTCCGAAGGAATTACATTCACAAGACAGTATTAATCACAAATTCCCAAACACCACCTAATACATCATTGAATTAAACAATAATTAAGGAAACAATCTATAATAATGGCATAGATACGAAAACACTAAATTTCCTGAAACAATGGGAATTCCAATGTTGCTTACCAACAAAAAGGTTAGTAAACTGGATGGGTCGTTCTTAATAATTAAATTAATCTGAATTCTACCTGTAAAATAGATTCGAGCGGCACTCAAGGTACAATGGCTTCGGTTTTTGCACTCACAAGCACTCACTAAAAACTTTCGAAAAGGGAACTTAATTCGCTCAGCGGTCAACTGATAATAATCCACACCATCTTCGATTCCCTCCTTCCTCTGGTTGCTCCACGCAGTCGCGTAACGTGCTAACTTCACGCTTCTAACCATAGAATGTATTTTGACAATCAACTCTCTTTCGAGGTACGTGAGACCAGTGGCGTCTCAACATAGGGTGAAATGGGACTACGATTTTTGGTATGAAAGAAAACCTAGGATGTTACAAAGCTTTTGTTTTATTCACTGGTTGTTTTCTTTGGTATATTTCTTTTGTATATTTCGAGCTTTGGGTTTTGGACTGGATCAGATTTGAATGTAATCTAGTTTAATTTATATTTTTCCATTGGATATTTCGCTAATTAGTGTAAACTCTGAATACTTGTTCATAAAATAAATAAAAAATAAATTACAAATCTTTTCAAATCTTCATGATTGACATATTTTACTACGTATTCTAATTTAAAACTCTTTTTTCAGAAATCAGTAGACAAATGGCAGAGAATGGCCGTAATAATATGGGAGAAGATGACCGTAGAAGAAGATTGCAGAAGGTGAGAAGAAGACTGGATTTCGGCGACGAACCTATCCCAACTCCGCCTAATCAAATGGATCCCAGAATCGAAGAAAATGCTGTGGAAAATCATGATCTTGATCTCAGTGCAGCTTCAGCTAAATGGAATTTCGATTTTAAGAATGAAGTACCACTTGATGGAATTTGGGAGTGGGAGAAAGTCGAATCTAGGGATCAACAGAGCTATAAAGAACTAACCTTCGTGAAGAATGACAATGATAATAAAGAAAACAGGAGCATTTGATTGGAATTTATTCATCAATATAAAAAACCTTTAACTTATATTTTACTCGATTATTGATTAATTTATTTATCCAAAGATATTGATTTTGGAATGCAATAGAGGAATGAATGAGTACTTAAAATTGAAGTAAATTTTTATGAATTTAAACTTTTACAGTATATATTTTTCATTTATATTTTCACATTTTTCCAGTGAATTTTTCTTTGAAATTATTTGTGATGTATTTTCTATTTTCGAACTGACATTTGATCTCTTAATCATTAAATGGACTTTCGTGAATTTTTATAGAATTGGTAAATTGTGGTTGTTTTTTCGAGAATGCATTTTTCGATTCTTTGTTTGTTTTCTGTTAAAGTTTTTTATTTATCTATTTATTGTTTATTTACTAGCAATAGTGATACTAGTCGTAAATTAGGGTAGTTTGGTTTTTTCTTATTTATATTTTTATTGTAGTATGAGGGTTGAATTCAATATTCTCCCATGCGGCTTTACACCAAAAACTTGTATATAAAATGTAAAAAATAGATATATTTAATACAAATTTTTATCAATCTGTATATACTGAATAATTACAGGTACCCATATGGTCGGTGGCATCTATTCATAATATAGGATGAAGCACATCTTTCTGCAAATTGAATCCGTTGAGTTAGTTTTGCTATAAGAATAAAAATCATTTTCAGTTTTTTAGTATTGCAGATTGCATCATATGCCAGAAATTAGTAAAAACTAGTATTTCAGAAATGTAGCTTATATAACCTTATATTGATCTAAAAAGTTTGAAATATTTCTGATGAATAGTCTCCGAAATAATTTAATAGGCCACCTACTTTGGGACATCCGATATATCGGGATCATATCGGATCATGAATATATAATATATTATATTAGGTGTAGAAATAAGTTTCCGCGGTTTGTCAAAAGATGGCCCCACCAGAAGGTTATGGAGAAATTGTCAGATGTAAAACGTAATATCCCAAGTTTAGTCATCTGGCAACACCATAACCTTAAAGTACTAGTGATTCCGTATCAGCATCACGTAATTTTTTTCGTGCAAAAATGTCAAGTTTTATTCCGAATAAGCATCATTTGCGGGAACTTTTGATTTACTTCTTTAATGTGAAAAAATCTGCAGCTGAGGAGCATCGATTGCTTCTAGAAGCATATGGTGAAGCTGCTTTAAGTGAGAGAAGTTGTCAGGAATGGTTTCAAAAGTTTAAGAACGGTGAGTTTGACGTTAAAGACAAAGAACGCAGTGGAAGGCCGAAAGTGTACGAAGACATGGAATTAGAAGCACTATGGGAGGAAGATTCGTCCCAAACGCAAAAAGAACTTGCACTTACTCTACAAGTGACTCAACAAGCAATTTCACATCGTTTAAAATCGTTAGGAATGATTCAAAAATAAGGAAATTGGGTTCCATATGAACTAAAGCCGAGAGACGTTGAACGCCGATTATGCTTGAGTGAAATGCTGCTTGCCAGGAATAAAAAAAAGAGTTTTTTGCATCGTATAGTTATTGGTGACGAAAAATGGATTCACTACGATAATCCAAAGAAGAGAAAGTCATGGGTTAAGCCCGGCGAACCATCAACATCGATGAATATTCATGGAAAAAAACTCATGCTGTGTATTTGGTGGGATCAGCTTGGTGTCGTGTATTATGAATTGCTGAAACCATTACTGGAGCTCTCTACCGAACACAATTGATGAGATTGAGTCGGGCACTTAAGGAAAAACGCGCCCATTACTACTCCAGACACGACAAAATTATTCTTTTACACGATAATGCTCGTACACATGTTGCGGCGCCGGTAAAAACATACTTGGAAACACTCAACTGGGAAGTTTTACCCCACCCGCCGTATTCACCAGACTTAGCCCCTTCTGATTATCATCTGTTCCGATCGATGGCACATGGTCTGTCTGAGCAGCGCTTCACATCATATGAAGACACCAAAAATTGGGTAGATTTGTGGATAGCGTCAAAAGATGAAGAGTTTTTTCGAGTATCCGAATGTTGCCAAAAAGATGGGGAACAGTAGTGGCAAATGATGGAAAATTTTCCTTTACAATAAATTCCTAATTTTTTATAAAAAACCGCGGAAACTTATTTGTACACCTAATATATAATATATAATAATTGATTTTTGCCTTACAATTATTTTCAACATGTTAGTGAAATAAGCTACATTTATCTACCTCTTCTCACCTGGCTGCGGACAAGTATAACAAGCATGGAGATTGTGAGTAGGATTTGTTTTCCATTAGTGCGGAGCGAAGAGCATCGCGGCTTCACCGTTCGCAGGTTTTTTCGAAAACAATCAGCAACAAGCTTTACCCGGAAACTTACAACTATATTAAACATGTCCGAACGCTCTGTTAGGAGGATTTTGCATAAAGATGCCTCCAGATTTTCAAAAATGGCTCCCAAGGAATGTTAGACCGTATACTAGCTAGGTCAAAGTTTCGCGATGAAGACCACTTTGATCTTTCGGGATTCGTAAACAAACAGAATTTCAGTAATTTTTCGGTCAATAACGCACAATAAGTAGATGAAAAATTGCGGTGTAGCACTGACTGTAGCAGAATAAACGACTTTTTCGTAGGTTGTTCCAATTTTTTTAATAGCCCTTCAATTTTCGATTTCCATTTTATTCGGAGAGAAACAAGTACTTGAATACGAACCAGCGTTGAGTGTGTTGAGTGTAGAAGTTTACAATATTCTGCCGTTTTAATTAAATTCGGTTTCAAGGCTCTAATTTTATTGAGAGTAAATTATCGAATATATTATATATTATGTTAAGAAACGCCTGTTTCTCACTAACTAAAATCTGGCGGGGGTCTACGATTTTTGCTCTACACCACTGTGTGTGGGTGGGGAGTGTATGCACCCTGATCTTAAGATACGTGCATGGTTTCGAATTGTAACTGGGATATAATATTTCAGTCGAGTTATCCAATATGGCAATTTCACGAGCAGATTAACAATGGCATGTTCCTCTTACATTGTTTGCTGCCACCCAACCCTGCAAAGTATTTCGTAATTCATCACACCAGCCACGAGCAGTGGTGACTTTAGTCCGTTAAGTTATTTTGTCGTCGGAGCCAGCTAGCATACAAAAATTCCCTCAATGACTCAGACCCTCCTGACCAATATAGTCCAGTAAAGGAAGGGCTGAAATAATTTTTTCTCGGAAAGTGCTGCATTTTTGATATGTTGATTGTTATAATGAGAGAAACATATGGTCAAAAATGCAGGTGTTAAAATTTTCAGGAACATTGAAAAATTCTTGAAAATATAGAGAAAAACACGGTTTTTCTGATATTTTTGCGAATTAGAAGGTTTAGTAAAAAAAAGTTTTGACCAAAAGTTGTAGAGCGGAAAATCTAGTCCAAATTATGTACTTTATCGTTCTCGAAAGTGAATTTATATACTTATAAACAGCGTATTTCTTTAGTAGCGCAATACCAATTTTAAATTTGGCGCTCGATGAAATGACTACTTGAACCCTGAAACAAACATCTGGCAGATCCTGGCAGATCCCATTCGTCTTCATTGACATCAGAGTTCTGTTTATCAGGTCAGAGACATTTTCACAAGTTATCCCGTTACATATTTTGCAGAACCTTGTACATTTCAGTCCTGCTTTTTTGCAACTGTAGCGAGAAGTATCACATTTTCCATTACAGCTGCAGAATACCTTTAACAAATGTGAATCAATAAAAACAATAATAAGAGTGAATTTCTGAAACTAGTACAACTAGGGTGTTAATGAATTTCCTGACACTGCTTAAGTGCAAATCTCAATCTCCAATACGTTCTGCTTCGACAAACTAGAGTAAAATAATCACGATCTTCAAATATTGAAGTGTTTCCTTGAATTTCCGCGTTGAACATACATCATTGGGTCAATATTACAATTGCCCAAAGTAGGAGAATCTTCCTTCCATTTTTCGAACAACAGTTTCACTTGTTTCTCAATTTTATCAGTCGCAGTTGTATTGTTTGTTTTCAAAATATGAATTCCTAAAGCAGTGAAAGTTAATATGTGACCACGTAAAGCTCTGCTGAAAGCTCTTCAGACATTTTGTTCACTGATTGGAAAAATGACGATATAGTGGACTGTATTATTTTAAAGGCCTGCGCTGGTTTACTTGCAAGTACACACAAAAACACTAGATAAATATATTTTAAACGTTATATATTTACATACCACATAACCCCAGTTAGGTTATGTTGCTTCAACAGCTGACGACGAAAGAGAATTAATAACGGTTAGTTTCTGGGACGTCACAAAATTCAACCATAGAAGGTTAATTTAGAACACAGACAACAAAAAGCTCATCCCAAATTATACATAAATACACAAGTCATCATATTAACATTATCATCATATTAACATTACAAAATCTCATAATAAGGACAAAAGGAGCACAAAAATACAAAACAAATAACACAAATAATTATAGATAAGAGATAGAGAACTGACGCTAACGCCATCTATTGGGGTTTCTCTCAACTATGAGATTTAAAGTTAACTGCAATTTCTCCATACCGCCCGACTTGACAGGCTACAGGGCTTCAACAGGATAAAAGTGATTTGAAATTGCGTTAGATTAATTAAACTTATAAAATAATTATATAAACAAACATTGGATAAACAGTCAACATTTTACCATATTGGGTAATGGGCACAGTTTTACCACTGGGCGTTTGAAAACACCTTTTACAGTTTTAACACTCACTACACGAGTAACACCATCACTACCAGGATGAAGTTCAACAATTCTTCCAAGATCCCACTTTGCTGGAGGACAGTTGTCGTTTCTTATGATAACCATCGTTCCCACAACAACTGGACTGGAACCAGTAGTCCACTTTTTTTCTCTGTTGGAGGGAATTGAGATAGTCCCGCGACCAACGTTTCCAGAAACATTGATGGAGCTGCTGGAGCAACTGGAACCTGGAGAGTCGATTCAGTTGAACGGATGTGACGTCTGGATCTGGTACACTTCGATACAGCCGGCCAATGAGGAAATGAGCAGGGGTTAAGGGTGTTAAATCATTGGGATCGGAAGAGAGGGGATACAAAGGTCGGGAGTTTAAGACAGATTCTATTTGCGTCAACACAGTGCTAAATTCTTCAAAGGTTAAAATAGTTTCTCCAATTACTTTGTACAAATGAGTCTTAAAGGACTTTACATTAGCTTCCCAAATACCTCCAAAATGAGGTGAGCTAGGAGGAATAAAATGCCACTTTAGATTATTTTCATCAGCGAAATTCAAAATGGAAGATTCATCCTGTTTGAGGAATTGATATAATTCTTGCAGAGAGTTATTTGCACCGACAAAATTAGTTCCATTATCTGAAAACATATCAGATGGAACACCTCTTCGTGAAACAAATCTTCGTAAACAAGCAATGAAAGCGTCTGATGTCAAATCTGAAACCAACTCAAGATGCACTGCCTTAACACCTAAACATATGAACAAGCAAACATAAGCCTTTGCCCTACCATTTTCATCAACTGATCTTAAATAGACTACTGCACCATAGGATCGAATGCTAGCGTCAGAAAATCCAAAAAGCTCTACCTTTAAAGGATTCAATAACAATGAGAATCGGGGAACACGAAGACTTAATTTTGCCATATCTTGTTGAAAGGCTAACCACCTTTCTCTCAATTCATCAGGAATCTCTTCATCCCAATCCAATCGAAGAGTCCACAACTTCTGAATTAACCTCTTCGCAACAATAACAGTAGGTGACAATAAACCTAAAGGGTCAAAAACTTTTGATATCTCCGACAAGACATGACGCTTAGTGCATTGAGTCGAGAAAATGGGTTCAGGAAATTGAAATGAGAGTTCATCACTCTCAGAGAACCATTGGATACCTAAGCATTTTGTGTCTTTATTACAGATGGTTAAAACATCTGACGATTGCAAATCTGGTCTAAAATCACTCAAGCAGTTTCGGTTATTAGATCTCCATTTTCGCAACTCGAAGCACCCAGAATTTAAAATCTTTGAAATGTCGCCACAAACCTGAATAGCTTGGGATTCACTATTGAATCCGGCAATCAAATCATCCACATAAAAATCCTCCTGAATAACTTTAGAAGCAGCTGGATACTGATCTTGCGAATCGATTGCAAGCTGTTGAATGCACCTCATAGCTAAGTAAGGTGCACTTGTTAGACCGTACGTAACAGTGTTAAGATTATACACCTGAATATCATCCTGTTTGTCAAATCTCCAAACTATTCTTTGCAATGGTCTATCATCTGGATGAACAAGTATTTGTCGATACATTTTGGCTATATCTGCAGAGACAACAATAGGAAATTTACGGAATTTAACTAACATTTTGAAAAGATTGCCAAGAATCGGAGGCCCAACATGTTGAAGATCATTCAATGAATAACCTGATGTAGTGGAAGATGACCCATTAAATACAACTCTGATTTTTGTTGTAAGACTATCCTCACGAAGAACAGGATGAGGGGGTAGAAAGAATGATACCTTATCATGCGTTATGTCGCTCACTAAACTCATGTGTCCTAACTCTAAGTATTCTCTCATGAAATCATGGTACTGCTCCTTTAGGAGAGGAGTTTTCTCTAACCTCCTCTCTTGAGACAACAACCTTTTAATTGCGATTGCCTTTGAATCACCCAACTTACTAATGTCATCTCGAAAAGGAATCTTCACTACAAATCTACCGTGTTCATTACGAGAGAAAGTTGATTTAAAACTTTCTTCACACGCAATATCTTCCTTAGAAGAAAATACCTCATTTTATTATACAATTCTTCAACCACCCAAAACCGTTGCAATAATGAATTAATGTCATCATTCTCAGAAGTTGCAAATAAATTCAGGGTTTTAATGTTCGGAACATTGTTATTACTCAAACAACCGGAAACTGTGAAGCCAAAGACAGTATTTTGTAAAACCGGATATCCTTTTTCAATTTGATCTGCTGCGGTTCTAAGCAATCCCAAAAGTTGGACGATCCAATGATCATATCGATCTTTTTGGTTGATAGAATTCCGGATCTGCTAACTGTACATTGTGGGAATATCTAAATTTGAAATGTTTAACGGTTCATTTGGAAGTCGGTCTGCTATTTTAGGTAAGACAAAACAATTCAAATTCATCGCGTAATTCCTAGTCAATGATTCCACCAAAACATTACATTGTCTATTCAAATGTGACACTGAATTTATACCCGTTACACTTATATGTGCATCTGACAAAGGTAATTTCAATTTTGAAACTAAATCTTTAGTAACGAAGTTTGATTGGGATCCTGAATCCAAGAGAGCATGGCAGATATGTTTATTTCCATACTTGTCTGTGACATGAATTTTCACCGTTGACAATAAAACATACGAGTTTGTCAAACTTGTAAGGGCAACTCTTTCATTTTCTAAGTGCAATAATCTATTATGCTTTTCCTTGCAACTTGGACAAGCATTATGTCGACACTCGTTAGGTCTGTGTCCTCTACAAAGACAATTCTGACACAGACCTAATTCATTGACTTTTTCGACTCTCTCAGTGATACTAAATTTTAGAAAATTTGAGCAATTATAAATGGTGTGATTCCCATCACAGAAGAAACACTTAACTGACTTTGGTTTTAATTTATCAGTCTTACCCAAATAGCTTCTGACTTGCTTTCCCTTAAATTCCTTTTTAACTTTATCTTGGTCGACTTCATGATTTTGTTCTAATGATTCCAGCAAATCAGCTCTATTCTTCAAAAAGGTTGTGAATTCCTTAAGGGTGGGCAGGTCTAAATTGGCTTTCACCTTTTCCCATTCACATGCTGAAACTTTATCGAGTTTAGTAGTAATCAAATAAATTAATAAGGGATCCCAAGAATCCACATTCAAACCAAGATTGCTTAATGTTCTCAAATGTTTGAAGAGAGAATCTATGAGACTGCGTAGTGTCTTCAGAACATTCTCTTTTCAAGGGACTCAAATTAAATAAGCATTTAATATGGTTATTGATCAATAACTTTTTATTGTCGAACCGATTACACAGTAAGTCCCACGCAATAGTATAATTTTCTGATGAAAATTCAAGGGACTCTATCATTCTTGAAGTGGCACTATTTAAACTGGCCCGCAAATAATGATACTTTTGTATCTCACTAATAGATTTATTTGAATGAACGAGAGAATGGAAAATATCTTTAAAACTCAACCATCCTTCATATGTTCCATTGAACTTAGGTAAGTCTATGACTGGTAATTGCACCCTTGACTCTACCTCAGACTTGACATCATTATTCGAAACATTTCTCTTATTTAAGATTAACATGATTTTGCTCTGACACCTATTCATATGGTCAAAAAACTCTTCCCTCTCATTCATTTGTGTCTCAAATTGACAGTCCTCACAGGATTCTTCAATCTGTGATTGAACTTCATCAAAACTATCCTCAATTAATGACAACTTTTCTTTGAAACCTCTAACAACAATTAAATCTTTTTCGCTCAAAGAAGATGAATCCATCTCGAATTTCCCAATGAAGGGTTCTAATTTTTTCGAAATGATTGTGAATCTACCTCTTAAACTGGCACGTTTTCTCATGAGTGTTCTATCCATAATTAACAAAATATGCTAAGTACTTACTTAATAATAATTAAATTTGTTGACTCAAATAGAATTGGCTGGTATAAAGGATACTTTACAAATGGATTCCTGTGGCTCTTTCTTGATTTTCAACAAATGGCTTGTTCTCACACACGAGGACAGGTAACAGGAATTCTTCTGGAGACTTCAAACGTGATTTTCTAGCACTTTCTTGGTTTCCAACACTCGGAGACAGAAAGGTCACTAGTTTTCTTTAACTTGAAAGGTGTACTTGCTTCCTCTGGCACTTTCTTGGTTTCCTATGATGTCTTCTTTAAAACAGGAACAGAAAAAGGTCACCAGTTTTTCTAGCACTTTCTTGGTTTCCAATACTCAAGAACAGAAAGGTCACTAGATTTTACTCAAAACCAGAATACGCCGAATGCGGCACGTAGGACCATGGAAAAAATACTATATAGTGGACTGTATTATTTTAAAGGCCTGCGCTGGTTTACTTGCAAGTACACACAAAAACACTAGATAAATATATTTTAAACGTTATATATTTACATACCACATAACCCCAGTTAGGTTATGTTGCTTCAACAGCTGACGACGAAAGAGAATTAATAACGGTTAGTTTCTGGGACGTCACAAAATTCAACCATAGAAGGTTAATTTAGAACACAGACAACAAAAAGCTCATCCCAAATTATACATAAATACACAAGTCATCATATTAACATTATCATCATATTAACATTACAAAATCTCATAATAAGGACAAAAGGAGCACAAAAATACAAAACAAATAACACAAATAATTATAGATAAGAGATAGAGAACTGACGCTAACGCCATCTATTGGGGTTTCTCTCAACTATGAGATTTAAAGTTAACTGCAATTTCTCCACTGATTGTGCAGCGTATGAAGTAGCCCAAAGATCTTTCAAACCACTCCCATCCATGATAAAGCCAATGGCGCCCATATATGACATCAATAAATGGAACCCTCCTAATCTCACAGCAATATTCCTAAATTCAGGATTGTCCGACTGCACAATGATAGAGTTAGCTTCGAAATAAGCAGGCTGATCGAATGTTACAAAAGTTGTTCTACTTTTATTTCTCTTCGTTTCTTAAACTGCGTAGAGCAAAGCTGTGTGTAATGTGGTTAAAGTGGATGGTGGTGCATTAATGAATGGGAGACAATTAACATGCGACATCATATATGTACGTCTCGTGATAAAATTTCATGAAAACCCTTCCATGTTGAAATATTTTTTTATTTCGAGAGATTTCGCACATAAATACGCAACATATGATCATGGAACTTCAGGTTGCACTTTTTATATGAAGTTTTGATTTATCAACGAACTCTTCAATTCATCAGGATTCGTGTAACTTAATGGTATCACTTATATCTGCTTTTGTGAAGCTAAAATAGAAGCAGGTGGCATTTCCATCAGCCTTTTGGAACCTCCTTCATATTCAACATCATATTCTGGTGTAATGACTTTAATACCCCCAAACAGTGATATGTTTCATGACCATCCAACGTACTTACATTGTGATCTGTGTTATCAAAAACGAATTAAATGAAAGAGTTTGGATGCGTTAATTTTGCAGGTTGCATAATAACGAAAGCTTCATATAATTGAATATTGTGGTATGAAGCCGATACTCCCAATTTACTCATCATGTCAATTATCAAACGAGAACCTATTTTTCTGTAGACATAAGTTCCTACAGCTAACTGAAATTTGGAAATGAATATCCTTGGACGAACAATGGAAATTATGGAATGTGCTATTGTATCACGTTTCACATCTTTCCTTTCACTACATTTTGAATCTAGTAAATGGAATAGGAGAGTTTTCAAACTTTCCGGAATTTCAGATATAGTGCTATCCAAGAATTTACTTGAGACGGAATAAATTTTATAGTTATAATCTTGTTTTTTTTTTATCAGCTACAATGATTTGACCAGCTATCCGTAAAATTACATTTTTTTGATAATTACAGAGAGAATCGGGATTGAAAGCTAATCTTTACTAAGCTCCATTATATTGGGAGATTTGTAAAAGAAAACCGATTGCTTCCCACGATGTTTTTCGATGATAATGACATTACTATATTTCTCTTTAAATTTTTTTATGAAAGTATTATTGTTGAGAAAGTTTTCCCCCCATAACTAACTATATAATAATCTGTTCTTGTAAGTATTCGAAATCCCGTCAACGGGTTATTTGAGAAAATGAAATTTTGGTGCGCCAATTATTCATTCCAATGCGTCACTGAAATATTGATTTCAAACTAATGAGTTTAAACCCAATAATTACATGTTATTGATATCCCAAGCGAGCTGTTATTCATTCTAATAGACCAAGAATTTCAAATCACACTCTCCAATCAACTTGTGCTGAATCCTACCCTGTTCTAGAACTTCAGATGTCTAGGACCGCTCGGTTTTGCACTAGGCGCCAAATTTCGAATTCACTGTTATCGCCGCATTAGAGAAATACCTTAATAATCAGTACACAAAATCAGTTTCAAGAACGGTAAAGTACATAATTTGGACTAGAATTTTCCGCTCTACAACTTTTGTTTTAAACTTTTTCTCACTAAACCTTCTCATGTGCGAAAATATCAGAAAAACCGTATTTTTTTCTCTTTTTTCAAGAATTTCTCAATGTTCCTGAAAATTTCAAGACCTGTATTTTTGACCATATGTTTCTCTCTTTATAACAATCAACATATCAAAAATGCAGCTTTTTCCGAGAAAAAGATGAAAGAATTAAATTTGTGCCCAAAGTTCTACTTTGTCAGTGTAACTCTTTCGAAACTAATTCGAAAATTACAAATATCTCAACGGAATAACATTGTACTTCGTGGGAACCAGTACACAAAATAGAAAAATAACCCCTTTAACGAGTGCTAATCAATGAAGGAAAATACAGTGGGTTTACTGCAACCCAAAACCAATAATTATGTCTTGCAATACCTGTACGCTTAATTAGACCGACTCCCGTGGCAACAGAGTCCAATTTCTGGCAGATGGTCTGCAAATACTGATGGACCAGCCTCCCTGCCTGGGTGTATCCTTTCATTTTCCGCTCGACTTTGTTTTAAAATTTGGATGGCATGCACCGTATGGCAGATGACACGTAAAGGGTGTCATTTTCATAAACGGTCATTAATTTGCTGGACTTTTTTCATTTTTTAGTTTGGAATATTGAATATCGTGTGACATATGGTCGATGTTGAGGACCAACTCTGATGGGATCTCTTTCCGTTTAGGAACTGTATATTCCGATTGGACATACCTCACTAGCAGATGTTTGCATACCTCGCATACCGAGTCTTGATGTTCGTTCATATAAAAAGTTAACAGGGAGATTGATTGGAGTTTTAATGAACGTGATTTAAAGTGATGAGTATTGTAAATTACAAGAAATCTATAAATTCAACTCTATCTGTTGCGCAGTTCCCTAGTATGTATAGTTATTTCCAATACAAATTTTAAAGACGCTGGAAATTATCACGAGAGCTTCAGATATATTGGGTTGTTCGGAAAGTCATTTCGTTTTTTTTTGGGGAACATGAAAGACAGCTTTCGTATAATGAGTAAATATTTTATTAATTTATATATTGGCCATTCTGATGATGGAGCTCGTGTTGAATGATTGTTTGGGCAATTACCATCATCTATTGTGGATGTAATGTTTTCCGACGTTTCGATAGACATCTTCTATCTTTATCAAGGAGGAAATGTAAAAAACCTTTTGAAAATTATCAATATTGACAGAAGTCATGAAAGAAAATGAATGTAATTATGGAAATGCTTTCTATTTGTATTGAAACAACATATTTCCAATTTGAAGACATCTTTTATCAACAAGAATTTGGAATGGCCATGGTTTCACCACTATCACCAATTTTAGCTGAAATTTTCGAACAGAAGGCATTAGAAAAATATGTACTTAAACCCAAACTGTGGAAAAGATATGTGGATGATACTTTCATTATTTGGCAACATGAAAGAGACACTATAGATGGATTCCTTCAATATCTAAACAATCAAGAGGAATCAATTAAATTCACAATGGAAATCGAGAAAGACAGACAACTTCCATTCTTAGATGTACTCGTACATAAACAAAATGGAATCCCAGGAACCACTGTGTATAAAAAGCCAACGAACACAGGACAATATCTACATTTTGATTCAAACCACCAACTAAACACTAAATAGGGAGAAGCAAAATGTTTATTTGATAGAGCATTAAATATTTGTTGCACTGAAGAAGACCAAAATGAAGAAATAAATAACATCTCGAAAACTCTTAGAAACAATGGCTACCCCAAAAAGATATTAGAAAAAGCTAGACGAACAAGAGAAAGTCAACCTGAAACAACAGATATAAATCAGACCATTAAAACCGTTATTCCTTATGTAAAAGATTTGTCGGAGAAAATGAGAAGAATTGGAAATAGATACAACATAACGACTGCATTCAAAACTCAAGACACTATCAGAGCTAAACTTACAAAAGTTAAGCCTAATAATGAGACACAAAGGACAAAGAACTGCATATATGAATTACCTTGCGAGTGCGGAAGATCTTACATCGGAGAAACTAAACGCCCTCTGAATGTACGAATAAAAGAACATCAGAAGCTTCTACGAGTACTAGACAGCGACATATCCAGGTTGGTCCAACATGCTGTAGATGAAAATCATCGTATAAAGTGGGATGAAGCATCAATAATATCCAAAGA
Source organism: Micraspis discolor (assembly GCA_030674115.1). Classification (NCBI taxonomy): domain Eukaryota; kingdom Metazoa; phylum Arthropoda; class Insecta; order Coleoptera; family Coccinellidae; genus Micraspis; species Micraspis discolor. The sequence goes on along the minus strand of JARTUT010001760.1, from coordinate 680,195 downwards.
AGAAAAACTTGCAAGAAGAAAAATCAAAGAAGCAGCATTTATGAAAATAACACCTGATTCCATAAGTGCTCCATCTATAGATCTGCCAGAAGTTTGGACGCCGATAGTTCGATCCAACTTAAAAAGATCATCATATCCCAGATGAGTATATAACATTGTTCATTTTTTTTATGACTTCTGTCATATTGACTTTTTGAAAATTGATAATTTTCAAAAGGTTTCTTACTTTTCCTCCTTGATAAAGATAGAAGATGTCTATCGAAACGTCGGAAAACATTACATCCACAATAGATGATTGTAATAGCCCAAACAAACATTCAACATTGGCCATTCTGGTCCAACACCTTCTGCCATCTTTCTGGCAGTAATATAATTCCCCTCTCATAAAAGTTTTGATCCTTACTGGCAAAAAACTGGTTCAGGTGGTTTTTGACATCTTCATTTGAGGTAAAGGTTTTGCCATCCAAAAAATTTTGCAGGGACCAGAACGAATAGTAGTCGGAAGGCGCCAGATCTGGAGAATATGGTGAATGTTGCAGTATGTCCCATTTAAGCTGTAAAAGCGTTGCTCTTCTTATTTCATCGGGAGGAAGAGATCTGCAAAAGTGTTTAAAAACCAAATTGAGTTTCAAAACTATGAATCTAAAAATCTAAACAAACCTGAACGCATTTCTGACTCGTTCTATGCAGTTCTCTTTATCAGTCAGGGGAGTTGAGTAGACATTATTTTTCATCCTACCCCAAACATAATAGTCTAAAGGAGTTAAATCGGGAGAACATGGTGGTCAAAGATGTGGACCATTGTTCGCCAACCATCGATCTTCAAATAGCCTGTATAGGATATTTGACACATTGAGTGAATTGTGTGGAGGCGCGCTATCTTGTTGATACCATAAGTCATTATGGTTCTGTACTAGCGGCTCGATTATTTGAGTCAATATGTCAGAATATCTATCTCCTAAGGGAGAACATTCTTTAAACAATGCAAACATGTGTAGTGTTCTATCTTACCAGTTAAAGTCCCATCATAAATGTGAACATCGAGAATTGCATTATTTTTGATGGCGCAAAAAACATTGAAACTCCAGATGTCTTGAAAGTTCCATTGTCTGAAGTGTTCATCCCAATAATGACTGTGATGCTTATTGAAAGAACCATTCTTTGTGAATTTAGATTCATCTGTCCAAATTATACAGTCCAAAAAGTTTTCATTCTCTTGAAATCGAATCATCATAGCTTCGCAACGTCGAAACTGACGAAATCAGTTTCCTTCAAATGCTGTACCCTATTGAATTTATATAGGTGCATTTTATGTTTTTTTTAATATTCTCCAAACACTCGATTGAGATAATCCCAGAGCAATCTCGGCATCTTTGAGAGAATTTTGAGGATTCACACGAAAATATGCAAGAACTGTAATTTCGTTGTTCTCATCTTCTACTACACTTTTTTCTCTGTGTATAGTTTTCTTAACGAAAGATCCGACATTTCTCAAGTTTGTCATGGTTCTGTTAATGGTATCTCTCGTTGGTCTGGGTCGGTCAGGAAACCTCTCAACGAAGAGTCAAATCGTTCTATCTACAACTTTATCACATTCTCCATGAAGTAGAATGAGATTTAAATAATCTTCATTGGTAAAATCAGGCATACTGATCGAATTTATAACTTAATACGAATTATCACCAAATTAAGAGTAAACACAAAATGCTACGGAATAAAAAGGAATTTGGCAGATGTAATTAATGATATCTATCATTAAAAAAAAGAATGTATAACATTTTTTGCATATGGTTCATAAGGAATTATTTATTTATCACTGGAGTGAAAACCGATGGCCGATTAGTTGAAATAAAGAGGTTTCCGATACAAATTCGAAACCAAATTCGCCATCTATTTAGGAACAACATGTAACTTTTTTCTCTTGCAGAAAACCATTTATTTCGCTATAAATATCATGAGGTTGTTTACATCCTGTCATGTTTATGCGCCAATTGCTGTCTTTATTGCGGCGTGATGCTCATCATATGGACGACGACGTCAAACAAAATCTAGGTTATTGCTTCTTTAGTCCCTTTGCCAGGCGTAAAGGTCAGTTCGTATTCGGTGTGGTTACAATAACTTATATTATGTTAGGCTCACTACTAATTTGCAGACTTTTGTTTGCAGGGATAGTCACCAAGGCACTGGTTTCAAACAAAATAGCAAAACAATTGAAATATCATGGATTCATCGATGCTACCATTGCCAAAAAATTATCCACTTACAAGGCATTAGCTCCAAGAATATCCCAAGATCCACAAACCGGCATTCCATTGAGACCCATTGTATGTACCATCGGTTCAGCTACAGTACATGACACTCATGAATGAACTTCCCTGGAATACCTTATTCCCGCCCAAAACGTGGTAAAGTTTTGCGGGCATGCTGTAAGCACAATTGCATACAGGTGTCTGCAACGATTTGCATGTTGAATCGAATGTTAACGAGGGTTACTGAAATCACAATGGGATTTCCTCTTTACGGCGGAAGTTCCGGTTCTTGTGGGACAATCCTAACAGGTGTTGGTACCGTGTAAAAGCAATCATTGTCATTATGCGATGAACCTGCTGAGAGGGCGAGGTTACTAGTAAATTCCATTTATTCATTTCGTGCTTGAGAATATTTATTTCCTTTGATGGGTATTTCAAGGGTGTTTGAAAGGAAATCTTTTTATGGTTGGTGCTCCAGGATTTTTACCAATTGTCAGATAATTTGAATGTGAATGAATATATCAGGATTTTTTTTATATAAACACGTCGTTAATACGAATCTGCTCTAACTTGTTGAAAACTTAATCAGGCCTTTCAAGAATATTCGTATCAGTGGATAGCTATGATTACCTACACTCTGTTCAATGATATGAACATTTATAAATTTCTTGTTCATTCATCTCGCAGATACTCAATCCTTCATTGCTTGATTTTAAGTTTGATTTCAAGCTTATTTCGATTTCCAAACCTACCTAGTAAGTTAATTTAGAAAATTATAATTGAAAAAGATATTAAAAACCCAAATTTGGATGGTTATTCTCCATTTTTGGTAAAAATTGAAACTGTCGGCGAAATGAGCGAATCGTGTCAATTTTGCGTTTTAGGGGTGAAAAAGGGCGAGATGTATTCAGCCAGTGCTGCCACAAAGGCAAAGTTGCAATGAGCGAGCAGATGCAATTGAAAGAAGTACCAGCTTTGATCAGAGAACTTTAAACAGGAACAGATGAAGAATCGAAGAATTTCCGAAACAATATACGCCAGTATAACTGCCTAAGATTTAATACATTTACATTGCATCTCTAGGCAAACCGAACAATTGTAATTTGGCGGTTGTAACCCTGTGCTATATTCGTACACCTCCAGATTTCGTGCACGAAAAACAGGAGCTTTCATCTGATTTTCCAGAATCTGCCTTTTCTTTTTCGCGCGTTCCAAGTTTTCTTTCTGCAGTTGCTCCAATTGCCTCTGATCTTCTTCTTTTTGCTTCTTTTTCAGAAGGCTGTTTTGAAATCACCGCTGTTGGTGTTTCAGTTGGGCGTCGGAAAGTTTTTTGGGTATTTTTTAAACACGTCTTCACTCGATGAAAGCTCGACACAAAATGACATGAACGGCTGCTTATAGGGGGGCATTTGCTAATAACGACCGGGCGCTTCCTTACTTGCGCCCGTGGCGACACGGGCTTTTCCACTAGTCTCGTATTTATTGGTTCCTCAGACGGAATTACTGAATATCCAATAACAGAATTTCGTTTTCCTACCTGTACACGAAATGAATTCATAGGCTAGTTTATTTCTTCATTTGCTTCGAAGTGTTGAGAAATGATATTGGTACACAACACAACTCATCGTTTATTTTGCGTGATAATCTAAGGAAAACAATATAAAGTACTCTGATCATTTCTGTCTAAAGATTATAATTTGATCAAACAATCACAGCCCCACACTTATAAGATCCGCCGGAAAAGGAAGTGACCGCCACTTAGCACTCAAATAATTTGAATATCAATAAGTCAATAAGGGAAGAATCACCGAGGGGAACGTAAAACGTATCCGGTGAGAAGTACGAAACAAAGACGCATAAAATCAAGGTAAATAAGACAAGATAAACTGGAGTATCTGGCGTGAAAGGCGACCTGGGGTGGGCCATGCCCGACATGTGGGTGTCTTCTTTCAATCTCATCTATGGCCGGAAACGCTCCCACACATGGCATCGGGTGGAATTCCCTCGGCTCTTGTAAGTTTTCTATTTTTTGCGATTCCTTCCTGCGCCAAGGTGTACGTTACGGAAGCTGAGGAGAGGGATTTGGGAATGAACTCCGCTCAGGATCTGGTTCGTCAGCGGAAACATCGGTTTTAATTTATTTTTGGGGGATGTCGCGTATGGTAAACAGAAGGTCAGGGTCTCTATTTTTGACTGAAGCAATTTTCTCACTTTGAGGGAAGGATTCGAGGAACTGTTCCACACATTTCAGAAACTGAACAACCGCAACCCAAAGAATTATCGGGAAAATATCAACTGTCCCGGAATTATGATTGGTTTTACAACATTGGTATTTTCATAAATTGAACTGCAGATTAATCTGTGTTTTAACAATGGATACGAACTATTTGGCGCAGATGAATATAAGTTATAGACATCAACATGAGTCGCTTCGATGAAATTTCGAATGATGATATCATCCAAAATACCTATATAAAAATGCCAAAAAGAGAAATGAAAAATCTCACGAACGAAGACAATTTATGACGTTCTATACAAGGTCTTTCACAGAAAATTTCAAGTTATTTTGATGTAACATTTTTCAGTTTTGGTTGGAAAATTCTCTCTAAGCGGGAAAATTCGAAAAAAAATCGAAAATAGAGCTGCGCTGAAACAAGAATAATTTCGAGGTTTTTGCATGGAAAATTTTCATTTTTGGGATTTTTCAAGATGTAAGACTGATGTATCCACTTCAAGAATCGAAATTGCGAATTTGGATTCGAATTTGTATCGGAAACCTCTTTATTTCAACTAATCAGCCATCGGTTTTCTCTCCAGTGATAAATAAATAATTCCTTATGAACCATAAGCAAAAACTTACCATGTTTTATATATCTTTTTTAATGATAAATAACATTAATTACATCTGCAAAATTCCTCTTTATTCAGTAGCATTTTGTGTTTACTATTAATTTGGTGATAATTCGTATTAAGTTATAAAATCGATCACTATGCCTAATTTTAACAATGAAGATTATTCAAATCTCATTGTACTTCATGGAGAATGTAATAAAGTTGTAGATAGAACGATTCGACTGTTCATTGAGAGGTTTCCTGACCGACCCAGACCAACAAGAGATACCATTAACAGAACAATGACAAACTTGAGAAATGTCGGATATATATATATATATACACAGAGAAAAAAGTGTAGTAGAAGATGAGAACAACGAAATTACAGTTCTTGCATATTTTCGTGTGAATCCTCAAAATTCTCTCAAAGATGCCGAGATTGCTCTGGGATCATCTCAATCGAGTGTTTGGAAAATATTAAAAAAACATAAACTGCACCCACACAAAATTCAATAGGGTACAGCATTTGAAGGAAACTGATTTCGTAAGGAGAACAGAGTTTTGCGAAGCTATGATGATTCGATTTCAAGAGAATGAAAACTTTTTGGACTGTATAATTTGGACAGATGAATCTAAATTCACAAAGAATGGATCTTTCAATAAGCATAACAGTTATTCTTGGGATGAAGAGAAAAACCACCACTTCAGACAATGGAACTTTCAGGAGACCTGGAGTTTCAATGTTTTTTGCGCCATCAAAAATAATGCAATTCTCGAAGTTCACATTTATGATGGGACTTTAACTGGTAAGATAGAACACTACACATGTTTGCATTATTTGAAGAATGTTCTCCCTTAGGAGATAGATATTCTGACATATTGAGCCCCATAATGACTTATGGTATCAACAAGATGGCGCACCTCCACACAATTCACTCAATGTGTCGAATATCCTATACAGGCTATTTGAAGATCGATGGTTGGCGAACAATGGTCCACATCTTTGGCCACCACGTTCTCCTGATTTAACTCCTTTAGACTATTAAGTTTGGGGTAGGATAAAAATATTGTCTACTCAACTCCCCTGACTGATGAAGAGGACTGCATAGAACGAGTCAGAAATGCGTTCAGGTTTGTTTAGATTTTTAGGTTCATAGTTTTGAAACTCAATTTGGTTTTTAAACACTTTTGCAGATCTCTTCCTCCCGATGAAAAAAGAAGAGCAACGCACGAAGCATTCCTGAGACGGATAAATAAATGTCTAGAAATTAAAGGTAAAAACTTTGAAAATCTTCTCTAGTTATAACTGCGAGAGTTTGCCATGGTTCTCCTAATAGTAACTTGAGATCGGTTTCAAGAAGGGGTGAAAAATCTACAGCATGGTTCAAATAACAGTTCCTGAAAATTTCATCTTTTTGGCGTGAAGGGAAAAGAAATAGCTGAAAATTCAAGACAAAAAACAGTTTTTGTGAATAACTCAGAAAATATCCACTTTAGGGCAAGGGTGTGATGCATACACTCACATTATTTTTCAAAGTAGATTCAATATCTTCTATAAAAAATGGGGTTCTAATTTGAAAAAATTGATTTTTCACGATTTTGTCATCCCTTAAAATTTTCCATCCAAAAACCTCGAAGTTATTCTCGTTTCAGCGGAGCACTATTTTCGATTTTTTTTTTGGAATTTTCCCGCTCAGAGAGAATTTTCCAACCAAAACTGAAAAATGTTACATCAAAATAACTTTAAATTTTCTAAGGAATCTATTTCTGCAATAAAAAAAATGGTGTTTCAATTTGAAAAACGGAAGTTGACGTCATTTCCGGAAAAACCGGAGGTGCTCATGCCTTGAAAATATATTAGATTTCATCAGTATCGTGAAATACTGTGATGAATTTCATGAAAATACGTTCAGTATTTTCCCGTATAAATATGGGTGAGGTTCCTCATGAAAGACCCTGTATTCTCTGTTAATAAATTATTACTCAGTTATTTCTGCGTGCTCATTCATTTATTTCTGAGAAACTAATATTTCGGAGTCGTTATTTTTCAAAGTTTTAAAGATTACTTACTAAGAATCTAACTAGAGCGTTTAAGTCATCTGACCTCATGTCAGTATTCGGCAAGAAAAAAGATAGGTTTTTACTTGCAATCTCAGAATTAGGCCTCCTGTTTCGTATAATGCTCTTCAGGTCGAAAATCAGATTCCCAAGCCGACTTCTTGGACGGAACAACTAAATATTTTTGTAGGAGAATATCATTTTCCTACCCGTGCGCGAAATAAATTCACTGTTTCAAGATGTTTGAACCTTAAGTATACTTATGTATTCAGTTTAAACCACCAAGTCAATAAAAATGGAGACCACCCTCCTTCATTCAAGAATTAAAATCAACCCTTTCATAAGCCTATGTTTATCAAAAGGATCCTATTTCTACGATTGAGCTCATTGTAAATATCGTGAATGCACGCCATTTGACAACCACAATGTTATCGATGAATATAAAGTAACCTGCTATCGAAGTAACTGTTACTCCGTTCAAGATATTGAGCGTATTTGGCAGCTGTCCAAGAGACCTTTGTAACTTGTGATTAGAAATGAATATCGAAATTTGATAAGGGCGCATATGCTAGCTTTCACCCTAGCGGTACCCGCAGAGTCGTGCTCTATCGATGTGCATCCCTTTTCTCCATGATGTTATCTGAACACGTGTTCAGTTTTCTGATAATATGTCGTTTTTCCTGCTTGTCTTTTATTTGTAGCCAGTCATTCTAATTGTTTGGCTATAGGGGATCGCCTATTAGGGTTAGGTTATTGTTTTGAATCGTATACGTGTTATTAGCGACCACTCGAATACTTATTGGGTTCCAACTATCAATTTAGTAAAAATAATTGGTCGGTTGGAATACAATTTGGTTAGGAATCGAACGTTTTATTTGGCGTTCCTGATATAATCATGGTATTTGGAGGAATTAATTATTAGTATTTTTCATGTGAGATATCGGTGGACAATGATCGGTTTAAATTTCCCAAAAAGTTGAAAGGAGGTTGCAAATTTTCAAAGTAGTCATGAGAATTTTGAAACAATCGGGAAAAAATAAAAGCAGTTGACAAAATATCAAAGCGAACCAGTTGTAAAAATTCCAGAGTGATTGCGAAAATCCCGAAACAATTTGCAAAATTTGAAAACAGTTTGGCAGAAGAAGTTTCTCGACTCACGAACTGCCTGGGATTCAGACCAGAGGGTGGGAACTGGCCTACTACAAAGGTGGTCACGTTTTTCTTCAACGAACGGCAGAGACATCTTTAGTTATTCCCAAAACTCGGATCGGTAAATCAGGAATACTCCGTGATCGGTAAAAACGGATTTTATCGAATCTCGGTCTTGATGTCTATCGCTACAGTGATAGTAATGTCAAAAGGAATGTGTATTTAAGTAGTGGTTTAGGATTAACTTATAACTCACTAAAAATATACTGTGAATTAATATTCTCTGCAGCAATTTCATATTCATGTAGTAATTTCTTGTTAGCAAAAATTTGGGACAGTTTCTAATACTGTTTTGTTTCTAGGTTTTTCATTTCACAAGTTGAGGGTGTTAGAAATGTTTGGTTGGAAAGAATCGGAAATCCATGTCTTCATTCATCCAAAAACGTTATTTGCATAAAGCATTTTCATATGGATTGTATAGACCCACATGGAAAGCTAAAAAGATTTGCTCAACCAACACTTAATTTGCCAAGTAATTCATTTTACTCCCTATGATTACCATTTTTGTAATTTCATTAATCTTTCAGATTAGTAAACCGCCCTCAAAATGATCACATATTTTTTTCTACCATCCAGAACTCCTGAAGAAACTTTGAGGCAACAAGGTATTTATATATAAGTGAACTGCCCATGGTCATTGATTGTAGTTTTGGGTATTCCACTAATAGTGGGTTTCATAATAATCGTTTATCAGAAGATTCTTAGAATACTTCAACGGATATGTGAGATTTACCGTTGGAATGCCAAATTCATAAAATTTCAGAAAATTAGTGATAAGTTTATTGATTTTGCCATGGAATTCATTCTGTACTCTTGTGACTGAACTATTAATAAAATTTTACCGCGAAAAATAATAAGATCTTATGGCATTCGAAAAAGTATCTAAAAGAAAATAGACTTCAAGAAATTGTATTTGTCATAAAAGTATAAATATAATTCATTTCATGCTTGAATTGATATATTTGTCACTAATATTCTAATTTATTCTTTTAATGTATTTTTCATAATTTGATGAGTATTTGTTACATAATTATTGTTGGTTCGTTTATTCTTTTCCTCGATATTGAAATTTTTGTAAATTGATTATATACTGCATTATATATATTTCCAAAGTTTATTTTTTGTTTATTTCCTTTCATCCTCTAAAGATTAGTATGTTCTTCGATTTGAAGGGCAGATATATTTGAAATGACCATAATTCTTTTAATCTGCTGCAAATCGTCACAATTTTCTGATCAAATGATATATTTTTATTGAAATTGTGACAATCCACAGCAGTTTAAAATAATGGTCATTTCAAATGTATTTGTTTTCAAATCTAAAAAAAATATGGAATTCAACCTGCATTGCGTGGAATCCTATGATAACTCATAAAAAATTCCCTAGAGGGCGCCACAAGTCTTAACGTTGTGCGAATGGAATCTGTAATAAAGTAGGGAATAACTAAAGATGGCGTTGTAAGTTGATCTCTCGAAATCAGGACCGAAATTCCTGCCTATCTATAGGTAGACTGATTCAGACCGCGGGATAGCAAATCGGATGAGTCTGATTCAGTTTGTATATGATGCCATTTATCGTAAGGTACACAATCCTGAATTGCTACGATGCGATTCGCAACAAATGTTTTGCGTTGATGGGTATTATTGAAAGCAGATTATTTTGGAAGCAAAATACGATTTCTGAGATGAAATCGAAAAATCTTGTTGAGAATATTTCAACTTCACGTGAGAATAATTTTTGTTAGAAACAGATGTACACTAGGGAGAATACAATTCGTTTTTGGATTGAGAGGTCTGCTCTTGAATACCTTTGTTCAAGTCCACATTTCGAAAAATAAGTTAAAGATGTTAGGTATGACAGTGAATGGAAATTTTTAATCTGCTAATTCGCCCAACATAATTGAAGCGCTTGCAGATTCAGTCATAAAGGATGTTTTCGGAGTACGAACGTTTTAAGGAAGGGCAATGTAACAGATCTAATACGGACCTGACTTCCACGATGCCGACAAAGAGAATAAAGAAGAGGAAGAAAAGCGATATGCGTGCGCCGACAGGAACTGAAAGCAATAAATTACATTACAGATTATTCCTCCGTCAAAATGATGAACATTAAAAGCAATAAAATGGCACATAAATATCAGGATAAAAAAACTGCTTATTGTTTATAACTTGCAAGAAACTTCGAGAACAAAAATAACACAGAGAATGAAGGAACATTTCAGAGTGTCAATTATCTGTATAAAAGCATCTGTAAGCTACAGTTGATTGAAGAACTTATCCGATAGTATAAGTTCAATGGTAGTGGTAAAAAAGTACCTAGGACTTAATTTTATTGCAATACTGTTCGAGAAAAACGTTACAGTATCATACTTTTCTATGTTTTCTCTTCGAAACTTCCACGTTCGATTTATTTTTGAGTCATCAAAATATTACCTTGTGTGGTTGTAGTATCTAAACAGTCTTGTGATGCTTCATCCCTATTATAATTGCCCCTAATGTGAAATTCGAGCATATTGAATTCCATTACTTTTTATAATTTATTTATTTATTTATATATTTTACATCCAACAGGCACATGCCCAGTTACAGGTGTAAACAATAAGTTAATATCTATATACATATATTAAGCCCCAAGCTGTCGTCAGCCGAGGTTGAACAAGATATAAATTAGTTCCTTATCAATAAGTATAATTGTTTTCTGAATTGAGTGATATTTAGAAAAAACATATCAACGGAGGGTAAACCATTCAAGCTTCTGCATATGGAAGCCACAGGACTATGGAAATGATGTTGGGTGTTGGTAACATTAATTCTAAAAGTTAAAATTTTTCTAGATATAATGCGGGGTGTATTGAAATTTAATAGCGACAGCAGATACATTGAATCGACCAGCCCATTGACTAGTTTGAACGCAAAGATCGCACCTGAAATTTCTCTTCTCTTCCTCAAACTTACGAAATTGAATTCAATTATTAGTGAGCTATAGTTATATTGGCGAATAGGGTAAATTTTATGTTTTTTGTAGAACAAAAATTTCAAAAATATAGTTTTCATTAAAGAATTTATACGTATAGACGCCTAGGAAACCCTCTTTCCACAATTTCTATTATTTCCAAGTCGTCATGAAATGCATCAAATTCATTAAAGAATTCCATTTTACAAGTAAATAGCGTTGTTCGAAGTATATGTTACAATTACGATTAATATTATTTTAGTCACATCACATTTGTTCGAAAATCACAAAGAAATACTGGACAAATATTCGGAAAACCAAACAAATCGAATTATTTTATGTTAGAATCATAGATAAATACCAAAATAAATGTACATTTACCTTTGATCTATGGGTAGAATCCGTCCTTAAATAGTTAAGTGGCCATGAATGAGCACTTCAAGGCTCGCTTAAGGGATTTAAGTGCCGCTTAACAGTTGGTGCAACGCAATTCAAGTTAAGGATTCATTTTAAGGGATGCTTAACGCTAAGTGTGGTTGGTGCAAACCATCCTTAAACGTGCAGACGCTGTACAGAAAGAAATAATAGCAGGCCATATCCACAAAGAACCCTGGATGAAATGAATAAGAGAGATTATTAACTTGTAATGAATTGATTCATTGACACAACATTTTTGATAATCAAGCATTTGATATCTCTTATGTTGATATGGATTAACGATATCCCACATAAAATTTGATTACCACTCGCTTGATCATAAATTTGTTTTCATTCATTCAAACACTGCGATAACTCGACATCCTTAATTGAATTCTGCAAGTCCAATCTTGTCGCTGAGATACTAGTCACTCATATCATGGCATACCTATTTTTAAATCAAGCAGTTAATTCAACCGTCGAATAGTATAATTTATCCAAATTAATTTAACCGACAAGTCAGTACGAGTAAAGCGGTTGAACGTAGAAATAGGAAGAAGTGGCAGACTGTGAGTCACATTTGAACCCGTACCTGATGTTACTCACAACAGAAGAATCCTGAAAGGGGTCATCATGCCCTGGTGGAATTTTTTTCACTGCATGTTGGCGGTATATAATATTATGGGAATTCAATCGTCATGATTTATTTCAGTTTCTTCAATATTCAGTGAGAGTAATAGGAAGAGGTATTTTATCTCATTTAGGTTGTTCCTTTTGTGGACTTCCAGTTTGGTTATATCATAATTCACCTGACATTATTGTAGATGTGACGTGCAATAAACAACAAATTGGCATCAGCGTGAAACAGAAATATATTGTGGGTAATTTGATTAACTTAATGGGATGTTTTGAATTCAGAAATAGAAAATTGAACGAAAAATGAAAGGATTTCAATAACAGAACAATTAGACACATATTGAAGTTGGAAAGAAGTCAGGTGATATATAAGATATCCAAAATGGAAGTCAACAAAGAAAACATGGTGCACTTGTGAGATTCATTACAATGTTCATGAATACTGCCTCCTTAATTCTTTCAATTTCAACCCAACTATTTGAACTTCCGTGAATTCATCACATAAAGAACTCCCTATATCATCTCGTTGGTTCACTCTACGAAGATGAAAATTCAGAATAACAATGACCTCCAAATTTACAGGGTCTTTCACGAGGAACCTCACCCATACTTATACAGGAAATTACTGAACGTATTTTCATGAAATTCAGCACTTATAAGTATTTCACGATGCTGATGAAATCTGAAATATTTTCAAGGCATGAGCACCTCCGGTTTTTCCGGAAATGACTTCAACTTCCGTTTTTCAAATTACAACACCATTTTTTTATTGCAGAAATAGATTCCTTAGAAAATTTCAAGTTATTTTGATGTAACATTTTTCAGTTTTGGTTGGAAAATTCTCTCTGAGCGGGAAAATTCGAAAAAAAAAACGAAAATAGAGCTCCGCTGAAACAAGAATAACTTCGAGGTTTTTGGATGGAAAATTTTCATTTTTGAGATTTTTCAGGTTGTAAGATTGATGGATCCACTTTGAATATCGAAATCGCGATTCATGATACAGGGGGTGAAAAAATCTATTTCAAAGTTAGGGATGACAAAATCGTGAAAAATCAATTTTTTCAAATTAGAACCCCATTTTTTTATGGCAGATATTGAATCTACGTTAAAAAATAATGTGAGTGTATGCATTACACCCTTGCCCTAAAGTGGATATTTTCTGAGTTATTCACAAAAAACTGCTTTTCGTCTTGAATTTTCAGCGATTTCTTTTCCCTTCACGCCAAAAAGATGAAATTTTCAGGAACTGTTATTTGAACCATGCTGTAGATTTTTCACCCCTTCTTGAAACCGACTTCAAGTTACTATTAGGAGAACCATGGCAAACTCTCGCAGTTATAACTAATGAAGATGCTCAAAGTTTTGACCGTTAATTTCTAGACATTTATTTATACGTCTAAGGAATGCTTCGTGCGTTGCTCTTCTTATTTCATCGGGAGGAAGAGATCTGCAAAAGTATTTAAAAACCAAATTGAGTTTCAAAACTATGAATCTGAAAATCTAAACAAACCTGAACGCATTTCTGACTCTTTCTATGCAGTCCTTTTTATCAGTCAGGCGAGTTGAGTAGACAATATTTTTTATCCTACCCCAAACATAATATTCTAAAGGAGTTAAATCCGGAGAACGTGGTGGCCAAAGATATGGACCATTGTTCGCCAACCATCGATCTTCAAATAGCCTGTATCGAATCCAAATTCGCCATCTATTTAGGAACAACCTGTAACTTTTTTCTCTTGCATATTAGGGTAGTAAAATCTAAAACATGGTTTAAGTAACAGTTCCTGAAAATTTCATCTTTTTGGCGTGAAGTGGAAATGAAATAGCTGAAAATTCAAGACGAAAAACAGTTTTTTGTGAATAACTCAGAAAATATCCACTTTAGGGCAAGGGTGTGATGCATACACTCACATTATTTTTTAACGTAGATTCAATATCTGCCATAAAAAATGGGGTTCTAATTTGAAAAATTTGATTTTTCACGATTTTGTCATCCCCAACTTTGAAAGCGATTTTTTCACCTCCTGTATCATGAATCGCGATTTCGATTTTTAAAGTGGATACATCAATCTTACATCTTGAAAAATCACATAAATGAAAATTTTCCATCCAAAAACCTCGAAGTTATTCTTGTTTCAGCGGAGCTCTATTTTCGTTTTTTTCGAATTTTCCCGCTCAGAGAGTATTTTCCAACCAAAACTGAAAAATGTTACATCAAAATAACTTGAAATTTTCTAAGGAATCTATTTCTGCAATAAAAAAATGGTGTTGTAATTTGAAAAACGGAAGTTGACGTTATTTCCGGAAAAACAGGAGGTGCTCATGCCAATAAATATTTCAGTTCACTCATTGACCGTAACACGTTATTGTGATGTTTTGCAATTTGTCTCAAAAACATTCTAGACGCAGTTTTCCAAAGTTTCCCCATAAGTTCCTTTTCAATTTGCTCAACAAACTGATATTAAGATCCTTTGTGTGTAAAACATAAGTTCGACTTTGGCCTGAAGAAGTAGAAATATATCTACGAAACGCTGGCATTAGTTGGATGTAGTTTTTGACCAATTGCTTTCCTCGAAATTCCATGAAAAATCAACCTAATAAAAATTAAGTCCGGAATTTTCTAGACAGGCAATTTTTGCAAACTTTGGAAGATTATTTCATTCTACATATTTCAAAGGATTTCCAAGTTTCAAATCAATAGGGAGGATTCGATTGATTTGGTGATATTTGGACAACTATAACCTATTAAGACCAAATGAAATTTCTTGCTCATATCATTCCGAAGCATTCTTATAAGGAGCTCGAACTCAATTGATTGAGTCCATTTTCGTCCCGTGATTGGAAAATTACAAATATTTTGGTAATAAAATAAAACGCTGTTCTAATAGTTTAATGAGTAGAAACAAGCAGGCAAAAGTACCACATCATTTCAAACATTAATTCTGGATTGTGTTCCGATCTATTTGCCTAGAATAACAGCAGTATTAAGAAATATCATCAAGTATTGGTCCATCCATCATTGTAGTTTCCCCTATTTGGACAAGAGCCACGCAAAATCTGCATTGAATCATGCAGCCTCCTGACAGGAAACCAATTTGTTAAATGATCAGACATATGTTCCAAACCTCTATGCCAATGACCATCTGCTCGTGGAATATTTATAGAATTTAGAGAAATGAATTCTTCGATTTTGTATTTCATGCAGGTCCTACAAAATAGTGTATTACTCTCTCATAGCTGCCGAACCAAAATTACAGAAAATATGTTTTCCTGTTACATATATTACCCCAATTCACCCCAAATTCGTTGAAAAACCTGCCTAAACGATCTTTCAATTCAATGAAAATGACTGTAAATGGTTCTCCTTATGATACCAACAACATCAAAAATGAGAATAGGTGTAAAACTGCAAAATAAATAATTTAATTAATCAAATATTGAACTTGACTTTTTTCAAGATCCTCCAGTTACTGAAGAAAGAAAGCAGTTGTAAGGTACATTATTAAAAGTGTGCATTAAATTTTTATTATTTCATTTGAATGTTCTGATGTCTTAAATAAATATTCCTATTTATTATAAGGGTTCATCGACTCACAGTTGGAGGATAAGTGAAGGAATACTATTTATTCTACTCTAATTAGAAAAATCTAACATTCATTAAGTTATGAAACAAAACAAAAATTTATATTTTGTGTTATTATTATTGTACTTTTATAGAAGCTCTGAGGATGCATTGAATAAAAATGCGAAAGCTTGGTGTTACTATAAATAGTATTCATTCATTTATGCCCCAACTGTGAGTGGACAAACCCTTATATAATTCATATAATTAATATACGTGGGACTTTTAATATACTGTAAATATATGTATAGTAGAAATAAAAGTACCATATAATGATCATACAAAATTTTTCAGATGCCGTATTTCTTCATTTTTAAAATGAAAATGTTACGGAGGTCACCATAATCAAGGCGATCCAAGATTGGCTGAGATTAGCTAACCAGAGGTATCTTTACTCAAAAAATAAAAAATAAAGATGTGATTTTTATTGTTGAATGTAAAATTCATTTTAATAAAGAGAATATAACACTACTTAACGTAAGAAAATATTCAATAAAGATTTACGTCAAATGTTGAGATCTAGTTGAAACAAGGATACTGAGAATGTAATCTTAATTTGACATCTATAGAAAATGTTTAAAATTAATTTGATCATAATATAAATTGAGTTTTAAAGAATTGTATTTCATACACACATTGAATATATCCACTCGTTTAGAGAAATCTATAGAGACAGATTAAAAATGTTTCTTCATTACATAAACTAGTGTTTATAAAACGCATTTTCGACATACATTTTTCAAGGAATATTCTTTCTATTAGATATTTATAAAAACTGATGAAAAAACGATTCCCCATTACATAAATAAGAGTATTAAAAACACGTATTTCAGACATTCATTTTACCAATGATTAAACGATTATTGAACATAAATATTCACTTATAATACCACAAGAGCTTCAAAATTATCGGGTATTTCCCGATAGGTTCGTTGCAAACAAATGAAGGAGTCAAGTTTTTCAGGTTAAAAAATCACGAGCGCGAAGCGCGAGTGATTTTTCCTGAAAAACTTAACAATTTTATTTGTTAACAGGGAACCTATCGGGAAATACCAGATAATTTTGAAGCTCGTGTGGTATTCGGGGGATTATTTTTCTGTCTCAAATGTCGGCCAATAGAATTGCACCATGAGACGAAATGTACAGTTAACAAATAAGAATTTCATAATGAATAAAACTACATTTAATTAAGAATTAGGGTAGTGCAATTAAAAATACAATTGTTGTAAACATTGGTGCATGTTTTCTTCAAGTCACAGTTATCGGTAATGGTCCCAGAAGAGGTAGATGGCATGAGGTTTATGCTGTTGATGGCATTTTCTGCAGTAGGCTCACTCCTTCGCAGTTTCTTGACAATTAATTCGTGGTGTTCCTGGTCGAGTTGGAGATACGGCTTGATGGAGTTACTGTTGGCATGTCCAGTTATTTTGATTATCTGCTGCTCTCCCAGGCCCGATTTCGCTAGATTGGAGACGGCTGTTGCACGACTGGAGTGATTGGTGATTTTTTTGTTACCAAGGTCAAGCCCAGCTTTTTGTGCTGACTCCTTAACCCACTTTGAAATCGTGTTTTGGCCTACTGGGAATCCTTGTACCACCTAGCGCCTGGAACTTTATTCCAGAATGGATTTTGGGTCAGGAATAGTCTGTCGCTCTTGATATTGACATCTCTCTTCTCTCTCAATTTCTGGAACAGTCTCGCTGGGCACTTGCCAGGGATTTCCCGATTCTCCACCAGCCACTTGCTGTCTGATAATTTTTTATCACCACCTAGTATGGTCTTGCTGAAAATTGGATTGTTTTCAATTCTCCCAGTTGTTTCCCCGTCATTTCGCTGTTCTGCCTTGAAGTGATGTATTGACGCCATGCTGCCCTCACCACCTCTCCAAGCCAATTCCACTGATATTATCATGAATAATTTTTTCTGGAGGCCATCAGGAGTTTCCTCGTCCCAAACAGTGGTCATTGCATCCCAATCTTTTTCCTCCAACGCTGCTGCACTTGCCCTCCGTTTTTCCGGAATAGATTGTAAAGCCTTACGCTTGGCATCACGAGCTCCTCGAGCGGTCTTGAATGCAGCATCCGAAAACGGGTTGATTTTGATGTCGAAATCGTTCAAATACTTTTCTTGAAGTAATTTGGCAGTCTGATTCCACATTGTTTTTATTGTACCTTCCTTATAGTCTTCTCCATCCATTTTCTTCATATTGTAAGCGTAATCTTCATAATGTTTGCCAATTGCGCTTCACTCGTTTCAGTACCCAATGTGTATTCCCTCTCAGTACAAAAAGTAGTAAATTGGTTCCAAACTGTTTATTTTTGCCTTCTCCGTATTAATGGGAACATTTCCTTTGACTTTTTTATCGATGGTGGACAGAGAACAAACTCCAAATCAACTCCATTTTCATGCAAAATCTCCAATTTTCACAATTGAATTCAACCTGTCAGTTTGACGTGTGTTTAATTTGACTGGATCATGTTTTGTTTATATATAGCAACTACCAGAGAAAATTTTCAAAAAATTATCAGTATAATACCATGTAGGTTGTACCACGTGACGTCGAATGGTGCAATTCTATTGGTCGATATTTGGGTCGGAAAAATAATCGTCATAATTTTAGATTCCCTCTATCAAATGACCTGTATCTAGCATCTGAAAAAATTATGAGAAATACATGAATTATATGGACATTTAGATATCGTTTTGATAAAACGAATCTTTTGCAATATGACTGTTATTATATGATATCTGGTGAACATCTATTATACATCGCATTTATGTTTGTGTGTTACTTGGGTAGGTATATAATATGCCAGTGACAATATTTACTGCTGAATTTCGTTTTTAAAAGATGAATATTTAGATAGAAAGCGGAAAACATAAATCAAATGTACTTCTAAGTCAAGAACTCTCTATGCCGACTATTTAATCTCTTCACATCATAAAAACAATGAATCATGGGACAACTGATCCTTCAGTACCGGAGAAATGCACATTTCTCATATTTTCATCGACTGAATGCCGTGAAACCTTTCAATTCACAAGTGATCTGACAGACTGTAGATAAATTATAGACGGGTGAGTGAGAACTAACACAGGATCTCATTATGTCGTCATTAGTCTTCAGAAATAGTGTATACAATTTCAATAGGCATTCTGTTCTCATACACTGCAATTCACTTTGATTAAAAAAAATATGAATAGTGGGAAAGAAACAGAGATAAAAGTAATGAAGCTCCATTGTTTTCTGAAGTTGTGGTAATAACGAGAAAATTCAATTGAAACTTTTTATCATATAAATGGCTCCAGGAATAATTACAATTTTCTCCTTAATCGAGCATTTAATGATGTTCCTATGATTTTTCTGTAATCAAATATAACCAATTACGGTTTATGACCTACAGAAGCTATCAAAATCTGTGAAGCGTGAGTAATTAGTAATCTGTAATGGATATCTCAGTGATTGGTTATATTTCTAGACAGTTATCATTAGTAAATAGCTGATAATTGCTTTATTTCAGATCTTTCAGTGACGTTCGTCTAAAAAAACAAAGAACAGCAATAATAAATTTCCTTGTTTGAAATTTTAAAACAACTGAATATTTTAGAAATTACTATCGTACGGTCAGATGACTTCGATAAGGCATTCTTGTTAAACCACATGCAAATAATCATTCAATCTTTCAAAAGATAGATTTCCCAATATTATTTTATCATAGACGTGTAAACTGTGAAGTTAACAAGCACGCCTGAAAAGTTGATTTGATAACTGTTAGGCCCGAAGACCGAAAACGCTCAGTGGCAGGAAAAAACGGCCACATCGCGTTCTGGCTGCCTTCGAACGCACAGAACGCGTTTTGGCTGTTTTTAAACGCTCGCAACGCGTTCTGGTAATTGTTAAACAGCCGGAACGCGTTTTGTCAATTGTTCAACGCTCACAACGCGTTCTTAATGTTCGACTTGTATTATTTGCCGCTTTCTACCTGCGTAGGATAAAATTTATATTGTCCCTCATAAAACAATGTTGAAAATTGAAATACAATTCAATTATTGACAACTACAATTGGATACCAAAGATGGGTTCGGTTTTTCTTGTCGAATCATTTCAACAATATTAAATTTCTTATAATTGTTTTTCAGTTCTAGGAAGAAAGTTACACTAATAAACATATATTGTCGAGCATATAATATATAAATGCATGAATGAAAAAGCGAAAAGTTCTTTATTGAACAAATGAATTTCAATTTATTTTCTACAAATCCAACTTATTGTGGAGAACAAAACAAACTTGAATTTATAACTCTTTTAATTACTTTATTAGAAACAATGCAATTATTGAAAACTACAATTAAATACAAACGACGGGTTTTTCCGAACTTTTGTGTACTTTACATAGGTACGTTACTTATTTTTACAAGAACTGTTTGAATGTCATTTCGAATTACATAGTACATTTAAATTGTATCCGTAAAGTATGGAACAAATTCATTTTTAGCTAATCAGACCATTTTAAGAAATAATCCTGAAACACATCGAGTTTTATTTTAATTTACCTTATTTTAAAATAATAATCTAATATACAGCGTGAATTATTTTCGAGTAATGACATCACCGTCATTTTTTTTAAATTGAACTATTTTGTCTCCATTTCCAGATTACTATAGCTGAGCTGATTTCAAAAATGTATCACATGTTGATATCAATAGGTACAGGGTCGACAAATATACAATAGTTTTGCATGTACTCAGTGCTCATAAAGAAATGCTAGACCACAAGTACCAAACATGTTCGGACACAACTTATTTTTATTATTCTAAAAATGTAAAAAACTTCAGGGTCTTACATTTGAACCAACTGCCGTTAGACAAACGCGTTCCGGCTGTTTAACAATTACCAGAACGCGTTGCGAGAGTTTAAAAATTTTTAATTATGACTTGAAGTCAAATCCTTTTAAGCCGTACGAATTGTTTTATTAATTTAAAATTTGGGTATTAAAAATAATGAAACACTGTTGGTAACGCGATTTTTGTTTGACTGATGTAATGACGTGGAAACTGATGCATTTTATCTCGCGTGCCGAAATTAATACAAAAGAAACGCGAGTTTCGGAACGCGACATTAAACTCCTCCAACTATGTATTCTGTGCTCCAACGCACATTGTTTTGATAGATATGATCTTTGACGTTAGGAACACACCTACATTGCTTAGACAACAGTGAGTGCTTGTAATTTAATATGAACTTTATACCATAGCAATAAAGCTCAAATTGACTACGTTTTAGTTACAAATCATTTGTATGGGAAAAAGAAAAGGGCTATTTTTAGGGTTTTTCCAGCAATAATTCTAATTTTTCTCGCCGTAAAAACCATCCTTGAACTTCAACGAACATTTTAAAAAAAGATTTGACCAAATTGGTCCAGGCGTTGTTGAGTTATGCGCTTACCAACACATTTTGCGATTCATTTTTATATTATGGATGAGGTTTCATGAATCCGTTTGTCCTATGGCACGATGATACGGCGGCTCTGCAATTGGTCCACATAATTGAGGCGGAAAATACGGACCAATGGGAGACTCAGCCTAAATCTTTATACACAATAGAAGTGACACATTTTATTCAATTTCCAATTCAATTTTCAATTCAAGTTCTGTCGAATTTGACAATTAAAGGCATCTGAAAAAGTTTCAATTAATTCCTGCTTCTTCGAACGCTTAATTAATTTGAGATCAATACAAGATATCTAACGAAACATTCGAAGAAAGAATATCAGAAACACATGGTGGAAATACCTCAAATAATCAATCTCCACAATACATGCTATTTCGTACTGTATATCAACACATTCTGCATTATTAGATTACACAAAATGGGATCGTTCTTAAAAAAACCCTGTAGAACAAATAAGAATAGATACTAAGATTAGATTCGAAGCGATAAACGGCTCAACATCCTCTACGCCTATGGAAAAACGACGAATCAATTTTCTCCATCGAAATCGAAGAAATAAACTAACCACGACTCAACAAAGTTGATGGAACAGATTGGCTATGAACATGCATAATATTAAATGAATTTATTCCATTCATCGATCTGGTGAAATAAAAAGTTTTTCCAGCTACGTTTTTGCTTGAACTTTTTCAAATGCACTGCTATCTCTATTTCTATATTTTATTCGTTAAAGTTGTGACCATACTTTGTTTTTACGGATTGAATCAAACAGAACATGCCATTTCACAATTTTTGCTCAGTAAATTCATAGGTGATATCTGCTATGTGAGTGAACAATCCCAGTTTTTCCAAGAAAAATTGATGATCAATGACAGAGTCCGTATAACTTTCGGAATAGATAATGAATTCCAGTTTCCTTTCTGCTCCACAATCGTGATGTCAGCAATGACCTGGAACACAAGCAAGATTTTCCGCTTCATCGAAAAAAATATCAACCTGACTGGATCCTCTCTATTTCTAACGAAAGAGATGAGTAATGATATCACAAGTAATGCCAATGATTTTTTCAACATTGCTTGGGAAAGAAACCTGAATATTTTCATATTGGATGATGCAACACCTTCAATAAATTTTATGATAGAAAAGGATGAAGAACCTGAAGGTAATATTACTATTTACTCGGTTCTTCTGGAAGAAACACTTTTCTCCGGTTCTTCTTCAGAGCTACAATTTTTCGAAAACTCTTCATTCTCCAACAATATTTGGAGTCCTGATAAAATGCTTCATAAACTTAAAAGAAATTTTAAAGTATCTGGATCCGCTCATTTACCTTATTTTGAAAGACAAGGTGAAACCTTCAAAGGTATTGATTTCGAATTGATCAAACTGATGATTCCAACATGGCCTGTTACTTACAGAATATTTCCCGACAAATATGTACCCAATGAAAGAGTAAACTATGAAATATTGATAGAATTTTTGAATAGCGAGAATGATGCAGATTTGAGTATTGGTGGTTTGTGGCTCACAAATGATTTTCCATCAACACATCCTTATGCTAAGCAATGTAATACATTTTTGGTACATCGACCTTCTCTTCTACCAGATTCAACATTTATAGTTCAGTATTTTCAAGCACCATTATGGTTTACATATTTCGGTGTTTTGATTTTCATGAGTTTCCTTTTAAAACTCAGTTTTATACTATACAATGTCAACTATTCATTCAACTATTGTTTACTTTTAATCTTACATTTTGTGGCCAATCTGGGAATCCCAAGGTTTCCAGATAGAAGAAAGTTCTACTCTAGGTATGTATTGACAGTTTGGATGATCTTTTGTCTTCTGATGACTACGTATTTTTGTGTTGGATTAACTGTCACTCTCAGATTTCCAAGGTTTACCCATGCTATAAATTATTGGAGAGATATGGTTGACCAGGAGATTAAATGGGTTGAAAGCTCCGAGTTTTATAGAGATCGGATATCAGATTGGGGAACTCATGATGAATATTTAAAAACATTGTCACGTCTATTTCAGTATGAAGAAGATATAAACGAAGCCAACAAATATCTTAGAGAGAACTTCGCCGTCAGAGTACAAAAATTACCGGGTTTCTACCTCACAAATACAGCATGGATGGATGACTATGCGAAAAAAAATTTCAAGTTATTGAATGATTGTTTCTTGGTTTGGTTTAATTCTTTTCTATTCAGAAACCCAACACCTTTTCTGGAATATTTCAACAGGAAAACGTTGGCAGTTGTGGAGTTCGGTTTTGTTAATTTTTGGTATAAACATCACACCAATAAGAAGAAGAATAGATATATGATGATGTTTTTCAACGAATATTCCGATGAGTTTATTCAGTACTTAAAATTCGATAAATTAAAAAGTTGCTTCTTGTTACTGGTTTTGGGATTGCTACTGAGTGTTCTCGTGTTTTTGATGGAGAACTACCTTGGTCGTCGAGATCAACTTCAGCAATATATATATCGATTGACATACTCGACACCACCGTAATCAGATCCAGTATAGGGCACAAAATAGGGAATACAGTTATTCTGGTGAATTCACTTCTCCCTCAATAGCGATTTACTCACACCTCAATCTCGCCAAGTTTTGTTATTTGTTGCTGTGTATATACGGGTATTGTATTGGGTATGATTTTGAAGATGCAAGCTTTAATGACCTACCCTCAATCGAAGGTCTTCAAGAAATGTATGTTATAACAGTTTTATCAGGGAATCCGAAGAATCTATTAAAAGTGATCCTAAAAAATTCTGGAGTTTTGTGAATTCTAGGAAAAGGGATAATGGTCTACCCAGTGTTATGTAGTAGCGAATGTAGTACCGAGAGAGAGATAGCTACTTTCGCGGGGTTTTTTCAATCAGTTTATAAACCGGACAATGACAACATCTCCTATGACCCCTCTGATAGTCTGTTTCGTGATAGTGGTGACACCATTTCTTTCTCGATGATTCATGTTGACCAGGTGTTGTACGGTCTCGAATTTCTAGACATAAATAAGGGTCCTGGACCTGATAACTTTCCCGTTGTTTCGTTTTTAAAGAAATGCAAAGAATTCATTGCTCTCCCACTTCAGATCCTATTCAATAAGTCCTTAAATGATGGTGTTTCCCGAAGACTGGGTTCATCAAGCCTATTTTTAAATCAGGTTCCAATTACAGACCGATTACTGTGCTTAGCTTAATCCCCAAATTGTTTGAATCTATCATTCATGAGCAAGTGAAATCGAGAATTTATGAAGGGATCATTCCTGAGTAGCATGGATTTTTCCGGGGTAGAGGCGTTGAAACCAATCTTCTGGTTTTCACTCAGTATGTTCTTGAAGCTTTAGAAGATCATAAGCAGGTAGATGTTATTTACACTGATCTTGCTAAGGCCTTTGACAGTGTGTCCCATAAAATTTTGGGTATAAAGCTTGAGATGTTTGGTCTCCATGATAATCTTTTTCGGTGGTTGATGTCTTATATTTCAGGCAGATACCAAACCGTTAAAATTGGTAGAACATTATCTTTTTCGATACCGGTAACTTCGGGAGTTCCTCAGGGTAGTCATCTAGGTCAATTATTCTACAAGGACAAACGTTCATGTGAAACCAGCTGGTAGATGGAATAGTATAAAAGCTTGATTGAAAATCTGATTTTCAGTTTTCTTACTGTAATTAGGAGAAAATTCAAATATATACTGAAATAATTATCATTGTTTTTTTTCATTATTTACAGATTACTTATATTAGAAAAAATATTGGCATTATCAGGACAGTCTTTATTCAACTGCATATACAGTTTCACAATCACTATACATTTCTACACACAGGTGATATACCATGCACCATGCGGGTGACCGTTCCCGAAATGTAATATCATTTGTCGAGAAGAGTGACAAATATGTGACGAATTCATGAACAGATGCAACAAAACAATGCTGCTCGTGATTTGCATAGAACCGTTGAAGTGGCCCGCATGGGATGTTTAGACTTTTGGCCCGTGCCTGTCGGCAAACGGAAACAACAATGAAACGTTTACTTCTCTTATTGTTATTCATGTTCTGTATCGAACACACTTCAGTATCGTACGAGGAGGTGAAGGGTTTTATGACCATTTGTACTCACCTGAAGATTATTACGCTCATTCAGATGCATCCTTCTTTGTGAGAAATTGGTGTTAGTTTAATGTGCTATTGGCGGTTTTATAGATTTTGTCTGCAGCTGCTTAGTCATCTCTTGAAATCGAATCATCATAGCTTCGCAAAACTCTGTTCTCCTGACGAAAGCAGTTTCCTTCAAATGCTGTACCCTATTGAATTTATATGGGTGCATTTTATGTTTTTTCAATATTCTCCAAATACTCGATTGAGATAATCCCAGAGCAATCTCGGTATCTTTGAGAGAATTTTTTATTTCACACGAAAATATGCAAGAACTGTAATTTCGTTGTTCTCATCTTCTACTATACTTTTTTCTCTGTGTATAGTTTTCTCAACGAAAGATCCGACATTTCTCAAGTTTGTCATGGTTCTGTTAATGGTATCTCTTGTTGGTCTGGGTCGGCCAGGAAACCTCTCAATGAACAGTCGAATCATTCTATCTACAACTTTATTACATTCTCCATGAAGTAGAATGAGATTTAAATAATCTTCATTGGTAAAATTAGGCATAGTGATCGATTTTACAACTTGATACGAATTATCACCAAATTAATAGTAAACACAAAATGCTACTGAATAAAGAGGAATTTGGCAGATGTTATTAATGATACCTATCATTAAAAAAAAAGAATGTAAAACATGCTAAGTTTTTGCATATGGTTCATAAGGAATTATTTATTCATCACTGGAGAACCGATGGCCGATTAGTTGAAATAAGGAGGTTTTCGATACAAATTCGAATCCAAATTCGCCATCTATTTAGGAACAACCAGTAACTTTTTTCTCTTGCATATTAGGGTAGTAAAATCTAAAACATGGTTTAAGTAACAGTTCCTGAAAATTTCATCTTTTTGGCGTGAAGGAAAAAGAAATAGCTGAAAATTCAAGACGAAAAACAGTTTTTTGTGAATAACTCAGAAAATATCCACTTTAGGGCAAGGGTGTGATGCATACACTCACATTATTTTTTAACGTAGATGCAATATCTGCCATAAAAAAATGGGGTTCTAATTTGAAAAAATTGATTTTTCACGATTTTGTCATCCCTAACTTTGAAAGCGATTTTTTCACCCCTGTATCATGAATCGCGATTTCGATTTTTAAAGTGGATACATCAATCTTACATCTTGAAAAATCCCAAAAATGAAAATTTTCCATCCAAAAACCTCGAAGTTATTCATGTTTCAGCGGAGCTCTATTTTCGATTGTTTTTCCGCGAATTTTCCGAGCAAAACTCAAAAATGTTACATCAAAATAACTTGAAATTTTCTAAGGAATCTATTTCTGCAATAAAAAAATGGTGTTCTAATTTGAAAAACGGAAGTTGACGTCATTTCCGGAAAAACCGGAGGTGCTCATGCCTTGAAAATATTTTAGATTTCATCAGCATCGTGAAATACTTGTAAGTGATGAATTTCATGAAAATACGTTCAGTAGTTTCCTGTATAAATATGGGTGAGGCTCCTCGTGAAAGACCCTGTATAGAATATGGATTTATTCAAAAGATCGATTATTTTACCTTGATAATTATTATTGATGACACAGAAGGGTATTATGAATAATGCAAATTATCAATGGTATCCTAAAGCTCAGTCACATAAGAAAAATGCTGATATAAGTTTCGAAAACTCGGTAAAATAAATATCATATGATATTCTGTTTGAGAACTTCGTATTTATTATTTACTTTTTGTCGAAGATATCGTTCTTAGTATTTGAATAGTGATTAAACAGGTTTCACATCAAAAGGTTGCCCTTAAACTTGGGCATCAAAAGACATTTTCTTCTCATTCAGTCGAATAACCAAGGTTGGAACTAACAAAAAAAAATTTGAAATGTAATCAATAATTTATTGCAGTCTATCTTTCATTAATTTCATCAAATATATACATAGATTTAAACTATGACTAGATTTTTTCATGAATCATCTTAATATTAAGATATAGCTTTGGACAAATCGCTGCATGGTGATTGGATAATGAACAAATAATTTAAACTAGTGATACGTGATAACAATATGTACAAATAACATGAAATATCCAGGGGGAATTCACTTCCCTTCATAAGACGATGTTTCCTTTCTCTGTAAGTCGGGGTTTTTTCACCTTGTAGAAATCTGTAACAAAGAAAAAACAGGTGAATATAACTAAGAATTTTGAAATAAAGTAAAAATTGATATTAGTAATAGGAAATCAAGTAAAATAAAACGACGAGTAGAATGTAGAATGAACTACGAAATTAAATTACCTAACGAGACATTTTTCAAAATAGAAAATTATTCAGGCAGTTTCTATTTTTCACCGTGATTTTTCTTGAATAATTCTACCATTTCTAAAAAATGTTCATGTTAAATAATGAAAACAGCCAAAAGAAACTTCTTTACACATATCTAATAATCTAAAGTGAGAAAAACTGCATCAATATACTGGTATCTCATACTCAAATAGGAAATAACTTGCATTAGACTCATATGAATCTCCAAAAAATGCTTAACGTTTTATAAGGCTACATATAGCGAATTCAATTTCTTTTAGAAAATTTTCAGTGCTTTGTAGATATGTTGATGCCTGTCCATAAGTTGGAGGTACTCAGGTCATAAAATTGATAGAGCATTGAATCACTTAGAGGATAAGCACACAAAAATTGGTTATTTTTAATTTGAGAAATAGGTTTCGTTCATTCATCGTGGTGGTTTTAGGATCACACTGGTCCAAGTTCCGGAAACGCTCCTCTCCTCAACTCAGTGCTTTTCTATATGTTTCATACATCATTGCGTCAAACTATAGAGAGTGTTAAAGTTCGAGAGCTCATTTCAAGTGTTTCTACATAAACAGAGGCATATCAAACTTTAAAGTTATGACATTCTTCGCAGTGCTGAAATACTCCAGGCGCTTGTGCTCTTCAGATTATAGAGGTATGGAATATATGTATTTGTCGATGTTTTTCAAGATGATCAAGTAGTGAAGTAGTGAACATCTGCAAAACACTGGTAGAATTTTAGATATGCGTTATATATATTAGGTGTACAAATAAGTTTCCGCGGTTTTTTATAAAAAATTAGGAATTTATTGTAAAGGAAAAGTACATTACGTTTTATTCAAAGTATTTTCCATCATTTGCCACTACTTTTCCCCATCTTTCTGGCAACATTCGGATACCCCGTCGAAAAAACTCTTCATCTTTTGACGCTATCCACCAATCTACCCAATTTTTGGTGTCTTCATATGATGTGAAGCGCTGCTCAGACAGACCATGTGCCATCGACTGGAACAGATGATAATCAGAAGGGGCTAAGTCTGGTGAATACGGCGGGTGTGGTAAAACTTCCCAGTTGAGTGTTTCTAAGTATGTTTTTACCGGCGCCGCAACATGTGGACGAGCATTATCGTGTAAAAGAATAATTTTGTCGTGTCTGGAGTAGTAATGGGCGCGTTTTTCTTTAAGTGCCCGACTCAATCTCATCAATTGTGTTCGATAGAGAGCTCCAGTAATGGTTTCGCTTGGTTTCAGCAATTCATAATACACGACACCAAGCTGATCCCACCAAATACACAGCATGAGTTTTTTTCCATGAATATTCGGCTTAGCTGTCGATGTTGATGGTTCGCCGGGCTTAACCCATGACTTTCTCTTCATTGGATTATCGTAGTGAATCCATTTTTCGTCACCAGTGACTATACGATGCAAAAAACTCTTTTTTTTATTCCTGGCAAGCAGTATTTCACTCATGCATAATCGGCGTTCAACGTCTCTCGGCTTTAGTTCATATGGAACCCAATTTCCTTGTTTTTGAATCATTCCTAACGATTTTAAACGATGTGAAATTGCTTGTTGAGTCACTTGTAGAGTAAGTGCAAGTTCTTTTTGCGTTTGGGACGAATCTTCCTCCAATAGTGCTTCTAATTCCATGTCTTCGTACACTTTCGGCCTTCCACTGCGTTCTTCGTCTTTAACGTCAAACTCACCGTTCTTAAACTTTTGAAACCATTCCTGACAACTTCTCTCACTTAAAGCAGCTTCACCATATGCTTCTAGAAGCAATCGATGCGCCTCAGCTGCAGATTTTTTCACATTAAAGAAGTAAATCAAAAGTTCCCGCAAATGATGCTTATTCGGAATAAAACTTGACATTTTTGCATGAAAAAAATTACGTGATGCTGATACGGAATCACTAGTACTTTAAGGCTATGGTGTTGCCAGATGACTAAACTTGGGATATTACGTTTTACATCTGACAATTTCTCCATAACCTTCTGGTGGGGCCATCTTTTGACAAACCGCGGAAACTTATTTGTACACCTAATAATATATAAATATATAATTTTTTATGTTTACCGAGTGTTTTATATGTTTAGTTTTAATAAATTGGGCATCTAGGTTTATTAAAATATATGCATATATGTATGCTTATAATTCCTGTGCACCATTTCTTGATCATAAACCATTTTTTTATTATCGGAGTTGAAAAATATGGAATTTTTATTCATCCATTAATCTTCTGGAATTCTCATGTATTTATGCCAAAGATAAATAGAGGAATAACAATGACTGACATTCCTAAAGGGATGCATCCATTTAATTCAAACATGCCTTTTGGTTTAAAAATCTATTTAAAAATGTAGATTTGTGTGATCCTGGATGAGAATATTAATTTAGGATAATTGTCCAAAATTTAACTACGCTGATGTTGACAGCATCAAGAATTCACATAATTTTCCCCCAATGTCTCTAATACCTTAGTTAAACCCTAATCAGGTCCTGAACTCTATCAAGATGATCTAACAGCTGCCGATATACCCAATATTGGCGGGAACGGCAAGTGACTCGCTTTGGCGCCAAAGATGCTGTAATGTATGTCAAGAGAACACAAGGTGCAGGAACTTGTGATCGAATTCCGAGAACAGGCAAGTGCGTCATTCTCTTCGACTACCTCCAGTGGCACCGGAATTTCACGAGAAAAACGCCAATAATCTCAGCTGTTCTACGGACGCACCTTCATCTACCTGTGCGACCGTTGGGATCTCAAGAAACACCTGGCCACACGCGCCAAAATCTGGCGGGAAAAGATGACTATTGTTCGATCGGCACGACAAGTTGGAACATCTCTTGGACTCGCAGAGTCGTGAGAAATTACGTCATTTGAAGATATCATATTCACAAGTTCTCAGGTTGTGGATTTTCGATGGCAACCTTTTCTATCGTTATAAAAAAATATTTGATATATGAATGCGGTGATACAATTTCAAGGCAATAGAATATTTCAATTTTTCGATTAATTCCATTACTGAAGTGCAAATACTTGCACTTCGATGACATATTAGGCATCTCTACAAATTTGTCACAGAAGTTATTCTAACAAAAGTCAAATATACCTGGTGTCAAAACTGAAGTTGCTATCAACATTTGGAGATATGATTAGTAGACCTCCAAATATTATAGAAAACAATGGAGAAATTTCGACTTTCAAATTGATGTCCCAAAAAAGCATCCCTCTCGCATTAAATTTTGCAACAATTCTGTTTACTGTGCTTCTAGCAAATGGAGCACATGTTTCTTCATGACTTCGAAGTAACCTACCATCATTAGAATTTCTATCCTTTCTCCTTCGTTTAAACGAGCCATAATAATAAAACTGGTGTCACACTAATTGTACGACTGACACTGACACACCGTTGTTTTAGTAAATCAATCGAAAAAATTGATAAATTGATTGATAAATTGAAGAAATTGATAAGAACAGATGTTCTTACTAGATAAGTTCAAATTTGACCTCTTTTTATAATTGGTTTTGTTATTTCGTTTTTTATTCATTTTCTCGTTTTTTTTTGTAACTTATGTCAAGAGATGCGGAATATAAAACATCGTTTGGCGTGATTTTGGATTTTTTTCAAAAGTGATTGTTATACGTTTTATGAATTTTATGCATTACTTTATCATAACCCTGTATATTGTTTAATAAAGTGAATAAATGCATTAATGATTTAACAGAAGATTTTCATGAAGTTGTTTCGTCATTCGAAAACATATATTTCTATAATTCTATCAAATATTCGTATGAATTGGGTTCGAATTACAATTCTATGACTTGTTGGGGCATGTGACAAAAAGCTCTCCGAAGTTCTTAGCTATCATCATGCAGTGAATTCTAAATGTACATGATCACCTATAACATTTCTGATAAGCAAAGGGGAATATTAAATAACATTTTTCAATTTTCACCATTCATTGAAGCTTTAGCTTACTTGTTTCGATACAGTATCATTTTCAGAGCTAGTTATAAACAGATTCTGTCAAAATGACATGGCTCTTTAAATAATTGTAGCAGGTAAAAGGTTTTATGAATAACATCAAGGTTTGTTCGGCCATTCTGAGTCATAAAATTTATTATTTGTGAATTGTAAATGTCGCCTTGATCGTTTCAAACTGAACTTTCGGTGTTGAGATGCTTTCAAATTTCAATATACTCTTGATTCAATTTCAAATTCTATGTGAAGTATTTCGCCAATACAATTTATTCCCACCAATGGCTCAGACTAATCCAAGATACTTAATGTTCTTCCAGGTAAAATATCTACAAGCAGAACCTGGATTTTTCATTGTAATGTTATTTTTGATAAAGCATGTGTGCCACGATTTCGAAGCATGCTGTTGCAATTTTCAATCCTTCCACACAAAGCGGCATTTTACCTACTTGTGAAAATAAATGTCAAGAATAGAATTAGAACGATTGTTCCGCTGAAGGGTTGCAATTGAAGTAAAAATCCTCTGAGGAATACAAAGATATCCTGTGTTATCTGGCACATGCTGCTAGTCAAAAGCAGGTTTACACCTTTTGCCTGGCATTTATGATGGATGTGCGATGTCTGTGGTTTGCAGATGGCTGTCGGTTGAAAATGAGTCCTAACAGATGTTTTGCATCCTCCTGGAATTCATCACGAGCGGATGATATTGCTTTGGGACCATATCCGTTACAACTACACAGTTCCAAAATCGAAAATAATGCATTTCATACAAAGTTATCACAAAAATTGGACCATTCAAAATATTGAGGAGCATTGATGTGTTCATTGGTTTTTGAATTCTCGTAAATTCATGTTTTTGAATCTATCTGGTAAGTGGTTATACAATGAAATACCTGCAGTATGAGAGACGACTTAAATTTGGTGGTGGAGTGCCTAGGGACACTGATTGTATTGATATGTCTAGTGTTGTAATCATGGAAATCTGAGCACTTTTTGAGATTATGCAAGTGCGATCGCACATACAAGAGGCAACTCAAAATATATATGCATGATACTGTAAGAATTTTTGAATCTCTGAAATCTCTGCAGGAGTTTCTTGGTCTTATATTAAATATCATTCGTATAATTCTTTTCTGTAGAATAAAAACTCTATTTATTTCTGGCGAAGCACCCCAACGAATAACATTATATTTGAGATGGCTGTAAACCAAAGAGTAATATACATTCAAAAGTGAATCTCTTGGGAGTGATCCCTTCAGTTGATGTATTGCATAGTATGACCTGCTCAATGTTTTGCAAAGATGTTCAATATGTGAGTCCCATCTCAAGACACTATCAACATTCAGTCCCAGAAACGTAACATGTTCAACTGCCTCGATCTGTCGAACAGCAAAACCAGTGAAAAAGATTGGATGGTTTCTCGATATTGGAACTTAATGATTTGGGTTTTATTTAAAATGACCATGAGAGAATTACGTCCACACCATGTAATGAACTGTAGACGAGCTCCTCACAGGTTATCTTCAGTACTTCTAGATTCCTCGATCGTAGAGCCACAGAAGTATCATCAGCAAACAAAATAATGATATCTGCCTTAATGCGGTCGGGCAAGTCATTGATAAACAACAAAAACAGTAACAGACTAAGAACTGAGCCCTGAGGGACACCAAGATTGCTGCAGTATTCTCCTGAATTACTGTTGTTATAATCGACGACAATTACGATAACTCATTATCCATTTAAGAAATATTCCGAGGAATCCAATCTGATAAAGCTTATCCACAATGAATTGGTGTTGTAAACAGTCAAAAGCTCTCGACAGATCGAAGAAAATGCCGACGACGTGATAGGATTCGTCCAGAGAGCAATGAACAAACTCAATAAATTTAGGGCAAGCCGTTTGAGTCTACCTCTCTGCCGGAAAGCCATGCTGATGATCTGATATTATTGCAAATTTCGCAAGGAAATCGTACATTCGTCGATATACAATCTTCTCGAACACCTTTGACAACTGACTTAAATTTGAAATTGGACGATAGTTCGCGACATCACTCGTAGGACCCTTCTTGGGCATTGGTGCAACTCTAGAAAACTTTAGAATCGAAGGGAAACATCCCGTAGTAACAGAGTCATTGATGAGAAAAGCAAAGTGCTCAGCTATGAAAGGGTCCTTCGTCTTGAGCATCCTAGCAGATATAGCATCCGGACCCGTGCCACCACTGCTCTTCAAACACTCAATAACGGTATTACCGGAAAAAAGAAGATGTTTGTATCGAATAACTTTTGTTTAGTACAAGAAGTAGAGATGTTCGCTCCATAATATTTCAGCAAAGACTTCGCACCAACCTCAGCGAAATATCGCCCAAATATCTTAAGGACAAGAAACCATCTCTCCATTCAAATCGAGAGAAATGGCCGCTGAACCCGCACCTCTATTATCGCCGACAATTTTCCATACAGTTCGATTCTTATTTGCGGATCTCATGATGAGGTTTTTATGATACTGTGATTTAGTATTATTCAGTAACTGATGTTTCGCGTTTTTATATTTGTCTCGCAATGTCAACGATTTGGAATTCTGTACAAGCCAGTGCAGGTTTCTCAAGTTATCTCTCACAGTAAGTTAACCCAACTTGGCTGGTTCGAACTCTCAATGGGCAAGAAGTCTCAACTAAAGATTTCAGGATGTCGGTGAAATGTCTGAAATTTTCCTCAGTGGACAGACCACGATAGATGTTACCAAAGTCGGTACTTGAAACAAGGGATGAAAGATTATTCAAGTTTTCACTCGAAATAGTCCTAGATATGATATTTTTTCCGGATGTTGTATTCACGGAAGTATTGACAAAGTAATCAAGAATAGGAACTTTGTGATCACTGAGGCAAGGCTCGTCGACAAACTCACTAACCCTGTCAACTTGCCCATCAGTTTCTATGTAATCAATTTTGCTAAATGTGGTAACTCTATGCCTATTTGTAAATATTCTAGTTGGCTCACGTGAAAATACATTTAAATTAAAATTAATGAACAATTCACTCAACAACTCTCTCCTATAGTCATTCAGGAGAAGATAGTGGATATTGAGTATCATCTGTACTCGAGTTTCTGGTCATTAATGAGTACTAGTTAGAAAACTGTATCAAAAAACTATTCTCTGCGAGATTATATTATGAAATAATATATCTTTGCTTACTTTTGAACGATAACACCCAATAGTAAACTGAATCGACATATCCATCCCTCAAACCTACCCTGCAAATTTCGAGTCAAGTTTATCGGATACGTTGAATTTTAATAGCAGATTTTTCATCCATTCGAAACGGTAGATGACATATTTGTTTTAATAACATTACATATCAAATATCACGCTCAAATTTCAGCGTGAAAGTCATTCAAAATTACTTCTGTGATTGAATATGCAATCAAGGTCGTAAAAACATAAAATCGACAATTGTTGTCTCCATAAATTTCAATATCGTTTATAAGTGTAGTCAATGAAGAAATCGTTATTCGATCATTGTTTGTGAGTATAATAGCCATCATTATAAATCTACCGTCTGGACAGTAATAGACTTAAAATTGAGGTATCATTTGTTGATCACTAGTCTGTTGAACTTGAAACTTGTGCCTTGGATACCTACGTGGTCTCTCATAATAACCTTGTTAAATCCTCATTTACTATGTTACACATTCATTAGCAAGAAAAGAGAAAACGAAATTGCCGGATACCTATTTATTTTCTAAAGGATGTCTCGATTTCTTTGTGTGGGAAATACCGTCATGGGATCAACATTGTAATCGAAATTAATCTTGTTCTTGTAGGAAACAATCCCTTTGGAATATCAAAATGGAGAGAAGAGAAAGAGATCTTTTATACATCTGAAGAAATTACTTTAGAAATTGAACATTTTCGGTTGAAAATGCAATTGGAATTGATTTACGAGCTGGTTTTTTACCTGGAAACTATGTTGGAATTCTACACTAAGTTATTTCAAGTAGATTTTTTTGGGAAAGTTGAAGGTCCGATCGAAAAAATTCAAAATTATTTGGTTTTATTTCAATTCAAATATACAAAACGACGTGAAAATTTCACGAAATTAAATTCTAAGTCCTGAAATATCAGACAAATATTTATTATTCCCAGAGGAATCAAAAGATGCTCAGAATTGGATGATTTGGAGTGAGCAATTCTACAAACAAACTATAAAACTTGTCGCCCAATATTCTTATTAAGATGTGTTTTAGGGTAATCTATATACAGGGTGAGTCTTCGACTACTGCGTTAATGGTAAAAAAAATTCAACACCATAAACATAAATTTTTGCTGTTATAATTTCTTTCTACTTCAAGATTATAAACCATCCCTTTCTAGTAAGAAATTCCAAAAAAACCTCAGAATTATTGGATGTTATCATCATACATTTGTAATTTTCTTCTTAAAATTTCCAAATCATTTCTATGAAAACTTCCAAGGCAAGAGGTTGTCACTGTGTTTTTTTTTCACTTAAAGCCAGGAAAAATCATCTATGATTTTCCAAACACTGATATTTCTGAAGTTTCTTCTCCTTGACAGAGACCAGTGAACAGGTCTATGAGGTCTCTTAATATCATACTGTTAAAAATATGAAAATCTTTTTCGAAAGCTTCAACAACAATGAATGATGTCACTACGAATAATTATTTTAAAATGATGTTACACTACTTGCTGATTATTTTCTGTACTGAATCCCAATAAAAATTTACTTGGATAGATTACAAGTATTCCCAGATTTAGGTGTGTAATTATACTTGCTTGAAGAAATTGAGTTTGATCACCTAAATTTGATTCTGAAAAATCAACTAGGTGGTCTTTAATAAAAAGTTTTTTGTTAAATCATTAATATGAATCTATTCTGTTTAGACTATAATTATTGATTACTGAACATGCGTAAATTTTTGGTTTTTATAATCAGAGTATCTGTTTTAATTACGTAAACAAAAACATAAATATTGAATAATGGTTATTCATAGATTATGTCAAATTTTAATACCTTACCATCGAATATTAATTTATTACTGAACCTCAGGAGAGAAAAAAATTAATAATTGCAAAGTTTTTTTAAATGAAAGATAATATCTATAACAATTATTGATCTTAAGTTATAATTTTCCTCAGAATAACTAGAGTGAATTATTATCACATTAAAATATTATAACGTCTCTGTGGTGGGTAGTTCCCAATGAAATAGTGTTCTGTGGTTCCTTGTTGTTTTGATTCTGTTTGAAACTCTCAACAGTTATTTAGTACCCTTTAAAAAAATGTGGAAAATATTGTAAGGATAATTTCGGTAGTTTGAAATTATTCAATTGTTTATGAGCCTATGGCTTCCAGTTTCAATATTGATTGAATTTTAATTAACCATGCATCATAACAAACATTCAGAAATATCAAAACTAAGTCAAATTCTATTATCTCCTAAGTTTGTGAACAAGGTTGAATCGGTGTATGAAATAAAGATGTGAAAAAACTTCTATAAAGGTACAAAACAAATCTAAGAGACTGGGTTCGAAGTTTTTAAAACTCATATGAGCTTAGTTTGAAGCATTCCTATGTTAGAATAGATATAATTTGATGAACCCTGAAAGTCTGAAGCTATAAAGAACCAGCTCTTCATAAAGACAAGTCTTCAATTTAACAGGTCCTAATAGATAATACATTACTGAGATCATTTCAATTGATATTGTCGTTTGAATATTACAGGTGAAAATTCAATATTTTATGAAATTTCAAGACCCTATATCTTTTGAACGGGGCCAAATTTGGAAAAATGTTATAGGAAGAAAATATTTCTATTGACATCAAGAACTCATACAATTTTTTTGATTTTATAAAACTACTGTTCGAAATATCTGGAAGAAATTACGGAAAAAATTGAGAACTGTTAACTTATACCCTATTATTAACAATTTAATTAAGTTAAGAATGATAAAGATATTGTAATGAAATTCTTGAATATATTCGGAACAGGCATTTATTTATTTATTGGATAAAAGAAGGTAAAATTTATCAATTCGAGTACCTTACAGCCTTGAGAAAAAGTATTGATAGTAATATTAGATATATGAAAGAAGAGTATTCAATGTTAAAGCCTCATAATTTTCAATACAAGTAAATTATAAAAAAAAACCTTTGACGATTCTCCTCTTTTCAACTTTCAAGAAAAGTTAAGTTTATAGCTCAAGTTGTAAATGTATAGAAGAAGGATACAATACCTTCATTCGTCAACTATGATTCCATAACGAAATTTCAGAATGCTTTGATAGTTGTTTATTTTTCTTACATTCTTCTTTTTAGAAAGGAGTCCTTAAACACTCAATTCAAACTTACCTCGTGACACTACGATACATACAAATCATTTATTTTGAGGTAAGATTTTTACTGAGGGTTCTCCCTAATTTCTTTTATCATACGCCGTATTGTATAGAACGCCTAATAAACATGCTATATTGTTTGCTACAATTAAGTGTAGGTAGGCCAAAAGTATTCGAATATTCGATTTTAATTTCCGGAAACAAGTTGTGACTTGAAAGGCACTCATTCAGTAGACTATAATAAAAGTTCAGTCGTAAAATAACCTCTTATTCTATTTTATGATAGTCGAATGTCCTTCAGATTTGGAGGTACCGAAGTTTCTTTCACTTCATGTATCAAGTTACGGAAGTGAAGGATATTGAACTTAATTATCAATTCCGTTATGGGTACCTTCCATAAAATAATGGAGGGAGTGAATGCATTGCAACATTGCTGGTAGAATTACATATTTACAGTCAGCCATTTCGAGGAAGTGGATATATTGAACAATTGAGAGTTATTTGGGAAATATTCAGTGAACCTGATTGAAAGAATCGACATATTTTGAAAGAACGTTAAAATTTGATGTTCGTTCAGAGACGCAGAGGTCCCAAACATATTTTAGGGATAAAATAAACTCAAACTTCCCATAAACGTCTATAGGCCATCGCGACTATAAGCCTGTGTGATAAATAGGAACCAACAGATCTGATTTTTGTCTCATGACTACAATAGTCATTTGAAATTCCTTGTGTCTTCTTTTGAGGTTAATAAGTATTGACAAAATGCTGGTTACAATTCAATTTAATAAATATAGTTTAAAATCAATTGATGGCAACAAGAGAAAACAAGAAAATATTTTCCGCTATCAACAACTAAAATTCATCGGTTGAATAAAGAAGATGAAACCTATATTAGACTATATTTTTTTTAATCATTCGAAAAGTTAGGAATGAAGAATATGTTGAACTAACCTGTTATCCTTTTTGTATTCGTTGGAACTATTTTTCTCTTTTGATTTCCATTGTTCTTCTTCGAAGTACTTTCACTATTTTTATTTTTCACAATATTTGGATCCCTATTTTCAGCTTCTTCCATTTCCAATTTATCAATGTCTATTCCGAATCTTTCCATAAACCTCAACTTATCATTTTCGATTTGCTCTTCCAGCATCCACATGGTGTCGTCTGGATCACTTCTTCCGAAAAGGCACTTCGTAACTTTTGAGGCATTTTCATCAAAATTGTTCACTCTATCTAACAGTATTCCTCTCTTTATAGCGAGCACTAAAGCAGGCTTCCTAGTCGCTTGAATGTCAATGATTTTTTTCAATTTAAACATATTGATTGGACTGAAGTATGGATAGAAAACTAAATTTCCGTGTTCAACTCACGAAGGTTTGGGTTGTATTGTTGAATTGACTGAGAGCGATTGAGAACTCGACCTAAGTTCCCCCTCCTATATCAGTAAACGTGGTCGGTACCCAATAGCAAGCCTTGCTTCTGGTACAGAACCACTCCTCAGGTAAGTCAAGAGCTTCGAGATGAGTACCCGAAAAAACATCTACTTCTTTTGTGCCAGAACGGAAGCATATTAGTTTTTTCAAATACATTAACGTTCATATCCGATTAAGATAAGGAATTGAAACCTGACCTTGAGTATGTGGAATTCATTTGTTCCTTTATCTTTTTGTCTATTTGTGAGATTAGTCAGAAGAGAAATTGTCGACAAAAGTTGAAAATAATTGTGGCACCATTTACACAATGGAGCGATGGGCAGTTTGTTTATGATAAGAATGGTATCTTTATGAACATACTAAGGCATTTTTGTTCATTTCTAGAATTAAAATTCAGTCTTGAGATCTCTCGATTTTTGATAATTTGAGACATTCGAAAAGTTCATTTGACAATTATCAACTTATAAGCAGGCTACTAATGTGAACTACCTGCTTCATCCATAGTTACTTAATAGTCCAGTAAAGGAAGGGCTGAAATATCTTTTTCTCGGAATTAGCTGCATTTTTGATATGTTGATTGTTATAAAGAGAGAAACAATGCAGGTGTTAAAATTTTCAGGAACATTGAAAAATTCTTGCAAAAAGTGGAAAAAATACAGTTTTTCTGATATTTTCGCACATGAGAAGGTTTAGTGCGAAAAATTTTCAAACAAAAGTTGTAGGGCGGAAAATTCAAGTCCAATTTATGTACTTTACCGTTCTCGAAAGTGATGTTGTATACTGATTATTAAGGTATTTCTCGGCGATAACAATGAATTCGAAATTTGGCGCCTAATGCAAAACCGAGCGGTCCTAGACATCTGAAGTTCTAGAACAGGGTAGGATTCAGCACAAGTTGATTGGAGAGTGTGATTTGAAATTCTTGGTCTATTAGAATGAATAACAGCTCGCTTGGGATATCAATAACATGTAATTATTGGGTTTAAACTCATTAGTTTGAAATCGATATTTCAGTGACCCATTGAAATGAATAATTGCCCCACCAAAATTTCATTTTCTCAAATAACTCGTTGACGGATTTTGAATACTTACAAGAACAGATTATTGTATAGTTAGTTATGGGGGGAAAACTTTCTCAACAATATTACTTTCATAAAAAAATTCAAAGAGAAATATACAGGGTGTTCGGCACATGGACCGTCAAATTTTTTTGGGGCGTTGGTAGGGTCATTTGCTACCTTTTCAGTCTTGGAAGGTAAATGGGAATACTCTCGTTGAAGGCTCGGCTGGTACTACTAATAATTCTCACATTCACCATGTATACAGGGTGTCCCAGAAATCAACGTCAAGCCGAAAACGGGCGATGGGCCTAGTCATGATTGACACCCTGTGATGATCTTTCAAGTCCTGTGGCTATAAATATTAACTTTTCGTGATACTTTTTTGTAATTATAACCATGAGTATCCTTTCTAAATTACAATTCAAAATTCAACCATAACTTCGTCAATTTTAAATTAAATGTTGGATTTATAACCACTTAATTTAAAAATAATTACATCACCAACTTTAACCGACTGTGTGTT
The DNA here is from genome assembly GCA_030674115.1 of Micraspis discolor. Lineage (NCBI taxonomy): Eukaryota > Metazoa > Arthropoda > Insecta > Coleoptera > Coccinellidae > Micraspis > Micraspis discolor. The sequence goes on along the minus strand of JARTUT010001760.1, from coordinate 638,982 downwards.
TGAAACTACACTATTTCGGCAAGTAACTTTATCTTGTACATTTAGTAACAATCAAAATGGTATAATACTTGAGAGTACTTTTAATTTAGGAAAAAAAATTTTTTTAATTAAGCCGGATTTCATGACAATTTTATTTAATTAGATAAATTATTTGCATTACAGCCAAGGCTTTTTAAGTCCACAATTTACAGGCACAAGTACATGCCATTTCGAAAATGTAAGTGAGACAGAGCCGCCATCTTGTCGTAAGAGTAATAACCATGGGATAATGAGGAATTTGTTAGGTTTAGGTGCAAGTTTAAAATAAAATTCAGTTATTACATTTCCTCTGTAATGATTTTAATTTAATTACATTAAGAATTTACATCAAATGTTCAAACTGTTCGCCTTCAGCTGCAATGCAAGCTCTGCATCTCCTCAAAAATGACCGTGTAATAAGACGAGCGTATCTTCTCGAGTTAATGTTTTCAGCGGCTTCCGTAATTCCTTGTCGTAGTTCGTCTAAATCTTGAATGGGCTTAGAGTACACTTTTTCCTTTATCGTTCCCCAGTAAAAGAAATCTATGGGATTTGAATCGGGCGAGCGGGCAGGCCACGAAATTGTACCACCTCGCCCGATCCACCTATCGGGGTATTCTCGATCGAAAAACTCGCGTACCGTGCGCGCATAAAGGCGCTGGGCAGCCATCTTGTTGGTACCACATACTACCGTAAATGTTTAGTAGCACTTCTTCCAATAAATCTGGTAATTCGTTCAGTAATAATAATAATAATAATAATAATAATAATAAAATTGTCATGAAATCCGGTTTAATTAAAAAAAACTGTTTTCCTAAATTAAGGAGTACTCTAGCAAGTCTTATACCATTTTGGATTCTTGACTAAATGCACCATCTTTTAAAGTTACTTGCCGAAATAGTGTAGTACATTTTTTTTATGGTACAGTCGGTTAAAGTTGGGTGACGTAATTATTTTAAATTAAGTGGTGGCCAAAAATCCAACATTTTTAATTTAAAATTGAGGCAGTTATGGTTTAATTTTGAATTGTATTTTAAAGAAGGGTTATCCATGGTTACATTAAAGACAAAAGTTTCACGAAAAGTTAATATTTGTAGCCACAGGACTTGAAAGATCATCACAGGGTGTCAGTTTTTCTAATTTTTTTTTAATACTCATAATTAGAAGCGTGCATGACAAGTACTTTTTTTTATATTTTTCTGATAACTATCATGACTTGGCCCACCACCCATTTTCGGCTTGACGATGATTTCTGGGACACCCTGTATAAAATAGATCCAGAATTTCGTAATTAGAATAACGGTTCATTTTGTTGAATCGAGAAATGAAGATAACGAATAACAATAACACCTGACACTTGTGAATTATTAACAAATAATTTATCTTCTATGGGTATAAAGTGTTCCCATGGTTTCGAAAGTATATTCATTGAATTTTTTTTTAGATGCCATCAATTTGACTCTACGTATTACATAAATCCAGAAAATCTCAAATAACTCAGAAATTATTGAATTTAGGAGCATAATCATTTGAGAAAACTATCATTATTTTTGACCGCAGAATCCAACACAATTATAAAAAAATAGGGTTCTAATTTGAAAAACAGAAGTTATGGTCAATTTAAGATCACAATTTCCAACACAAAATTTGAAACACCCTGTGATGATATTTTTGAAATCCAAAAGATGCATGACCTTTTCACATCCTTCCTCTTCGATGTTGTGAAAACGGTTCACGCTCAGGATATTTAAAATAACAATAATGAACATATTACTGACTGAACATATTTCACTTTTTTTCCAGTTTTTTTTAGATATTTTGAAAACTATTCGATTTAATACAATGGTTTTATCAGAAATGTATTCACTATTGAATACTTGATCATATTAGGAATGGAAAACTTGAAAAAATTTTTTTCGTCGAATTTATTTTCACTCCCTGTATAACCGCAAGTTTTTGGGCTTCGAAAATATTTTAGCTCTGTAGAGAACTTCGAACAATATCATAATCCCAATTTTCTGATTTCAAATATGTCTAGTTCTCCAGAAACGTCTAATAGGCGCTCGAACTTGAAACACCCTGTATAGTTTTCGTGGTCTATCTCAGTGACCTCTATAAAATTATACAAGTTTTTTCGATCAAATCATGTTGGAACTCTCCAGTGTTTGGCTGTGCTCGAATTTGATGATGTGAAGAAGGCATATAGCACACCGAAAATATTTTGCAACTATAACTTTTCAACTTCTAAAGCCACAACTTTGAAATATGTTTGTTATTGATTAGGGACGACGGCCAATATTTCATAATTAACCGATACATAAATAACCTAGGTACTTCGAGAAAAAACTCAGCTGATATTCAAACCACGAACATCTGGAACACTCTTCGAATTTCCATCTGCCGTCTTCGAGGATCTATATCCTCCACGCAGAAAACACCTTTTCCAAATACGGTTCGCTAGTCATTTCGATCGTAGAACGGTCTACAACCCACAAACTTGCAACGCTTTTTAAAAATTAGATTTAAATCAAAGACCCCGGCAATAATTATGCGGCATCTGCAGTCTGACCTTTTTAACGCCATTTCATGGTAGGTAGCTTTCTTCCAGTCGCTAGTTCTTAAAAGTGGCGGGAGCGTTCATCCGCTGAGAGCAGGTGGGTTTTGGGCCGAAATAGTAGGACTTGCTTCTTTGGGTTGATGTAGCGATAAATTGCACGCAAAGTATAAGAATTGAGCTGAGCATCTGGTCATTTTCGTCACGTTTGGACCATGATTTCTCATGCGATAAACTACAAACAAATCAAAATGGGAATGGATGTCAGCATTTCCTCATTAAATTTAGTGTGATACAAAAGGAATTCCAATTAAGAAATTTTAAATTAACGAGGAAAGCCAAACTTGTCATTATCTTTTATACTAATCCTGAAGTTTTACACAACTCGAGCACTATTATTGAGGTAGAGAATTAGCCAAATATAATGAGATAATTACCTTGAATTCTATCTAGTATATCTGTTAGGCCCGAAGACCGAAAACGCTCAGTGGCCGGAAAAAACGGCCACATCGCGTTCTGGCTGTCTTCGAACGCACAGAACGCGTTTTGGTTGTTTTTAAACTCTCGCAACGCGTTCTGGTAATTGTTGAACAGCCGGAACGCGTTTTGTCAATTGTTCAACGCTCACAACGCGTTCTTAATGTTCGACTTGTATTATTTGCCGATTTCTACCTGTGTAGGATAAAATTTATATTGTCCCTCATAAAACAAAGTTGAAAATTGAAATACAATTCAATTATTGACAACTACAATTGGATACCAAAGATGGCTTCGGTTTTTCTTGCCGAATCATTTCAACAATATTAAATTTCTTATAATTGTTTTTCAGTTCTAGGAAGAAAGTTACACTAATAAACTTATATTGTCGAGCATATAATATATAAATGCATGAATTAAAAAGCGAAAAGTTCTTTATTGAACAAATGAATTTCAATTTATTTTCTACAAATCCAACTTATTGTGGAGAACAAAACAAACTTGAATTTATAACTCTTTTAATTACTTTATTAGAAACAATTCAATTATTGAAAACTACAATTAAATACAAACGACAGGTTTTTCCGAACTTTTGTGTACTTTACATAGGTTCGTTACTTATTTTACAAGAACTGTTTGAATGACATTTCGAATTACATAGTACATTTAAATTGTATCCGTAAAGTATGGAACAAATTCATTTTTAGCTAATCAGACCATTTTAAGAAATAATCCTGAAACACATCGATTTTTATTTTAATTTACCTTATTTTAAAATAATAATCTAATATACAGCGTGAATTATTTTCGAGTAATGACATCACCGTCATTTTTTTTAAATTGAACTATTTTGTCTCCATTTCCAGATTACTCTAGCTGAGCTGATTCCAAAAATGTATCACATGTTGATTCCAATAGGTACAGGGTCGACAAATATACAATAGTTTTGTATGTGCTCAGTGCTCATAAAGAAATGCTAGACCACAAGTACCAAACATGTTCGGACACAACTTATTTTTATTATTCTAAAAATGTAAAAAACTACAGGGTCTTACATTTGAACCAATTGCCGTTAGACAAACGCGTTCCGGCTGTTTAACAATTACCAGAACGCGTTGCGAGCGTTTAAAAACAACCAAAACGCGTTCTGTGCGTTCGAAGACAGCCAGAACGCGATGTGGCCGTTTTTTCCGGCCACTGAGCGTTTTCGGTCTTCGGGCCTAACATATCGGTCAATAAGTCACTGACCTAACTACCAGATGGCGCCAATATAGATTATCCAATGATTTTTCGAAAGTGCCAACCTTCAAAAAATTACTGTCAAAATTTCATTCAGTTAGAGTGGTTGAGTTGACAGTTTTTTTGTGATTTCTAAAAATGCAGAAAAAAAAAAAATTTTCCCGTACTCTGCAATAGTGTGATACTAATCTCGAATTAAAAATAATTACTCAAGGTTTTTCTTCAGTTTTGATCAAAGTTTAGATTCCTTTCTCCTAAAAACCAACCAAAAGAACTTATATCTATTCCATTGAAAACCATGTAAAATATCTTTCTTCCAGCCGGCTCTTCTGCGTTGAAAAATCTTTTATATTCAAGTCCAAATTAAACAAATGATTCTTCCGGATTCAATCTTCTGAAACTCCTACATGAAAAAAGATTTAATGAGCTCTGAGTCGACATGGAATGTAAAAGTCAACGTAATTAATTAACATTTACTTTACTTATGTGATTGCTTGCCTATTAGTAAATGAAAAAATATTTAATATAAAATAAATCTTCTGGTGGAAAAAAGTTGCGACAATGAATTTTGAGGATATCTAAGATATCGATGACGTCCATACATGCACAAAATTTCATTCAGTTCAGATTTTTAAATCTTTGCCAATTTTTCAAAATATCCAGATCATTATTTGTCCGAACCACATCTTCAAAATTTTCCAAATGCCGACACAACCGTATCGTCAGCATACAAACTAATGAAACTATATCAGATATACAGGGTGGCCATTTGAAAACGAAACAGACGAGATTCGATAGAAATGCTCGGACATGTCGATTTCTGTTTCGAGGGGGACAACTCTCACCCCCAAATTTTGAATAGGGAAGATGGGGTGAGTGATACCTCATTTGAAAGGTATTTTTATACTGATTTCAGCACAGTAATTTTTTTTCATTTTATGCATTAGTTCTCGAAATATTCTTAACTAAGTATTTGAAAATGAAGTGGTGTTTTCATGGCACTTGTAGTGTTTTTTTAGTGAAAAATCGACATTTTGAGCTTCAAAACAACAATGACTGTGGCTTCCTTTCTCCAATACACTGACATAGAAATCTTTAATCAAGATGTCGAACAAACAAAGCGTATTGCGAAGGAGCTCAATTTTGCTGAAACTCAATCTAAATGAAGTCTCGATTCGAAACTAAGAATAATTCAGATGTCAAAGAACCAGTAAGCCAACTTAATGATCTGTTCGTAATAAATAAAAAATTATCGATTCCCATTTTTGGGAAAAAGATATGAATTCAATAATCAACGAAATGAAATTTTATTGAAGCCAACTGAGAATGTGTTGAATGATTGTTTGGGCTATTACCATCATCTTTGGTAGACCATATAAATGTGGTGGTTTACTGAAGTGAGGTGTAAGTCTTGATCTAATGAATGGATCTGGAAATTCATTTCGATATTTATAAAGGATTTTGTAAATCTTGTTTTCAACTGTGGTGGTAGGGTCCTTTTTTAGTTTTTTGTATTTTCCTGCTTCTAATAATTCATTGATTTTTGATTATAAGAGCCAACATCTAAAATTACAGTGGCGTTTCCTTTGTCTGCTGGAAGTATCTTTATGGAACTATCCGAGTAAAGATCTTTTAATGCCCTCTGTTCAGCTTTATTTATATTGGGTAGAGGTGTTTTGTTATTCCTGTCTAACAAGGTTCTGATTTTCCATCTGTACTCTTCGGCTTTTTCAGGTTCTCGAATTTTTTGTGCAGTTTCTTCTGCCGCCAACATGATTTCAATTTTGGTATCGTCTTAGGGGCTATAAAGAACTTGAGACCCTTGTTGAGGAGAGATATCTGATCTTCACTTAAGTTCTTATTAGATAAATTCATCACGGTTTTTGAATGATCTAAGGGTTCATATTTTCTTGACTCCTTCATAAGTTTCTCCATTTTCCTTTTTGGACTTGGTTTTGTTGTTCATATATTCTTTCATAGCTATGTTTAATAGCTCCCAGAATATTTTCATAATCTTCAGCATCAGTTTTTGATTGAATGCTACATCTAAGGTTCTCGCATGTTGTAAGTAATTTGGCTTTGTTGAATCGATGTTGATTCAGTCTTTCTCTCATAAGGGCTTGACTTGTCCGTTTTGAAATCCTATCTGCTCTATAACTTTTGACAGGAAGTTTCACTCTGAGACCTGCAGGAATTAGGTTTCGATCTCTTGCAAGATGGATGAATGTCAGATGGTTGCATTCCTTTGCCAATTTTATGCTGGTTCTTTCATAACTTCTAACTTCTTAAAACAATTTCTAGTTGATGACGAGATATTGTTGATGATGGAGCTCGTGTTGAATGATTGTTTGGGCTAATAATAATAATAGTCCAAACAATCATTCAACACGAGCTCCATTATCAACAATATCTCGTCATCAACCAACTGAGAAAACACCTCATAAATAAAGTCGGAAATCGTTTCACGAATTGGGACTGGAATATTTTTGTGGCATCATTAATGATTTGATTTTCTTACCTGGTAATCTGATTAGAGATATGTACGTATTTGGACTTTTTGGAGATCAAGTGTTACCGCGTGTTATTGTAAATACTGCAAATTTATCGAAGATAATTTAGATTGAGTTTCAGCAAGATTGAGCTCCTTCGCAATAAGCTTTGTTTGTTCGACATCTTGATTAAAGATTTCTAATCTTTAATCAAGATTAAAGAAGCGGAAGGAAGCCACAGTCATGGTTGTTTTGAAGCTCAAAATGTCGATTTTTCACAAAAAAAAAACACTGTGCCATGAAAACACCCCTTCATTTTCAAATACTTAGTTAAGAATATTTCGAGAACTAATGCATAAAATGAAAAAACAATTACTGTACTGAAATCAGTATAAAAATACCTTTCAAATGAGGTATCACTCACCCCATCTTCCCTATTAAAAAATTGGGGGTGGGGGTTGTAGCAGCAAGGGCTATGCGTCCGTAACCTACATCTTAAGTTGTCCCCCTCGAAACAGATATCGATCTGTCCGAGCATTTCTATCGAAAAAATTTATTTCGTCAGTAATCCATAAAAGTAGAGGACTCAAAACACTTTCCTGCGGCACACCGCAATTATCTTAAATTTTTTCAGATAATATATCACCTATTTTAGTTGACTGATATGTATTACTCAAGTAATTTTCTAACCACTTAAGAACTGAAACTTCCATTCCATATATCCTAAGAACTTTTATCATCTTTCTCCTATTCATTATCTCAAATGCTCGTTTCAAGTCGAAAAAACACCTACAATTATGTTACATACATTAATTTGCGCTTTCTACTTGGAAAACATTTAACATACTCAAGTTGGACCACGAATTATTCACAAGGAAGTCGAACCAAACAGATGGAAAACATTTTTAGCTCAATTTTCTGAACTAACAACGATATCTCATTGTTTTACTAGGAATGAACGCTCAAAAATAATTCAGCGTTTGCCACTAATTTTTTTTTGTTGGCTGACCTTCAAGATTCTCACCTATTTCTTGTCAACTCAAGCACATCTCACCAACCACCTGTCGAATAAGTTGCAGCCCGACAAGGTGAACAAAATCAATTTCATCTGAAGCATTGACGGTTGAACAAAATTACTTTTTATCGGCGAGTATGCAGACACACGTCATGCTTCGTTGCCGAAGACGGTTATATCCATCCGCCATAACGCACCCGAAATCCGGTAAGGTACCGGATCGCATAATGAACAAGTCTGATTACCATGCTTTCCCACAATTTAATAGCCGACCAGAAGATCGGCTTTTTGCAAGGGTTTCCGTGGCTATGTTATTAATGTTGTTCAACGTTGAATAGCTATACTCACTTACTCTTGTAAAACTTTTATCTATTAAGATATTCTTTTATACCTGCATGACAAATATCTGCATATCTATTTCGATTTTCCTTATCCGAAAGTTGTAAATGTAGAAAAGATCGGGCTTGCGAAATCATTTTCATCTTTATTCGAAAATAACAGACATTTGGACAAAGTAATAGGTTGCTATTACACTGGGATGGTAACAGTATAAAAAAATCACTCTTGTTCATTGCATTGCATATTAATGAAGTCCTTTTAATCAATTGCATTGTGTTAAACAACTAACAACCATAAATCAGATAATCAAATAGTTTGGCTTGATCGTTAGATGATCGAGAAGTTTTTTTATCGCTTTTCACCTTCCATTGTATTCAACTGATTATAATATTTATATGCAAATTTGTTATTTTACGGTCTAGACTCGATGAAATCATTTTTGATGATGGATTGTGCCTTCTTCTAGGTGCATCAGGACATTTCAAAGGCACATTCCACTTCTCATTCCTATCATTGAATATTTTTACCCTAGGTCAATTATATTGAGATATCACTTGAATTTGCTTGAAATTCAACATAAATTGAAGCCTTCTTGACACCCAAAATGACCAAGTTCTTGATAATATATGTGTATATAAATTTGGCAATTGTATTGGGTTAAAAGTTTGAGCAGAGGTTGAAGTTATCAGATACCAAACAATTTGGCTTGAAATAAGATGATACGAAAAAACACAGAAAACCTCGGTGTCCTAGCGAAAGTATTGATTTGTATGTATTAAAATGATTAAAATTTTAGCTAAAACCTTGTACTTTATTTTTTTTCAATGTGATTCTTTCATCAACAAGCACAAATGATTCTCCTAGTTGCCACATCGAATCAGATAATGAAAATGCATATGCATGTCTTTTAAAACAATCTTGAAAATTATATATGGAACAAAAATTGATCATGTGTGGTATTGTTTTATCTGCTCTTCTATAAACAATATACAGGGTGCTCGGCACATGGACCGTCAAATATTTTTGGGGCGTTGGTAGGGTCATTTGCTACCTTTTCAGTCTTGGAACCTGGGTCCTTAGTATTACGGTTACGGAGGTATGATTTTTTTATTTAGGTTTTTCTAAATTACCCAAAATGTACCCTTCGAAACCCCATAACTTTTTTTGCGTGTACTTTTACATGCATTTTTTTATTGTATTAAGTCTACATGAGTGTGTGTTTGAAAAAAAGTATTTATTGTTACAGATAACACCACAAAATTAACACGTGGGCCTTTTATTGAAAAAAAATTATGAAAGTATGAAAACATCTCCACTCCTATTGAAATTTAAAAAAAGTTACAGCTATTACAAACTTAGTTTTATTTTAAAATGTTCTTTGGTTTATAACGTTGCTAACCATATGCTATTTACGTAAGTCAATAAAAAAATAATACTGCAAATAAGGTTTTAGTCAGAAGAGTGAAGAAAGCCGCACCTAAATAAAAGTACGGATTTCGACACAACACAGCGAGCAAGGAAATTTCACCAACCCGTTTTAGACGCGTGTGAATTATTATTACTATTTCTGTCCTTAGGTTGGATTGGGTCGTCGCTGACTTGACCCTACCGTCATTCGAGATTTAACTGTCTGCTGTTGGAAGTGTCTGTGCCACGTTGTTCAGTTTTTTAAATTTGTATTTTTTTGTTTTTGTTACTTTTATCGACTTTTTGCTACTGTTGTTTTAATTTTGGTTGTTGATATGCCTAATTTCACCAACGCTGAGTATGCTGATATGGTGATAGCATATGGCCATATGCCTACTCTAATGATCAAATGGTGTTAAGTCCCTTCAGCCGCTTTCGATTGTGGAGCCGAACAACAGTCAACCGAATATATATCTATTTGTTTTTAAAATGAGTAACTGTGCATGGGTTCATATACAATTAGTTTAAATGTTCTTATACACAATCTTGTAAATTCTTTTGATTTTTCCATTTTGTTGTATGTGTAGTTATACCGTGATGTAAACTATACGATAAATAAAATAAATGGCAAAAACTATTACACAATAAGAGTTCATGCGTCTTGACTCTTGAAATTCTATTTCGGGCAATTTATGAAATAACCGGAAATTAATTTGTATAAGGGTGAAATTTGTTCCAAGAATTTAGAACTACACTCTTCATGAGACTCCACATAGCGTGCACCAACATCGGTGTCCTATAGTCTATCCTCTTTATGGTGAGATTGTAGACCAGTGCTGGGATCAAATCCCTACAGCTCTCGTTCTCAAAAATCACGAAGAACAAATCCCAGCGCACATAAGCCATACTGATGAGTTCAATGTGTGCGCCAGAGACGAAACGCGTAGAGATCTGGTCGGTGACCCCGACGTGATGGGAATGGTAGTCTCCAAGGTGTGTCCTGGAAAACAGACGGTTGACGATAAGTGATAAAAAAATACCCGCTTCCATATTTGCAATCTCCAACGAAACTCTAGAGGCTTCTCCCAGCACGTACGATACGTACTCCTTGGTTTGTCGAGGTATAGCGGATTAGCAAAGATGGCAATAACCCGTTCCTTCGATACCGCAAGATGCAACTCAGCTCAGGTGGCTATCATCGACAAACCATGAACCGCTCTGGTTTCGTTCTTCTTGGTGGTGATATTGAAGTTCAGTGATTATCTCATGGCTGTATTCACCATTATATCAATTCTTTCTATATGTGCATTTTTGAACCAAACAAAGCAACAGTATCCATAGAATACGAAAAGTAACTTGTAACTAAGAATTGTTTATATTATTGTTAATCGAATATGAATGCCTGATGAGAGAAAAGTGTTATACAAAAATCTCGAAACACATGTGTCGTATATATTTAATTTTTTGATTAAATTTTCTGTAGTTTTTTTGAATTGTTTGATGTTATGATAAAAATGAAAAATTCTCTTTTATTCATCAAAGAAAACAGTGTTTTCTAAGACTATAATTGTCAATTTTAGATATTTCAATATCCATTTACCAAATTTTAAAGGGATATAATGGTTGTTTCTTTGTCAACTCTTTATGGTTGGTGGGACACCGTGCATTTTCAGCAATAGGAAATTATTTGATTTACTTCTTCGTTTCTTTGATTTTTTAATGGCATCATTCTTAGATCTGATCGAATTCAATTTCACCTATTCATTTCGTCCCCTTCCAACTTTCAATTGCCTACGCCTGTGCCATCATGATTAAATAATTTCTGTACCTATTAGGCAGCTGTACAATTCAATAAAACATTGATGCGAGTGTTGAAACACAACACGCCACCCTCTGATAACCAGCTGAAAGTTTGATGATGTGGTTTTGGCCATCTGTAAACCATCATCCTAATTTGGTGAACGACTGGCTCGTGTGCTATGGTTCTGAGAGCTTGAATTGACAAAAATTACACTAATATTTGTCACCTGCATGGAGTCATGCTGTTTCATGTCAAATATTGTGGGTTATACTGTAATTATTCATAATGATCATGATAAAAACTTCCCCTTTGCTCCGAGGCAGGATATAGAGGAAAGCTCTGGTTCGAAGGAATCGTCTACATTAACAGAACATTTTGATGTCACCAGAGAAAAACTGGGACTCGGTAAGTAGATAATACAGGAGTTTCACGTAAAGAACATGCGAATCCTAGTACAACAGCGTGCTATCAGTCCCAATATATATATATATATATATACTAGCTGACCCGACAGACTTCGTCTTGTCAAAAAGATTTGTAATGTAGCAGTTTTTGTGCCTACATATTTTAAAAAATTCTCCTGAACAGAACTGTCACCCTGGTGATAGGGCGTTGTGAATAAAAAAAATTAAATCAAACATATATAAGGATTTAAAAATAAGTAATCGCTTTATTGTTAATCATGTGAATCATAATTATTATTATTATCATTGTAGTGCTTTGTGGTATACGATGTTTTTGTTTGATTACCTGGCGCATAGATAAACAAATCTGATGGTTTTCCAACACGGGAACAGGCAACATACAATTGACCATGTGAGAAACATGGGTTTTTAGATTATTACCACAAACACTTAATGATTGCCCCTGGGACTTGTTTATAGTCATAGCAAAAGCAAGCCGCACTGGAAACTGTAGTCATTTAAACTCAAATGGCACATCAGTCGGAATCATTGGGATGCGGGGTATGAGAACATCTTCTCCTTTATACTTTCCTTTGAGTATAGTTGCTTCTATCACATTGTTTAGTAATTTTTTTATCGCTAACCGTGTACCGTTGCAAAGACGCGGTTGGTTGATATTTCGCAACATTATAACCACCGATCCAACCTTTAATTGAAGATTGTGAGGTGGCAATCCTGGCAAATCCGGCGAGTTCAAAAATTCCGATGGATAGTTGACTACATCATCTTGATTAGTAGCCGAATCAACTGATTTCTATATCCTCAATTCGCCTGTAATTTGTTCTTGAATTTAGAAATTTAATTCATTTACATCTATGTTTTTTGCAGCCAGTATAGCTCGTTCGCTCAACCAATCATGGTTTCTGTAATTTTGAGAAACATCTGGAAACACCTTCTGAATAAGTTCATCTTTTGATCGAGTTAACTGACAAAAACTTTGAGGAAAGTTAATGCAGCCAGTCAACATGTCTATAGGAAATTTGCCATTACCAATGTCAATGAGTTGTTTAGAGAATATGTTTCCAGATTGGTCATTTTGCAAATCGACACGCATATTCTTGCTTAAATGAAATACTTTGACATGTTTCCACAAATTGGAGGACTTTAGACATGCATTGAGTTCATCAGCTGGCGTTGATCGTGGAATCACTGGCAATGTTTGACGAAAATCTCCTGCTAATAAAATCATTGCACCACCAAATTGGTTATTATTGCTCCGTAGATCTTTTAAGGTTCTGTCTAAAGCCTCCAAAGATTTTTTATGTGCCATCGTGCATGCATCCCAAACAATCAATTTACATTGCTGCAAACCTTTGCAGTTGCAGAGTTCTTCGAAACGTTGATATCCGAATTCTTTCACGTTCATTTCCGTCGTCACGTTCTTGTGCAGTACGATTAGATTGGTTTGTAGCATTTCTGGTTCTTCTTCCTAAATTGCTTCGTCTTATAGGAGGCATATCAAATATAAATTATTTTTTCACTAATCACGAACTAAACAAACACTAACTAACTAAACACTCTGCACAAAACACGATATACGAATTTATTTCGTGTATCAGTTGACAAAAGCAAACTCAGTAGATTAGGTAACAGACAACTTTTTTTTTAAATTTGATATGACTTGAAGTCAAACCTTTTTAAGCCGTACGAATTGTTTTATTTATTTAAAATTTGGATATTAAAAATAATAAAACACTGTTGGTAACGCGACTTTTGTTTGAATGATGTAATGACGTGGAAACTGGTGCATTTTATCTCGCGTGCCGAAACTAATACAAAAGAAACGCGAGTTTCGGAACGCGACATTAAACTCCTCCAACTATGTATTCTGTGCTCCAACGCACATTGTTTGGATAGATATGATCTTTGACGTTAGGAACACACCTACATTGCTTAGACAACAGTGAGTGCTTGTAATTTAATATGAACTTTATACCATAGCAATAAAGCTCAAATTGACTACGTTTTAGTTACAAATCATTTGTATGGGAAAAAGAAAAGGGCTATTTTTAGGGTTTTTCCAGCAATAATTCTAATTTTTCTAGCCGTAAAAACCATGCTTGAACTTCAACGAACATTTTAAAAAAAGATTTGGCCAAATTGGTCCAGGCGTTGTTGAGTTATGCGCTTACCAACACATTTTGCGATTCATTTTTATATTATAGATATATATCATTTTCGAATATATCGAGCCGAAAATGGTCTTAATCAATTGGGTTGCTTCCTGATGAAGAATACATGATCAGACTTGAGAGTGTCAAGCTTTCTATTATCTGAAGGAGATGAACTAAAAATAACAATAATAATACCAGTAGTTTATTCTGAAAATCTACATTATAGACTAAGTAATGGTGTCCTAATAATGCACGAATAATTAAAAAAAATTCCGATCGTCTACAGATACATCTGCCATGGTGGGTGAATGTTTTTTTTCCCTAGGGTTCACTGCTTGGCGGCTTCATTGCTGGTTTATGGATCTGTCAGAAAACTCTCTTTTTTTTTAATATTCAGTTCCTCACTTCCTTCTTATATTTATAGTTGATCCAGATTATTCTTATTTTTTCAAAGTAGTTGATTGCAGGTTCTTCATAAGCTTTCACAATAATATTTTATATTTTCAGAATATATTAGTTGTAGAAATATCTCGGTGATGTTGGTGATTGAGCCAAATCCGTCGACTAGTTAAGCAGTTATGAGCATCTGAAATTTGGTTATTACTCCTATAATATTCACCCGATCCATTTATTATCTAGAAGTGAATTAGGTTCAAACGAATAGGTATTCTTGATTTCGTGAAATCGTCAAGTTAGAAAATTAGTAAAGAATTACTAATGTATTTCTATGAATACTCATCAGAAATTGAGTAGGACTAACTGAGTAAAGATTGGGTATATGAATTAGTTTGCGGCTTTATCACCAGAACCTCAGTCAAACTTATCGGCGGAACTCAGAAGGTTGTTGCAATATACTTTAATGGACTCAGGAAGATATTAATAATTCAATATCTATCCTCATTTAATGTATTCATTATGAAAATGTTAATTCAAATTTGTATTATAATATTTCTTGCGCTATCTAGAAAGAACATGAATCAAACTTCAATTAATTTCACAACTTGAAACTGTCTCACCTGCGATTCTTTCTTTACGAAATTTTAAATTTGGAGAGTTCCAAAAGCTTAATTCATTTATATAATAAGGACTGAGAAATAAAATATCGTTCAAAATAAAATAGGTATTCCTCTTGAAAATGTAGAAGAGCACTGACGTGAGGTCCGAAGCTTTTGCGCTCATAGTATATCTTTTCCTAACTTAGTGTAGATGAATCAACAAACTTAAACCTGAATTTCAAATTGAAAATAAGTAATCACAAGTCTAATCTTGCATTGTGAGTATTTGAAGCGATAGATCATAATTTTTGAGGAAATAGTGGCTAGGATGACATAATAAAGTGTTCATAATTATGGAAAACAAACAAATTGTTCAATAAATTCATGTAATTATTTTTTACCGTCTTACATCAATATACACAAATGTGATTCATCAAATTTATCAATAACTAGTTGAATCTCAAGCTCTGGATAAAAAGTACACGTCCATAGGTTCGGATTTACCCTTCATGGATACTGGACCCCTATACTCGAAAACAAATTCCTCGTCAAAATTTTCTTGTTGCTGTAGAAATCTGGAACACAATTAATGACCGACTGTTTTCATACGATTCAAGTACGTACCTGTAAGCTTCCTCTGAGACGTTTATTCGACCGGGACTACCCGTAGTTTCCGTTCTGCTGGTCAAATTTACGGTATTGCCGAACAGACAATATCTGGGCATTCTGTGTCCAATTACTCCTGTGACTACCTCTCCGGAGTGTATACCGATTGTGATCTTCTGGAAATGATGAAAATGTTAATTAAAACTAATTATGTGAGGAGTTTCAGTGAAAGGATAGGAAATGAAAAGAGGAAAAGAATAATCTCCACCAATTTTCGTTTCTGAGCAAAAAGGAGAAATGAGAATGTAAAATAGCAATGACCAGAGATCAGATCAGAAATAGCCGACCTCTAAATTTTTTTTTAATTTTCAAAGATATTTTTTTCAATATTTCGTGACTCATAAGATATTTGTCTGAATCAAACAAAAATTTGAGAATATCTTACATATTCTCAAATTTTATTGACGTAGCTTTCTATCACCAGTAGAAATGGTTTTTCATTTACTTCAGTGCAGAAAGAAGTTTACTCAATTCGAGATTTTCAGAATTGAGAACCCAAAATCGTGGTTTGAAAAAGTTGAATTCACTGGTCTACATGTAGAGGTTTTAGATTATTCGATTTCGAAACATCCTCGGTTTGTGTAGTTTGGATTTGAATATACTAGGTATTTCAAAGGACAACTGTTTATTTGCCCGTATTTCGGATATTATGATAAGAGAAGTCCTTGTTAACGAACGATCAATTTTCTTGATTATAACCTATAACAGAAAGAAGTTCTATTGGCTTATCCAAAGCTCACTGAGTTCGAAAGTATCGGTTCCGCTGGTTAGAAATGAGGCGGGTGATCTGTGTTCTGATGGTTCCGAGTGTGCTTCTGCTTTTTCTGACACCTCTAATTCGTTTTCTGATGAGCCTTGTGATACTATGCCAGCAATCTCTGCACCACGTGCACTATACACTGGATAACATAGATGTCTGAGAGGAAGAGATTTTGGGTATTCTGTCTCGGTTGGATGAGTCTACTGCGCTGCAAGTCTCTCATTACCCATAACCATGATCATCCGTTTATCATTCCATACTTGTCAGTTGCCATCAGCTTGGAAAATGTCAAGAGTCACTCCAGTCTTTAAGAGCGGAGACAAACTGAGTACCAGCAATTACCACCCTATTAGCTTACTTCCCTTAATCTCCAAGTTTACTGAGAAGATTGTGTCTGATAGACTGCTTGGGTTGTTTGTTCAAAATAATATAATTCCTGAACAACAGCATGGTTCTCTTCCGGGACGATCAGTTGTCACATGTCTTCTGCAGGGTCTCCAGCATTGGACCAAGTCTATTGACTGTGGTATACCTGTTGATGTGATATATCTGGACCTCTCCCGAGCCTTCGATCGTGTTCCTTTTCGCCGTTTGCTGTTCAAGCTTGAACATCTTGGTATGAGAGGTAGGGTTTTGGACTAGCTGCGTTCGTTCATTATTGGTAGGTATTTATCAGTAAGAGGGACTCATTATCTGACTACAAACCCGTTATCAGTGGAGTGTTTTGGGACCGATCCTATTTTTGGCGTACGTATCAGACCTGCCTGGTTTATTCTCGTCCCACTCATCCCAATATGCTGATGACATCAAGCTCTTCAATGATGCTCGCTTGCCTAATATTCTTCAGTGTGACCTGAATCGGTTTAGCCAATGGTGCCGTCAGTGTAGAGTTGTTCACCTTGGGAGTCACAATCCGCGTAATCAGTATATGATCGAAGGTAAATGTTTTGTCTCCGCTGCACAGCACGTCGATCTCGAGCTGCTGGGTGATGTGAGCAATATACTGAGGATCTGTCTTGATGTCGAGACATGCCGGCAGTTTTGCAATATAACCGCCAAATGCCGGAAGATTTTGTGGCTGAACAGAAATTTGAGTTAAACAGTCAGTTTGGGTTTTTATTCAATCCGAATATTTGTAATTTGGACTTCAATACATGAGGCATTTCAAAGGATAACAGCTAACTATAAAAAGATATTTAAAATCTTAAAAACTAGAAGAAAACCTTCATTTCTCCGATTTCATCCATATGCTTACCACTGGTTCTCCATCAAGTAAGACGTTTTTCACTGAATCCATCATGTCAAGAGCCAAATTAGCAATGTTCTTAGCGTGCGTTGGACAAGATTCGGGAAGACCACTTACAGCCATATATTTATCTCCTACAGTCTCAACCTGAAGAATCACTTGAAATAAACCTTCTATCTAAAGACTGTCAAAGTTTCCTTACCTTATAAATGTTTGGGTTCCTTTTTGGATCAGTTAGTATATCGAAATGGGTATACAGTTCATTGAGCATTTGTACAATTTTCATAACACCAATAGCGTCAGTGTTGGCAGCGCACAGAGCCGAAAATCCTACAATTCCAGAGAAAAGGAGTGTAACACTCTCGTATCTCATTGCTGGTACAGGTCTTTTGTGACGTAATTCATTTGCGACACTGATTGGTAGGACAGAATATAATAACCTGAAATAAAGCACAACAGCAAATATAAATTTCCGAATTTGGTTTTGAATTTTGATTTTATTTGGATTCCCTTGTTTCCGAGTATCCTGTCTCATCCTCTATTTTCGGTGCTTTCTCGTGTATGATCAGAGGGCGAATTTCAAGTTGCCTATCCGGAGGCTCTAGCGTACTGTCGGTTGATACTCGATTTTCATCGTACTATCTATTATAGTGGTTGATCAGCCGCCAATGAATAATAGGATCTCAGACAGTACAAAGCATGTATATGTAACAAGTGAAGGAAAATCAACCAACCCATTGAATTTGCAGATTTGAAGCGACTGGGCAGATAATTAAATAATTTATTAGACTGATAAATTGGAGATAACTCAAATTTAGTAGTATGTTGGTTTGGAAATGCTAATATTTGCATTTTCTGGTGCTTTAGTCAATGAATCTGTATAATTTCAGCAAATCATTATCGTTTTTCGCATAGAGTAATCCTTCAACATTAAAAATGAAGACAAGTGTCCGAATCACATGTTCAAGATATAAAGGCCTGCATGATGATCAGGGAGCAATGTTGAAAATCATATACATCACAAAATATTATATAAGTGGGTTCAGACCAAGATATAATAGATATTCAACAATAATTCCAGGATACTTCCAGACCCTACTAATTACGTATAATATGCTTTTCTGTTTACACAGTGCATCAATTTGGAAACTTCATTTCAAATTCCGGCCAATATGAACTGCCAGAAATGTTATACTTTCCTTAGCTGCAAAGATTTGGTCTTAGAGGTGAATGTTCAGTCCATCAGCATCGACATTACTTATTAAAGTCAGATTTACTCAAGTTAATTATCGGAGAATCAATTTGCATTATTGAACAAAGCTCTGTACCCTAATAAAAAAAACCCTTGTAGCACCTTGAAGCTTTCAGCCCTAATTGTAAGTAAATCTGAGTAAAATGGTGAGGTCCATTGCATATAATAATTATTTTATATTCAATTTTAGATTATTGAAGGAATTTGTTTTAGCATGAATTTATCACTGACGGGTTTTTTAGATGGAATTTTCCTTGATTCATTTGATGAATATTTTAGCTGCAACGTGACTCAACCAGCCCTAATTATGTTGAATAAAATCAATTAAAACATAAACAATTACTCCATGTTTAGTTCGAAGATGGATATTTCATACCTGTCTGTTTTCTTCTTCTCGCTATCAAGTTCCCTGTATGTCTGCTGCAACTTATCTGTCAAAAATTCTAGATTTCTGGTAAGCTTGTAATCCGCCTCAAATTGTTCAGACATCAAAACAAGATCTCTAGTTGCGTCGTGTAGGGGGATGTCACTTAGATATAGGCCCCTTCTGCAAATAAACTATACTATTAATGATCATTCAACACTATACTACATCGTCCAATGAAATCGCTCAATTTTTGAAAACTGACCAATAGAAACAAACTGTATCTGAAAATACTCAACCTCACAGTGTTTTCACTTTTAGAAATTTGTTTTTATCAAATGCCTAATTTGCATAGGAATATTAATACGTCCGGATAGCGGTCGTCATGGTTACGATAAACAAGCAGTTGTTAGTGATAACTTCAACAGCACATTTGGCAGTTCTGTCAGTTTATTTTCGTATTTTACCATAAAGTATATAAAAATGAAACGTTTTGGGAATTATAATATTACTACAATTGAGGAAAGTGTGAAGAAAAGTGTGCCGCTTAATACAGTGAAGTCAAGATCCTAAATTTGGAAACAATTTGAAGAATTCTGTGCTGCCCGGGAATACCTTGTAAATGAAAAAACAAGTTTGTCAGAGCTCAATAATATTATGCTAGACTGAACTTTCAATATGAAGAAAAGAGATGGATCAGACTACAAGGAAAGTGTCGTAAAAACCTTGTGGAATAATACTGCCAAACAGCTGCAGGAAAAATTCTATTCCGAATGGGGCGTTAGGTTCGATCCATTCACAGACGTGGCTTTTAAAACGGCGCGAGATGCACGAAATGCCAAGAGGCGTATTTTGGAAGTGGACCCTGAGAAAAGAAAAGTTAGTGCCAAGGCGCTGTCTTTGGAGCAACACAAAAAGATGGCCAACTTATTTAAAGAAGATAATCCGGACGGTTTGAACAGAAAATTTTATTTTATTGCTGCATTGGAGCTTGCTTGGCGCGGAGGAGAGGGTTCATCATGCCTAATTTCGCATTTCCAATTCGAAATTGAATACGATGGTAATCCCACGGACCGAATCGCCTATAATCCGATATTTTCTAAAACAAGACAAGGTGGTACCCAAAAATGTGCGGAAACGAAAAGGCTGAAAATATTTGCCCGGTGAGGTTATATAAGCTACTTGTATCCAAAAGAACTGCAAACATAACCACTGAAAGACTATTCCTTACTCCACATAAGAATTGGAAATATGGTTCAATAATTATTATTTTGAGAATAAAGATGAATAATCTGTTGTTATGCTGGTTATTTTTAAATAAAAAACTATTTTTTATTTCAATTAGGAATCTATAGTAATACTCACCTCGTAAGATCGTCCAAGTTAACCACGCTCGGATAACATAGAAATATGACCAGATCAGTTTCGGCTACATACAACATCTGTCCCTTAAGCCTTATTTGTTTATATTCAGGAGGAGCATCCACTTCCATAGCTCCCGGAACTGTTTTTAGAACATATATTGTGTTTATGTGAGAAAGAATATTTTCAAAAGTCAGTTCCAAGTGAGGCCTCACCTTAAATATTTTCACATTATTAGGTCTGGATTAAATTGACATTATTTGGGTATTCTTAACACCCGATACGATGAAATGGAGACATAGATTGATTTAATTATCACCCTTCTCCCGGAATTCTCATCCGAATAATCGAGGGAAAACAGAGAAATGGATACACATATGTAAGGTGATTCCTTAATAAATGGACGGAAGCTGAGGATAGATAGAAAACAATGAGGTGAGTCAGAATAATCTTCATTTTCAGGGTTCATCTTTATTCACTTTCAAGATACAGGGTCTCATAATGGTTTTATGGTTTTGTCGATTTATTCAATAACCCATAACTTTCGACTCACCCTTTATATTATCATGATATCTGGTAGCCTAATTCTCTTCAACAGCTACGTCATACTGATATAGCAACTCTTTTTTGCAGGTACTTCCTTGATAAATAAGATTGATCTCGAGAAAAACACCACATATATCAAAATTCAGAGAATTTGATAGGATAGTCGAAGAAATGAAGAATTAAAGATAGCAGAGTATTTTTTGTACTCGAATATGTTTCAATATTCAAACAAAAAAGTAACCAAAATTTTAAAAAACTTCATTCAGCATGTATCAATTTTACCAATTCGATTAAATTCTTGTGATTAAATTCAGTGACCAAAGACGGTATAGGGAGAGAAGAAATGAAAAAGAGAATAAGGAATGGTAAAATGATTGTAGGATGCCTCAACAGTTTGTGGTGGGACAAACATATTTCCCATAAGACCAAAAAGAGAATTAGTCAAGCTTTTGTGGAGTCAACTCTTTGTTATGGCACTGGTATTTCACGACTGTGTTTCCCTTGGTCACGAGAAATGGTTAAAATTATTGTACTGGTCAAGGACTCACCCTGTATATAATCAAAAGTATATTATTTTTGAATACAATTATTAATAAATATAATAGTTTCCTGAATATGGTTAGAAAACATTTTTTTAATTGGGTATGAACTTACTGCTTCCAGTATATCCGTGAGCAGGCAATTTCCAGTTAGCACTTTTGGAATAACTCTAGCAACCGTTGTACCAGTTTGAATAATTTTCAGATCTCGGTCGAACATTATGTGGAAAGGAAAAACTTTGCAAAATGTCGTGACTCCAACTTTTGGTTCTGCAATTATTCGTGAGGAACATGAAAAAAAATTATAAAAAGTTAACATGTTCGCATCACAATAAAATAGAATAGAATATATGCATGTCATTTTCGAAAATCAAAGTAAATGTTACAAGTCAATAATATCAATAACTTCTTCATGTTACGAGATGCAAGTGCAACTCTACAATAGCTAATTAATGCTACGTTATGAATTTTTCTACAAACAAATTCTCACATCACAACGATTGGCAAGAAGTGGCAAATGTTATACTAATTTGCAATCTGGAATGAATGAGCCAACTTTTGAAAATACTTTTCATTTTCGCCAACATGGAGCATCAAAATCAACTTGAAAAAATTTTTTGCACCAGAACATACCGAAACTAAATGTATTTTACTTTGTTAACAATGATATTTCTTTCATTTGTGGTTGCGATTGAGGGCTTCGAGATAAGAGATTACATCATTTTTAAATTGTGACTTTAATATAGCGACCACTTTAGTCAATAATAATACTGTATATCTGAATTTTCACCATCGTAACCTGTAGACAGTTAACGATAGTTCTGCGTTACCCTAATATCTTATTAGTGCTTTCATAATGTTTCCAGACATTTATCCGATTTCCTGATTTCTTTTTGGGTAATTAATTACCGCACTTGTTAGTTTTAAAAGAGTCCAACTTATTTGTAATCCAAAATCTACACATTCAGTGAAATATAAGATAATTGAGATTGAGATGAAAAAATCAGGAACTGGATCAATCCATCAGTGAAAATGAACCCTTTAATTAGATATTGATTAATTTATGCCTAAAACTAACCTAATGACAACAGCTCCGTTTCGTTGATTTCCGATCTTTGAATGACTCCAGATCCAGAAGTTTCTTTTATCAAAAACTGGACGTGATCAGATTCCTCTTTGGTTTTAACAATTTCAACCGACACTTCTGTACCGTGCAGCTTACTGGCCACCGTCTTGAAATATGAGAATTAAGACTTAAACAGAATTGAAATATTACTTTATTACCTTAACTATTCCTATTACAATGTGTTCAAGTCCGGGCCTGTCCGAATAGTAATGCAGCAAGAGGTCGCCATCTTCTGGACCTTCCGTGCATCTAAATGAAGGGGCCTTCATACCTGGGTAAAGAGTGCCTAGGTGATCGTGTAGAGCATCC
Organism: Micraspis discolor; assembly: GCA_030674115.1. Lineage (NCBI taxonomy): Eukaryota > Metazoa > Arthropoda > Insecta > Coleoptera > Coccinellidae > Micraspis > Micraspis discolor. The sequence goes on along the minus strand of JARTUT010001760.1, from coordinate 615,900 downwards.
AAGTTCTATATGGAAAGTATAGATGGTAGCACAAGTAACTCAATGAATTGAACGTTCTCAACACTTCATAGAACTGATATAATTATAATTATCTCTTCAATGTCTAATATGATGAAAGGTTTCCATATCAAATTAAAATTTTTTCTGTACATTAGAGTTCTTAATACAGGTGGTCCGAATGTCTGGAAACGGTAAATTTAGTTCACGCACAGCAGAAAAATAGGAATTTTGATCCACGGATCTGGGATCTTTTGTTAATTCATCCGAGCAATCGAATGAGCTAATCAGATTTTGGCACCGCACGCGATGTGAGACCCAACTTTGAGTTATTACATTATATATTATTATTTGTTATGGAATATCCACTTCCATCTTTGTCGGTGTAAATAATTTTTTATAGTCAGGCACTCGGAAATTAATTTCGAAAGCCAAAGCATTGATGAAACAATATTTTAGATGATATTGCAGTTCACTTCAGAATCTAAAGATGAGAAAGATCTCTTCGTGAATTGATGCTTTACCTATTTTTATATTTACTAATTGCTTGTATAGTTAATTACCTGCAAGAAATCTCTCGGAGTTGCACCTAAGACTTGGAGAATCTTGTCATATCCAGAATCTTGACAGAATTCGAAGAACGTCTTTCCGAATAATTCAAGAATTGTGTCAGCTGGAATACCTAAAAGGCATAACTTAAAAATAATGAAGCACAATCAATCAGAAATTTCCAACTTAAATATTATTTTAATTTAACAATAAAGTGAATTTTTGATGAATAAATTATTACCTAGGATTTTGACAGCAGAAGAAACTAAATTATAGGTGACTTCATCTTCGTATATTTGTCTAACCAAAAACTGGCCTTCCATTTGAATGTCAGCATCTTTTCTGTCGATGATACATTGAATTGAATAATACTGTGAAATATACTTTATAAATATGATTAATTTTTCGGGACACTCTCAATATAAAGGGTGATTCTTCAAAAGGCTTATCAGACGCATTTGAGGAAGGATATTTTTTAAATTCAACAGTGTATATTTATGTTTCAGTCTGTACCTAGCACCAGAAGATGGTTTAACAACCGAAACCGGTCGTGTAATAGTATTAATAAAGTGAAAATTAGACAAAAATAATTATTTTCTTTTAATATTGTGGTGGAGAGCCCAATTTTGCTCTACTCCAATGATTTCCGGGTACATAATATATAATTCAATTATCACAATGATCACCTCTGAATTCCTGTATTGTATTCGATTTGCTCGACTTTTGATATCTATGAAGAAAAATAGTGATAATCAATATTCATAGAGTCAGTATAACAATTCTCTTCACATCTTTATGTATCAGAATCTATTGATATAGGATTATATAAGTTGTCCCAATTATTTTCTTCATTTATTGAGTTCATGCAGATCATTGTGAAAAAATTAGGTAGCCTTACTTTATCGCCTCCCAAGTTTCTTCACCAAATGTTTTGACCACTAAAACCTCCAGAGCGTAATTCACGAACCCATACTGAAAGAAAAAATATTACATATTTATGTCGAGTTATAACTAAATAAATAATTAATCAATCAGATAAAGAAAAGCCTAGACAAGATTGTAGAGGAAGCAAAGGAAATATATTGATGTTTGAATTACTGCCCATATAAACTAAATTCAAGTTTCTATTAATCAACATTTCATATTTTAGACATTAATATAGGCAATCAATATAAAAAATAATCTGATAGTCCTGAATGACCCGCATTCGTCATAAGATGATGGCCAAGGTCTCATGAAACAATCTGTAGAATTACGAAATGGGATGAATATCATGCATATGTTAGAATTCCGATATCATGAAATTTAATCAATGGAGGAAAAGAAATGTCACGAGTTCGGGTAAATACATAGTTTATGCTACAATACAAAATGGCGAATGCACAGATTGATAGTCACTTAGTCAGGGTGAGTCTTTGACTGCGTTAGATAAAAGAAACACTTTCTTCCTACATTTTTCCAAATTTGGCCCTGTGATATAGTCTTTGCATTTTCACTGTAATTTCAATATCTTTGATCTCTCAACAGTCAAATTGCATCCATTCTTTCTTGAGGGTTTCTCACTACTTTACAGATTGGTTAAATTGTTGAAAAACAAATATCGTTGAACTAAAGGTATCTTGTAAATCATTAGTCTTTTTGCATAAAATTTCGCCATCTTTCCTCCTAAATTGCACCATTCTTGATATTTGAAGTTGAATGGAATTAAATCGATATAATTTTGTCCAAATCTGATTTTCCCAACTCTGTGCTGAAATGATTCAATAACAAGATTTGTTCAATGTTGCCATATTTTATGCCTTTATTAAATATTTTTTCAAAAGGTTGGGGAAATCTCTCCAGTCTATGGTTTCACTACTAAAAACTAATAGATGAAATCAACCACTGAACAATTTTTGTCTTACATTCACTACAAAATCTGAATTGCCATTTGCTGTATTCATTATTAATGATGTCTAGCACATTGTTTAATATTTAATCCAGAGTAATATTCCATAAGAAATAGAGAAAAAGATTTCCTTCACTAACATAGGTACTTCGGTATATTCTCATGACCGTTGAAATAGGTAATGTATTTTCTGTCAGGACCTGTTGAATTGAAGACTTGTCTTTATGAAGAGCTGGTTCTTTATAGCTTCAGACTTTCAGGGTCCATCAAATTATATCTATTCTAACATAGGAATGCTTCAAATTAAGATCATATGAGTTTTAAAATCTTCGAATTCAGTCTCCTTGATTTATTTTGTAGGTTTATAGTTTTTTCATATATTTATTTTATACACCGATTCAAGCTGGTACCTACACGAACTTAGGAGATAATAGAATTTGACTTAGTTTTAGTATTTCGGAATATTTGTTATGATGCATGGTTAATTCAAATTCAATCAATATTGAAACTGGAAGCTATAGGTTCATAAACAAGAAAGATTAGAATAGAAATGTATTTTCTGACCATAATCATTTCATACTGAATTGAATAATTTCAAACTATCGAAATTATTATTATTATTTTATTATGATATTTTCCACATTTTTTAAATAACTGTTGACAGTTTCAAACAGAATCAAAACAACAAGGAACCACAGAACAATATTGATATTTTCTGGCTTTGAGTGAAAAAAGCAATGTGACAACCTCTTGCCTTGGAAGTTTTCATGAATAACCATTATTCAATATTTCTGTTTTGTTTAATGATGGTTGGTTTTTCAGAATCAAATTCATGATTTGGAAATCTTAAGAAGAAAATTACAAATGTATGATGATAACATCCAATAATTCTGAGGTTTTTTGGGAATTTCTCACTGGGAAGGGATGGTTTATAATCTTGAAGTAGAAAGAAATTATAGTAAACAGCAAAAATATGTTTATGGTGTTGAATTTTTTTTACCAGAAAATTAGTATTTTGTATCTTTCTCTGGATATGGACCTAATCGGATGAAACATGAGTGAGTGAATCATTTCTTAAAGGGAAAATAATGTTTTTAAACAATTCAGATTCAATAGTGGATGCTGTGGAAAGTATTTTTCATTCGAACTATACTGGACTACAGAGGGGTATTTGCCCAATGTGAAAACTTAAAATGCTTATAACTTTTCAACGCCGCTGAATATAGAGAAACCGTAATGGAAAAAGTGTTTCTTTTGATCTCAAGAACCTATGGTTAAAATTAACGCAGTGGTCAAAGACTCACCCTGTATATCCGCCCGGCTAGACGGCCATATAGTCTCTATCTTCCGAAAGAAATGAGCTAGAGTTTTCATATTTTTAGAATATATTAACTGTTCAAATATCCCAGTCATGTCCGTTATTGGGCCAAATCCGTCGAATTGTTCAGGAGTTATGAGCATCTGAAATTTGATTTCCACTGCTAGAATCTCCATCAGATCAAGTTGTAACTTGAGAGATTTTTGAAAGAGGCTGAAACTAGATGGCTTGCGTATTTTCGTAGAAATCGACAATATAGAAAATTAAAAAAATTCCTCTCAATTTTTTTTCAGTACTTTGAACCTCATGAGATTTAAGTCGTATTCAAACAAAAATTTGTGGATATATGGACGATATCGATATCTTACATATTTCAAAATTTCTCTCCCGTAGCTTTCTTCCACCAGAAGATATCATTTTTTTCATTTACTTAAAAGTAGGCAATCACAGTAAGCACAGACCAGGAATAAAATTGATCCTGTCTAGGTTTCAAATATTTGTGAATCTTCTATAATATAAAAATGAATCGCAAAATGTGTTGGTAAGCGCATAACTCAACAACGCCTGGACCAATTCGGCCAAATCTTTTTTTAAAATGTTCGTTGAAGTTCAAGGATGGTTTTTACGGCGAGAAAAATTAGAATTATTGCTGGACAAACCCTAAAAATAGCCCTTTTCTTTTTCCCATACAAATGATTTGTAACTAAAACGTAGTCAATTTGAGCTTTATTGCTATGGTATAAAGTTCATATTAAATTACAAGCACTCACTGTTGTCTAAGCAATGTAGGTGTGTTCCTAACGTCAAAGTTCATTTCTATCAAAACAATGTGCGTGTGTGCGTTGGAGCACAGAATACATAGTTGGCGGAGTTTAATGTCGCATTCCGAAACTCGCGTTTCTTTTGTATTCGTTTCGGCACGCGAGATAAAATGCATCAGGATTGTTTGGGATGAATGCACGATGGCACATAAAAAATCTTTGGAGGCTTTAGACAGAACCTTGAAAGATCTACGGAGCAATAATAATCGATTTGGTGGTGCAATGATTTTATTAGCAGCAGATTTTCGTCAAACATTGCCAGTGATTCCACGATCAACGCTAGCTGATGAACTCAATGCATGTCTAAAGTCCTTCAATTTGTGGAAACATGTCAAAGTACTTCATTTAAGCAAGAATATGCGTGTCAAGTTTCAAAATGACCAATCTGGAAACATATTCTCTAAACAACTCATTGACATTGGTAATGGCAAATTTCCTATAGACATGTTGGATCGGTGGTTATAATGTTGCGAAATATCAACCAACCGCGTCTTTGCAACGGTACACGGTTAGCGATAAATTACTAAACAATGTGATAGAAGCAACTATACTCAAAGGAAAGTATAAAGGAGAAGATGGGCACAAAAACTGCCACATTACAAATCTTTTTGACAGGACGAAGTCTTTCGGGTTAGCTAGTTATACATAAAACTATAACTGATACAGATTTGTTAGTCTCTGTACCTGTCAATATGTCAGTAGGAATACATCTGCGAATGAAGCACGTAGTTTCCACAGATCAGATTGCAAAATATCGAGTAGTCATAAAGATTTCACGTCTGCGTTTACCTTATTTATTCGTAATACGAATCCATTCGATCTAAACGTGGTTTTCTCAGTTTTGAATGCTAATAATGCGGAATATACATCTGAAATTTGAGAAAGTGAAATTAAGTGATAAGAATTTAGAAGAATCTGTGAAACTACTTTATGACAATGAATATATATACACTCGTTTAGATAGATCTATAGAGACAGATTAAAGAACGTTTCTTCATTAAATGAACTAGAGTGTTTATAAAACGCATTTTCGACATACATTTTATCAAGGAATATTCCCTCTATTAGATATCTATAAAAACTGATGAAAAAACGTTTCCCCATTACATAAATAAGAGTATTAAAAACACGTATATCAGACATTCATTATACCAATGATTAAACGATTATTAAACATAAATATGCGTCATAATTTTAGATTCCCTCTATCTAGCATCTGAAAAAATCATGAGAAATACATAAATTAGATGGACATTTAGATATCGTTTTGATAAAACGAATCTTTTGAAATATGACTGTCATTAGATGATCTGGTGAACATCTATTATACATCTCACTTATATTTGTGTGTTACTGGGACGGACTTACGAAAGGGATACACAGGTATAATATTCCCAATCAAATTGAACGTTCATTTTCATTATAAAGAATATAACCGAAAGCTTGTATGAAATAGAGTAAATAACATATATGAAATCATACCATCTTTGAGGACAGTTATCCGTGGAGCTTTCCGGCACGCCACTAAAGCATTGTTGTCGGAAAAACAGCGACAACTGACGTCCGTGGCACACTGAGTTTTCCGGGTCGATTTTCCTCCACAGCGCAAGTGTCGATGCTCTGGAATTCAGATGGAGGCATGAGTGTAAATTAACATCCTTTTTTTATAAGTCGTTTGAATTTTTATAGGTGACATTAAATGGAACGACGAAATCGTCTTTTTTTTAATAGTTTATATTGAACTGGGACCAGCGATGGCCTTATTCTTTTGTAGGAAAAATTCATAATTCGATTGACCTTTCGAAATCACTTCTTTATGTGGAGAGGATTCTGAGTGAAAGGATTTTATGCCTTTTAATTTGGAAGCTTTTGTTGGGTTGATTTTGATTATTTTTCTATTGGATTTGGAGTTCCATTCGCTCATCTCATTACAGATTGGAAAATCGATAAGGTTCAAATTGCCATTGATTTAGAGGAATCACCTCAAACTTCTACCACAGTTCTGGCGCGGAACTACGGCATAAGTCGACGTTCCTTAGGAAAAATATTTAAAAAGGAAAATTTTTATCCGTATAAAGTACGATTAGTCCAAGAATTGTCAGAGGATGAAACCTAATCATTGAGCCACAAAGTATAGCACGAATATTGAAACAATTAGGAAGGTAAGTTGATTCATCAGACATCTCTGCGAAAGATACGTGGAGTACTAAATATGGCGGTCTGAATATGAATGTACGAGCCATCTCCTGCACATAAAACGAATAAATATGATTATTTTTCCGATCCAAATATCGACCAATAGAATGGCACCATTCGACGTCACGTGGTACAACCTACATGGTATTATACTGATAATTTTTTGAAAATTTTCTATGGTAGTTGCTATATATAAACAAAACATGATCCAGTCAAATTAAGCACACGTCAAACTGACAGGTTGAATTCAATTGTGAAAATTGGAGATTTTGCATGAAAATGAGTCGATTTGGAGTTTGTTCTCTATCCATCATCGATAAAAAAGTCAAAGGAAATGTTCCCATTAATACGGAGAAGGCAAAAAAACAGTTTGGAACCAATTTACTACTTTTTGGACTGAGAGGGAATTCACATTGAGTGCTGAAACGAGTGAAGCGCAATTGGCAAACATTATGAAAGATTACGCTTACAATATGAAGAAAATGGATGGAGAAGACTATAAGGAAGGTACAATAAAAACAATGTGGAATCAGACTGCCAAATTACTTCAAGAAAAGTATTTGAACGATTTCGACATCAAAATCAACCCATTTTCGGATGCTGCATTCAAGACCTGATGGCCTCCAGAAAAAATTATTCATGATAATATCAGTGGAATTGGCTTGGAGAGGTGGTGAGGGCAGCATGGCGTCAATACATCACTTCAAGGCAGAACAGCGAAATGACGGGGAAACAACTGGGGGAATTGAATACAATCCAATTTTCAGCAAGACCACACAAGGTGGTGATAAAAAATTATCAGACAGCAAGTGGCTGGTGGAGAATCGGGAAATCCCTGACAAGTGCCCAGTGAGACTGTTCCAGAAATTGAGAGAGAAGAGAGATGTCAATATCAAGAGCGACAGACTATTCCTGACCCAAAATCCATTCTGGAATAAAGTTCCAGGCGCTAGGTGGTACAAGGATTCCCCAGTAGGCCAAAACACGATTTCAAAGTGGGTGAAGGAGTCAGAACAAAAAGCTGGGCTTGACCTTGGTAACAGAAAAATCACCAATCACTCCAGTCGTGCAACAGCCGTCTCCAATCTAGCGAAATCGGGCCTGGGAGAGCAGCAGATAATCAAAATAACTGGACATGCCAACAGCAACTCCATCAAGCCGTATCTCAAACTCGACCAGGAACACCACGAATTAATTGTCAAGAAACTGCGAAGGAGTGAGCCTACTGCAGAAAATGCCATCAACAGCCTAAACCTCATGCCATCTACCTCTTCTGGGATCATTACCGATAACTCTGACTTGAAGAAAACATGCATCAATGTTTACAACAATTGTATTTTTAATTGCACTACCCTGATTCTTAATTAAATGTTGTTTTATTCATTATGAAATTCTTATTTGTTAACTGTACATTTCGTGTCATGGTGCAATTCTATTGGACGACATTTGGGACAGAAAAATAATCCCTCGAATACCACACGAGCTTCAAAATTATCTGGTATTTCCTAATAGGTTCCCTGCAAACAAATAAAATCGTCAAGTTTTTCAGGGACCTGAAAAACTTGACTCCTTCATTTGTTTGCAACGGACCTATCGGGAAATACCCGATAATTTTGAAGCTCTTGTGGTATTATAAGTGACAATTTAAAATTGAATAAACCTTGTCTGGCCAAAATTTGGAATTTCCGAACGTTATAAAACTGTTCACCAAGACAAACTCTCTATTTGAAACTTGATTTCAATTGGAGAAAGATCATTATACATATAAGATAGACGGATGTACTTTCTAACACGAGGAATTATGCAGAATCGAAGAAGGTGATCGAAGTCAACCCCACTTCTCTATCATGCCACATACAGCTTACCTCAAGTCAATGCTTAATAATAATTTTTTGGTTTTTTTAATTAAATGCATTGTGATTTCCGCACTCAGATTATTCTGTCCCAAGAAACGCGAAAGTCATGTTGGTTCACTAGAATGGGTTCTTATTTCAATTATTTGTGGTTCATTTCATTTAGCTGGTAGACTGGGATTAACAACCCACTCATCGGTGTGGGAACAACTTACGAGTTTGGGTCAGACCTGTCTCCAGCTTTGGGGCTAGCGATTTCCTTCCCGAATCAGAACTTCATGACTTGTTAGGGAGGATTTTCGTCCTGCTTGATCCTGCTCAAGGATTAATGAGAAACTCATGCAGTGCGACTGGAGGCAACTTTCAAATCGACGTGATATTTTTGTCTTCGATCCGAGGATACAAATCGAATGTATTTTGAAGAATCTTGATTAATCAAAACGCACAAAATGCACTTCGACTTGATAAAAAATCCGGCGTCAAACTTGAGTATGTCCAGCTAGAGGAATGCCAAACACTTTACATCGCCCGGAGGAGATATACCTATGGTTTTTAGGCAAGGGAAGTAAAGAATAACTCTGAGTGTAATTTTTTTCAATTCGCGATATAGATTTGTTCGTTTATTGTGGCAGTTCAATTATCATTACATTGTTCCAGAGTAGGGAAAAAGACTATACAGGGTCTTTCACGAAGAAACTCACCCATATTTATACGGGAAACTACTGAACGTATTTTCATGAAATTCAGCACTTATAAGTATTTCACGATGCTGATGAAATCTAAAATATTTTCAAGGCATGAGCACCTCCGGTTTTTCCGGAAATGACGTCAACTTCCGTTTTTCAAATTAGAACACCATTTTTTTATTGCAGAAATAGATTCCTTAGAAAATTTCAAGTTACTTTGATGTAACATTTTTCAGTTTTGGTTGGAAAATTCTCTCTGATCGGGAAAATTCGAAAAAAAAATCGAAAATAGAGCTCCGCTGAAACAAGAATAACTTCGAGGTTTTTGGACGGAAAATTTTCATTTTTGGGATTTTTCCATATGTAAGATTGATGTATCCACTTTAAAATATGAAATCGCGATTCATGATACAGGGGGTGAAAAAATCGCTTTCAAAGTTAGGGATGACAAAATCGTGAACAATAAATTTATTCAAATTAGAACCACATTTTTTTATGGCAGATATTGAATCTACGTTAAAAAATAATGTGAGTGTATGCATCACACCCTTGCCCTAAAGTGGATATTTTCTGAGTTATTCACAAAAATGTTTTTCCTCTTGAATTTTCAGCTATTTCTTTTCCCTTCACGCCAAAAAGATGAAATTTTCAGGAATTGTTATTTGAACCATGCTGTAGATTTTTCACTCCTTCTTGAAACCGACTTCAAATTACTATTAGGAGAACCATGGCAAACTCTCGCAGTTATAACTAGAGAAGATGCTCAAAGTTTTGACCGTTAATTTCTAGACATTTATTTATATGTCTCAGGAATGCTTCGTGCGTTGCTCTTCTTTTTTCATCGGGAGGAAGAGATCTGCAAAAGTGTTTAAAAACCAAATTGAGTTTCAAAACTATGAATCTAAAAATCTAAACAAACCTGAACGCATTTCTGATTATGTTCAGCCCAAATGTCTTTATCAATTTAGGAAAAACAATTGACTTCACTAACAAAAATAATTCTAACTCCTGATCTGAATTCATGCAACACCACCTACACACATTGAAGTTTGGAAGTTAGGCATGTTTCATAAAGTAGAAAGAATGCAGCAGTCGGAGGAAGCTCAGGCATCCTAATTTAGAGAAAATGTGCCCCTTTCAGGAGCGGTCCTGAAACGAATTCCGGTAGAAAACTTCCATCTTCCCACTTCGAATTGGAGTAGAAACGAAAGCCTCTCTCTGACGCTAAACTCAGCCGGCAAATACCGAAATCCCAGAAGGCATCGTCAACTTACCTATCATGAGGGCCGTAGCATCCCTTGTGGTTCGAGAGGAACACTTCTAGGGCAGATTCTAACCGAAGAAATCTCTTTTTGTTATCAGGGTTCGTTATGGGAATCCCGAGGGAAGGGAGTATTGGGAAAATTATGTTGTGAACCATTCATTTATGGGATAGAATGAAATTCAAGGGCGTCTGACCAGAATACAGATTATTCTTGCAGGGATGTTTAACAGGACCTTGGATAGAACTCCGAGAATGATTTTTCCGCTTTCATTGCTAAGGGAATAGTAATTTCTGAGGATCGCGACGAAAAATGTTTTGAATAGTTGATTCAGTGCTCAACCTTGAGTGTGGAGTGTTGAAATATATCGGTTGGGTTTGTAGATGAACTAGATTCGAAGGATTTGACTTCTTTCACTTATCATTTATTATAAAACTAGTAAGCGGGTAGATCAATAGGCCCGTAGATCCATAGGCCCGTAGATCCATAGGCCAGTAGTTCAATAGGCCAGTAGTTCAATTGGCCCATGGATCAATATAGACCATAGATCAATATAGACCGCAGATCAATAGGGCCCATACATTAATGAAGCGCGCAGAAACACGAAACACGTCAAATTACCCGTTGAAAGCGAAAAAGCTAGAAAGAACTGGAAAAAACACGGAGAAACGCGAAAACACACGAAGGAATCCGAAGAAACACGAAAGAAACCGAAGTTATACGAAAGGAACCGAAATTACACGAAACATCGCGAGAAAACACGAAAGAACACCAAGTAACACAAAAATCTAAAGGAACCTGAAAAAACCCGAAACACAAAAGTACTTGTAAATTGCACACCCCGTATATCACCCGACCGTAAACTTATTGTAAATTGCACACCCTGTATGACATTTTATCGAAATCCGCTCCCATTCGCGAGAAAACTTGAAGGAGAATGCATATGAGACACTCAGTATACAATTGATTAGCAGTGAAAAAAAAACCAAAAGAATATCGTTGTAACTCCATCTATTCGAGTTCAGTAATTACCACGAAGGAAGTATCAAAATTATTCTATGGAGCTCCTATGTTACACCCCCTGTATATGTTTCGAAGATAATTTTTCCGTAAAAACCCGAAGGAACACAAAAACTTGAAAAAAAACTTGAGAGCGCGCAAAAACAGAAGAACTTGTAAAGTGCTCACCCCGTATATCACCCGATCGCAAATTCATTGTAAATCGCACACCCTGTATGACATTTTACCGAAATTAGCTTTCACACCTGAAAAACATGATGAAAAATGCATATGGGACACCCAGTATATAATTGATTTGCAGTGGGTGCTTTCATCATAAGAAACAAACCGAAAGAATATCGTTTTAACTCTATCGTTTCAAGTTCGGTGCATTCCACGAAGAAAGAACCCGACGAAACACGGAAAAACTTGAAAGAACCCGAAGTACCACGAATGAACGAAAAAAAATATCCAAAGGAACCGAAAAAACCCCGAAGGAGCACAAAATCAACGAAAGCGCGCAAAAAAACTCGAAGGAAAGCTTAAAACCCCGAGGGAGCACAAAAACCGAAAGCGTGCAAAAATAATGAAAGAACTTTTAAATTGCACACCCTGTATATCAATCGATCGCGAAATCATTGTTAATAGCACACCCTGTATGGGATTTCATTGAATTAAGCTCCCTTACGCGGAAAAGCACAAAAGCTGGAGAAAAACTCTGGTGAATGTCAGCGCTACTCAGATCTTCAGATCTGACACCCTGTATATGAATCGAATATATTTTATCGAATTAAGATCCAAAACTCCCCGAAACAACACAAAAAACTCGAATTTGCGCAAAAAAAAATCAAATTAACTTGTAAATTGCACACCCCGTATATCACCCGATCGCAAATTCATTGTGAATCGCACACCCTGTATGACATTATACCGAAATCAGCTCCCATTCGCGAGAGAACTTGAAGAAAGATGCATATGGGACACCCCGTATATAATTGATTCGCAGTGGGTGCTTTCTTCATAAAAAACAAACCGAAAGAATATCGTTTATAACTCTATCGTTTCGAGTTCAGTGCATTCCACCAAGAAAGAAACCGATCAAATACGAAAAACGCGGAAAACATGATAGAACCCTAAGTAACACGAAATCTCTCGAAGAAAGAATCTGGTGAAAATCAGTGCTTTCCATAAGCACAGCCTGTATAGCGATTTTTTCGAGATAGCACAGCCTGTATAGCGATTCATCGCGATCTGTGTGCATTCTTCAAGGACGAAAATGAATTAGCGCGAAAATAGAGCCTGAAATGACGATTTTCAAACGCATATTTGAGGTGTTTTTCTTGCGATTCACGAAAAGTGGTAGGTATCTAGAGATTCGGAATCTCCTGTAGATTCTTATTCGAGTGCTTGGAAGGCGCAAAAGATCTTCCACCGGCCATATCGAGCGAAAAATTGATGCCGTATTTTCAAATTTGGAGCTCGCGTTCGGCTATCATCGGAATCGTATGAGAAATTCTGACATTTTGCCTCATTTCACCGTAGAAATTGCCGAATTTCGAATGAAGAATTCGCGGCCTTATATCGCTACTTGGATATGAAAATTGGTACCCAGAGATGGGGAATTTCCTCAAGTTTCATTTTCTACCGCCGAAAATGCGTTTAGAGGCTCGAGGGGCCCGCACTGAGCGAAAGCATCATGGTTGATTTTGACGTTTCGCGGGGCTGGCGAAACTAAAAATTGCCGTTTTACTTACGGGATTTTAGCCTAGAAATAGGGGGGCTCCGGAGTTCTAATGGGTTCTAAGGAAACCGGACGTCCTCGCTCTCGGAATATGTGGCGAGTCCGGGACGCTGGGCGTTGCGGCTTCGGAGCCTATTTCCTTTTTCTGAGGCACTTTAGGCGATTTCGCGAAAATGACGTTTTTCGCGATTTTCTTTCGAAAATTTCGGGCACTTTAAGAGCGCCCGGAGGGGGTTTCGGGGTCGCTTCTCCTAGAGGAGGATTCGCCTTTTCGATCTGTTTTAAGATTCCCTCTCGAGCGGCCTGCGGCTGCTCGGAGCTACGCTTTCGGGTCCCTAACGGGACCACCTGTCAAAATTTTTTCTCTGGTCCCCGATCTTATTACTTTATTATATAGACGAGAGAGCACAAAAAACCGAAAGCGTGCAAAAAATAATGAAAGAACTTTTAAATTGCACACCCTGTATATCACCCGATCGTAAACTCATTGTAAATTGCACACCCTGTATGACATTTTATCGTAATCAGCTCCTTACGCGGAAAAGCACGAAAGCTAGAGAAAAACTCTGGTGAATGTCAGCGCTACTCAGATCTGACACACTGTATATGAATCGAATATATTTTATCGAATTCAGAACCAAAACACACCGAAGGAACACAAAAACTCGAATTTGCGCGAAAAAATCAAATTAACTTGTGAATTGAGCACCTCGTATATCACATGATCGCAAATTCATTGTAAATCGCACACCCTGTATGACATTTTATCGAAATCAGATCCCACTCTCTAATTGGTTCGCAGTGGTGCTTTTTCCATAAAAATTCAGAGGGAAAATCTCTCGAAGAAAGAATCTGGTGAAAATCAGTGCTTTCCATAAGCACAGCCTGTATAGCGATTTTTTCGAGATAGCACAGCCTGTATAGCGATTCATCGCGATCTGTGTGCATTCTTCAAGGACGAAAATGAATTAGCGCGAAAATAGAGCCTGAAATGACGATTTTCAAACGCATATTTGAGGTGTTTTCTTGCGATTCACGAAAAGTGGTAGGTATCTAGAGATTCGGAATCTCCTGTAGATTCTTATTGGAGTGCTTGGAAGGCCTGAAAATCTTCTACCGCATATATCGAGCGAAAAATTGATGCCTTATTTTCAAATTTGGAGCTCGCGTTCGGCTATCATCGGAATCGTATGAGAAACTATGACACTTCTGATCGAAATATCGAGTAAATTGCCGAATTTGGAATGAAGAATTCGCGGCCTTATCTCGCTACTTGATATGAAAATTGGTACCCAGAGATGGGAATTTCCTCAAGTTTCATTTTCTACCGCCGAAAATGCGTTTAGATGCTCGAGAGGCCCACACTGAGCGAAAGCATCATGGGTGATTTTGACGTTTCGCGGGGCTGGCGAAACTAAAAATTGTCGTTTTACTTACGGGATTTTAGCCTAGAAATAGGGGGCTCCGGAGTTACTTATCATTTATTATAAAACCATCCAATCAGTAAGCATTTAATTGACAACAGTGCGAAAAACAAAGAGCAAATTGGAAAAAGCAACATTCAACGGATCTCTAGACACCTTTTTCATTCCATACCTTGGTCTGCCGCGATATCGCGGGTCTGCTTAGGTGTACATCACCTGTCCGCACTATGCCGTGAGATGTAGCTCTGCTCAGGCGGCTTCACCCAGCTCCACCTACTGACTTTGTAACACGCTCTGGTTTCGTTCCTCCGTCACTGGCAGAGGAGTGAGTAGGGATAGCATGTGGCGGCACTGTACAGTACGTTTGGAATACTCTGAAGAGTGAAAAATATCACCCATATCACCCTCAAAGGGTCCAGGAAGGGAGCCTAGCGATGAGAAAAACCTTGGAATGTATTTCGATGTAAATTATAATAGAATGTTGTGGGGCTCAATGTGTAGAAGTAAAAGTATCTTCAAACTAAAGAAGAAAGCAATTAGAGCCATGTTCAATTTAAAATATAATGAATCCTGCCGATTACTCTTTAGGGATCATTGAATAGGTACTTATGATTCCATCCCTCTTCATATACATATAATGTGTTGGTTGGTGTGTTCAAAACTGGAAAGAATTCCCGACCAATTTTATCAATCATTCGTATGAAACAAGGACCTCTTGCAGATTTCAATACACCGTATGAAGCAGGCAAAACAGGGAGTCGATTTCTGGGGTCCCAAAATATACAGGGTGTCTCAAGTTCGAGTGCCTATTAGACGTTTCCGGAGAACTAGACATATTTGAAATCTGAAAATTGGGATTATGATATTGTTCCAAGTTCTCTACAGAGCTAAAATATTTTCGAAGCCCAAAAACTTCCGGTTGGTTATACAGGGACTGAAAATAAATTCGATGAAAACATTTTTATTCAAGTTTTTCATTCCTGGTATGGTCGAGTATTTGATAGAGAATGAATTTCTGTTAAAACCATTGTATTAAATCGAATAGTTTTAAAAATATCCAAAATAAACTGGAAAAAAAAAATATGTTCTGGCACGACAAAGGCCTTTGAAAAGTAAAAGAAAACGATAGAAAATTATTAATGGAATTCTGAAATAATATGAAAAAATGACTCGAAAGAAATGCGAATGCTGGAGTATCGACTTCTGCCTACCTGGTTTCACAGTACGGCTGAATGAACTTGTCCAGGCACTCACGGGCGAGAATAGTCATTTTTCACTAGAGTTCGAATTTGTAGATTTAACGAGAAAGTTATTTATTTCCAAGAAAAGTGTTCTTGTACTTTATCGGATGAACGCCGGGTCAGTACTCTCTCTTCGACATAGGTCATATGCTCCAACATATGTTACGCGTTAATCGGAAAATGAAGTGAACATATACAGAGTGTATCACTATTGAATCGAGCAAGCAACTCGGAACAGAAATGAATGAAACTAACAAATTTAATTAAAATAATAAGTTGCAGTAACATGTTCAGAAATTATTCTTATTTTAAATATCCTGAGCGTAAACCGTTTTTACAACATCGAAGAGGAAGGATGTGAAAAAGTCATGCATCTTTTGGATTTCAAAAATATCATCACAGGGTGTTTCAAATTTCGTGTTGAAAATTGTGATCTTAAATTGGCCATAACTTAAAAAAAATTGGGATACTTCTCATAAGATACTCAACATTTTGTGTCATCCGCCATGGATTTGAAATAAACAATATCATTAAGTGCATTTAAATGTGTATTGCGTATACAATTGAAATAATACAATATAAGAAATAAATCCAAAATCTCATTATTAGAATAGCAACGATTCATTTTGTGAAATTAAAAAATTTCATAACGACTAACAATAAGACCTGTCTGACACTTGTGAATTATAAATGGGATGATTTATCTTCAATGCTCACAGATGAATCAGATTCGAAGAATTTGATTCTACGTACTACATAAATCCAGAAAATCTCAAATAACTCAGAAATTATTGAATTTAGGAGCATAATCATGTGAGAAAACTATCATTATTTTTGACCGCAGAATCGAACACAATTATAAAAAAATAGGGTTCTAATTTGAAAAACAGAAGTTATGGCCAATTTAAGATCACAATTTTCAACAGAAAATTTGGAACACCCTGTGATGATATTTTTGAAATCCAAAATATGCATGACGGTTTACGCACAGCGAAAATTCTTATTTCACATTCATACAAAGTTACTGACGTGAAAAAGGTATTTGTCTTTGAGCGCAGAGTTCGTTAGAGCAATGCGCTGGCGTGTGCCGTCCAAGAGGTGACTGTGGAAGGCGTAGCGACGCCTCCAGTAGTTACCGACGTCGAGCTACGATTGTGCGGACGTTTCTCTCGTGAAAAGCGTCGCGATTTCGGACATAACACGTGATATGTTTTTACATGTTTGACGAAACGGAAATGGGTCTCTGGGTCAAGTGAACAATCGATTGATTTTTCCAAGGGAAGCTCATTATATGTGAGTTGATAAACATATTACATTATTATAGTGCCTCCACAATTTTGCCACATAATACATAATTTTATTTTTTTATGGAAATTTCTAGTTGTTAACCATAAATTTTTGATGATGGAATTCGTATAGAATTATTGTTTGGACACTTACCATCATCTGTTATTGTTCTTTCATCCAACGCTTTAAAGGCATGTTTTGTCGTTTTCAAGGCAAAAATCAGCTTTCAGAATAGGTTGACAAGTTAGGAAAATTTTTCCATTTACATTAATAGATGTCAAATAGACAGACTAAGAAAACTATATAAAGTTAGCCCTAATATGTGGTTTGACGACTTCTTCAAGTAACTTCGAACAATTGGCATCCACATTTCCGGCTACTCACTTGGAAGCCAATTGTTCGAAGTAACTTGAAGAAATCTTCAAACCACTAGATAAAATCCCCACTTATCTGTGGTTTGAAGACATCTTCAAGTTACTTCGAACAATTGGCATCCACACTTCCGGCTACTCACTTGGAAGCCAATTGTGCGAAGTAACTTGAAGAAATCTTCAAACCTTCTTCTTCTTCTTATGTTAAGCCTGAGGCTTGTAAATTCCACTCTAACCCTCTATGGATGTAGACACCCAGGAGTCTTTCCAGCGTTTGGGAGGTCTGCCTATGGGTCTTCTGGTATTTGGGATTCCGTCTCGGGCGATCTTAGCTATTCTCTCCGCGTTCATTCTGCTGACATGGTTGTTCCAGTAACGTCATCGTGCTCTCCCACATTTGACAATGTCCTGAACTTGGCATTCTTCCAAGATGGTCGTGTTCCTCTTCCTGTCCCTCAGTGTATATCCAGATATGGTTCTTAGTATCTTCATTTCAGTTGTTCTGAGGATGGACTTAGTTCTTTTGTTGTCTGCTCTGGTTTCTATGGCGTATGTCATGATAGGTCGGACACAAGTTTTGTAGATCCTGGTTTTTGACTGTTTACTCATATATTTGTTGTTGAATATGACGTCGCGGAGTGCACCTGCCATTCTACATGCTTTACTTGCCTGCTCACGAACTTCGTATGTTCTATCTTGGTTCGAAGATATCTGTACGCCGAGATAGCTAAATGTCATCACCTCTTCTATTGGTTGGTCTGCGACGACAAGTTTGCATCTTTTGGGTTCTTTGCTTATGACTAATGACTTTGTTTTTGTTGTTGATATTTGCATGTTGTATTTGCATATTCGTCTTCAGCCACAATCGCTGCGTCATCGGCGTAGCAGATAATTTTTATAGCTCCTGTGCTGAGTCTGTATCCCACTCCAGAATTCTTGACGCGGTGTATTATTTGGTCCATAATTACGTTAAAGAGTAGGGGACTTAATGAATCTCCTTGTCGTATACCCGTTGGGGTTGGAATTTCTTCAAACCACTAGATAAAATCAGCACTTATCTGTGGTTTGAAGACATCTTCAAGTTACTTCGAACAATTGGCCTACAAACTTCCGGCTACTCAATTGGAAGCAAATTGTTCGAAGTAACTTGAAGAGGTGTTCAAACCACAGATAAGTGCTGATTTTATCAAACCTATTTTTAAAGCAGGTTCCAATTACAGACCGATTACTGTGCTTAGCATAATCCCCAAATTGTTTGAATCTATAATTCATGAGCAAGTGAAATCGAGAATTTATGAAGGGATCATTCCTGAGAAGCATGGAATTTTCCGGAGTAGAGGCGTTGAAACCAATCTTCTGGTTTTCACTCAGTATATTCTTGAAGCTTTAGAAGATCACAAGCAGGTCGATGTTATTTACACTGATCTTGCTAAGGTCTTTGACAGTGTGTCCCATGAAATTTTGGGTATAAAGCTTATATAAAAGTCTCCATGATAATCTGTGTCGGTGGTTGATGTCTTATATTTCAGGCAGACACCAAACCGTTAAAATTGGTGGAACATTATCTTATTCGATACCGGTAACATCGGGAGTTCCTCAAGGTAGTCATCTTGTTCCATTAATATTTTTAATTTTTTTCAACGAATTAAGTCATGTTATCCGATTTGTTAAGTTCTTGCTGTTTGCGGATGATTCAAAACTTTTCTTCTCATAAAATCGTTATTCGATGTTGACCGGTTGAGATCGGATTTACAGGCGGTTGGAGAGTGATGTCTTGCCAATTGCCTGACTACCAACATCATTAAGTGTAAGTTCATGACGATTTCCCGTCTGGAGCACCCGATTACGATCGATTATTGTATTGTTGGTAAGCCTATAGATAGAGTATTTGTTTACAAAGACCTGGGTGTTTCATATGACAGCACGTTGTCTTTTAGGGCACATATTCGGGACGTTTCTGCTTCATCTCTCAGGACTCTGGGATTCATAATAAGGAATACTAGGGACTTCAACATCGAGACCCTTCACCATCTTTACATCTCGTTGGTTAGACCAATGTTGGAGTTCTCCTCTGTAGTGTGGTCTCCATATTAATCGGTCGACGTTTCCTTCCTAGAGAGGGTCCAAAACAGATTTCTAAAGTATGCCGCTCTTAGAAGGGGTACGTTTTCAGTTTATACTTTCTCCGCCAATCGAATGCGGGAACGCCTTGGACTATCCTCCTTGAGGACGAGAAGATTTCATGCGGATGTGATATTCATTGCTAAGCTCTTTCAGGGTCTTCTGTACTCCCCAGACTTGTTGTCACAATTCAACCCATCCGAAGGTTTGATTTATTTCGACTCTCCCAATCAAGAACCAATTATTGTTTTCATTCCCCGGTTTCGAGATTAATGCGAAACGCTAATGTCGTCGACTCATTAGGATTTGATATATTTCATGTATCTATTTCGAGGTTGAGGACAGAATTGAAGTACCTGAGAAGAGTGTGATATTTAAGATTAATTTTTATTTGTGCTTTATATTGTTTTTCTGTTTCATATTACACATATATTTGTACTTATACTTGCTTTACCTCTACATCTACTCTTTTTCTTGTTCTATTACTTAGAGTTTATTATTTTGTGTTTTATTTTACATACAAAGGTCATGTACCGTTAATTAATAAATAAATAAATTATCATCAAAACAACAATCGAGACAATCATGTCGCTAGAAGAATGACTGCAAAATACTTAATAATAAAAAAAAATCAAACCTCTCTGGTAGAAATCATTAAAACTACTTATTTCGCATAACCCTCAGGTGCGAGGTATCTAAAAAAATTTGTTGTATTCATCAAACACACCAATCCAAATTTTCGCTCTTGGACACCCCAACTATAATTACCGACTCCATCGTATCTTTTGATGCCTATCCACGGATTAGTTTTCAGACCTGGTGGCTCATCAAAAAACCCATCTCTATAAAAATACGCCCTCATGGCTGATATTCTCAGACGATAAATTCCTCAATAATTCGTTCCATCCAATCCGTCATAAAGCTCACGCTTGGGAACGATTTTCTATATGCGATGTTCAACATTTCCGCGATGCCTCTCGAATGCCCAAGATGTATTCTTGAGACGGGAGGATATAGAAATGCGAATACGGGAGTTGTGTGGGATATGGGTGAAGAGGAATTGGCGAGTTTGTATTCCTCGAGTCAGGTTTATCTGGAGGCATGCTACAGAGGAAAGAATGAAACCCTGGACATGTTCTGGATTGATATGGAAATTTGGGAAGTTGTTTCAGAGTGAATTCAAAAGAAGGAAGAGTGTAGTTTTATGTTCGAAACGAAATAGAGTTCTATTGAGTCTTTATGTTACTCCAGAAATTATAGTGTGGGGTTAGTTGCAAATGATTGTTGAGAATTTGTGATGATGAAAATTGGGCAGATGAATTGTTCAATCAAAATTGAATGTTTGAACTGAATCGATGGTTGTTTAATTTAAGTGAAGTGGGAGTATGCAATAACGGAGTGAACGCAATCAGGAACCATGAAGAATAATATTTTGGGTATAGTATTAGATAGTCATCTTAAGTGGGGACCTCAGACTGAACTACTTCGATCTAGGCTTAATGCTCTTTATGTTAAGAGATCAGATTGGTTTTGATTTGTTGAATGTGCCAATTATGACCTATGGGATTATATTTTGGGTTGACTTTTATGTTAGTCACCTATTTCTGATTCAAAAGCGAGCTAAAAAAACTTTGCTACATTTGAGTTATAGAGAATTTTGTGAGGGTTACTTCAAAAATAAGACTAAATAATTTCTGGATTACACATACATAAATAGACTGTTAATATTCTTCTTCAATCATAATCATTCTTTAAGTAGTATAAAAATCTAAGTGATACTAGAGGAATGTGTACATATAATGTCCCATCTCACAAGACTACTTAGAAAGAAATAAAGTGTTGAATGCATGGCTACAACGTTGTACAACGTATATTGCCCTCTGAAGTAAAGAAATGTTCCAGCCAAGTAAAATATAGAAAGTATCTGAACTACGATTTCACTCGATCGACGAAAATTGTTTAAAGGAAAAATACAATAATAAATTGATGGAATACTTAATTCAAGTTTGCTAATGAGACTTTCTCTGAATAAACCGTTAGTGACATCTAGGTACATCTACCTACAGATACCTATAATCCGTGATTATTCAATCACTCGTTAGATAATCGTCGAATTTCAATAATGCTTGGGATCGATGGGTTCTGTGATACAAGTTAAAACATAAAAAGGTTAATTATTTATAACGATCTTAGGCCACGTGTTAATTCTTTATTTCAAGTTTGCTAATGAGACTTTCTCTGAATAAACCGTTAGTGACATCCAGGTACATCTACCTACAGATATCTATAATCTGTGACGTGGCCTGGGTATTACCATTTGTACCTACATAAAGGGGGGGGGGGTAAACTAACGACATATATATAAGAGAGGGTGTATCAAAACAACTCATAGATGAAATTGAATCTGAAAGGGTCGGCAGCGGAACATCATTCATTAAGAGTATTCAAAATGGATATACATGAATTTCAAAGGTTCTATTCAGCACTTCTCACAAAGATATTAGAGCCAAATAAGATCAGAAGCAGAAACATGGAGAGAAACATGCATTTGAAAAAAGCATACAATACAATAAGAAAATTCAGTCAAGCTGATCACCAGAACAGTTACAATTCTAGACCTATTGTATCATATCAAGAGGCGGAGATCTTATATATTAACCTACAGAAGGCTCGGGAAATACGGGATTTGTTGAACGATGTTGTAAACAAAAAAGTAACTAGATCTGAGGCAAATGAAAAAATTCATGAAATATGTGGTGGGAAAAAAAGAAATCAAACTGATGGACCAAAGAGCTTCTCATACAAGATACCAAGCATGGCTATAGAACCACACTTACCCTACTATGTCAAGAGGAAACGATTTGAAGATTTTGAATCATTTGACCTTGAAAGAAATTTGGATAGCAATAATCAAGATATAAATGAGAACAGAAGCTACAAGCGGAGACGAATCAATTCATGAGAATTAATAAATACTTCTCATTGTAAACACCATGACGACTCAACTATTTGACAATATTCCCTGAACATAATTGTATATATCTTTGTAATTATTTTTAATATGTTTATAGTAATATCAATAATTATATAAAATCTTAAATATCCCAATGATTTGTTTTATATCTTTCTCCCATTTTAAATTTATGTGACATTATGAATAGTAGGACGGAACTGAATATTCCGAACTAAGGTCTATGAATATAGGCACCAACTCTGAGAGAAGTCGCGAGAGCGTTGTACATTTTTTACTTGTGTCTGTAATTGGGTATCCTCAACAACTTCTAGAATATCCTCTTGTACCAATCGAAACTTAAAAATCACTTGGAAAACCTTTAAAAAAAGGAGTAAACCGAATATTTTTGGAACATATTGATTATTCAATCACTCCTTAGATAATCGGATAATCGTCGGATTTCAATAATGCTTGGGACCGATGGGTTCTGTGATACAAGTTAAAACATAAAAAGGTTAATTGTTTATAACGATTTTAGGCCACGTGTTAATTCTTTATTTCAAGTTTGCTAATAAGACTTTCTCTGAATAAACCGTTAGTGACATCCAGGTACATCTACCTACAGATATCTATAATCCGTGTAAGTAGCTGACGTGGCCTGGGTATTACAATTTGTACCTACATAAAAGGGGGGGGGTACACTGACGACATATATATATAAGAGAGGAAAGCCTTCAGAACAACTCAGAGACGAAATTGAATCTGAAGAGGTCGGCAGCAGAATATCATTCATTAAGAGTATTCAAAATGGATATACATGAATTTCAAAGGTTCTATTCAGCACTTCTCAAAAAAACATTCGAGCCAATTAAGATCAGAAGCAGAAACATGGAGAGAAACATGCATTTGAAAAAAGCATACAATACAATAAGAAAATTCAGTCAAGCTGATCCCCAGAACAGTTACAATTCTAGTCCTAATGTATCATATCAAGAGGCGGAGATCTTATATATTAACCTACAGAAGGCTCAGGAAATACGGGATTTGTTGAACGATGTTGTAAACAAAAAAGTAACTAGATCTGAGGCAAATGAAAAAATTCATGAAATATGTGGTGGGAAAAAGAGAAATCAAACTGATGGATCAAAGAGCTTCTCATACAAGATACCAAGCATGGCTATAGAACCACACTTACCCTACTATGTCAAGAGGAAGCGATTTGAAGATTTTGAATCATTTGACCTTGAAAGAAATTTGGATAGCAATAATCAAGATATAAATGAGAACAGAAGCTACAAGCGGAGACGAAAACGAATTCATGAGAATTAATAAATTCTTCTCACTGTAAACACCATGACGACTCAACTATTTGACAATATTCCCTGAATATAATTGTATATATCTTTGTAATTAGTTTTAATATGTTTATAGTAATATCAATAATAAAATCAAATCTTAAATATCTCAATGATTTGTTTTATATCTTTCTCCCATTTTAAATTTAAGAGACATTATGAATCGTAGGACGGAACTGAATATTCCGAACTAAGGTCTATGAATATAGGCACCAACTCTGAGAGAAGTCGCGAGAGCGTTGTACATTTTTTACTTGTGTCTGTAATTGGGTATCCTCAACAACTTCTAGAATATCCTCTTGTACCAATCGAAACTTAAAAATCACTTGGAAAACCTTTAAAAAAAGGAGTAAACCGAATATTTTTGGAACATATTGATTATTCAATCACTCCTTAGATAATCGGATAATCATCGCATTTCAATAATGCTTGGGCCCGATGGGTTCTGTGATACAAGTTAAAACATAAAAAGGTTAATTGTTTATAACGATTTTAGGCCACGTGTTCATTCTTTATTTCAAGTTTGCTAATGGGACTTTCTCTGAATAAACCGTTAGTGACATCCAGGTACATCTACCTACAGATATCTATAATCCGTGTTAGTAGGTGACGTGGCCTGGGTATTACCATTTGTACCTACATAAAAGGGGGGGGGTTAAGTAACGACCTATATATAAGAGAGGAGCTTTTATGGAGGAGGGCCATTCCATGAGATTTCATTCCTACTAATAATAGTTTTGTTTGTGAGAAACATTTTGATTCCGACGATATAATTAAGTTTAATAAACATTTACAAGCCGATGGAACCATTAAATTACTTTCTTTAAGATTCCTAAAATTGAAAGAAGGCGCTATCCCAAAAATTTTTCCAAATTTACCCCTGTCTCTTTCGAAACAGAATCAAATAAAGAGGACCGATCCTCAATCTAGAAGACGCTATTTTAACTAGTATAAGCTTTTTTGAGTTCTGATTTGATCAAAGATTTTAAAGACTTTCTTGAACATTATTCGGCTAAAATTGATATATCTGGTTGGGAAATTGAAAAAATGCGATAACGCACTTCATTTCTATATTTTAAATTATGAAAAATTATTATCTGTTGAAATTTCTATACAGATGAGTGAAGTTCTCGAGATTAAAGTATTTCATAAAAATCTTCTTATTTCCGAAATCTACCTAAAATCACGCCTAAAATGGATACTTCCTCCTGATTTGATTCTCAGCGTATAGTCTCAAGTTACAAATTTGCTTTCTCGTTATAAAAATGTGTTTAATGAGAAAACTAGTAAATCTACATCAAATTTATTTAGAGATTCCTTGACCTCATTAGAAGCATTTTTATCAGATGAGAATAATGAAAATTTTGACCAACTACGACAGCTAGAAATTGTTATTGATCAATTGAGGCAAATAAGTCGAAATAAAATTAGGTACTCATCAAGTACAATAAAAATGTCTTTTATTTTATATTCGCAGTCAGCCTGTAATTTTATGTTATCTTTGTTTTGATTCTAATTTATTTTGTTATGTAGATAGAGAACTTTATGTTGCGTTATTTTTTTTTGAGGATTACAATTTATTCTGTTATATATATATATATATATATATTCAAGAAGTTTATTTGGGTAAGCAGTCGATGTCAATTCAATAAGTACTCTCTTTTTTCCTTAAAACTCGAGCTTTCAGCTTTATTTTAAGCCTTCATCAGGAGAGCGCTACAATATGTATAAATCAGAAAGGTGTATGATAAAGCGATGATTAGGTATACTATATACAACTTACGAAGGTGAGATTGTTGACTAGTTAACAAAGTTAACGTATACAAGGCTAAATGGACTATATTACTCTCTTTTTTGGTCAAAAGAGCAAAAATGTTCTGGTTTGTCAATTAATTAATAATGACATACAGAAAAAAAAAAACACAGAAATATTATTGCTCTTTGATCTTACAATTCTCTATTAAATGGTTTATCAATTAAGTAGTGCTATTTGGATTTGGAATATGAGAATGATGATTATGTTTTTTATTATTCTTGTCAATATCAATCAGTAGGGCATAAATAGTACTCAGGGAGTCAACGTCTTTCTTTGAATTCATACTATGATCATTTTGTGATATTCTGATCATTTCTAATAAGAGTCTCTTCCTATGATTTGGTTCACAATCCAAAATTTCTACTTCATCAAAAGATGGTATGTGACCTGTATCTATTACATGTTTGGATAATGCACAATAATCTCTACTTAATTTTATATTACTTCTATGAAGGTTAATACGTTGTTGTAGAGTTGTTTGTGTTTGTCCTATATATTTCAGTTCACAATGGGAGCAAGGAATTTTATAAATGATGTTACTATTCCTTAATTTTGGTGTTTTATCTTTTAGTTTGCTGAATAATTTTTTTAGGTTTAACATTTTTTATGGCTATTTTGAGATTCTCTTTAGGTAAGATATTTATCAATTTATTCGTTAGTGAATCTGCCTGGGAAGTGTAATATAAATTTTGTTGTCTAAATTATCTTGTGGATTCTCTTCCCTTTCAATTTCAGGTGATCTATCTGGGTTGTTATAGATGATTTTCTTAGGAATGGTTTAGGATATCCATTTTCCAATAATGTATTTTCCAGTCTCATAAATTTTTATCTCTAAATGTAATATGGGATACCTTATTAACTCTAGTTTTCAAGTTGTTTATCAAATTAATCTTCATGTGCATAGGATGATATGAAAGGTAGTGTATGTATCTTTGGGAAGACATTGGTTTTACATACCAGTCTGTGATGATTTTATTTTCTGTTGTTCTTATCAAATTCATATCTAAAAAGGAACAGATCTATCTGTTTCATTCTGGATGGTGAATTTGATTTTGGGATCGATTTCATTTAATGCATGTAAAACTCTATCTGTCCATTCTTCAGGTATAGCTGTGACTATATCATCCATGAATTTCTTACAAAATGGAAGTTCAAAAGGTAACTTAGTATTAATTTTCTCTAAGATATCATCTACTACAAATTGAGCAATGATAGGAGATGCTATCGATCCCATTGGAGCCCCTTGTATTTGTTTATAAAATTGTTCATTAAATGAAAAACTGTAGTGTCAAACCACATATCTATAAGTGTGCAAAATGTTTTTTTTTTTTTTTTTTTTTTTTTTTTTTTTTTCAGTAACACAAAAAACATTTTGCACACTTATAGATATGTGGTTTGACACTACAGTTTTTTCATTTAATGAACAATTTTATAAACAAATACAAGGGGCTCCAATGGGATCGATAGCATCTCCTATCATTGCTCAATTTGTAGTAGATGATATCTTAGAGAAAATTAATACTAAGTTACCTTTTGAACTTCCATTTTGTAAGAAATTCATGGATGATATAGTCACAGCTATACCTGAAGAATGGACAGATAGAGTTTTACATGCATTAAATGAAATCGATCCCAAAATCAAATTCACCATCCAGAATGAAACAGATAGATCTGTTCCTTTTTTAGATATGAATTTGATAAGAACAACAGAAAATAAAATCATCACAGACTGGTATGTAAAACCAATGTCTTCCCAAAGATACATACACTACCTTTCATATCATCCTATGCACATGAAGATTAATTTGATAAACAACTTGAAAACTAGAGTTAATAAGGTATCCCATATTACATTTAGAGATAAAAATTTGGCGAGACTGGAAAATACATTATTGGAAAATGGATATCCTAAACCATTCCTAAGAAAATCATCTATAACAACCCAGATAGATCACCTGAAATTGAAAGGAAGAGAATCCACAAGATAATTTAGACAACAAAATTTATATTACACTTCCCCAGGCAGATTCACTAACGAATAAATTGATAAATATCTTACCTAAAGAGAATCTCAAAATAGCCATAAAAAATGTTAAACCCCTAAAAATTATTCAGCAAACTAAAAGATAAAACACCAAAATTAAGGAATAGTAACATCATTTATAAAATTCCTTGCTCCCATTGTGAACTGAAATATATAGGACAAACACAAACAACTCTACAACAACGTATTAACCTTCATAGAAGTAATATAAAATTAAGTAGAGATTATTGTGCATTATCCAAACATGTAATAGATACAGGTCACATACCATCTTTTGATGAAGTAGAAATTTTGGATTGTGAACCAAATCATAGGAAGAGACTCTTATTAGAAATGATCAGAATATCACAAAATGATCATAGTATGAATTCAAAGAAAGACGTTGACTCCCTGAGTACTATTTATGCCCTACTGATTGATATTGACAAGAATAATAAAAAACATAATCATCATTCTCATATTCCAAATCCAAATAGCACTACTTAATTGATAAACCATTTAATAGAGAATTGTAAGATCAAAGAGCAATAATATTTCTGTGTTTTTTCTGTATGTCATTATTAATTAATTGACAAACCAGAACATTTTTGCTCTTTTGACCAAAAAAGAGAGTAATATAGTCCATTTAGCCTTGTATACGTTAACTTTGTTAACTAGTCAACAATCTCACCTTCGTAAGTTGTATATAGTATACCTAATCATCGCTTTATCATACACCTTTCTGATTTATACATATTGTAGCGCTCTCCTGATGAAGGCTTAAAATAAAGCTGAAAGCTCGAGTTTTAAGGAAAAAAGAGAGTACTTATTGAATTGACATCGACTGCTTACCCAAATAAACTTCTTGAATTTAAAATTCTCAGTCGACAACCCCCTTCTATTATATATATATATATATATATATATATGTATAGAGAATTTTATTTGAGTTGATTTTATTTAGAGAGTTGTATTTGAGTTCACATTGTATGGTAAGAGATGGCCCTACACCTCCCCGTGGTTCTTGCTGGACAATAAATTGAATAAAATATCATTCAATTTTCTTTAATCTCAATTTTGATTTTTATTAGTATTCAATTTATTGACTGAGTAGGGCATACTTCCACCCTTTTTTCAGATATTCATCGGAAATCACATTTAATGACATCAGAAAATAAAATGGTAAGTTCGAAACATCGTATTTCTCAGTTAAACGTATACCTCCCAGACATCGTTTTTTGCGGCGTTGCCGCTTCAGGCGCCGGGCCATGTGTTAAGACGGCCGTGATATAAGAGAGGGAAGCATTCAAAGCAACTCAGAGATGAAATTGAATCTGAAAGGTTCGGCAGCAGAATATCATTCATTAAGAGTATTCAAAATGGATATACATGAATTTCAAAGGTTCTATTCAGCACTTCTCAAAAAAACATTCGAGCCAATTAAGATCAGAAGCAGAAACATGGAGAGAAACATGCATTTGAAAAAAGCATACAATACAATAAGTAAATTCAGTCAAGCTGATCCCCAGAACAGTTACAATTCTAGTCCTAATGTATCATATCAAGAGGCGGAAATCTTATATATTAACCTACAGAAGGCTCGGGAAATACGGGGTTTGTTGAACGATGTTGTAAACAAAAAAGTAACTAGATCTGAGGCAAATGAAAAAATTCATGAAATATGTGGTGGGAAAAAGAGAAATCAAACTGATGGATCAAAGAGCTTCTCATACAAGATACCAAGCATGGCTATAGAACCACACTTACCCTACTATGTCAAGAGGAAGCGATTTGAAGATTTTGAATCATTTGACCTTGAAAGAAATTTGAATAGCAATAATCAAGATATAAATGAGAACAGAAGTTACAAGCGGAGACGAATCAATTCATGAGAATTAATAAATACTTCTCATTGTAAACACCATGACGACTCAACTATTTGACAATATTCCCTGAACATAATTGTATATATCTTTGTAATTATTTTTAATATGTTTATAGTAATATCAATAATTATATAAAATCTTAAATATCCCAATGATTTGTGTTATATCTTTCTCCCATTTTTAATTTATTTGACATTATGAATAGTAGGACTGAACTGAATACTCCGAACTCAGGTCTATGAATATAGGCACCAACTATGAGAGAAGGCGCGTGAGCGTTGTACATTATTTATTTGTGTCTGTAGTTGAGTTTCCTAAACAACTTCTAGAATATTCTCCTGTTCCATTCGAAACTTGAAAATCATTTAGAAAACGTTTAAAGAAAGGACTCAACCGAATATTTTTGGAACCTATTGATTATTCAATCACTCCTTAGATAATCGGATAATCGTCGGATTTCAATAATGCTTGGGACCGATGGGTTCTGTTATACAAGTTTAAACATAAAAAGGTTAATTGTTTATAACGATTTAAGGCCACGTGTTAATTCTTTATTTCAAGTTTGCTAATGAGACTTTCTCTGAATAAACCAATACTGACATCCAGGTACATCTACCTACAGATATCTATAATCCGTGTAAGTAGCAGACGTGGCCTGGGTATTACAATTTGTACCTACATAAAAGGGGGGGGGTACACTGACGACATATATATAAATATCTCAATAATTTGTTTTATATCTTTCTCCCATTTTAAATTTAAGAGACATTATGAATAGTAGGACGGAACTGAATATTCCGAACTAAGGTCTATGAATATAGGCACCAACTCTGTGAGAAGTCGGGAGAGCGTTGTACATTTTTTACTTGTGTCTGTAATTGGGTTTCCTCAACAACTTCTACAATATCCTCTTGTACCAATCGAAACTTAAAAATCACGTGGAAATTCTTTAAAGAAAGGAGTAAACTGAATATTTTTGGAACATATTGATTATTCAATCACTCCTCGGATAATCGTCGGATTTCAATAATGCTTGGGACCGATGGGTCCTGTGATACAAGTTAAAACATAAAAAGGTTAATTGTTCATAACGAT
The DNA here is from genome assembly GCA_030674115.1 of Micraspis discolor. Taxonomy (NCBI): domain Eukaryota; kingdom Metazoa; phylum Arthropoda; class Insecta; order Coleoptera; family Coccinellidae; genus Micraspis; species Micraspis discolor. Next base: position 585,018 of record JARTUT010001760.1, on the reverse strand, counting down.
TTTAGGCCACGTGTTAATTCTTTATTTCAAGTTTGCTAATGAGACTTTCTCCGAATAAACCGTTAGTGACATTCGGGTACAACTACCTACAGATATCTATAATCTGTGACGTGGCCTGGGTATTACCATTTGTACCTACATAAAAGGGGGGGGGGTAAACTAACGACATATATATAAGAGAGGGAAGCATTCAATACAACTCAGATATGAAATTAAATCTGAAAAGGTCGACAGCAGAATATCATTCATTAAGAGTATTCAAAATGGATATACATGAATTTCAAGGGTTCTATTCAGCACTTCTCAAAAAAAAATGCCAAGAAGAAGCCATTTGATGATTTTGAATCATTTGACCTTGAAAGAAAGTTGAATAGTAATAATCAAGATATAAATGAGAACAGAATCTACAAGCGGAGACGAATCAATTCATGAGAATTGATAAATTTTTCTCTCTGTAAACACCATGTTGAAAATGTTTGTCATCATATCAAACCTGGTCTTTGCTACCAGCGTTCTTTAGTCATTTTGTTGAATCGTTGGAATAATCTGCAAAACATTTGAGTCATCTCCTCTCAATGCAATATTTGAAGGCATCGCTTTTTCTCCTAGCTACGGCTTCGAATTTTCTCTGAATTGTACAAAACAGGCAGTTTTACCGTCGAAAGTAAGTGGTTTCATGCTTCTCCATTATTTTCACATATTATTGAATACTTATATATCTAACGACCTTTTCACCCCCTGTGTCTGCTCATTTTGTTCAGTCGATCCTCCACAATTTTCGTCATACTAATATAATTTTGGAAATTTACTTATATCAATATCTTCTCTAATGTTAATAACCGATTTCAGCATTGAGTAATGTGCTCAGAGAGTTGAGGTACAAACCGCTTTTGATTTATCATTGAAGTAGACTAACAGCGCATTTTCAGTAGGTTGTCTCACATTTTTTAAGCAGCACCACTTTTTAAAAGCATCGTACTGCTGCTCGTATAGTTTTCTAGATTTCGGTGGTAACAATTCTTCACCTACTTCGGCTGCTCTTTTATCAATATCAGATACACCTTCTTCACTCATGATACCAATAATTATCAATAACAATGTTTCTTTACAATGACACTAGTAATGACAATGTTTCTAAATTATAATTGTCACAACGCAATGTTACTATGGTAACTTATTTTAAAGACAGTTTATTAAATGAGTTGAAGAGAGAAAAAACTGATTGAAATTATTGAAATAATTAATAAAATCATACCGGAAGTACGAAAAGTATCGTATATACCTTGCGACTGAAGTACATTTAATCCTTCAGGTCCCTACGGTCCGGCCATAAACTTTACCTTCAGGATTAAATGTACTACTTCAGTCCCGCGGTATATAATATACTATTTTGGAATTACTCTCTCCGAAGTGAGTGTTTTTCAACATGTATTTTCATCATTCTCATCAGTTCTAATTAAGATATATATTGTGGAGAGTTGATTTTTTTAAGTTTGAATAATTACTTGTACATTGCCTGATAATATTTTACTTCGGGATTCCCCAAAATCATCGAACAGAAACTTCCAGAAGCACGTCGTATACAATTTGTGGATTCAACCAAATAATCAAAAAACTAACACCAATTAAATATCAAGCTTTAAATCTGGTATGGCGCGAATTACTCTCATCAGGACAGGGATAGGATGTTTCCAATTATATCGAAGTTTCACGATCCGCCAGTTTTTGTCACTTTGGAGTTGTGTGAAACAACAGAGGTAGTTGATGGAGGAACTGCTAGTTAGACGGATCGGAAAGAAACTCTAGTGGAGGAAATTACAATGGGATTGCTTTGCTGAAGTCGAGTGAGAAGGGTTGTTTTTGGATAGATTAATTACAAAGGGAAATGAGAACGTGAGAATGAGATGTAGAATTAGTTTTACTAAGGAGAAGCTATTTGTGCTAGTTGTCGGAATATTGGTAGGTATTACTGCTATGACAGTTTATCTATAGGGTGCTTCCAAAAAGAGAGAAAAATAATTGGGGTTTGACTAGTGAAAAATATTCGTAACGCCATTTGTTCTCAAGATGATGAGCATTTAGGAAAAAAAATTACACGTCGTTTACGATTTTTCCGAAACAACCGACTTTTTAACATTTTGATAAAAATTTGTACGAAACTGTTTTGAAAGCTGAGTCATCCAATGAAATTGCTTCTCACAGAATTCTGTCTATCTTGACACCAAATTAACATTGAAGAATTTTCAAATTTTGTCATATTTTTTGAGTGGTAATACAAATTTCTCATTAAATTTCATCAGTTTTCCACGATACATCATGAGAATAGAGAAAATATCATCTAAAGCTCGTTGCAGAAGGCAATTCCAACACTAAAGCGTGCTGACGCACATATTTGAAGGGTTTGTCATACCAATTAGTATTTCCAATGGTTTACAATCTTCCTTGAAGTACTCTTCAATGACGGTGTGTATATATCTCTATGGTAACCCTTGTACACCTTGACAATCTTCTATGTTAACAAAGGAACACATATATAATGTTAAATACCTCTACAATGCACTTATGGAAAAAATTAATTATAGAAACGGTACTTATTCCTTTTATTTAAAATTTATGGAAGCAGGTCTTGGAACTAGAAAATTGATATTACTGAGTATACTAGAATCTTTAACCATCCCATTGATCAACTTGTGAATGAACACAACACACTGATAGTTCAGAAAACATTTCAGACTCTTCATGTCGTGTCTACTCAAAAGTAAATCCTGAGGGAAACCAGTGGGCAGACACACATTATCCTCTCTATATGATTAAAGCTTGAGGAAACGTCGTTGCACCGACTCAATCCCAACAATATGGTTTTGGTGGTAAGAGGACCATACTAAAGCTGCATATTCCAGCTAGGACCTGACATATGCGTGAAAAAGGATCTTCAATATGGCTATATACGAAAAGTCAAGAAATGCGCGCAATAAATCCGTACATCCCTTTTCCAGCAGACAGAGGTTTTGGGTCAAAAATCACTCCCAAATCCGTCAACACCGCCGGACGCTCAAGCGAGTTACCATCCACAGTATAGTTGAAAGGAATTACATTTTTTACATGACATTACACTTCTTGACATTCAGATTCAATCGGTTTTTTTCGCACCATTCAAGAGCTCGCTGCAAATTGATGGAAAGCCGCTGATAATCGAAGGCATCCTGCTATTTGACGATGATTTCAAGATGTACCTTGAGGTGACATCTTGAAATCATCGTCAAATAACAGGTGACATCTCAGAGCTGTGCTAAGCACCGGAAAAAAGTGCCTCGAGCACTAAGCCCTAAGCACTCGAAAAAAAAAGCTTCGAGTCTCGAGTTCTAAGCACCGCTTTTGACAGAAGGCTCCGGATTACTGTAATGTTGTTTGATTGAAATGAGAACTCTTTAGCTTCATCGACATTTCTAAAATTATGATGGGAAAAACTCAAAAGCCATTTTATTTGTTTTGTGAAACGCATGCATTCAATTTAAATTCTGGTACTAGTTAATCTTTTTTTTAAGCTTTTCCGCGCTTGTTCTAAAGTCTTTTCTCAGACTTAAAAAGAGTGCGATTCAAAATCAGCCAGCACAATGAGTGTGAAAGAATTAATAAACATATATCTTGAATGGAAGTTGAGTGAACTTACAGTTCTGCAAATTCTTCGATCTGGCATTCTTTCCACATTTCTATACCATATATAAGTTGTTGTAGTTGAGTGTCATCAATCATAACCGAATTTCAGATTCATAATTGCTGAGCTATCGGACAGGTCTGGCCCAATAACTGACTTGACTTATATTTGGATAATAAACTAATTCTATTAATATGGAATCTCTATCTCATCTCTTTCGGAAGATAGAGAATATTCAGCCAAACATTTTCAAATTGGACTACCGTTTCTTCATCACGAGTCAAATCCAACCGATGGCGATCATTTTCAGCTCGATATTCAGAAATTACAGACATTTGGGAAAAAATTGTCCTCTTGTCGCAAAATTCATAATGACATTTCCATTCAAAATATGACCACTGCACACACCAGTATTTTAGACATGTTTGTCATAAAAATGAACCCACAGAATTAGTTTCTTTTCGGCTCAATATTCACTCATTATGACAACTTGTCATAAAATTAAAACCACCCTCATAGAGATTTATAGTTGATGTGATGTGAATTCATAGATAGAAATATAATCTGTGACTTCATTTTCAGAAAAACTCTTATATCTTCTGGAGATTGTACGCTATGATGATGAAATTTTAAAATATTTGAGGTACCTATACCCTGCATAAATGCCCTAAATTGTTGTGATCTGACGAATAACTTATGAGATATCGTGTATTTAAAAAAACATTTTGGAAATTTTAAAAATTTTCTCTCGTGACGATTTTCTCGAAATTTAGCACACTCCTTCCTTTTAGCGCTATCTAGACATTCTCTAAGTTACGAATTGATAGGATGAATATTCAAGAAATAAATGTTATTAACTGCTAAACTATTCGATGGATTTGGCCCAATAACCAACTTGACCGAGATATTTGGACACTCGACCTATTCTGAAAAAATGAAAACTCTAGGTCCCTTCCTTCGGAAGATAGAGAGTATACGGCCGGAGGGCCGGCGGGCCGGACATACTCAAGTTTGACCTCAAATTCTTCATCAGGAAGTCAAACCCAATCGATTGAGGCCATTTTCGGCTCGATATTCGAAAATTACAGACCTTTGGGCAAAACGATAGCACGCTGTTCCACTAGGAATAAGCGCGCCAAAAGGTACTGAAGAAAATTAGGTTAATATATTTATATTTTCCTTATAAGGAAAATCTTAAATCTTAAGTATAAACAGGGCGATTCACGGGGATGGCCTATTTGGTAGTCGTTTTTGGAAAAGGGATCAGGTTAAAATTTGCATGTTTAGTATTGAGACAATGATTCTTTTTGCGCACTTATTCCAAGTGGACCAGCATGCTATGGTTTAGCCAAAACGCTTGTAATTTTTGAAAATGGTCTCAATTGAGGATTGGGTTCGACTTCCTGTTAAAGAAGCCGTGCTCAAACTTGAGTACTTTGCCGGCCGGCCAGCCGTTTACTCTCTATCTTCCGAAGGAGATGACCTTGAGTTTTCATATTTACACAATATGTTGATTGTCAAAATATCTCAAATATCTCGATCAAGTTCGTAATTGCATTTTCCCAAGATAGAGAGTATACGATCGGAGGGCCGGCCAGCCTGACCTACTTAAATTTGACCAAGGTTTCTCCATCAAGAAGTCGAACCCAATGGAGTGAAACCATTTTCGGCTCGATATTCGGAAATTACAGACATTTGGACAGAACGATAGCCCGCCTGTTCCACTAGTAACAAGCGCGCAAAAACTAAGCACCACATCAGCCAAATCATTGATGAAAATTATGAAAAGCAGTGGTCCAAGGTTACTGCCCTGCGGCACTCCCGAAGTACTCGAAAATACCACAGACCGCACACCGTTGAACTCAATAGACAAGTAGGACTTAAAAAGATTTATGAGATTGGAGCAAAAACCAAATTGGGACAACTTCGTCAACAAAATTCCATGGTCCATTGAATCGAACGCTTTTGTAAAATCAGTATACAGGACATCGGCCTGGGATCTTCTGATATTTATAGAACTGAAAGTGTTGCAACCGCTATAGTACCATTTTCAGTATTTAAACCCATAAAATTTTCGAATAACCCTCAGAAATTGTCCAGTCTTTCATGTAGTAAATAAATTAGTAGTGGCGACATAGTAGAAGTCTCTTTTTGGTTTTTTTTATATTGTTAATTGAAATTTACAATCTACATTCAAAAAGTATTCAGTAAATGTGTTATATGTATTGACTAGTAGAAAGTATTTCACATTGATGGACTCATAGTTGTGATCTATCAGTTATATCATTTGGTCAGATCCTTTCAAATCTTCGTGAGTTGATTGAATCCTCTGTCAGTTGGTTGGCATGTCATTTTCTCGAGCGGTCTTTTATTTCTGTGCTTACATATGGGACTCTTAAATCTTCATAAATGGTGTGGTTGAAGACATACCAAGGGGTATCATCCAATGCACGTAGTATTTTTGATTGCGCTCTTTGGATAATATGAATATTTCATGGCTTAGCGCCCCAGAATTGCATGCCGTATTGGTATGATGATCGCTTTGTGAATTGGAAATTCATTATGAAGGTATGATTTGAAATTCCTACCCATAAGCTAATACATTTTTCAGATTTCAAGATTTATTTCATTCTTATTGGCATCACTGTGTTTTGTCTAGTTTAGGCGCTAGTGTGAAAGTATGATAAGATACTCAGCCTTCGGAATAATTTGGCATATAATTCTTCTTGCCTACAGAAGGAGTACTCGATTTCACAGGAAAATATTCTTACAATTAGGTGTCAACCATTGAACGGAGATTATGGGGTACAAAAATAATAAGATCTATGAGAGTCTGAGAGAGAGAGAAAAATTCTGGCCAAATTCAATCAGATGCATAAATTCTTCTGAAGTAAATAATACGGTTTCGTAAGAACGAAAAATGTACGTGGGAAATAATTAAAATAGTCGATAACATAACTATTTCAACCAAGTTAGCTTGTTACTCTACTGTTCCTTTCCAAATTTGTAAACATTCCTCCGTTGAGGGCAAATAACTCCACAAATAGATGAATTAGGAGGAAATATTGGCATTTCATTTGCGGGAAACCATCTATCACTGGAAATTCCGGAAAAGAAAGTATTGGAATGCCCATATTTTTTATCCATCGTGTCCAAATGGCATGCAGGGAAAAACTTCAATATAGGATAACTTAGAGCCTCTCCTGTTTGCCGTTCGAATACGGAATTTGTCAATGAGCGAATCCGTCTAACCTGCATTTAGCCGACATTCCATTTTCGGGTCACGTCCACAATGGTCCGAATTATTGATGAAGGGACGTATCCTTATTCTTTCATAGAATCTCGAGAAGAAAACTACTTCAGGTTCCTCGCGAAATAGACGAAAGCGTTTTGTTTTATTCATTTTCTTTATATGCATTCAGTGAAAAGTATATAATTTAATATATCCAGCAGAAACTATTTATATGTATTGTCACGGTTTCAAAATTCCCGCTCTACTTAGTACCTGCAAACCGAACTGGTGGCGTTAGTCGCAGTAGTTTACCAGCTTATCTCGTACGTTTCAATGGACGGTTGTCGGTGGTCCTGTTCTGTGCATGTGACGAAGGTTGTCAATTACGTCGTTCTTCCGGCATATATTTGGTTGAAATGGCCTGGAGTAATTAATTGCAATTTTGCGGATCTGAACAGGATTTAAACTGAAGCCCTGAGAGAAATCTTATCATGTTGGTTTGGTTTGTTCGTTGGTGAGATTTTTGCGCTTTAGCGGAGTGGAGTATTTGTTTGGAAAAACGACGTGGGATTGGTGGGTTAACCTATGTTTGTCACGAAGTATTTTAGATTTTTGTTCATATTTTAGCATCATTCTGCTTCAAATTGGGAATTATTATTGTACCGTTGCGAGGTACCGCAGATTCTGAACTGTCTTTGAAGTCTTCGAGCTGTTTGTCTAGGCTACCTTTGAATTACCGTCGAGCTGCCGTGGGAGCTGTCTTTGGGGACTTCTACCAGATTTCGCCATCTAAGATACCACACCTGTCGTCTACCCAGGGCGCATTACTGTGAGAAATTGTACTTCGTTGGCCCAGGAATATATTTGAGCCCAGTTTCCTTCTACGAGACTGTGAGAATATTTATGGCTTAAGAAACTATATCTTTTTGTACTTCAGTCAAGCCACAACCTAGACTGTTATAGAAGGTTAGTCTGTAGAATTTAGTTAAGATTGATTAGATTCAAAGAGGCCCAATTCAGTGAATACTGTTTAGTACATAAAACCCGACCTATCGAGAAGGTCGCTTAGATATAAGTAAAGAGCTATTTGTAACGATTACCATCGAGGCTCTAAGTATATACCTTGGGGTGATATTACTGTTTGTTTAGTAAGAGATAAAGCATTATATCGAATATTCGGGTTGTGAAGTAAGAACTAGTTAGTGATCTACCTTCTGTAAGATATATCCTCGTTTGAGGGACCTTGTGTATTTCATTTGGGCTCATTATATTATTAAATAATTGCTCTATATTCTTTCTACCAGCCACTACCTCCCGCTTGTGTGATCGGGCTCGTTTGGCATCCTGAGAGTGCGTTCGTTATTTTCTCTCTTTTGCGACCCTGAGATCTTTAGTGTACTTTCCTCTTTTTTTCTTTGTATTATCATAAAAGAGAGTGGCGCCCCTTTATAAGTAGTCTCAGCTCTAGAGCTAGACGAGGAGGTACTTTGTGCACTCTCTGGAGCCGAGTGGGTTTGGTGACAGTATGGGTATATACAGAGAATTTCATCTCAGACGAGACAACCTGTATATTTGGCAACTCAAAGTGATTGAAAAAATTTCCCGAACACCTCGAAAGATTCCGTTCTAGGGCTTTGAACCACTAACACCCTAAGAGGAGGTGCTTCAACTTTTGAAAATTGATGTTTATTTGGGACTTGAACCAGCGACACCCTAAGTGAAGGTACTTCAACCTCTAAAATTTGATTGGGGGAAAGAGTTTGAGCGATAATTCATTCGAAAAGTCGAAAAGTATTTTGTAATATATACAGGGTCTTTCACGAGGAACCGCACCCATATTTATACGGGAAACTACTGAACGTATTTTCATGAAATTCAGCACTTATAAGTATTTCACGATGCTGATGAAATCTAAAATATTTTCAAGGCATAGAGCACCTCCGGTTTTTCCGGAAATTACGTCAACTTCCGTTTTTCAATCTATTTCTGCAATAAAAAAATGGTGTTGTAATTTGAAAAACGGAAGTTGACGTCATTTCCGGAAAAACCGGAGGTGCTTATGCCTTGAAAATATTGTAGATTTCATCAGCATCGTGAAATACTTATGAGTGCTGAATTTCATGAAAATACGTTCAGTGTTTCCCGTATAAATATGGGTGAGGTTCCTCGTGAAATACCCTGTATATAAATAGATAAAATTTATGTGGGTATTCGGCAATGTTGGGAATGATCAATAATCAAAGTTGTAAAATATCTTTATTTCGAACTTTTTTGTAGTTCTTCTTTAGGATGCTATAGAGGAAACAATGAATATAAGAAATTGAGCACAATGTCACAAAATAGCTTACTTACATACAAAAGATTATTCGAAAAACTGACAAGAACTTGAAATATTAAATTTGACAATTTATTATCATAGATGAACTAAATTAAGTGACGTCTAAAGAAAGTAGGTATTCATAGATAATATTTAAATTTTTAATATCTGTTTTTTTGTTGTTGTTGTTGTTCTTATTTTCATTTATATAACATATTTTTAGAAATATTCTTTTATTATAGTCATCTTTGTTACATAAAATTTTAATCTCTCGATCATTATTTTGATTTTGATGGTATAAACATTTTATGTAACAAAGATGACTATAATAAAAGAATATGTATCGATTGTTCGAGCTGAATGCTATTAGAGCAAAATATACGAGTATTTTATCTGAATTAATGATACAAACGGTGATCTGTGAAAGAAGTCTGTTGAAAACATCAGTACAGTCATCACGTGTTAAACTGGCCCTGCCATGATATAATCCGCTCTTTGTTTTCCCAACAAAGTCCAATGGCGAAGTGTAATTGGAAAAATTGGTGTTAGCTCCCCCTGGAGGACAAAGTGCTTTGCGACGAAATGAATTATTTGCAGCACCATTCATCAAAGTGCTAACACTTTGCATTGACGTTTATTTGATTGATCACCGTACTGTAAATAGGTTCGGAATTTCATTTCGGTTTTCTAGTTTTGCTCAAATTCTATTATCCAATCAAAACGTCCGGTCTTGGTTAATTAGTTCACAAACAAACGGCGATCAAACAGGAGGGTCCATTCGGAAGATTCAATAAAGCGCTGAATGGTTCCAGATTCGATAAGGGTTATTTTTTCCAATGAAACGATATCGGGTGAAGTACGATATAAAATTTGTTCTTCTTGTTGGAAATGACATTGAGATATAATATTATTAGCTCCTCGCTATCATATACTTATGAGAACAATATTGTAAATGTAATTGAAACTACCACTATGAAAATAGCAGGCGAAATATAGCAGCTAGAATTACCGATAATGTGCGAAAATCCACAAAAGTTGGTCAACGATCATGTGATGTGAAATAAGAGATGAATTGACGAATTCAATTTTCTGAATAAAAGGGTTTGAAAATCTAGACAAACATTGTAAAAATGTCACTTCGTTACACTTTATAGGTAAAAAGTATAATAGAGAATAACATACATGAAAATAATGTTATTCCGCGTTACCAACTGATGGAGACCGTGTAACTGAATGAAATCCATAGACAATGATCTTCTCAGTATGGGCACCACTCAAAATTTCTTACTATGGGGATTTGGGGATCAAAACACCCTGAAATAGATTTTTCAATGATCCTCTTGAAATTTGTCGCCAAATGATATCACTTGATATTTCTCACCAAGGGGATTCGGGGTGGAAACCACCCTCTGAAATAGATTCTACTAAATTTTCACGTGAAAGAGATGGCGTATCGAAATAAAATTCAATGATCCTCCTTGAATTTGACATCAACTTAATAAAAATCAAAATATGTTACCAAACGGATTCAGGGGTGAAACAACCCCCTGAAATGAATTTTTCCGAATTTGTCCTTGAAATAGATCGAGTCACAGAACGAAATTCATGAACAATAATCCTCTTAGAATTTTCCACCAAATGATATCACGCAAAATTTCTTATCAATTAGTGGATCACGTCAACCTACATGAGGAAAATTTTCTCTGGTAGAAATAACCCCATGAAATGGATTTTTTTTGCTGAAAATGAGTCGATTTGTTCAAGAAAAGTATTTGAACGATTTCGACATCAAAATCAACCCATTTTCGGATGCCGCATTCAAGACCGCTCGAGGAGCTCGTGATGCCAAGCGTAAGGCTTTACAATCTCTTCCGGAAAAACGGAGGGCAAGTGCAGCAGCGTTGGAGGAAAAAGATTGGGATGCAATGACCACTGTTTGGGACGAGGAAACTCCTGATGGCCTCCAGAAAATATTATTCATGATAATATCAGTGGAATTGGCTTGGAGAGGTGGTGAGGGCAGCATGGCGTCAATACATCACTTCAAGGCAGAACAGCGAAATGACGGGGAAACAACTGGGAGAATTGAATACAATCCAATTTTCAGCAAGACCACACAAGGTGGTGATAAAAAATTATCAGACAGCAAGTGGCTGGTGGAGAATCGGGAAATCCCTGACAAGTGCCCAGTGAGACTGTTCCAGAAATTGAGAGAGAAGTCAATATCAAGAGCGACAGACTATTCCTGACCCAAAATCCATTCTGGAATAAAGTTCCAGGCGCTAGGTGGTACAAGGATTCCCCAGTAGGCCAAAACACGATTTCAAAGTGGGTTAAGGAGTCAGCACAAAAAGCTGGGCTTGACCTTGGTAACAAAAAAGTCACCAATCACTCCAGTCGTGCAACAGCCGTCTCCAATCTAGCGAAATCGGGCCTGGGAGAGCAGCAGATAATCAAAATAACTGGACATGCCAACAGTAACTCCATCAAGCCGTATCTCCAACTCGACCAGGAACACCACGAATTAATTGTCAAGAAACTGCGAAGGAGTGAGCCTACTGCAGCAAATGCCATCAACAGCATAAACCTCATGCCATCTACCTCTTCTGGGACCATTACCGATAACTCTGACTTGAAGAAAACATGCACCAATGTTTACAACAATTGTATTTTTAATTGCACTACCCTGATTCTTAATTAAATGTTCTTTTATTCATTATGAAATTCTTATTTGTTAACTGTACATTTCGTCTCATGATGCAATTCTATTGGCCGACATTTGGGACAGAAAAATAATCTCCAAATACCACATGAGCTTCAAAATTATCTGGTATTTCCTGATAATTTTGAAGCTCTTGTGGTATTATGAATATTTTCTTGAAGAAAATCGTATATCATAATGAAATTCATAGACAATGATCCTCTTGTAATTTTGCACTAAATATTTCTTACCAAGGGGATATGGGTTAAGACCACCCCCTGAATTTGATTTTTTCAAAGTTCCCTCTGAAGGAGACCGCTTATCTGAATGAAATTCATATACTACAATGCTCTCCATATGATATCACTCAAAATTTTTAATAAGGGCATTCGAAGATAAAATAACCCCTCAAATAGATTTTTCTGAAATTTTCTTTGAAAGAGATAGTGTATTTGAATGGAATCCAAAAACAGTGATCCTCTGGAAATTTGCCACCAAATGATATCTTTCAATATTGCTTACAAAGGGGTGTGAAATCGATCTTTCCGCATTTTCCTCTGGAGGAGATCGTGTCAAAATGAAATTCACATACAATGGTGCTCTTGGAATTTGACAACAAATGAAATCGAATTTTTACCGTGGGGAATCGAGGGCGAAAGCTACCTCTGAACTAGATTTTTTAGAATTTTCCTCAGATCGTGAATCAATATGGAATTCATAGACAATGATCCTTTTGGATTTTGTCACCAAATGATATAACTCAAAATTTCCCACCAAGTGGATTTTGGGGTATAACCACCCTTTGAAATTAATTATTCTGAGTTTCCCCCTATTGGAGATCGTGTATCAGAATTAAATACATAGACAATAATGTTTCTAAAATTTCGTACTAAGGGGATATGAAATCGATTTTTCCGCATTTTCTCCTGAAAGCGAACGTGAATCGGTCTTCAAATTTGACATCAAATGATTACACAGAATTTATCAATACGTAAATTCTTGGGTGCACTCTCTGAAATAAATTTTTCCGTCTATTAGAGTAAAATTCATATACAATGAATTTGACAAGATATGAAATCACAGAAAAGTTTTCACCACAGGGATTCAGGGGTGCAATCACTCTCTAAATGGATTATTCCGACATTTCCCTTGTAGAACATCGAGAATCCAAACGAAATTCATGAACAATAATCCTCTTGGAATTTGCCACTAAATGATATCAATCAAAGTTTCTCACCAAGGGGATTTGGGGTAAAACCACCCACTGAAATTGATTTCTCGGAATTTCCCCCTGAAGGCGATAGTGTATAAGAATTAAATTTGAAAACAATGATCCTCTTGGAATTTGACACCAAATAATATCACTCAAAATTTACTAGCAAGGAGATTAGGGGTTGAAACCACTCCCTGAAAAGGGTTTTTTCAAATTTCCACCTGAAGGAGTTCGTGTATCAGAATGAAATTCATTGACAAAGATCCTCGCGGAGTTTGTCAGCAACTGATATCACTCAAAATTTCGTACCAAAGGGGATTAGGGGGTGAATACTCGATATCTTTCTGGGTTCAATGCGGAAAACCTATTTCAGGGTATGTTTTCACCCCCAAATAGCCCTTTAAGAGAAATATTCAGTGATCTGATTTAGAGGCTTTCACTACAAGTCTCCTTGGTGAGGAATTTAGAGTGATATCATTTGGAGGCAAATTGCAAAAGGATCATTATCTATGGATTTAATTCTCATACACGATCACCTTCAGGAAGGAATGTAAAAAATTTCGAGTGGTGTTGTCACCTTCAAATCCTCTTGGACAAATTTTGAGTAATATCATTTGGTGATTTGGGGGCGAAACGAGCCTCTGAAACTGATTATTCCAAATTTTCTCCTGCAGAAGGTGAATCAGAATGAAATTCATAGATAACGATGATGATTTTAGACCTATGTTCTTAATATTTGCTTATTTTTAACACTTTATAGGTCTAGGGTAGAAATCCTTCTACTAAATCAAGGGCAGCATCCCCAAATTAAAAAAATTGCAGCTTTTACCGAAAAAATTCTGCAGCCTATTCTTCAATAACAATAACTTATTGTGTCTGCGACCTCGATGAATCAAGGACTTGCAGCATCATTGAAATGCAAAATGAGACAAAATTAATCTCTTTCAATTCAATGAGGTTATCTCGATTCCTTAATATAATACGGTGAAGTCATAACAGGATTTATCCAGAAAATCGAACAATTACGGCATCAAAGCCAGTTCTAACATGCAGCCAAGACCAACTTCCATGGGAAATGGGAGAACTTCTATTATGACTGGATATTCAATTCGCTCAGTTCACATCAAGTCTTGTATGAATAGTTTGCACATATATCCAAGCCAAGGATTAATCACTTACCCGGAATTGTACGTCTAGCCTTCCGGAGTCGAATGTGGAGATGGGTCTGTTTTGATAGGGGTTTTTGTTGACTGCAGCCGCTTACTTGTGAGATATAAGGATTTATTAGGAAGATGGTGCCTGAACTACTCGATAGTAAATTCGATCATATCGATTTCAAAGAATTCTTTTCAGGTCGCTTCAACGAGATGAAATATTTAGTTATTTTGGCTAGCTACTGGAACAGCGTGCTATCATTCTGTCCCTATGTCTGGGATTTTTGAATATCGAGCCGAAAGTGGTCTGAATCTATCGGGCTCGGCTCCTTGTTGATGAATCAGTGTCCAAATTTAATGATTTTTATGGGTTATTCTGCAAACTATGAAAATGCAGTGATGTCAGAACACTTCCAATTTTTAAAAACACCTTTTTATTACTTATTTCAGTCTTGAATTTTAAGGGTACTCAGTTATTGGACATACATGATTTTTATGTTTATAAAAGACTTGATAAAAACTTGAATGTACCTGTATTCTTGATATAGTATATATAGCTACAGATTGCCTTGATCCATGTTCTAAAACTCCACAATTTCCATAATTAGAGAGGTACACTGCGCGATGTTGCACCCAACTCTATTCGAACTAGGAAAGCACGATAGCTTTAATCAAGTAATTAATAAAGGCTCCTTTACACAACGAATATTGTCTGTAGAATACTGAAGACGAACATGGAGCAGACCTGGATTTGCTCTTTCTAGGTGGCTCATTATTGATGCGAACTGTGTACTATAAATAGGAATCTAACAACAGGGACGCGAAGGTGACAAGAACGTGATGAATTGAAGCCTTAAATGGCCCGTAAGTCCTTTTATTATATAATAATGTATTCCGTTTTGGTTAAGCTTTTAAATATGTATTATCGGGAATGATTCGGATTCGTTTATGACCGAGGAAATGGAAAATAGTTGTCGGAACTGTAAGCAGTAGGTCGGCTTTCTGTTTGTTAGTTGATATCCGGGATCCGAGTGGTGAGTAATGAAAATGTATTTCTCAATTACGTATCGTGATGTATATGTAAATTACAGTACAAAAAATTTAGGAAGCACTGACGTGAGGTCAGATTGCTTTGGCGCTCTTGTTGAGCTACTTGCGAGTAAATATTCAAACCATAACAAATTTATAAGCACTCTGATCACGTGAGCAATAGTCTTTTCAATGTGACAATGTGATGCAAATATGAACGCCTAATGAATGAACAAACCTATATCTCAAATTAAAAATAACTACTCATAATTTTCCCCAAGTTTTGTTCGAAGCCATAATTCCCTTCCCCTAAAAACTAACGTCAGTGCTTTTCTGAATTTTGACAACGTTGATGACGAGATATTGTTGATGATGGAGCTCGTGTTGAATGATTGTTTGGGCACTAACCATCATCTATTGTGGATGTAATGTTTTCCGACGTTTCGATAGACATCTTCTGTCATTATCAAGGAGAAAAGTAAGAAATTATGGAAATGCTTTCTATTTGTATTGAAACAACATATTTCCAATTTGAAGACATCTTTTATCAACAAGAATTCGGAGTGGCCATGGGTTCACCACTATCACCAATTGTAGCTGATTTATATATGGAAATTTTCGAACAGAAGGCATTAGAAAAATATGTACTTAAACCCAAACTGTGGAAAAGATATGTAGATGATACTTTCATTAGAAGGAAGAGACACTATAGATGGATTCCATTCTAAACAATCAGATGTAATTAAATTCACAATTGAACATAAACAAAATGGAATCCCAAGAAAATGGACTCCCAAGTATAAAAAAGCCAACGAACACAGGACAATATCTACATTTTGATTCAAACCACCAACTAAACATTAAATTGGGAGTAGCAAAATGTTTATTTGATAGAGCAATAAATATTTGTTGCACTGAAGAAGACCAAAATGAAGAAATAAATAACATCTCGAAAACTCTTAGAAGCAATGGGTACCCCAAAAGATATTAGAAAAAGCTAGACGAACAAGAGAAAGTCAACCTGAACCAACAGATATAAATCAGACCATTAAAACCGTAATTCCTTATGTAAACGGTTTGTCGGAGAAAATGAGAAGAATTGGAAATAGATACAACATAACGACTGCATTCAAAACTCAAGACACTATCAGAGCTAAACTTACAAAAGTTAAGCCTAATAATGAGACACAAAGGACAAAGAACTGCATATATGAATTACCTTGCAAGTGCGGAAGATCTTACATCGGAGAAACTAAACGCCCTCTGAATGTACGAATAAAAGAACATCAGAAGCTTCTACGAGTAATAGACAGCGACAAATCCAGGTTGGTCCAACATGCTGTAGATGAGAATCATCGTATAAAGTGGGATGAAGCATCAATAATATCCAAAGAAAAAAGGTTTCTTACTTTTCTCCTTGATAAAGATAGAAGATGTCTATCGAAACGTCGGAAATCATTACATCCACAATAGATGATGGTAATAGCCCAAACAATCAATCAACACGAGCTCCATCATCAACAATATCTCGTCATCAATTATAAGACGTTGTCACGTCAAAAGTGCTCTATACTTTTCATAGTTCAACTCAATTGATAGACGATTCCAAATGGAAATATTTTATTCGCTAATCATTAATGATTTTCACAGGATAAAGCACTGAATTTTCTTTATACATATTCTCTAGCTTCTCAAGTCTGTCCTTACTTTCCTCTGAAATCCTAACGATATCCATCTTTCTCATTCTAAGTTCTCTTTGATCACTGGTAGCCACGTTCAGTTGATATCTTTTGATCAAATGCTGAAAATAATTGGGGTAATATTGATTCAAATAAAGACATGCTTTTAGAGCTTTGTCGTCAATTGTGTCTTCTTGTTCATCTTTGACAGATATATTTTCTTCCTCCTCTGAGGATTCTAGTTCGTATTTGTCATCTTCTGAATAGAACGAAGGTTGGACATTCGAATTATTTTGACATTGTGATACTGCCTCAATTATTAGCATGTTGATTCTTCTATATCTTTCCAATTTTTCTTGCTCTTCTCTGGAACTAGTGTAATAAGTTTGCGTATCACCTGAACCATCTGTTGTTGAAGTTTGTACAGACATAAAACGCTTTCTTCTATTCCCTATTTTATCAAGTTGTTCTTTATTTATTTTAACGTAATTTCTTCTCCAACTCGAATCAACTTTTGGTTTCACGTTTCTGTATTTATTACAATGATTTTCATTGTTTTCTGAATGTGTACTGAATTTCAAATTATTCGATTTCCGTGTTGTATACATATTTCTTCTAGAATCTTTCTTTGTTTTTGATAATGGCTGTTTTGGTTCTTGTTTAATTCTAGCCCTTTTTCTGAGAATATCATTTTTCAAATTCCGACCTGTTATGTGACGCTTTATTTTTCCTGAGAAATTTTCTTCGATTTTTGATGGACACACTTCTAATCCAGTTTCAGTTTTTTCCTTATATTCATCTGGATGTTTTACATCAAAGCAAACCCTAGAAGTCTGTCCACTTCCTTCGAAATCTTCATTTCCGGAAGTGCTTGAGGGAGAGTTTGAGGGGGCAGTGATACTAGGCTCCAATCTTAAAATAGCATTTTTCCATAAGATTGCAGAAGATCGGAGAAAAAACATTACAAATGCGGATTCCAAGATCTTATTCACAGAAATAATTTTGATGATTAAACAGTCACGTCTGAAATTTTTGATATATGTCAGAGAGTACTACAGAATATAGTATTGTGCCAACTTTTTCATGATGTCACTCTCATTACGTTCATAAATGATTATGGGTTAAGCAAAAATTTGATAAATGCGCTAATCAACTAGACCATCAATTCTTTAGACTATGAATAGACGACACAAGCAGTTCCCATGGTTCATTATCAAAATTATGATGATAGTCTAATGAAGGGATTCAATACAAATTTAGATTTTCTAATTTCGAGTCTTTATATATCATTCCAAAATGTGAAAAATCCCAAGAAATCAAAGAATCCCAAGGATATTAGTGTCTGCATCCCATTTCAATCCCAAACTCCACAGATATTAGATTAGATGCTTAGCAAAGAAAACAAGACAGGTTAGGAAACCTAAGGGCTCAAATATCCTTGAAATTTATTCATTATGACAATTATCATAATGAATGCCAGTCTATAATTTTTCTTCTGCTTTTTTTTAAATAAAATAAGTATTATATCACAACCTTCCACAACTATGGATGATGATTTCCCTTTGAATGGGTTCCATAGCAGACAAACATCAGAAGATCCAAAAAAACGTCACTTGGACCGCAAAACTCGATTCGAAGAATCCTCCTTGCAGATTGGCGACAAATTTTGTATGTAAAAAAAATCTACGTGAAAGAGGAACCATAAAAGGTTATGTATTCATTGATTATCTCCTTAGTGAAATTTACGGTTTAGCTTGTTATGTTAAAAAATCCTTGATCCACAATATCGAGTTAATCCAAAAAGGCGAATTTGAGGGTGTTTTCTTTATTTCTTTCAAATTTTGTAATATTTCTATCGTTAATATTTAGAAACCTCCAAATACTATTTGGCAAAGAAATTTGAAATGAATCTTCCTCATCTTTCAATTTATTGCGGTGATTTTAATTCTCTCACGTAATGTGGGGTTATAATAATAATGATGAAGGTGAAATAGCTTTAACTGACTGGATGGAAGATAATAATTTCTATTTAATTTTTCATGGAAAAGATGTACCTTCTTTTCATTCTTCTGGATGGAATAGAGGCTACAATCCTGATCTCTGCCTAGTGTCTTGTGACAATACTTGCAAACCGCTTCCTGTAAAGCGTAAAATTCAAGGAGTTTTTCCTCATAGCCAACATAGGCCTATTCTGTTGACTTCAAGAAGTTTAATTCAATATTCAGAATGTTTAAGAATACCTCGTTGGAATTTCAAGAAAGCGAATTGGATTGAATTTGGTTAGAAGGTAGACAGTGATATTAGATGGATTAAATCCACTCACGATAACTATCATAGATTCTAAGGTGTTGTGAAAACCGCAGCAAAAAAGTTCGTTCTAAGAGGTTTCCGGAAAGATTATGTATATATTGTGACTTCACGCTATGATTAATGTGAAGTTGTCTTCAGAGCTCCTATGTGTTCATTTATAATTGCTATGAAATGGGGACCCAGATACAAAACATACCTAAAGACAGCTTTCTACAAATTCAAACCTATATCACAATACAAATGGGGGCCCAAATGACGCTCAAATACATAGGAGCCCTAAAGACAACTTCCTACATGTGCCTGATGGGCCCCCATATCCAACACTACGAGAGAATACCCCATTTTCTAGCTACAAGCCGAGATACAAAAATGTGAGGTTATGTTCATAAAATGAGGGAGAACTCTCATACGTATACTACTCCCCGTCACCAACCCCTGATCTTTATGCTTCATTGTTTGCTAACTAAATATTGTAAGCCAAAAGTTCAAAAGAATATATATGTATATATATCCATCATCCTCCACTTTGACGAATTAATTCTTCTGGAGATCCATAGTTCTAATAACTACTCGCAATTAGTTGGAAGTTGGAGAACCATAAACAAATTTGAGCTACTTTAGCTTTCGATTCATCAATTATCATTTGTGTAAGTTTATAAATGAGGATTATACAATGCGAAAATTCATTCCATGAATTTCTGTGACTTTATAACATGAAGAATCTCGTATATTTTCTCTATGGATTTCAGAATATACGAGATATCAACAACCTAGATATATTCTTGAAATCTCACGAATGATTGTTGTGTAATCGAATATTCGAGAAAAAGAGTTACTACGAAATTTGGTAGTCTTCCTTTCACAACGTCTTTCAAACATCCTTTTAGTTACAAATAGAGCCAATTGATATTTTAGGAAACGAATTTGAAGGAGTTATTCGAACGAGCAGAAACTAAGAAAATTCTACGTCATCTTCTTCCAAAAATTATACGGCCCGGTCAACCAGGAATACACAAATTTGACTATAGAGTCTTCTTCCGAAATGTGAATTCAATCAAGACTATTTTAGATCTGCTATTCAAAATATACAGACATTTATGAATCACTGTGATCAAATGCGCAAAAAAACACTTGTTATTTTGAATATGAGATCATATTATACGAATATCCGAGAGATGCAAAACTTTTGTAGCTATATGTATATTATTTAATATATCACGCTGCATTTCTTTATGAGCCATCATCGTGAGACCACGAATTTCTGGAGAAACTTAGACAGAAAGCAGTAAACTTTTTACGAGCCAACTCTGAACAAGCAAACTGGACATTTCATATTTTACGATACAGCTGGAAAGCTATAACTGAAGACCTAATTAGTGGAATTGAGAAAAGTTCGTGATGAACATGGTAACGAATGAAGTCAGTCTGCCTCAAATCTTCTACACAGGCTGTACCATGACATAATTTGTTCAATTACATTGTTTATGATGGAGAATAATGTTGAATGTTTTCACCTTCTCAGTCATTATTACTTTATCAGGTTTGGGGCAAAGACATTGGTGAAATTTGAATAAATCCCGATTCAAATTTTTTTACTGTATGAATACTTCGTTGTATCACTTAAGTAGAGTTTCCATAGACTCCAGTAATATGCAAAAGTTTTTTATATTAGTGAGTGCTATGCAAAATTCTTTAGTGAAACAGCTTTTGATTTTGCCCAATTACTGTAAATTTCGTGTGTCGAGCCAAAAATTATCACGAATTCTACCCATAGATCAGAGGTAAATGTACATTTATTTTGGTACTAGCTGACCCGACAGACATCGTCCTGTCAAAAATATTTGTAATGTGGCAGTTTTTGTGCCTACGTATTTTAAAAAATTCTCCTGAACAGAACCGTCACCCTGGTGATAGGGCGTTGTGAATAAAAAATAATTAAATAAAACATATATAAGGATTTAAAAGTAAGTAATCGCTTTATTGTTAATCATGTGAATCATAATTATTATTATTATCATTGTAGTGCTTTGTTGTATACGATGTTTTTTGTTTGATTACCTGGCGTATAGATAAACAAATCTGGTGGTTTTCCAACACGGGAACAGGCAACATACAATTGACCATGTGAGAAACATGGGTTTTCTAGATTAATACCACAAACACTTAATGATTGCCCCTGGGACTTGTTTATAGTCATAGCAAAAGCAAGCCGCACTGGAAACTGTAGTCGTTTAAACTCAAATGGCACATCAGTCGGAATCATTGGGATGCGCGGTATGAGAACATCTTCTCCTTTATACTTTCCTTTGAGTATATTTGCTTCTATCACATTGTTTAGTAATTTTTATCGCTAACCGTGTACCGTTGCAAAGACGCGGTTGGTTGATATTTCGCAACATTATAACCACCGATCCAACCTTTAATTGAAGATTGTGAGGTGGCAATCCTGGCAAATCCAGCGAGTTTAAAAATTCCGGTGGATAGTTGACTACATCATCTTGATTAGTAGCCGAATCAACTGATTTATATATCCTCAATTCGCCTGTAATTTGTTCTTGAATTTTGAAATTTAATTCATTTACATCTATGTTTTTGCAGCCAGTATAGCTCGTTCGCTCAACCAATCATGGTTTCTGTAATTTTGAGAAACATCTGGAAACACCTCCTGAATAAGTTCATCTTTTGATCGAGTTAACTGACAGAAACTTTGAGGAAAGTTAATGCAGCCAGTCAACATGTCTATAGGAAATTTGCCATTACCAATGTCAATGAGTTGTTTAGAGAATATGTTTCCAGATTGGTCATTTTGCAACTGGACACGCATATTCTTGCTTAAACGAAGTACTTTGACATGTTTCCACAAATTGGAGGACTTTAGACATGCATTGAGTTCATCAGCTGGCGTTGATCGTGGAATCACTGGCAATGTTTGACGAAAATCTCCTGCTAATAAAATCATTGCACCACCAAATCGGTTATTATTGCTCCGTAGATCTTTTAAGGTTCTGTCTAAAGCCTCCAAAGATTTTTTATGTGCCATCGTGCATTCATCCCAAACAATCAATTTACATTGCTGCAAAACCTTTGCCATTGCAGAGTTCTTCGAAACGTTGCAGGTTGGAGTTTCATTGCTTTGCATATTTAATGGCAATTTTAGTGCTGAATGGGCTGTTCGACCACCTTCAAGCAAAGTTGCTGCGATTCCCGACGAAGCGAGTGCAAGTGCAATTTTATTTTGTGAGCGAATTGTTGCTAATATTAATGAAATCAAAAAAGTTTTTCCTGTACCACCAGGTGCATCTAAGAAGTAAATCCCTCCAGTTTCATCATTTGTTACTTTCATAAGAGTTTCAAATACATACTTCTGTTGTTCATTTAACAGTGGAAGATTTGTTTGCATTAATTCTTTCAGAGCTTTATACCATAGCAATAAAGCTCAAATTAACTACGTTTTAGTTACAAATCATTTGTATGGGAAATTTTTGGGGTTTTTCCAGCAATAATTCTAATTTTTCTCGCCTTAAAAACCATCCTTGAACTTCAACGAACATTTTAAAAAAAGATTTGGCCAAATTGGTCCAGGCGTTGTTGAGTTATGCGCTTACCAACACATTTTGCGATTCATTTTTATATTATAGAAGATTCATTTATGATTCTAACCTGAAATAATTTGATTTGTTTGGTTTTCCATATATTTGTCTAGTATTTCTTTGTGATTTTCGAACAAATGTGATGTGATTAAAATAATATTAATCTTAATTGTAATATATACTTCGAACAACGCTATTAACTTGTATAATGAACTTTTTTCATGAATTTGATGCATTTCATGACGACTTGGAAATAATAGAAATTGTGGAAAGAGGATTTCCTAGGCGTATATACGTATAAAGTCTTTAATTAAAACCATATCGGGCTTGTTTATTTACATATTAATTTATAAACAAATATTTCTGTCACAGAATAGACGATATATTTAAAACTTCTTTAACCACAGAACATCAAATATGGCGTGTAGCCAATGAAATCGCTCTATTGATCTAGGGAGAAATGAAATACTGAAATGTCACTAAATCGAGAAAGTTAAGCGTCGCTTAGTTAAGTTTCTGTGAAGTGACAGTCCTTCAACTGGAGATGACTTTAAGCGACCCTTAACTTTAAGCGGCACTTAGCTAAACGACATTTTAAGGGGTATTGGTGCAAACGGGCCTTAGTTGAATATAGTGAATGCAGAAATGGATCTCCATCAAACGAAAATCAATACTAAGTTTATTTTCATTATCCACCATTACACAATTACTAGGAGTCATTCATAAAAATATCAAGTATGCTGCTTTAATCTCTGCTTTAATGGAATTTAATTAAAAGTTGAGTTGTTTCGAATACAGCTCTTTTATTGAATGTATATATAGGTGCTTCGTATCAGTCCGACATCTGGCAATTCAAGGGGAGAAAAATATTTCTATGACCTCCATCTGAAAACTCAATAAAAATGGAAATTCACTTCCACTTCGGGCTTATACTCGTATGTGTACTCGCATGTAATACCCATATACATGATCTTATATCGTCTTCTGAATTGGTTCATATTCAGTCGAAGTTTTTTTTACATCGTGACAGTCTCGGCATTATGATGGAATGTAAATGTTAATATCGTCATTGTTAAATGTTTCAGAGATCATTTTTCATTACTTAATAAATTTTCTTCATTTCAGTATCGTAATGACATTACAGTACTAAAAACAGTGCGGTTTCACTAACGCTGCAGAAGAATGGCCTGTTATCTTTATCAGCTGTTCCTCGCCAATCCCTGCTTTGGCTAATTGGCTGACAGCAGTAGCTCGATGCGAGTGGTTGGTTATCTTCGACTTGGTTGTGTTGATGCCAATGAGTTCTGCCGATTCTTTTGTCCATTTAGCTATCGTATTGGGACCGACTGGGGAGTTTTTGAACCATGAACCATATTTCCAATTCTTATGTGGAGTAAGGAATAGTCTTTCAGTGGTTATGTTTGCAGTTCTTTTGGATACAAGTAGCTTATATAACCTCACCGGGCAAATATCTTCAGCCTTTTCGTTTCCGCACATTTTTGGGTACCACCTTGTCTTGTTTTAGAAAATATCGGATTGTAGGCAATTCGGCCCGTGGGATTACCATCGTTTTCAATTTCGAATTGGAAATGCGAAATTAGGCATGATGAACCCTCTCCCCCGCTCCAAGCAAGCTCCAATGCAGCAATAAAATAAAATTTTCTGTTCAAACCGTCTGGATTATCTTTTTTACATAAGTTGACCATCTTTTTGTGTTGCTCCAAAGACAGCGCCTTGGCACTAACTTTTCTTTTCCCAAGATCCACTTGCAAAATACGCCTCTTGGCATTTCGTGCATCCCGCGCCGTTTTAACAGCCACGTCTGTGAATGGATCGAACCTAACGCCCCATTCGGAATAGAATTTTTCCTGCAGCTGTTTGGCAGTATTATTCCACAAGGTTTTTACGACACATTCCTTGTAGTCCGATCCATCTCTTTTCTTCATATTGAGCGCCCAGTCTAGCATAATATTATTGAGCTCTGACAAACTTGTTTTTTCATTTACAAGGTATTTCCGGGCAGCACAGAATTCTTCAAATTGTTTCCAAATGTAGGATCTTGACTTCACTGAATTAAGCGGCACACTTTTCTTCACACTTTCCTCAATTGAAG
Organism: Micraspis discolor; assembly: GCA_030674115.1. Taxonomy (NCBI): domain Eukaryota; kingdom Metazoa; phylum Arthropoda; class Insecta; order Coleoptera; family Coccinellidae; genus Micraspis; species Micraspis discolor. Next base: position 560,025 of record JARTUT010001760.1, on the reverse strand, counting down.
TAATATTATAATTCCCAAAACGTTTCATTTTTATCTACTTTATGGTAAAATACGAAAATAAACTGACAGAACTGCCAAATGTGCTGTTGAAGTTATCGCTAACAACTGCTTGTTTATCGTAACCATGACGACCGCTACTTCCACCAACGGCCAAAGGTATCCGGACGTATTAATATTCCTATGCAAATTAGGCATTTGATAAAAACAAATTTCTAAAAGTGAAAACACTGTGAGGTTGAGTGTTTTCAGATACAGTTTGTTTCTATTGGTCCGTTTTCAAAAATTGAGCGATTTCATTGGACGATGTAGTATAGTGTTGAATGGTCGTTGAAATCATTCGCCATGCAACAAGGTTTGCCTTTTTTTATTGCATCCCTGAATTCTTATAACTTTCGAGTTATATCTTCAATTATTTGCCTAGTTGTTCTTTATATATTTGATGACGGAGATATTATTTTCCAAAAAAATATTTTGCATATTCAAGAAATTGTTACTCGTTAACTAGGACATGAAAAGATATACGAGTTTTTTTTAAGTAAGGAAATTAATTATGTCACAGAAGTTCATAGGATGAAGTCAAGAATGGATTTTGTTTTTGATTTTTATGAATGAGGAATGGTAAAAATAGATAGTTGATGAATTTAAGTTCGTAAATCTTCATTGATTTTGCCATCACTCATGCTGTCTTTTTTGAAATAATTTAATGCCTGGACATTTCTATTATGCATTCATTAAGTTGTCAAAATTTTTCATGTTTCCGATGAAGTGTTTCATTTCACATTTTATCTTTGAGAAAATCTGAAGACAAGTATTTTTGACTTGGATAAATGAGATTTTTCAAATGACAGAAGAAATTTTGGACAGCTTAAGCTTCTCAACTGGACAGAATAGGGAAATAAGTAGAGGACAAAGTATTTTTGTCACTTCAAGAATCTGTAGTTAAAATTAACGCTGTGATCAAAAATTAATCTTTATGTCTTTTAATTTCGAACCCATTCATCGGGGTTTGATCTATCTATTTTTTAATGATTAGATTTGATAAATTACGGTAGTTCAAATTCTGTCTCTATTATCTGGCGAGAAACTAACCTTTCTGAAAGAAAATCCTTCAAGTGGATTCAAGTTGATCCATGAAAAAACAAAAGACCATTGCCTCTCGAATAAATTTGCTGTTATTCTTATATGTACCTTTTTTCCAATTCAATACTTTTCCTGCCTTCGACATTTAACCTTTCCCACTCCTCTTCCAGACCGTCTTCGAGAATCACAAGGAAAAATCACACTTTCTCATCTCCATTCACTTCAAGTGGACCCTCGCCAAGCGTATCCCACATTAACGTATACTCTTCTATTGCAGGAACGTATTCTTTCATTCTCAACCGTTGCCATGAAATATAAATGAACCCATAAACGTGATACGGTCACGCGGACTATGGCGTCTTGCCCGTTTAGACGTCCCTCGACGCACGTCGTACATCCAGCGTCTGAAAGAAGATCCCTTTCGGCTAGGCAGTCTTCTATACAAGTCCCGGAGTCGGAAGAAGACGATAGGAATACTCTGAACTTGAAGCATCTGAACGCTGCTATCCTGTTGTTGACGTCTCCATCGGTGAGTAGTGCTTCTTTTTCTGAATATGTAATGCCTATAAAATAAATATCATATAATGAATATACTTTCCTGGATTCTACAGGGTGAGTCTTTGACCACTGCGTTAATTTTAACCATAGATTCTTTACGTCAAAAGAAACACTTTCTTCCTATAACATTTTTCCAAATTTGGCCCCGTTCAAAAGATAAAGGGTGTTGAAATTTCATAAAGAAATTGCATTTTCACCTGTAATATTCAAACGACAATATCAATTGAAATGATCTCTTGTAGAAGGTTTTTGATAACAGTCATGCATATTTTGGCATCGTTAGATTCATTCCATTTCTTGTGGGTTTCTCACTACTACTCTACAGATTGGTTGAATTGCATGAAAAACAAATATCGTTGAACTAAAGGTCCGTATCTTGTACTTCCTGGAATCATTAGTCTTTTTTGCAGATAAAATCATTCTCCATCTTTCCTCCTAAATTGCACCATTCTTGTGATATTTGAAGTTGAAAGGAATTAAATCGATATAATTTTGTCCAAATTTTCAGATTTTCCCAAATCCAACTCTGTGCTGAAATGATTCAATAACAAGATTTGTTCAATGTTGCCATATTTTATGTCTATATTAAATATTTCTTCAAAAGGTTGGGGAAATCTCTCCAGTCTATGGTTCCACCACTAAAAACTAATAGATGAAATTAACCACTGAACAATTTTTGTCTTACATTCACTACAAAATCTGAATTGCCATTTGCTGTATTCATTATTAATGATGTCCAGCACCTTGTTTAATATTTAATCCAGAGTAATATTCCATAAGAAATAGAGAAAAAGATTTCCTTTACTAACATAGGTACTTCGGTATATTCTCATGACCGTTGAAATAGGTAATGTATTTTCTGTCAGGACCTGTTGAATTGAAGACTTGTCTTTATGAAGAGCTGGTTCTTTAAAGCTTCAGACTTTCAGGGTCCATCAAATTATATCTATTCTAACATAGGAATGCTTCAAATTAAGATCTAATGAGTTTTAAAATCTTCGATTCCAGTCTCCTTGATTTATTTTGTAGGTTTATAGTTTGTTCACATAATTATTTCATACACCGATTCAACCTGGTACCTACACGAACTTAGGAGAGAATTTGACTTAGTTTTAGTATTTCTGAATGTTTGTTATGATGTATAGTTAATTAAAGAAAAAAAAAACAAGAAACATTAGAATAGAAATGTATTTTCTGACCATAATCATTTCATACTGAATTGAATAATTTCAAACTATCGAAATTATTACTATTATTTTATTATAATATTTTCCACATTTTTTAAATAACTGTTGACAGTTTCAAACATAATCAAAACAACAAGGAACCACAGAACACTATTTTATTGGGAACAACCCACCACAGAGACGTTATTACAACATTTCAATGTGGTAATAATTCACCATGGGCGTATTCACGGGGGGGTACTGGGGGTAATTATTGGTAAGCCTATAGATAGAGTATTTGTTTACAAAGACCTGAGTGGTCCACGTTGTCTTTTAGGGCACATATTCGGGACGTTCCTGCGTCATCTCTCAAGACTCTGGGATCATAATAAGGAATACTAGAGACTTCAACATCGAGACCCTTCACCATCTTTACATCTCGTTGGTTAGACCAATGTTGGAGTTCTCTTCTATAGTGTGGTCTCCATATTTATCGGTCGACGTGTCCTTCCTAGAGAGGGTCCAAAACAGATTTCTAAAGTATGCCGCTCTTAGATCGGGTACGTTTTCAGTTTATACTTTCTCCGCCAGTCGAATGCGGGAACGCCTTGGACTATCCTCCTTGAGGACGAGAAGATTTCATGCGGATGTGATGTTCATTGCTAAGCTCTTTCAGGGTCTTCTCTACTCCCCAGACTTGTTGTAACAATTCAACATATATGTTCCAGCTCGACCCATCTGAAGGTTTGATTTATTTCCACTCCCCCAATCAAGAACCAATTATTGTTTTCATTACCCGGTTTCGAGATTAATGCGAAACGCTGAGGAGAGAATTGAAGTACCTGATAACACTGTTGTAACATTTGCCACTTTTTTCTTTCGAAAAGAATGACAAATATCATTTTTAAAACTAACTACGGCACTGGAGTCTGAATGACTCCAGATACAAAGACTTGGCCATTTAATGTGATCGTCTAGCAAGGGTAGGACTCTATGTTATGTTTACGTAATAATTCAAGTTCGTGATAATTGAGATTAGTGAAAATAATTGGGAAACAAAGATGGTAAATAAAACACAACGGTTAGACCCAGACAATCAGCTATTTATTAAGGGTCTAAAAAAAATATAGGGGAAAGCCTCAGGCATAAACCCCCTTTAGGTGGTGTTTGGTCACTTGTTTAAAACTAAATGATGAGACATTAACAGCTAGCAAAGGCGAGTATAACAATCTAGGAAAAGAAACTATAACAATACAGCACAGACGATAATCAGGATAATCAGAGCAACTTCCATAATACAAGAGTATAGTAACATGGTAAATATAGCAACTTCAATGGTACAGCAAGAATTAATAATCATAGCAAATGTATACTTCAATAATGCAACAGGATAATAATCATGGCAAATAAGTAAATGACTAATTATGACCATCGTCATGGTCATGGCCCCAGGGTATGTGAGCCATAACTATAATATTGTATGAGCTAAGGAATTGGGAACACGGGGAAGGTCATGGAGGTCCAGCGGCGGCTCTGAAAAAATGACAGAAAGTTTCGCGGTTGATATAAAAAAGGTATATTCTCTCATATCCTTATAGCACATGTCAGTAACGGTCCCTGCCTTAAGGCCTTGGAACCGCCCCTTCAAGGCCTTCGATCCAGGAACCTAAGAAATCTCATACTACAATATAGGAATGGTCCACAATCTCGAGACCCCTAAATGAAATATCATGTAATACGAGCATATAGATAAATAAATAGCAGTACGAGATCATGGCATAAATAAACAACAAACCTTCATAGAATATCAATCACAAGTAAATAATAAGAACCAGAATGCATTATGGACATAAATAGCAGAGACAGGTATAGATAGACGATCATAAGCAATATAAATAATGAAAGCAGAGAATCTACGTAATCAACCGAAGGAAATATACATAACTACAACAGGATATATCACGACAGTAAGAAGAATAAGTTAACACAATACGAAATATACACAACAATAACCATGACTAGTAAGGTAAGTACATTACACAGTAAAATGACCAAGAACAACAGTACAAGACATACATAATGATAACATGACATAGAGGTAACTTAACAACGTTAACCTTCGATATAACACCAGGGTGCTACGTACACTGGTTACATCCATTATTCCATATTGACCATACTAGTACTACCACTAGTGGAGGTCTCCATACGTTCCTACTTAATCACAGACTCAGAACTACAGAGAGATTGGCAATTCCTATTGTACCATAGGGTACAGTAAATAAAGTTGATCGGTTACACTCCAGTAACACATTGTAGAAAGCTGTAAAATAAGGCATTCGTTGTTATGGTAGACACCTGAACTGCAAAGGCAATAATATCGAAAATGATGGAATCACATGCTATAAGGAGTTACATGAATCAAACAAAGTTTTAAGTGCACAAAGGAAATAGAGTTATATGAATCAGACAAAGCATTATGAGAACAAAGGAAATAGAGTTATATGAATCAAACAAAACATTGTATGAACAAAGGAAATAAAGTTATATGAAATTAGACAAAGCATTATGTGAACAAAGGAAATAGTTATATGGTGTTGAACAAAGCATTATGTGAACAAAGGAAATAGTTATATGAGGTTAAACAAAGCATTATGTGAACAAAGGAAATAGTTATATGAAATCAAACAAAACATGATGTGAACAAAGGAAATAGTTATATGAAATCAAACAAAGCATGATGTGAACAAAGGAATTACATTCACAAGACAACAGTATTAATGACAAAGGCCCAAACACCACCTAATACACCATGAAACCAAATAATATTGCATAATAACAGTATTAATTTACAAACATAACAGAGAAATAATAAATTCACTCAACCAATACAGTTCCCAATGGTATTTCTCAACAAAGGTTAATAAAATGGAGAAGCAACTTATAACATTTAAAATAGTCTGAATTATACTTGCGAGATATATTCTAGGGTCACTCAACATAAAATGGCTTCGTTTTCGAACACCCACAAAGGCACTAAACACCCCTTTTTGGGTCCTGTTACTTCCCACACAATTTTACCACCAATGACCCCCCGCCATCTCGCATCCTTTCTTTCTGGATCCCTCACCAGGCGCAGGTCAGCCTTAGCAGTGGCAGCCGTTTCTTTTTTTCTGACCATGGAATTTTATTTCTACGGTTTGGTAACTGCCAGGGGCGTATCAACATGGGGTGCAATGAGACTACGATTTTTTTGTATTGGAAAAACCTGGGATGTTACACTGTGATATTTAAAATTAATTTTTATTTGTGCTTTATATTGTTTTTCTGTTTCATATTACACATATATTCGTACTTATGCGTGCTTTACCTCTACATCTACTCTTTTTCGTATTATACTATTTAGATTTTATTATTTTGTGTTTTATTTCAAATAATGAAATATCTTTTTGTGTCTACTGGAGGATTTTTAAAGGGAGATCTGATGCGAATGGATAGATATTTTCGTCCACATCCTCAGAAATGATCGCAGTGGACTATTGATTTGTGCACGAGGTTGTGGAAGATCCACAACAGATTTCCTACTAAGACCAACGCAGTTCCCATGGTAGAAGGAGGAGCATTTACCAGCACATTTTAAGCCAGGAGTCTTGTTCATTCAACCCAAGGCGCAAATCCTACAGATCGCCATGATGCTTCCGTACAGAATATTTCTATCGGTGGAAATCCCGTCCAGGTGTAATATGGGATGTTTCGATGCTCTGTTCGGAAAACTATCGACGGCAATATTGACTCAAATCCTCAGTAATTAACGAACCCACTGCACATCCTGTACCTATAATTTCTACGACCGTTTTGGCTAGTAGTTTGCATAAAATGCATGAATAAGTGGAGTTCGAGAGAAAAAAACCTTCTTCTCATTCCCAATTTTCACAGAACAAGCTCTTCAATAATTAGAAACTTCCCATTTTCTTATCGAGGAGACCCTCAGGCGCTGCTTCACAGTCTCTCTGCTGTATCTCAAAAGACGCGAGCTTTGCATCGAACATTGCCGTCACACCAAAGTTAGCCCCTTCTGGTTCACGACAGGGAACAGCGCTAATTATTTTGTTCGCCGAAATTTCGATTCATTATATCCCAGCTTCGTAGTTACCTCGATCGATAGAGATGTAATTTCATAGGATGCTGCAGAAGAGAAGGACCAAGGTTGAGAGTTTTCATTGTATCGCAAAGCGCTCTGATGTCTGTGGAAAAGGACTTTGCGGAAATTCGATCGCTGCTTATTTCGGACTTGTTCACTGAGGCATTGACCTACTTTTATATGGAAGGGGACCGCTAAGCGTAACTGAAAAGATTCATGGGGACGTTCGGTTGTAAATAAAATGTAGAAATGGGCTGAATCAACAGTTTCGTGTCCCAAAAAAGAGCTACAGGGATTTAGCTTGAAGAAGCTATTTCTGGAGTATGTAATATAAGTTTCTCTATTTCAGTGTCGTAATGAATTCATTACAGCATTGTTTTTAGTTATACAGGGTGAGTTTTTGACCACTGCGTTAATTTTAACCATAGATTCTTTACGTCAAAAGAAACACTTTCCTCCTATAACATTTTTCCAAATTTGGCCCCGTTCAAAATATATAGGGTGTTGAAATTTCATAAAAAAATTGCATTTTCACCTGTAATATTCAAACGACAATATCAATTGAAATGATCTCCTGTAGAAGGTTTTTGATAACAGTCATGCATATTTTGGCATCGTTAAATTCATTCCATTTCTTGTGGGTTTCTCACTACTACTCTACAGATTGGTTAAATTGCATGAAAAACAAATATCGTTGAACTAATGTACTTCCTGGAATCATTAGTCTTTTTTGCAGATAAAATCATTCTCCATCTTTCCTCCTAAATTGCACCATTCTTGAGGTATTTGAAGTTGAAAGGAATTAATTCGATATAATTTTGTCCAAATTTTCTGATTTTCCCAAATCCAACTCTGTGCTGAAATGATTCAATAACAAGATTTGTTCAATGTTGCCATATTTTATGTCTATATTAAATATTTCTTCAAAAGGTTGGGGAAATCTCTCCAGTCTATGGTTCCACCACTAAAAACTAATAGATGAAATTAACCACTGAACAATTTTTGTCTTACATTCACTACAAAATCTGAGTCACCATTTGCTGTATTCATTATTAATGATGTCTAGCACCTTATTTAATATTTAATCCAGAGTAATATTCCATAAGAAATAGAGAAAAAGATTTCCTTCACAAACATAGGTACTTCGGTATATTCTCATGACCGTTGAAATAGGTAATGTATTTTCTGTCAGGACCTGTTGAATTGAAGACTTGTCTTTATGAAGAGCTGGTTCTTCATAGCTTCAGACTTTCAGGGTCCATCAAATTATATCTATTCTAACATAGGAATGCTTCAAATTAAGATCATATGAGTTTTAAAATCTTCGAATCCAGTCTCCTTGATTTATTTTGTAGGTTTATAGTTTTTTCACATATTTATTTCATACACCGATTCAACCTGGTACCTACATGAACTTAGGAGATAATAGAATTTGACTTAGTTTTAGTATTTCTGAATGTTTGTTATGATGCATGGTTAATTAAAATTCAATCAAGGTATTTTCTAACCATAATCATTTCATACTAATTTCAAACTATCGAAATTATTATTATTATTATATAATAATATTATCCACATTTTTTAAATAACTGTTGATAGTTTCAAACAGAATCAAAACAACAAGGAACCACAGAACACTATTTTATTGGGAACAACCCACCACAGAGACGTTATTATAACATTTCAATGTGGTAATAATTCACTCTAGTTACTCTGAGAAAAATTATAACTGAAGATCGATAATGATTACAGATATTATCTTTCATTTAAAAAAAAACTTTGCAATTATTAATTTTTTTGTCTCCTGGGGTTCGGTGATAAATTATTATTCTATGATAAGGTATTAAAATTTGACATAATCTATGAATAACCATTATTCAATATTTCTGTGTTTGTTTACATAATTAAAACGATATACTGATTATAAAAACCAAAAATTTGTTCAGTAATTAATTATAATCTAAACAGAATAGATTCTTACTAACGAAAAAACACGTAGTTGGTTTTCCAGAATCAAATGTAGGTAATCAAACCTAATTCTTTCAAGCAAATATAATTGCACACCTAAATCTGAGAATACTTGTAATCTATTCAAGTAATTTGTTATTGGGAAAATAATCATCAAGCAAAGTAACATCACTGTAAAATAATTAATCGTAGTGCCATTATTCATTGTTGTTGAAGATTTCGAAAAAGATTGCCATATTTTTAACAGTCTCATAGACCTGTTCACTGGTCTCTGTCAAGGAGAAGAAACTTAAGTAATATCAGTGTTTGGAAAATCATAGATGATATTTTCTGGCTTTGAGTGAAAAAAAAGCAATGTGACAACCTCTTGCCTTGGAAGTTTTCATAGAAATGATGGTTTTCATGATTTGGAAATCTTAAGAAGAAAATTATAAATGTATGATGATAACATCCAATAATTCTGAGGTTTTTTGGGAATTTCTCACTGGGAAGGGATGGTAGAAAGTAATTATAGTAAACAGCAAAAATATGTTTATGGTGTTGAATTTTTTTTACCAGAACATTAGTATTTTGTATCTTCCTTCTGGATATGGACCTAATCGGATGAAACATGAGTGAGTGAATCATTTCTTATAGGAAAAATTATGTTTTTAAACAATTCAGATTCAATAGTGGATGCTGTGGAAAGTATTTGCTCAATGTGAAAACTTAAAATGCTTATAACTTTTCAACGCAGCTGAATATAGAAAAACCGTAATGGAAAAAGTGTTTCTTTTGATCTCAAGAACCTATGGTTAAAATTAACACAGTGGTCAAAGACTCACCCTGTATTTTTCGTTTTGTTCGTGTTACTGCAACTCATTGTTATTGGTTAAATTCATTCATTTTTATTCCAAGTTGCTTGCTCGTTTCGTGCGGCCCACGTATATGTTCATTTCACCTTACGATTAACGCGTAACATATGTGGGAGCATATGACCTATGTCGCCAGAGGGTACGAAAGTCATCGTTCATCCACACATCGTCGTGCAACACTTTCTTCGCAATCAATGAATTTCTCAATTTCTACAAATTAGAACTCTGGTGAAAAAAGTGACTATTTCTCGCTCGTGAGTGACACGTTGCTTCAGCCGTACTGTGAAACCAGGTAGGCAAAAGTCAGTGCTCCACATTCGATTTTCTTTCGGGTCATTTTTTCTTATCAGAATTTCATTGTTAATTTTCTTTCCTTTTCATTTAATTTTCAAAGGCCCTTGTCGTGCCAGTTCGTTTTGACAACACATCCTATTCTTTTGAATGTCAACACGCGTCCATTGCATGTCAATTGTCAATATTAAACCATGTAAATAGTGAAAAAGTTTTTGAGAGGAAAAATCTTATTTTCATTGGGAAAAATGGTATTAGAGATTTGCTTTTCTCAATTCTTGAATCATCATGCATGTCAAATATCAGAAAATTCTTCAAGGTGTGATCTGTTGATCAGATAGTTACATTTATGTATTAACAAAAATGTTTAAGGAAATAGGGCATTTTTCTAATCCTAAGATGAATACACCTAGTACAATTAATTCTACAAGATAGCTAGTGAGATGCAATTTATATCCTGATCCCAAGAATGATTAGTGCTATGAGAAAATAATTTGGGGATTTTTCGCAGTAATTCTAGATTGAATCGATATCGGTAAAAAATAACTTCACCAAATTTTTTTCCATCAAAGCTTGACACGAATTGCTTATAGCCTAGCACCTGGAGCGTGAAATATTAATGTGTCACAAGTTGGGACTGCGGATAATCAATAAGCAGGAGGTTATAATATGTGCCTGGTCCGACCATCTATCGTTTTTGATGGAGGTTCATAAATATTATATATTTTTGACAGCATGTTTGAGGAGAGCGCTCCCACTTTCTACTTATTTATGTCTCTAACTATTCAGTTATATCAGTAAGGTTGTAAACATAATGAAAAATATCTGCTGATAGTAGATTTTCTCTTCTTCTCTTTTTCGTGTTATAATACTTAGATTTTATTATTTTGTGTTTTATTTTACATACAAAGGTCATGTACCGGTAATTAATTAATTAATAAATAAATATATTCTCAGAATTAGTGTCTCTAATTTTAGATTGTTCATAAAAAAACGCTTGGTCATAATCGTATAAGTGTTCATGCTTGTAAATATTTCCGAGTAATAATGAAAGTAAAAATAAATTTGCAGCTGTTTCAGTAGAACTAATAGCCACTTATTGGGTACTAGTTGATGCATAAAAAATTTGAAGTTGGCGCTCAGCAAGAAGTCAGCACCGAAAACTTGAATTTTCTGACCCTCAAAGAATACAGAGGTGCATTGAAAATTTAATGAAATCAGGAACGAAATAATCGTAATTAGTGCTCCCAAGTTTACACCAACTGAGTGGCCTATCCCAACGTTATCATATTTGCCCATTGATCTCGGCATTGTTGGACTAAATGAAAGTGGGTAATCATTTTGTCCAAATGTCTGTAATTTTGGAATATCGAGCCGAAAATGGTCTCAATCGATTGGGTTCGACTTCCTGATGAAGAATTCGTGGCGAAAGTTGAGTCTGTCCGGCCGGCCGTATGTTCTCTAGCATCCAAAAGGAATCAGCTAGAGTTTTCATATTTTCAGAATAGGTTAATTTTCCAAATATCTCGGTCATGTTCGTTATTGAGCCAAATCCGTCCGATGGTTCAGTAGTTATGAGCATCTGAAATTTTGTTTCCTCAATAACTACTAGAATATCCATCCGATCTAATTGATACTTGAAATATTGTTGAAGGAGGCTGTAACAAAACAGCTTGCAAAATTTCGCAGAAATCGTCACACTAAAGAATTTTTAAAAAATTCCCAAAAAAAAATTTTTAATCCTCACTCTCTCATAAGATATTTTTCTGATTTCAATAAAAATTAGTGAATATATTGAGGTGATTGATATCTTACTTTTCACCAAATTTCATTGTCGTAGCTCTCTTCCATCTAAAGATATGATCATTTTTTAATTTACTCAAGAGAAAAGAGAAAGGACATACGTCCCGATGATTTTCTTTGAACGATGGCCATCACAGATCGATATTCGATTGACAAATGCCGGGCTCATTAATCAGTGTCAGTTGGCGTAATATTAATCAAAATTTTCCATAACGGGAAATCAAAGAGATAGAATTCAATCTCGGTGGCTGAAATAATATACGTTGTCAAAATTCAGAAAAGTACTGACATAAGTTTTTAGGAATAGGGAATTATAGCTTCGAACAAAACTTGGGAAAAATTATGAGTAGTTATTTTTAATTTGAGATATAGGTTTGTTCATTCATAAGGCGTTCATATTTGCATCACATTGTCCCATAGTACGGGAAAAGACTATTGTTCACGTTATCAGTGTGCTTATAGATTTGTTATGGTTTGAATATTTACTCGCAAGTAACTCAACAAGAGCGCCAAAGCAATCTGACCTTACGTCAGTGCTTTCTAATTTTTTATTGCACACTATTGTCAGCATATCGATCAAAAATCCTGATTTGTAATAGAAATGCGGGGTGTAATGCAAGATATTCATACAACGTAGCTTGTGCGCTATCTTATTACTAATTACTCGCTAACTTAATAATCAAAATATTAGTTTTAGTCTTCCAGGCGTCTGAGTCTACATTGAGAACCCGGAAATACACACTCCAAAATAATTGGAAACACAAATTAGTGTCTGTGGATTATTTGAGATAGAATTTATAGACTCGTCGAAATAGATCGGTTGTATTTGGCGGCATAATTGAAGCGCTCCAGTTTCGTCAAACAAGGATCTGATTTCCAATTACGTCTGAAGTTACGTTCACCTTTTCCACCCTTTGAACCGTAATTAGTAACAGTAAATCTTTGCTAGTTTATTAATCGAGTTGCCGAGGTAATTTTCGAATAATTCACTGGAAAGTAAGTAGCGTTATTCCCTATTCTGCTATCTGGGTAAAAACAGGTTGATTTGTAGTTCTTTGTTTCCAGTTGTATTTCACTTATGAGAACGGTCTATCCGAATTAGTATTTTCTAGCAGAACCTCTCCTGGAGCGTTAACTGATTCCGATTTTATTGAAACTAGTTCCTCATGGCAATTAAATTCACGTTTTCATTCGCGAATTTCATAATTAATGTAATTCATGACGGAAAATTCTGCATGTGACATAAACTACAACTATATTTTTTTGACGTTTGACATCCAAGTAAAGACAGATCATCAAGCACGAAAAGGAACAATTGTGGGAACGTCAGTGCAATGAAGTGGAAAGTTTGATGAGGGGATCCAGAAGCACCGAAGTATGGCGTTCAATTAGGCAGATGAATACTAACCATTCAGATCACATATCCAACAGAATACCAGTGGACAAATGGAAACAATTCTATGAGGAATTGTTAGTGGAAAACAGAATCGAACATCAACAGGAAACCACGTATACCCTAGGGGTATATAACAGTATAATTTTATCGAGTCAGGAAGTTCAACCGGGCCAGGAAATATCCCTGCCGAACTTCTCAAATATGGAGGAAATGGTTTGATAAACCGCCTTACAGATTTTTTTAATCGTTGCTGTCAGTTAAATGAATTACCAAGGGAAATCAAGGTATCCCACACCCTGGGTGCTACAGAGGTCTTAGTGTCAATGGATCTATCACTAGACTTTTTGGAAGAATCTTGCATGGTAGGCTCAAAGATGATATTGGTCACAAAATTGGTGAAGATCAGAGTGGATTCATTCCAGGACTATCCTGTAATGATAATTTGTTTGTACTTCATGAGAATAAAATTGCGGTTGACCAGGAGGTGCATCTGGCATTCGTTGACTTAGAGAACGCCTACGACTCTATCCCTAGGGCCCGTTTGTGGGAGGCTCTTGATGTTCTCGGTACTGCCGGATTGTCTCTATGATTCAGGAGTTGTATAAAGAAACTATATCTCGCGTCAGAATTGGAAAAGAGCTGTCGGAGCCAATACTAACAACAAAAGGATTAAGGCTGGGATGTAGTCTGTTGTTCAACACATATGTTCAAGTAGCACTCAAATGTTGGAAGCGAAATTGTCAAGGCATGGGTATTCCAATTGGAGAGGAACATCTTTTCTCGTTAAACTTCGCAGATGATCAGGTGGTGCTGGCACAGGACTCGTACGATTTAGAGTTTATGCTGAGGAGACTATACAATGAATATAAGAAGTGGGGGTTGCATGTAAGTTTGGAGAAAACAGAATATCTAGCTGTGAACACTGAAGCAAGATTCGAAATTCTAATTAATGATGAAGTTGCTATCAAACAGGTGGATAGTTTTAAATATCTTGGAGTTGCAGTGACCAAAAACGGTATAGGGAAAGAATAAATGAAAAAGAGAATAAGGAATGTAGGATGTCTCAACAGTATGTGGTGGAACAAACATATTTCTCATAAGACCAAAAAGAGAATTGGTCAAGCTTTTGTGGAGTCAACTCTTTGTTATGGCGCTGAGCACTGGGCTATGGGTGCTGATATGAAACACAGTGTATTAGCCATGGAGATGGATTATCTGCGAAGAAGTGCTGGTATATCACGACTGGAAAGAAGAACTAACGCTGAAGTTAGGCAAATCATGACACGGTGCTTGATAGAGTTGAGAGACAGGGATTGAGATGGTTTGGACATGTCCTAAGGATGCCGGAGGATCGATGGCCGAAAAAGTATTTAAACGGACTCCTCCTGACCGCAGAAGGAGGGTAGACCGAGAAGATCTTGGAATGGATTCATGGAAGGAACAATGGCAGCGCGGAATCTAGGTCAAATTCGTTATAGGACAAAATTCGTCCAACAGTTGCAGAACTCGTAGTTTCTAATTTCTTTTTCTTGAATAACTTTGGAATATTCATCCGAACAATTTCAATTTTGAAAGATGTTTGAATGAGATGACAACTAATGGGTATTCGAGATCAAAACTCGTCATTTTGGGAAATTTATAAAATGAAAAATGAGTACCAGATCGATTAGTACATTGAGAAATGTTTGAATGAACTGAATTTTTGGAAATTCCTAAAAATATCAAAATAGCCATAAACCAAATTGCTCAGCGACAAATTTCATTCATTTATTAAAGTTTTTGAAAATTAACTTATTGTTATACAAGGCAATCAGAATAATTATTATGAAAAATAGAAATTGTTCCGGTTCTCAGCCTTACAACTTTCATAGATTCAGGCTTCAATGATAGGTTGAAAACAGGAGCTGCTTTCATTGATTTATCTTCGGCATATGACACTGTGTGGAAAGATGGATTAATTTTCAAACTCTATACTCATCTAAAGTGAAGGAAAATGGTACGATTATTAGAAAATATGTTATCGAATTTATTGACAATAAGAGTAGCAATTTCAAAATATTGAAAAACGGTCTTCCTCAAGGATCAGTTTTAGCTCCTTTACTTTTCAATTTATATCTAAGTGATTTACCCACGACATCATCTCAGAAATTTGTTTATGCTGACGACATTGCTATTGCTCACCAACATTCGAATTTCCATACTCTGGAAAACATACTGTCATCTGATTTGGAAATTTTAAAGAATTATTTTATTGCGTGGCGATCATGTCCGAATCCCAACAGAACAGAGGTATCTTGTTTCCATCTGAATAATCATGAAAAATATAGGAAATTTGCTGTAACTTTCAATGATTCTCCTATCGAACATAATTTCTATCCAAAATACTCTGTTGCAGGAGAAGTAGTTCAAATTTCTACGATCATTCAGGTGCGCGTAAGAAACAACGTCAGTGGCGTGGAAATCGTTGCACGGGATTAAGTTAATGAATGATATTTTGGAATTTCTGAACTGACTGATTATTGTTTGTTTTTCTATAGATTTAGCAATGGCTGCAGTTCATATTACAAAATAATTTATGATGTATGATTTCAAACTGTTCATAAAGTGCGTGTAACTTTTTCCGACATGGACTTTTTCCATAACACTGTGCTGCTCACGTTTGGCAATAAAGATTTAATATTATATCAGTAGTTCGAAAAAGTCTTTCTGCATTTCCTATTCCAGATTCCTTATTTTATTGAGATGGTTCTAAGAGTAGGTGATGCATTAAATAAAAGATCCAGGAGTCCAGAGCAATTCTGGTCTATCTCCATTGAATAGGACCGAATCTCAAAAAAATTATATAAGAAAAATACTTTACTCGAAAGTCTTAATACTGTTAAATGTAGTCAATATATCATTTTCAATTTTAAAGGCAATCCTTGACATGTGATATCCCTATTCGATGTGCACGGCTCAATGATAAAAATGAATTATGAACCATATATACGCTCGGAAATTCTTGCTGATTAAATGTCGCATGATACCGGAATACTTCCCTCGCTTATGATTCAAATTTTGACGTTATGAAATTCAGCCAGTTTCCTTTGCCCCAGCAAAATTTAGTCGAGTTCGCTCCTCATCCGTTTATGAGGCTCCATATTAGGATAACGCTACGAACCCAACAAAGCAAAATAATTGTGTTGAGTGAAAAGGAATTTACATAAATGTATTGTAGGAGCGTTGACAGAATCTTCTCCCGGAAAAAGAACCATGTCTGCCGCTCTTTCGGTGCGGCATGCATTTAGATAATTCGAATTCTTGGAAAGAACATCGCTGGATATGGCTAATTATTGGATACATTCAATATACGTTAAATGAATATAACTTTTTTTAACTCGATGATTTAAATTTGAAACAAATAGTTTAGGTGAACATGGCAGTTGAAAAAATGATATACTTCATATCATTCCAGATGCTCATAACTCCTCAACCATCGAAAGAATTTGGCTCAAAAACGAGCCTGACCGAGACATTTAACCTATTCAAAAAAATGTGAAAATTCTTGCTCATCTCTTCAGGAATATAGAATGTGTAAGACCAACCGACATGCCAAACTCAAGTTTGACTCTGTATTCTCCATCAGAAGGTCAAACCCAACCGATTGAGATAATTTTCGGCTCGGTATTCAAAAATTAGAGAAATTTGCGCCAAGTTCAAAATAAATAAGTCGTATTCGCGGAGGCTTTTTCGGTTAGGGAAAAGGCCTATCGATCTGTTTACATCCAAATGTCTTAATATTCCTTTCTGCGAAACATTAACTCTCCTTTTACCGCCCGGCGTATTAAATTACACTTAGTCTTTGTTGTGCAGATTTCATACAGCAGGAGGGGTTTTGAGGAAAATGATAATCGCGCCTGAATTTGAAATTGGAATAATGAGCGAGCCTGCGGGCGGTCGTTCTCCTTTGTGCCGGTCTGATCAAATTATTAGATTTGTTACTGAAATCTGCCCCGTTTGTTTTATTTTCTCGAAGATCATTCTGCCTGTGGAGGGTTTACAAAAAGCTCGGCATAAACGAATATCGATTGTGGGAGGTTATTGGGAATCAGAGAAATTCATAATTAAACACAAGAGAGGATCCAGGTTCTATGTCTCTTAAACTTTGCAGAAGTGAGAGCTTCTAATATTCTAATCGTTTCAGGACCCTGAACCAATGAGATATAAAAACAGCATCCCAAGTAACACACAAACATAATTGAGATGTATAATAGATGGTCACCAGATCATCTAATGACAGTCATATTTCAAAAGATTCGTTTTATCAAAACGATATCTAAATGTCCATCTAATTTATGTATTTCTCATAATTTTTTCAGATGCTAGGTAGAGGTCATTTGATAGAAGGAATCTAAAATTATGACGAATATTTATGTTTAATAAACGTTTAATCATTGGTATAATGAATGTCTGATATACGTGTTTTTAAAACTCTTATTTATGTAATGGGGAAACATTTTTTCATCAGCTTTTATAGATATCTAATAGAGAGAATATTCCTTGATAAAATGTATGTCAAAAATGCGTTTTATAAACACTCAGGTTTATGTAATGAAGAAACGTTTTTTAATCTGTCTCTATAGATCTATCTAAATGAGTGGATATATTTATTGTCATAATGTATGTATGAAATACAATTCTTTAAAACTCAATTTATATCATAATCAAATTAATTTTAAACATTTTCTGTAGATGTCAAATCAAGGTTATATTCTCAGTATCCTTGTTTCGACTAGATCTCAACATTTGACGTAAATCTTTATTGAATATTTTCTTAAGTTAATAGCCTTTTCTTTTTCCAGAGTCAGTGAAATGAGTTCATAAAGACAGATAAATTTTCATGACCATTAAACATAATTGATTGATTTCAAAGCAATTTCAAGACATTTTCAACGAAATATTGTATTTATCATGTCATCTCAAAGACTTTCCAAAAAAAAATCAATGAAGTAGTAGTGTCAATTTGGTGAGGATTTACAAGATAAAAGTAGTGTTATATTCTATTTAATAAAATGAATTTTACATTCAACAATAAATATCACAACTTTATTTTTTATTTTTTGAGTAAAGATACCTCTGGTTAGCTAATCTCAGCCAATCTTGGATTGCCTTGATTATGGTGACCTCCGTAACATTTTCATTTGAAAAATGAAGAAATACAGCATCTGAAAAATTTTGTATGATCATTATATGGTACTTTTACTTCTACTATACATATATTTATTTGCATATATATTAAAAGTTCCAGGTATATTAATTATATGAATTAAATAAGGGTTTGTCCACTTACAGTTGGGGGATAAATGAATGAATACCATTTACTCTACGCCAAGGTTTCGCAATTTTATTTAATGCATCCTCAAGGCTTCTATAAAAGTACAATAATAATAACACAAAATATAGTTTTATTTTGTTTCATAACTTAATGAATGTTAGATTTTTCAAATTATTGGCATTTAGCAACAAGAGATTCGTTATATTATAAAATATGTATTTTCTATAATTTGAGTAATCTTTCATTCAGTAAGATATGAAACGAAAGAGAAAAATTTTTTATTTTATTATTAATATTGTACTTTTATAGAAGCAATGAGGATGCATTAAATAAAATTGCGAAAGCTTGGCGTAGAGTGAATAGTAAATATTTATTTGAGACATCAGAACATTCAAATGAAATAATAAAAATTTAATGCACACTTTTAATAATGTACCTTACAACTGCTTTCTTTCTTCAGTAACTGGGGTCCTTTAAAAAAGTTAAGTTCAATATTTGATTAATTAAATTATTTATTTTGCAGTTTTACTTCTATTCTCAATTTTGATATTGTTGGTATTGTAGGGAGAACCATTTACAGTCATTTTCATTGAATTGAAAGATCGTTTAGGCAGGTTTTTCAAAAAATTTGGGGTGAATTGGGGTAATATATGTAACAGAAAAACATATTTTCTGAATTTCAAGGGGTTAAATGACGAAGAAAAATCAATAAAAAAGTTACGTCCTTGGAATATTGAAAAAATTTTGGAAAAAATGTCAAAATGGAAGAAGGTTAGGTACCGATGTATTTTTATGAACAGAAATAAGATGAATCGTAAAAATTTTGAATTAAAATTGGTGATAGTGGTGAACTCATGGCCATTCCAAATTCTTGTTGATAAAAGATGTCTTCAAATTGGAAATATGTTGTTTCAATACAAATAGAAAGCATTCACGCATAGTGTAGTTCTTTCACTAAGGGTTTGATCTTCTCCAAGCTTTTTCCTAACTATGATAAGTGTTTTATCTGTCGGAATATTAGTGAACAAACTGGTGATGTCGAAGCTGACCATAACGTCTTCTTCCATGATTTCTTGATGTTTCATTATTCCTATGAAGTGTTTAGTGTTTCTTATCATCGATGTTGAATTACTTTTTAATGATGATATAATTTTCAGCAGAAATTTAGCCAATTGATGGCATGCTGAATTTCTTGAACTCACAATTGGTCTTAGAGGAATATTTGCTTTGTGTATTTTTGGTAGACCATATAAATGTGGTGGTTTACTGAAGTGAGGTGTAAGTCTTGATCTAACGAATTGGTCTGGAAATTCATTTCGATATTTATAAAGGATTTTGTAAATCTTGTTTTTTTTTCGATAGTTCGATCCAACTTAAAAAGATCATCATATAACAGATGAGTATATAACATCGTTCAATTTTCTTTCATGACTTATATCAATATTTACTTTTTGAAAATTGATAATTTTCAAAAGGTTTCTTACTTTTCTCCTTGATAAAGATAGAAGATGTCTATCGAAACGTCGGAAAACATTACATCCACAATAGATGATGGTAATAGCCCAAATAATCATTCAACACGAGCTCCATCATCAACAATATCTCGTCATCAATTTTAAATACATCTTCTTATTTTTTTTTTTTTGTACAGACTAATGTATCTACATATTGCGATGTAATATTTTTATTGAAAAATTAAGTTGAAAAGGAAATTTATGAGCATTTATGAGCTCATTTTCCTATGAATCAGCCTGAATACATTCGTTTCAAGTTGTTGGTTTTCCTAAGGGCAGACAGACAAGGAAAGTCACAAACCGTCTGGTAAAAAATTGTATGATGACGAATGCAGATTTTTGAACATTGAGGGATGGTAAAAAGATTCAGAATAGAAATCCCTTTTGAGGGTTTCAAGGACCTTATTCAATTATTCTCGTTAGGCGAACATCATTCCCCGTAGCCTTTGATTTATACTTAATGAGACCTCGGCTAGTTTGGGTAACTTCTGGCAGACCAGACCCCAACCTGACAGTCGCATAATTGAAACATTCGTCGGTAACCCATGCTGAAAGAAGAAAACTCAAAGGGAATCGAAAATTTCAGCGGAATTTAAAATATTCTCGGTTACTTCTCTGAATCAGACATGTAGGATTTGATGGAATCAACTTTTTCCAGGGTTTTAACAATTTGTACAATAGAGCAGTGTTTGGTATAAATGACTTTCATTTCGAATAGGACTGAACACTGGAATAATATTGTATGTAAATGATTTGGGGATTCACAACCTGACAGAATGGGATATGCAAAAGAGGCACTCAATTCGCCTTTGGGTTCACTATAGTGTTTGCATGAGGCCGTTGAACTTTTATGAGCATTTTTTGCTTGGCTGTTCATGTGATGAATTTAAGGAGTTTGAAACCCATTGAGCTATTTGGTTAACCAAATTAAATTCAAATTCTGGGTGATGTGCTAGGCCTTATCAGAAAACTTTGAATATAAAAAGAAATAAATTTGAACTTGATGGAATAAAGTTCGATACGTTCTAAATTTCAGACGAAATATTCCCAACCTTGTCCAAACTGATTCACGCCTCACAAATAACATTAATATAATGCTGCGAAATTTCGAGGAGGATTCGAAGTTTCTGTTCACGGAAGTTAGACTTGTGAGTCCTACATTATGTCCCCAACTTTTAAGTGAACCCACGAAGGCAACTTTTGGTTTAGCATCAGGAGAGCACTTTGGCCTTCTCTCGACGAACGCAGAATTGAATAAATTATAATGGAGTATCCGATTCTGGAAAAACAAGATAGTTACCCTCACATTCTGACCAGGCAGGTTCATTCTGAAGTGAAGTCTTTAAAGAGATCAAAAATATTCATTTGATGAGATTTTCCGCATTTTAGTCAAGTATTATATAATACTTTGGAAATGCTATAAAAGTTTGGATTATGCATCCAAGTTATACATTCAGGAAATTCATTCGGACTTTTTGGCGCCCTCGTTCACTTGAACAGAGTGCTTACAGGTTAAAGGAATGGCGAAGATCACGGAATTTGCTTGCTAAGACTATACTGAATTTACTCGAAACTCAGAAAAAATTACTCAAGAAAATTGTTGTACTGCTCACAACATTATTTAGTATAATTATGAGTATATCCTATTTCTTAATTGTGGAGATTTTGCTGACTTATACCACTGTATATACTGGTGAAAATTTCGATAGATTTTTGAATTTATTAGATAAAAATTTTGATAGTTTACCTGTAGGTGTATTAATATAGGAAACTACTGGTCTAACGGGATTGTCTTTTTTGTGGAGTTTTATTAAACCATACATTTCTGGAGGTCGTGGATTCATTGGAAGATGCTTCCTTATTTCCCATGGTGTGGAAAAAAGTAGATTGCAATCTTCTAGAGCTTCTTTTATTTGTTTTGAATATTTGTTGGTAGGATCCTTTGGAATTTGGGTTAAATCTAATGTACTTATAGTCCTCTTCACTTTGTTGTGGTAGTCTTCTTTGTGGAGACACACAATGCTGTTTCTTTATCTGCTTTTGTGAATGTAAGATTTTCTTCGGTGCTTTTTTGAACAATTTCTTTAATTATCTTTGTTGTGTGTATTGCACTGGCGGTTGTTTTTGTGGGTGTTTTTTTAATGATCTCTGCTGTTTTGTATTTGTGTAATGAAGGGTTATCAATTACACTTGTGTTTTTTATTATGTTCATTTCTGTTTCTACACCCAGGATTTGTTTATTGGATTTAGAACATGTTGTGGGTGGTGAATATTTGGGATCTTTGTTCAGTAATTTTGATTCTTGTTCGTTGAAGTTTGATGTTGAGAGATTTACAAAAGTTGGGAAAAATGTATTATTGGAGAAATGTGTGTCTTCTGATTTTTCTTTATCTTCTGGTTGAAGTTTGGTGAGCTTATTGAAGAGTGAATTATATTTGGTTCTTGCAAATTCGCTGATCATTTCTTTAATCTTATTTTCTAAGCAATCGAACTATATGTTGTGTAATGTATGTCTAAGTTCATCTTGAACACATTTCAAATATAATTTTATATTATCTCTCACATGGTAATGTTTCTTGATTTCTTCCGTAACCCAGAGTTTTTCTATCCTTGGGCGAATCTTGTTAGTTGTGGAGTTGAGGACACTAAACTGGAATTTGTTGTATTTCGGAACTATTTTACGTTTCACACACTCTTTGTTGAACCACAGTTTTTATGAAGTGTTGTTATATTTTACTTGAAGTCTGTAGTACATTGTCATCAGTGTTGCTCGACTGGCTGATCTAATAGAATGAATTGATGACTCATTTATTTTGTGAAAATCCATTTTGAATATTGAAAGATATTAATAAAGTGAAAATTAGACAAAAATAATTGTTTTCTTTCAATATTCAAGATGGATTTTCACAAAATAAATGAGTCATCAATTCATTCTATAAGTACAAATATATGTGTAATATGAAACAGAAAAACAATATAAAGCACAAATAAAAATTAATCTTAAATATCACAGTCTTATCAGGTACTTCAATTCTCTCCTCAACCTCGAAATAGATACATGAAGTATATCAACTCCTAATGAGTCGACGACATTAGCGTCTCGCATTAATCTGGAAACAGGGGAATGTTCTTGATTGGGCGAGTCGAAATAAATCAAACCTTGGGATGGATCGAGGTGGAACATATATGTTGAATTGTGACAACAAATCTGGGGAGTATAGAAAACCCTGAAAGAGCTTAGCAATGAATATCACATCCGCATGAAATCTTCTCGTCTTCAAGGAGGATAGTCCAAGGCGTTCCCGCATTCGACTGGCGGAGAAAGTATAAACTGAAAACGTTCCCGATTTAAGAGCGGCATACTTTAGAAATCTGTTTTGAACCCTCTCTAGGAAGGAAACGTCGACCGATAAGTATGGAGACCACACTACAGAGGAGAACTCCAAGATTAGTCTAACCAACGAGATGTAAAGATGGTGAACAGTCTGAATGTTGAAGTCCCTAGTATTCCTTATTATGAACCCCAGAGTCCTGAGAGATGACGCAGAAACGTCCCGAATATGTGCCCTAAAAGACAACGTGAAACACCCAGGTCTTTGTAAACAAATACTCTATCTATAGGCTTACCAACAATACAATAATCGATCGTAATAGGGTGCTCCAGACGGGAAATCTTCATGAACTTACACTTATTGATGTTGATAGTCAGGCAATTGGCAAGACACCACTCCTTAACAGCCTGTAAATCCGATTTCAACCGGTCAACATCGAATAACGATTCTAATAGTTTTAAATGATCCGCAAACAGCAAGAACTTAACAAATCGGATAACATGACTTAAATCATTGATAAAAATCAAAAATAATAACGGACCAAGATGACTACCCTGAGGAACTCCCGAAGTTACCGGTAATAACAGCCGGTTTAAATTTATGAATTTTCTGGTCACCGCATTATTACTTGGGATCCATTAACTGAAATATTTCCTGAGAAATCTGAACTTCTTGAATCCACAGCGAATTGAAGATAGGGTGAGAGCAAGGAAATACAGAATGTTTCTAAGCGACCGAGCGACTCGTACTTTGCAACCTATGAGATGTACGGGTAATCAACATGAAGCGCCCTAACCGCAGCCATCTCTAAGAAGCCGGGGGCGCGATACGAGGCAACTAATGTGGAAAAATGCAACATCCGGACTGAAGGTGTCGGGAAATCGCGGAAGTTTATTCGTATACTTTATTTTTACGGGCGACAAGGAGTAGTTCACAACCTTTTCCACTCAGGGCGAAAAGGCAGTAAAACCCGTATATTGGAATGGGAGAACGTTGAAGAAGGAAATCGAATTATTCTCGTCGTATCTTGGTGCGACAATTTCTCAGAAGATTTTGGAAGAGATGGCCTGGAGGTGTGTCGACTGATATTTTTCGTTGAATGCGTATATTCCAAATCAGAAGGTATTCGAGAAAGTCATGCTGAAGGCTTTTGTTTTTTGGATTTCACATTCTGAGATTCATTAAAACAAGAATTCTTCAATTCATATGTTGCAAATGATTATATATATTCTTTTGATTTTTAGTACAATTTTTGATACCAACCAATGTAGCATGTAACGTTAACTGGGGTTAGTGACGGGATGCCACGCAATTAAGTATATAAGGAAAGAACCTCAGTAAAAAAACCCTGCCTCCTTACATAAGTGTTCTACATTTCACAAAAATAAGGTTGAATATTGAATGAGGCAGAGTGAAGGACTCCTTTCTTAAAGAGTTATCAATGAGCACAACAAATCTGAAAAAATGACAAAGCAGAAAAAATTACGAATCAGATAGATTTCAAATTCACAACAGATTTTATGAAATGATGGCAAACATGAAAATATTCATTGTGAGGGACGAAATAGCACCACGAGACTTGTGTCCGATACTCCAAGAAGCTTCAGGAGAGGAACTATATTTAACTAGTTGACCCGACAGACTTCGTCCTGTCAAAGAGATTTGTAATGTGGCAGTTTTTGTGCCTACGTATTTTAAAAAATTCTCCTGAACAGAACCGTCACCCTGGTGATAGGGCGTTGTGAATAAAAAATAATTAAATAAAACATAAATAAAGATTTATAAGTAAGTAATCGCTTTATTGTTAATCATGTGAATCATAATTATTATTATTATCATTGTAGTGCTTTGTGGTATACGATGTTTTTTGTTTGATTACCTGGCGCATAGATAAACAAATCTGATGGTTTTCCAACACGGGAACAGGCAACATAAAATTGACCATGTGACAAACATGGATTTTCTAGATTAATACCACAAACACTTAATGATTGCCCCTGGGACTTGTTTATAGTCATAGCAAAAGCAAGCCGCACTGGAAACTGTAGTCGTTTGAACTCAAATGGCACATCAGTCGGAATCATTGGGATGCGCGGTATGAGAACATCTTCTCCTTTATACTTTCCTTTGAGTATAGTTGCTTCTATCACATTGTTTAGTAATTTTTTATCTCTAACCGTGTACCGTTGCAAAGACGCGGTTGGTTGATATTTCGCAACATTATAACCACCGATCCAACCTTTAATTGAAGATTGTGAGGTGGCAATCCTGGCAAATCCAGCGAGTTTAAAAATTCCGGTGGATAGTTGACTACATCATCTTGATTAGTAGCCGAATCAACTGATTTATATATCCTCAATTCGCCTGTAATTTGTTCTTGAATTTTGAAATTTAATTCATTTACATCTATGTATTTTGCAGCCAGTATAGCTCGTTCGCTCAACCAATCATGGTTTCTGTAATTTTGAGAAACATCTGGAAACACCTTCTGAATAAGTTCATCTTTTGATCGAGTTAACTGACAAAAACTTTGAGGAAAGTTAATGCAGCCAGTCAACATGTCTATAGGAAATTTGCCATTACCAATGTCAATGAGTTGTTTAGAGAATATGTTTCCAGATTGGTCATTTTGCAACTCGACACGCATATTCTTGCTTAAATGAAGTACTTTGACATGTTTCCACAAATTGGAGGACTTTAGACATGCATTGATTTCATCAGCTGGCGTTGATCGTGGAATCACTGGCAATGTTTGACGAAAATCTCCTGCTAATAAAATCATTGGACCACCAAATCGATTATTATTGCTTCGTAGATCTTTCAAGTTTCTGTCTAAAGCCTCCAAAGATTTTTTATGTGCCATCGTGCATTCATCCCAAACAATCAATTTACATTGCTGCAAAACCTTTGCCATTGCAGAGTTCTTCGAAACGTTGCAGGTTGGAGTTTCATTGCTTTGCATATTTAATGGCAATTTTAGTGCTGAATGGGCTGTTCGACCACCTTCAAGCAAAGTTGCTGCGATTCCCGACGAAGCGAGTGCAAGTGCAATTTTATTTTGTGAGCGAATTGTTGCTAATATTAATGAAATCAAAAAAATTTTTCCTGTACCACCAGGTGCATCTAAGAAGTAAATCCATCCAGTTTCATCATTTGTTACTTTCATAATATTTAATACATATTTCTGTTGTTCATTTAACAGTGGAAAATTTGTTTGAATAAATTCTTTCAAAGCTTTATACCATAGCAATAAAGCTCAAATTGACTACGTTTTAGTTACAAATCATTTGTATGGGAAAAAAAAAGGGCTATTTTTAGGGTTTTTCCAGCAATAATTCTAATTTTTCTCGCCGTAAAAACCATCCTTGAACTTCAACGAACATTTTAAAAAAAGATTTGGCCAAATTGGTCCAGGCGTTGTTGAGTTATGCGTTTACCAACACATTTTGCGATTCATTTTTATATTATATATAAGACGAGAGGAAAAACTGATAGTGACGTTTCGATGTCAGTTCGCAAAGAAATGCATGAATTAATGTTTTTTTTTTATCTTTTCAGGACGAAGCTGTTCATTGCGCACTGACATCATTCCTACTGAAAGAAAGACAGGATGATCCAGGCAAATACTCATATTTGTAAGTAGCAATACAAAATAATGACGAATTGTGAAGATATACTGCGATCCTTCTGAAAAATATTTTTTGGCAACCAAGAAGTGCTTACTGCCCGGACGCTTTTTCTCTGAGAAAGTTGCATTTTCCGAACTAGTCCAGAAAATACGTACTTCCGGAACTAGACCGGAAATGAATCACGTCATTTGTGTCATTGTGAATGTGAAAATTTTAGTAGGTATATTTTTAAAAAATGCATTTGATCATGACCATGGCAACCGAGAAAACGACTCATAGTTCATATGAAATTAGTTGTCAATAATTTGCATGTTTTCTGGCAACCCTGGTATTGAACTTGGAATTCCAATTTTTCATGAGATATGATCAAGTCGTCTAGGAGTAGAGCTTAACCAAAGTTCGTCGTTAAGCAATCTATTTATACAAAATTCATGATTGCCAAATATCTCATTGATTTCACGAGATGCACCTGATTGTATAAAAACATGACAAATGATTCTCTAATTCCATTCATTTAAACGTGAATGGAGAATGAAATCCTCCTATTCTAGTCGGCCCAACGGATGAAAAATGCAAATTACATCAAACGAATGAACAAAATTGAATTCTTTCAGATCTGACAGCCGGATGGTCGGGAGCGTTCAGGCTTTTGACGCGCCTTAATTATTTTCGCAGTCAGACACGAACAGGTTGAAGTGAAATGAGATTGAAGTCATCTGACTGAAACCGACTGTAGATGTGAAAACATTACGACCAGTTGGGGTCGGGTGTGAAAAATGTTCGTCCCTATGAAGATAAGCGTTATCATTAAGTCAGGAGTCGTAGAAGATGATTTAATTAAAGGAAGGAAACACTGGGGGGTTGTTATTCAGATACTATATTGCTGAATTGAAACAAGAGTCCTTTTTTTGCATTTTTTCACGTTCATTGTAGCGGGCTTTTTTAGCATCACACTATTTCTAAGTCCAGGAAAATATTTCTTCTTCTGACTGCACGTCAGTAGTTTTCAACATCCTTCCACTATTCGTTTGGTTTGTAACATTTGCCACTTTTTCTTTCGAAAAGGATGACATATATTATTTTTAAAACAAACTACGACACTGGAGTCTGAATGGCTCCAGATACAAAGACAAATGAAAAATACTTTCCACAGCATCCACTATTGAATCTGAATTGTTTAAAAACATTATTTTCACTATAAAAGAAAATGATTCACTCACTCATGTATCATCCGATTAGAGTCCATATCACAGAAGGAAGATACAAAATACTAATTTTGAATCTAAAAAAACACCATAAACATAGATTTTTCCAGTTGTTCTACTATATTTTCTTTCTACTTCAAGATTATAAACCATCCCTTTCTAGTGAGAAATTCCAAAAAAACCTCAGAATTATTGGGTGTTATCATCACACATTTGTTATTTTCTTCTTAAAATTTCCAAATCATGAAAACCATCATTTCTATGAAAACTCCCAAGGCAAGAGGTTGTCACTGTGCTTTTTTTCACTCAAAGCCAGAAAAAATCATCTATGATTTTCCAAACACTGATATTTCTGAAGTTTCTTCTCCTTGACAGAGACCAGTGAACAGGTCTATGAGGTCTCTTGATATACTGTTAAAAATATGAAAATCTTTTTCGAAATCTTCAACAACAATGAATGATGTCACTACGAATAATCATTTTAAAGTGATGTTACTTTGCTTGATGATTATTTCCTGTACTGAATCCCAATAACAATTTACCTGGATAGATTACAAGTATTTCCAGATTTAGGTGTGCAATTATACTTTCTTGAAGAAATACCCAAATTTTATTTTGAAAAATCAACTAGGTGTTTTTCAATGAAAAATTTTTTGTTAAATCATTAATATTAATCTATTCTGTTTAGACTATAATTACTGATTACTGATTTTTATAATCAGAGTATCTGTTTTAATTACATAAACAAGAACATAAATATTGAATAATGGTTATTCATAGATTATGTCAAATTTTGATACCTTACCATAGAATATTAATTTATTACCGAACCCCAGGAGCGAAAAAATTAATATTTGCAATGTTTTTTTAAATGAAAGATAATATCTGTAACTATTATTGATCTTTAGTTATAATTTTCCTCAGAATAATTAGAGTGAATTATTATCACATTAAAATATTATAACGTCTCTGTGGTGGGTAGTTCCAAATAAAAAAGTGTTCTGTGGTTCCTTGTTATTTTGATTCTGTTTGAAACTGTCAACAGTTATTTGTAGCTTTCTTTCAGAAAAATGTGGAAAATATTGGAAGGGTAATATCCATAGTTTTAAATTATTTAATTCAGTATGAAATGATTATGGTCAGAAAATGCATTCTATTCTAATCTTTCTTGTTTATGAGCTTATAGCTTCCAGTTTCAATATTGATTGAATTTTAATTAACCATGCATCATAACAAACATTCAGAAATATTAAAACTAAGTCAAATTCTATTATCTCCTAATTTTGTGAACAAGGTTGAATCGGTGTATGAAATAAAGATAATAAAGGTATAAAACGAATCTAGGAGACTGGGTTCGAAGTTTTTAAAACTCATATGAGCTCAATTTGCAGCATTCCTATGTTAGAATAGATATAATTTGATGAACCCTGAAAGTCTGAAGCTATAAAAAACCAGCTCTTCATAAAGACAAGTCTTCAATTTAACAGGTCCTGACAGAAAATACTTTACCTATTTCAACTGTCAAAATATACCGAAGAGTGATAGAAAACTATTTCTCTATTTATTATGGAATATTATTCAGGATTAAATATTAAACAAGGTGCTAGACATATTTAACAATGAATACAGCAAATGGCAATTTAGATTTTGTGGTGAATGTAAGACAAAAATTGTTCAGTGGATAAAAAGTGTTTAGTGGTGGAACCATAGACTGGAGAGATTTCCCCAACCTTTTGTAGAAATATTTAATAAAGACATAAAATATGGCAACATTGAACAAATCTGATTATTGAATCATTTCAGCACAGATTTGGATTAGGGAAAATCAGAAAATTTGGACCAAATTATATCGATTCAATTCCTTTCAACTTCAAATATCTCAAGAATGGTGCAATTTAGGAGAAAAGATGAGGAATGATTTTATATGCAAAAAAGACTAATGATTCCAGAAAGTACAAGATACGGACCTTTAGTTCAAGCGATATTTGTTTTTCATGCAATTTAACCAATCTGTAGAGTAGTAGTGAGAAACCCACAAGAAATGGAATAAATCTATTGATGCCAAAATATGCACAAGTGTTATCAAAAACCTTCTACAAGAGATCATTTCACTTGATATTGTCGTTTGGATATTACAGGTGAAAATGCAATATTTTAATGAAATTTCAACACCCTATATCTTTTGAACGGGGCCAAATTTGGAAAAATGTTATAGGAAGAAAATGTTTCTTTTGACGTCAAGAACCTATGGTTGAAATTAACGCAGTGGTTGTATAACCAAATTAAAACACCATCCGATGGATATTCTAGGAACTATCGACGAAACCAAATTCAAGATGCCGATAACTTTCAACTATTCGATGGATTTGGCCCAAGAACGAACTTGATCGAGATATTTGGACAATGATACTATTCTGAAAATATGAATTCTTTGGGCAAACCGTAAGCACAAGCTTCTACTTGAACGATGGTTTACCAGCAAATGCTATTGAAAATACTATACAGACAGCCTTTGGCTCACATCATATACCCCATTGTTTGAAACAATTAGCGCCCTGATACTCGAAAAGAACTAACTGTGGGGAAACAATAACTTGCTGTTCCACTGGGAACAAGCGCATCAAAGAACGTTCAATATGGCAGGATGATAGTGCAGATTCAAATTAGATCATGGGTTCTTCATTACACTACCAAGTCCCTTTGTTTGAAACAATTTTCGCATATATCACACTACACCAACGAAACGTTACACAATTTCATGGTTTTGTTGATGCTCCACTCCACTGTCTGCATTCTGGTATCCGGAAAAAGCTAATGATAGGACTTTTCCGTATATATTCATCACCGGATACCACCGAGTTGACTCTCCAAAACTCAACCATAAAATATGATCGCATAGTCACTAATCCAACCTCATCATCCACTCCTTTAATTACTTCTTGAAAGACTTCCGAAAAAGTCGAAGATGTGCGAAAGATCCAGCGAGACTCGGATCAGCCTCCATGAATCCGAATGAACCGGGAATTATATTATGAATACCTAATTCCTCCCTCAGTCGTGATATGCCAGGGAAAACTCTGGTCTCGCTGAGTTCTATTCAAGATGAATTCGGATTATGTCATTCACCGCCTGAATTCGATTAATTCAGACCGTGAGAAATCATAAATTGGACTGTTAAGTCACTAATTGGGAAAAGACGGTTTCCTCAATCGGTTGTAATATTCAGAAGCTGGTGATTTCAAGACGACTTCCGGATTGTGAATAAATACTTCATTTTGTATTCGTTTTGTATGAGGGAATCTCAAAATCCTGCCTGTATTGTGAGCAACCTATGTAGCCATTATAAGGTATTCCATAAGGTATTGGTTGCCCTTAATAATACAATGTAAATTAACCTACATAGCGAATGAAATAATAATCTGAAATTATTAATTCATTAATCAATCAATAATCATTAATTTCAAGATCATCTGCATTTAACAGAAATTCAGACAAAAATGAG
Source organism: Micraspis discolor (assembly GCA_030674115.1). Lineage (NCBI taxonomy): Eukaryota > Metazoa > Arthropoda > Insecta > Coleoptera > Coccinellidae > Micraspis > Micraspis discolor. The sequence goes on along the minus strand of JARTUT010001760.1, from coordinate 528,272 downwards.
GTAATATTAAATGAAAAGAATATTGATGCTACCTGCAATCAATCACATAACGAAATTTGGAAACACCAAAATGTCAAACAAAAGGTAGGATGAATTAAAATGTATGCGCCAGAAACAAAAAACTATTTAATCAGCGAAATACACGTATTGAAATAGCACAATATATCAATTTATACAGGGCGACCCAAGTTCGAGTGCCTATTAGACGTATATTTTTCCCTGGGAGAACCACATCTGAAATATGTCGTCCTGTTGTGGGGAGGGGGGATGCAGAGGCGAGCGATAAGTTTTGTGAGGGCTGGGCTTCCGTGATTGCTGTAGAAATGCCTTTAAAGATCTGTGTATTCAAGAAAAAAATAAAAAAGATGTTGTTGAATGATTGTTTGGGCTATTACCATCATCTATTGTGGATGTAATGTTTTCCGACGTTTCGATAGACATCTTCTATCTTTATCAAGGAGAAAAGTAAGAAACCTTTTGAAAATTATCAATTTTCAAAAAGTCAATTGACAGAAGTCATGAAAGAAAAATGAACGATGTTATATACTCATCTGTGATATGATGATCTTTTTAAGTTGGATCGAACTATCGGCGTCCAAACTTCTGGCAGATCTATAGATGGAGCACTTATGGAATCAGGTGTTATTTTCATAAATGCTGCTTCTTTGATTTTTCTTCTTGCAAGTTTTTCTTCTTTGGATATTATTCATGCTTCATCCCACTTTATACGATGATTCTCATCTACAGCATGTTGGACCAACCTCGATTTGTCGCTGTCTAGTACTCGTAGAAGCTTCTGATGTTCTTTTATTCGTACATTCAGAGGGCGTTTAGTTTCTCCGATGTAAGATCTTCCGCACTCGCAAGGTAATTCATATATGCAGTTCTTTGTCCTTTGTGTCTCATTATTAGGCTTAACTTTTGTAAGTTTAGCTCTGATAGTGTCTTGAGTTTGAATGCAGTCGTTATGTTGTATCTATTTCCAATTCTTCTCATTTTCTCCGACAAACCTTTTACATAAGGAATTACGGTTTTAATGGTCTGATTTATATCTGTTGGTTCAGGTTGACTTTCTCTTGTTCGTTTAGCTTTTTCTAATATCTTTTAAAACCGTAATTCCTTATGTAAAAGGTTTGTCGGAGAAAATGAGAAGAATTGGAAATAGATACAACATAACGACTGCATTCAAAACTCAAGACACTATCAGAGCTAAACTTACAAAAGTTAAGCCTAATAATGAGACACAAAGGACAAAGAACTGCATATATGAATTATCTTGCGAGTGCGGAAGATCTTACTTCGGAGAAACTAAACGCCCTCTGAATGTACTAATAAAAGAACATCAGAAGCTTCTACGAGTACTAGACAGCGACAAATCCAGGTTAGTCCAACATGCTGTAGATGAGAATCATCGTATAAAATGGGATGAAGCATCAATAATATCCAAAGAAGAAAAACTTGCAAATCAAAGAAGCAGCATTTATGAAAATATCACCTGATTCCATAAGTGCTCCATCTATAGATCTGCCAGAAGTTTGGACGCCGATAGTTCGATCCAACTCGATCATCATATCACAACTAACATTGTTCATTTTTCTTTCATGACTCTGTCATATTGACTTTTCGAAAATTGATAATTTTCAAAGGTTTTTTACTTTTCCTCCTTGATAAAGATAGAAGATGTCTATCGAAACGTCGGAAAACATTACATCCACAATAGATGATGGTAATAGCCCAAATAATCATTCAAAACAACACCCTGTATATATTTTGTTGAATAACGAACTTGACCGTGATATGGGAATCTTAATCTATTCTGTAAATTCGTAGAATCTAGTTCATTCCGTAAGAATGATACCGTGTAAACCACCGGACTTTTTGACTAATGGTCGGCAATTTGGGCAAAACGATAGACTGTTCCACAACTTGTGAGTATTCATTTCACTTCACAATCACACAAGCAATGTGAACTGAAGTATCTAGTAGTGAATGAACTACATGTCCTCAATTGAGTTTGCAGTCAAACTTCAATTCCCATATAAATCCGCAATCTGGGAAACTCCTGAATCCGGAATAATTACTGGTCGTATTATGAGAAGATGCCACAATGTATGTCATCAATAAAAGCCGAATAACGAATGCTTGTAACGAATACAGTTCCACTGAATTCAACTACGAAGCCTGGTTTCGCGACAAATTCAATTAAATTGTTATTCCGCCCAAGACCCATTGAAAATGTAGCGCTGGATGTGTTTGTTCGGTAGCGTTACTTAGTTTATTGATTAATTGGCTCATCGCAACACAGCAGTAATGGGAAGCCACAGTTTATTGCTGATGCTCTGAAATGAACCGTGGAGTAAAGGTGAATATGGGGTTCTTTGATGTCAAATGACTGGATATGGCTCCTCATTCGATATATTTATATGGGTTGTTATTGCTCGAATTCATTTCTGAATTCATGGTAGTCGTATGCAGATAGAGGATAGGTCATTCTCTTTATGATGTTATTATTTTTGGCACAGAAAAAGACTTATTACATGTATCTGCCCAGAATATTTCATTTAGATTGTTCTAGTTCAGTGAGCTGATAGCAGAGCATGCTATCGTTTTGGCCAATGAGTGTAAGTTTTGAGTATTGAGCCGAAAATTATATCAATGGATTGGGTTTTACTCTCTGATGAAGAATGTGGAGTCAAAATTGAATTTCTTACCACCTGGCTCTATTCTCTCTATTGCGATATTCTCGCAACAAAGGACCGTTCTTGGAATTTGGGGTAGCGGCCGTTACTTCCAAGAATGCCGGATGGAATTTTGGAAATTCCCAAACTTAGCTACCTGTACGACCAGTCTCAACTATTCAAATTCATTCTCTCTCTACACCCTCTCGTGTACAGTACTACAAGTAAGTTCTCCTTTATCAATTTACTTTCACGAGTCTATAACGGCACTCAGAACTACAAGTTCCTCTTAAAATCTCTCAGAATAATCTGTTTTCGGGTCAGTTAACTACCCTAGTTCATTGTGTATTTGAATTACTCAGTTGAAATTCTCCACGTGAAAGAAAAAGGTTGTGAATTGTGAACCTGTGACGCAATTACATATCGCCAAGGCACAATTCATCAGTGGAAGTTTGAGAAGCTTTATCCAAAGTGCTTGCACGTTATTCTGAGAAATCTACCCTCGACGATTGAAGCAGAGCTGTGGTGAACTCCAAACAACAAATAAGGTCAGATCTCTTTATCATTTATATTACCAGAAGTGCCTAGATTGAGCAAAGAGGTTCAAATCCTTGGTTATTATAGACACCTAAAAATTCTTTCTGTGAGTGTAATCTCTAGTGCCGAACATTGTGTAACTATTCTTATCTGTGAATACATAATACAGACTTGTTTTTATTCACCTTGCAAACATCTTTTCTACCAAAGATAATTTTTGGATCTACTGTTTTAGTATAACCAGCGACTCAGGAAGTCCGCTGCCCTTCATTAAGCGGGTGATTATTATTACTTCTAATTTTGTACTCACACACAGACCTTTTCATAACCTTTACCTGTTTTGAAATCGGCGCTGTTGGCGTTTCAGTTGGGCGTCGAAAAGTTTTTTGGGCATTTTTTTAAACACGTCTTCACTCGATGAAAGCTAGACACAAAATGACATGAACGGCTGCTTATAGGGGGGCATTTGCTAATAACGACCGCGCGACTTGCGCCCGTGGCGACACGGGCTTTTCCACTAGTACCTTTATAATAAGTGTTGAACATACTAGAGTGAAAATTCAGGGTTGTGTGTAAAACTACAGGTGTCAGGAAGATTTATTGTGTGTGAAAAATTGTTCCTATTCACAAACTTATCAGAAATGCACAGAAGATTTCATGAATATCAGTCAAGCCGTTTTGGTTCAACCACATGCACCGCGACACGGCAATTTTATCCATTAGAAGATACAATTTATCATTAAGACTGAAACAAAGAGTTTAACCTCGATCGTAAGACCCATTCAATTCACTTGTACAAATAGAGCAACATAACTCATGCTATATATGACAGCATATGTCAAAACAGCTCAACTTTCCTACTGAAAATGGAAACGAACCTACTCAACAGATAAATCTCGACTAGGGGCCTCGTGCGCGCTAAATTGGTAAACTTTCGTCATCGACAACTTTCTCGGCCCGATTGAACGAAACAACTCGAAAATTCCTCGAGAAATACCGTTACACCCAATATAAATCAAAATACATTGCACGAACTGACGTGAACGATAGAATAGGCGCTTAATTGATGAAAACTCGAAACAAAGTAACAAGAAAATTACGGTAGTGAGGAGGAACAGGCTGCTAGAGGGATCTTCCGACAAGAAAATGTATAGCTCTCAGGGAATGTTTTCATTAGTGAAACAGTTGTTATGCAGAAATATGCAAAAATAAGGTAGTAGAAATATTTCGAAGATGTAAACTAATTGGCTTCACCGTGATGTTGTAACACTAAGCTGGTCTTCATGGAGAAAACTGGCAGATAATGGGAAATTTTATTCGTGGGTGTGGAATAATTGGTTGCTCAGTCATATTGTGATTAGATATTATTGAATGGAAAGTAATGTCTTATCGAACTCGATGTTCATCTGGCCATCTCACTGCTGTCCCATTCTCCACTTTTTCTTCTTAAAAAAAATGACATACATTATGGAATTGAAATAACCAAAGCCACATGAAAGATTTGCATTTAAATATTCATTATTTTAAGAAGAATGTTTCACCGAAAAAATTAACAAAGCACTGAATTCAGATCAGAACCCTTAACGTGCTTATTTAAGAGTACTTTTTCGTATTTTTAAACAGTATTCCCTTTTTAAAATGATGTAGCCATCAACACCATTTAGATTATCTTCCTTTCACTAAGCTCTTATCAATTGAATCACTTGAATGCATATGACAACATAATCAATTTTTATATATCGGTAAACGAGGTCTTTTTTACATCATCTTACAAGAATTTCGGCCGGGCAAGCACAGGTCCTTTGAAATACCTTATACAGGGTGAGTCTCTGACGACTGCGTCAATTTTAACTATAGATTCTTGACGTCAAAATAAACATTTTCTTCCTATATGCAGTCGTTATGTTGTATCTATTTCCAATTCTTCTCATTTTCTCCGACAAACCTTTTACATAAGGAATTACGGTTTTAATGGTCTGATTTATATCTGTTGGTTCAGGTTGACTTTCTCTTGTTCGTCTAGCTTTTTCTAATATCTTTTTGGGGTAGCCATTGCTTCTAAGAGTTTTCGAGATGTTATTTATTTCTTCATTTTGGTCTTCTTCAGTGCAACAAATATTTATTGTTCTATCAAATAAATATTTTGCTACTCCCAATTTAGTGTTTAGTTGGTGGTTTGAATCAAAATGTAGATATTGTCCTGTGTTCGTTGGCTTCTTATACACAGTGGTTTTTGGGATTCCATTTTGTTTATGTACGAGTACATCTAAGAATGGAAGTTGTCTGTCTTTCTCGATTTCCATTGTAAATTTAATTGATTCCTCTTGATTGTTTAGATATTGAAGGAATCCATCTATAGTGTCTCTTCCATGTTGTCAAATAATGAAAGTATCATCTACATATCTTTTCCACAGTTTGGGTTTAAGTACATATTTTTCTAATGCCTTCTGTTAGAAATTTTCCATACATAAAACAGCTAAAATTGGTGATAGTGGTGAACCCATGGCCATTCCAAATTCTTGTTGATAAAAGATGTCTTCAAATTGGAAATATGTTGTTTCAATACAAATAGAAAGCATTTCCATAATTGCATTCATGCTTAGTGTAATTCTTTCACTAAGGGTTTGATCTTCTTCAAGCTAATAATAAGTGCTCGTCGGAAAACATTACACCCACAATAGATGATGGTAAACAATCATTCAACACGAGCTCCATCATCAACAATATCTCGTCATCAGCTATTTAATCTTATTTGAAAAACTAAATAGTTAAATGGAGCGTCAATGCAACACAAATTGCATACAGGCAATTAGTCAGACAGGAAGCTCGCAAACCACAAAGTCGGGCTGGAGTGTTCAATAAGCCGATAATCCACTACCTATCCAGTATGTTATTTCTGTTTACCCCAAACAGAACAAGCAACTCGAAGCTCGTTCTAATGAACGATGAACTTACTAACCAACTGTTGTCAACCTCAGGTTACAATTTGGGGCAGCAAAGCAATATAGGAAAGCGATCACCCTTTAGTGCTTGTACGATATATGTATAGGGGCATTGTTATTCATTTACTAATAATGGTGGCATGAATCTTTTAATTCATCGGAGTAAAAGTGATGTTAGAAGGTATAACGTAAACTAGCTTCGTTCAGTTGTAGGTACCAGTAGATTTCTTTATCTATATTATATATTTTGATGCCTAGAATTTTTGAGCTGATTTTAACTATATTTTCATTGCTGAATCTAAATATGAGATCAGTTTTTCTGTATCAGCTCTAGATTATTAGATAAATTCACTTATCTATCAATGCTTTTTCCTATTTAATACTTTCAAGTATGAGTGTTGTAAAATTTATACAAGAGATAGATTCTTGTATATTTTCCTTATTGTCAGTCTTCATTTGTAACAACTTGAATTCAAAATAATAATATTTATTATAATTATTATTTTAATTCATTTATTACAAATAGAGGAGTAACAATATGAGATATATAACTGATTGGTTGACCAACTGTTAACAAGTGGGATTTAATCCTATTTAGTGTCATCCAGTTAGTTCAATAGAAATCCGATATATGGAGCTGTCCAGTCTGAAGTGAACCTCAACTGCAGTTGAGAATTGAGGTTAGTTTGTGAATTCCCGCGGTGCAGATAGATAGAACTTAGAGTCATATGAAATTTCTCTTCAGTAACGAGTTGTTGAAAAGTAAATCTAAAAAGTAGATCCTTAATGTGAATTGTTGTATTTGTGTTGTTGAATAGAAATGAGTTCAAGTAGAAGAAGCTGTGTACATCATCCTGATATTTTTTGCTACATATGCGGAGAATACACGTTCTTGGAAAACAGAAAAACTATTAGTGACTTTGTAAAGAGGGCTTATCTTGGATATTTTGGTGTTAAGTTTGGTGATCAGGATAAAACCTGGGCACCACATATTGTCTGTAAAACATGTACAGAGCATTAACGACAGTGGACTACCGGGAAAAGTAAAAGTCTGAAATTCGAAGTACCAATGGTTTGGAGAGAACCAAAAAATCACTACATGCCTGTTATTTCTGCATAGTAAATATTACTGGAATCAATCGAAATAACCGTAACAAGTGGACTTATGCAGAGTTAATCTCTGCAAGACGCCTTATCCCTCACTCAGAAGAAGTGCCAATTCCAACTTTTCAGCAACTACTAGAACTCTGTGATCTCTCTGATCAGAATTCTGACACTTGAAGGTGACAGTGATTTTGAAACGATGTCATCAATTCCCCAATGTTCCTACCAAGATGAATTAAATGACCTCACTAGAGATCTCAACCTGTCGAAAGAAGCTTTTGAATTACTAGCTTCCAGGTTGAAGGCAAAAAATTTACTTGAACCAGGAACGAAAATTACATTTTATCGCCAAGGAGAGAAAGATCTGCTACCTCTTTTCTCTGAAGAACAAAATCTTGTAAAAATGGGTCTTCCTGAATATTTTCCGGATGATTGGGGCCTATTTATTGACAGCGTAAAGCGAAGTTTGAAATGTGTTCTTCTACAAAATGGGAACAAATATGGCTCAATACCAATTGCTCACTCAACGAAAATGAAAGAGCAATATTACAACAAAGCTTTGGTTTTGGAAAAAATAAAGTATCATGAACACCAATGGGTGATTTGTGTAGACGTAAAAATGGTAAACTTTTTCCTTGGACAGCAAAGTGGCCACACCAAGTATCCTTGTTTCTTGTGCCTCTTGGATAACAGAGACAAAACGCAACACTGGGTTAGAAAAGAGTGGCTTAGAAGAGAAAACATGGATGTTGGGGAAAGAATATCATCAATAATCCTTAAGTTCTATGAGAGAAAATCATGTTTCCACCCCTGCATATCAAGCTGGATGTTTTTACCCATACAAGAGAGTGCTCAGCGCCGCTAAAGAAGTTTTCACTTCAAAAATTGGAATTGATATATCTTTTTTTTCAGGAATAGCCTGCCGAAAGCTTTGGGACAATTTGCCAACTATGCCTTCACGGATGACCTTTATGATTTCATAGAAGAAGATGAAGGTGAGTTTCCCTTCGGAGATAACAGGGGTTTTATTAAATTCTCAAACTACAAATAACTTTATGCAGAACTATTTACGAAAACTTTCCTGGATCTGCAATGAGCAACTTCTTGAATAAAAAATATTTACTCACAATTTCTCTTCAATTTTGTCTGAAGGAGAACAGGGAGTGGTTAATTTTGATTCGAGAAATGGGTTTGTTCATTCATTGTTGCAGTTGTATCAGTATCACACTGTTCATGAGTACGGCAAAATACTCTAAAGTGCACAAAGCTCCTTACCTCTCATCAGTGCTTCTCTACATTTGTCACGTTTCAATCCATAAAGCTCCTCTTGGTTTTGGTGATCTCATAACTTTCCTTTCTATTCCAGATACGGATATGAAGGAATTCTTCGATAAACTGGGACGTGAACTGATTCGTAACTCATGCAATGGATGCGTCGAGAAAGCCTTCCGCTGTCTGGGTGGTGACTTGAAAGAATTCCTTACTACGTTGGATGGTGTGCACGATGGACTCAAGTACCAAGAAGCCACACAAATCCAAAATTGTCCCGAGAACGACTGTTTCGTTTGTACCTCGAATGAAGAAATACTCAGACTAGATTTTTCAACAGACAGGGCTGTGATAGCTTATCTATTGGTCGGCAGTCTGAAGGAGATTGCAGAACTATTATACAACACAACTGTAGATATAAATATGGAGAGGGATCTCCAAGACGATAGGACGTTCAGGTGATTTTTTATAATTTTATATTAATTGGGTTTCTTCTTGAGGATTCACTCGAGCATCATACAGTCCTATTCGATTGTGAATAATTGAAGAATACATGCTCTATGATACTCATCAAAAAGTAGAGACACTAAAAACGTATAATTTCTGCATACAAATAACTGATGTTGGATAGAACGACCTCTCACATTCAATTTTTGAAACTAATATTTTCGTTTTAGATTCGAAATGAAGCCTACGGAAACCCACACTCGACCAATAGCTGAAAAATGTTTGACCTCGTCAAAGAGCGATGATCTACAGGTTGACGTAGGCACCTTCTGTAAAGCCTTTCCTTGGCATTTCGTCATCGACCGCAGGTTAGAGCTCGCTCAGTTGGGCACAGGTTTCATGCAGTTATTCGGCGGATTGCTGAAAACGCAGGGTAGAGCTGTATCAACCTATTTCGAGTTCAGAAGACCCAGAAATATAGCACTGTCATTCACTGGGATCGTCAAAAGAGCTAATACACCATTCGTGCTGGCTATCAGAAAGTTGTCCACTTCGAAGACATTCTCAGCAGTGGTGAGTTTATATTTCATTCATCATTCTGCTTTGTAAAGGAAATCGAATTTAGAAATGAGTTTCGAACGATTGAACCAGTTTTAAGAACTTACTACTGATATATGCACATCCTCTGAGCTCTTTGAGAAACTCTAATAACAGTTGACCGCAGTGGGACTCTAAGTTTAGCGAACTCGTTTGAGATATTTATTCCTTGGACCTACCCTAAATATTCCAGCTTTTTAGCTCGTTTCACGGATTCTGCTTCATTGAGTCTATACGAAACGATTAAAATCATTTTAACCACAATATTCGAAAAATACAGATATTTTGGCAAATCTATTGACACTCTGGTCAAGTGAATAAGAGCACCAAAAATGCTTGTATTGACTCTGAAAACCCTAAACTATCATTAGTAAATTACTCTGTACAAGATCTTGAGCTACGTCCACATAAATTGAATACTCAACGATTTTCAAATCATCATATTCATTCTGCAAATTTTACTCGCAAAAGGAAAATAAAACCTCTCCAATATACCAAGTTTCAATTTGAAGGATATACGTATAATACAGGGTCTTTCACGAGGACCCTCACCCATCCTTATACGGGAAACTACTGAACGTATTTTCATGAAATTTAGCACTTATAAGTATTTCACGATGCTGATGGAATCTAAAATATTTTCAAGGCATGAGCACCTCCGGTTTCTCCGGAAATGACGTCAAATTCCGTTTTTCAAATTACAACACCATTTTTTTATTGCAGTAATAGATTCATTGGAAAATTTCAAGTTATTTTGATGTAACATTTTTCAGTTTTGGTTGGAAAATTTTCTCTGAGCGGGAATATTCGAAAAAAAATCGAAAATAGAGCTCCGCTGAAACAAGAATAACTTCGAGGTTTTTGGATGGAAAATTTTCATTTTTGGTATTTTTCAAGATGTAAGATTGATGTATGCACTTTAGAAATCGAAATCGCGATTCATGATACAGGGGTGAAAAAATCGCTTTCTAAGTTAGGTATGACAAAATCGTGAAAAATCAATTTTTTCATATTTGAACCCCATTTTTTATGGCAGATATTGAATATACGTTAAAAAATAATGTGAGTGTATGCATCACACCCTTGACCTAAAGTGGATATTTTCTGAGTTATTCACAAAAAACTGTTTTTCGTCTTGAATTTTCAGCTATTTCTTTTCCCTTCACGCCAAAAAGATGAAATTTTCAGGAACTGTTATTTGAACCATGCTGTAGATTTTTCACCCTTTCTTGAAACCGACTTCAAGTTACTATTAGGAGAACCATGGCAAACTCTCGCAGTTATAACTAGAGAAGATGCTCAAAGTTTTGACCGTTAATTTCTAGACATTTATTTATACGTCTCAAGAATGCTTCGTGCGTTGCTCTTCTTATTTCATCGGGAGGAAGAGATCTGCAAAAGTGTTTAAAAACCAAATTGAGTTTCAAAACTATGAATCTAAAAATCTAAACAAACCTGAGGGCATTTCTGACTCGTTCTATGCAGTCCTCTTTATCAGTCAGGGGAGTTGAGTTGACAATATTTTTCATCCTACCCCAAACATGATAGTCTAAAGAAGTTAAATCGGGAGAACGTGGTGGCCAAAGATGTGGACCATTGTTCGCCAACCATCGATCTTCAAATAGCCTGTATAGGATATTTGACACATTGAGTGAATTGTGTGGAGGCGCGCCATCTTGTTGATACCATAAGTCATTATGGTTCTGTACTAGCGGCTCTATTATTTGAGTCAATATGTCAGAATATCTATCTCCTAAGGGAGAACATTCTTTAAATAATGCAAACATGTGTAGTGTTCTATCTTACCAGTTAAAGTCCCATCATAAATGTGAACATCGAGAATTGCATTATTTTTGATGGCGCAAAAAACATTGAAACTCCAGATCTCTTGAAAGTTCCATTGTCTGAAGTGGTGGTTGTTCTCTTCATCCTAATAATGACTGTTATGCCTATTGAAAGAACCATTCTTTGTGAATTTAGATTCATCTGTCCAAATTATACAGCCAAAATTTTCATTTTTTTGAAATCGAATCATCATAGCTTCGTCAAACTCTGTTCTCCTGACGAAATCAGTTTCCTTCAAATGCTGTACCCTGTTGAATTTATATGGGTGCATTTTATGTTTTTTTAATATTCTCCAAACACTCGATTGAGATAATCCCAGAGCAATCTCGGCATCTTTGAGAGAATTTTGAGGATTCACACGAAAATATGCAAGAACTGTAATTTCGTTGTTCTCATCTTCTACTACACTTTTTTCTCTGTGTATAGTTTTCTTAACGAAAGATCCGACATTTCTCAAGTTTGTCATGGTTCTGTTAATGGTATTTCTCGTTGGTCTGGGTCGGTCAGGAAACCTCTCAATGAACAGTCGAATCGTTCTATCTACAACTTTATTACATTCTCCATGAAGTAGAATGAGATTTAAATAATCTTCATTGGTAAAATTAGGCATAGTGATGGATTTTATAACTTAATACGAATTATCACCAAATTAATAGTAAACACAAAATGCTACTCAATAAAGAGGAATTTGGCAGATGTAATTAATGATATCTATCATTAAAAAAAAAGAATGTAAAACATGGTAGGTTTTTGCATATGGTTCATAAGCAATTATTTATTTATCACTGGAGAGAAAACCGATGGCCGATTAATTGAAATAAAGAGGTTTCCGATACAAATTCGAATCCAAATTATTTAGGAACAACCTGTAACTTTTTTCTCTTGCATATTAGGGTAGTGGAATCTAAAACATGGTTTAAGTAACAGTTCCTGAAAATTTCATCTTTTTGGCGTGAAGGGAAAAGAAATAGCTAAAAATTCAAGACGAAAAACAGTTTTTTGTGAATAACTCAGAAAATATCCACTTTAGGCTAAAGGTGTGATGCATACGCTCACATTATTTTTGAACGTAGATTCAATATCTGCCATAAAAAAATGGGGTTCTAATTTGAAAAAATTGATTTTTCACGATTTTGTCATCCCTAACTTTGAAAGCCATTTTTTCACCCCCTGTATCATGAATCGCGATTTCGATTTCAAAGTGGATACATCAATCTTACATCTTGAAAAATCCCAAAAATGAAAATTTTCCATCCAAAAACCTCGAAGTTATTCTTGTTTCAGCGGAGCTCTATTTTCAATGTTTTTTTCGAATTTACCCGCTCAGAGAGAATTTTCCAACCAAAACTGAAAAATGTTACATCAAAATAACATGAAATCTTCTAAGGAATCTATTTTTGCAATAAAAAAATGGTGTTCTAATTTGAAAAACGGAAGTTGACGTCATTTCCGGAAAAACCGGAGGTGCTCATGCCTTGAAAATATTTTAGATTTCATCAGCATCGTGAAATACGTAAAGTGCTGAATTTCATGAAAATACGTTCAGTAATTTCCCGTATAAATATGGGTGAGGTTCCTCGTGAAAGACCCTGTATATAAATCCTGGATAAGGAAGTGGAGGTCAGCTGGACTCCATTTTATGATTTCCTCAGGAAATTGTCCGTTACCTGATAATTTCCGGCTGCGCTGCCTTTAATAGCTTCCGAAGATTAATTTCTCTAGACCTATTCAGTGGATTAGATACTTCTCCATGGATGGAGTATTTCATCCTGTAATATTTTTGATGTCATTCAATCTTCAAATGATATTTATCTCATGCATTCATGAATATTGAACATACATTTTTCGGGATAAACATGGTGTTTTTCTCATTTGTGAGTAAATTAATTCCATATATATAACACCGATTAAACTTATTCCAAATATCCTTTTGAAATATTTGCTCACATTTTCGTTTAGCAAACAAAGTAACATATTCATTTGGTGAGAGAATTCGTGAATGGATACTGATGTTCGAGAATACAGGTGCGACAGTTAAAATTCAAAACTGTTCATCCTCGTTCAGTTCGAGATGAAGAAAAAATTGGAGAAGTTGGTTCGTCAAAATCCGTCTTTGTCCATCCGAAAGCGAAACAAAGCGTTGAACATCAAAAAATCGTCTTTATATTCGATTTTAAAGAAAGACTTACATCTAAATGCCTATAAAATCCAATTGGTTTTAGAATTGAAGGATGTGAAATATGCTAATCGACTGAATTTTGCGAACGAAATGCTGCAGCGATTTAATAACTTTAACAACATACTGTTTAGCGACGAAGCAAATTTTCACCTGAATGGTCATGTTAATAAGCAGAATTGTAGGTACTGGGCAGTGGAGAACTCCGAGAACATCTTTATATAGTTCTCAAATAAAATACTGTTTACTTGGAACGTCTTTTATAGACTGGACAGAACAGAAATGTCAAGCAATGCGTCCTACGCCATTCATGTTAAGATGACTAAATAACTTAGCAGCTCTTAACTTTGTTCATGGCTTGTAGAAAGAGGAAGTTGTGGATTAAGTCATGATCGAGTGTTCATCTCACGAATTGAACACATATGTCACGAGATTCATCGCTCGTTATCTGACTCCTGACAGAACTTGACGTCCATCCGCATCCTCCATTGAAGAGGACAGGTTTCGCCAACAGCCGTCGAAGTGACCAAACGATCGATCAAATTAACAAGCATCGTCCTGCAGTCACTAACCAGACGAGGGGATTTGAAAAGGCCATACTTCGATCAGGAAATGCCACATGAACAGTGGCGTAAATGATTTATCTCGACCTGCGTCCCCCTTTTTGATGCTGAACTGTTGCTGTCGGTTTCTTGCCTTATTTGGGCCATCCTCTATTCAAACCTGTGGGAACAGGTGGAAGATTGATTGTAAGTGCTTGAGGCTGAGATGTTCTGAAAAACCTGGATTTGAGATACGTTGAATCTGAATCTCGTTGCTGAGAGAACTAGAATGAATTTTCCTTGTTTCGTGCTTGGAATAGCCTTTGTATGTATTATTCTGTTTGTTCATTTTTATTCTATTGTTGAAGTGATATCCTCGATAATGGAAATGTCACAGAAGATATATAGGGATACTCTACTCGATTTTCAATACCGAAAGCGATTACCATGTTTCGATGTTCAGTGTTTCGGCATTTATATAGGGTGCTCCAAGATCAATAAATAGAAATTGGAATAATAATAATGTTTGATATCCTTCACTGCACTGTTACTCCTTCTGCTTCAATTAATCTACAAGAATATATGTTTTTTTTTCAAACACGCACTCATGTAGACTTAATACAATAAAAAAAATGCATGTAAAAGCCCACGCAAAAAAAGTTATGGGGCTTCGAAGGGTACATTTTGGGTAATTTAGAAAAACCTAATAAAAAAATCATACCTCCGTAACCGTAATACTAAGGACCCGGGTTCCAAGACTGAAAAGGTAGCAAATGACCCTACCAACGCCCCAAAAAAATTTGACGGTCCATGTTCCGAACACCCTGTATATACTACTTTTTCTGGTGGGTTTTCATGCGAATGAAATTTAAGTTTCCAACAAAATTAGTTGAAATCTGAGTGATTAATTGTATATAGTAATTTATCATGTACTTTCGAGATGGTGCATAATATTTTCTTTTTTTTGGATTATTCGTATTAAGGAAGTATTCTGGAAAATATAATATTATTTGAACATAATTCAAAATACGCGTCATGCATCACTTAGTTTCGATTTCAAATTTCAAAATCCCAGATAATCCAATCGCTCACCGATTACAATTTTGTTTTCTAACTGCCTGATCAACATTAATGGATGTGTATATAATGAATTTCGAGAGGTATCACATGCTTCCCTGAATACACGTTTGTTGAAGTGCTCTCATAAGAGCTGGTATAAGTCAAATATTTGTGTCGATATATGTATATGTATCATGATGAATGTTGCAGATCATCAAGAGCTTTTGAGATAAAAGCTGATAAAACACTGAAAGTACAGAAATCGTTGTGGGTCTGTTTTTTTTCGCTTTTTTCAGCTGATTCGGATGAGTTCGTTATTCGGTCAGAAAGACCCGTAGTTTTGGAGTAATGGGAAAAAATTTCTCAGATCACACTGCTCAAATTAGTTTTTGCGTGAGTTGTATTATGCATAAGACAGTGAGCTTTTAAAAAACTTTATTTGTAACGAATGGTATCGTAACTATGTCAAGACAAATATAAAATGTTCTAAGTTCTAAACTTAAACTCGTCAATATAAATACCCAGAAACATTGTAGACTCTTCAGAAATTAAGTTATGATGACCATGTTTCAGAACTTAATAATTTCCTTTCTTCAAACCAAATTTGATTACTTTTGTCTTATCTAAGTGTTGCGATATTCTCGCAACAATGGACAGTTCTTGGAATTTGGGCCAACGGCCGTTACTTCCAAGAACGCCTTCTGTCGGACGGAATTTTGGAAATCCCTAAACTTAGCTACCTGAACTTTGTTCACGTCCGACCTCTTTTCATCAAGTAAATTCATTCTCTCTACACCTCTCAAGGTGGTAAGTGCTCCTACAAGTAAATTCATTCTCTCTCAAGACGCTCTTGTGCACAGTATCTTCAAGTAAGCTCTCTTTTATCAATTTACTTTCACGAGTCTATAACGGCACTCAGAACTACAAGTTCCTCTAAGGATCTCTCAAAATAATCTGTTTTCGGGTCAGTTAGCTACCCTAGTTCATGTGTATGTGAATTACTCAGTTGAAATTCGCTACGTAAAAGAAAAAGGTTGTGAATTGTGAACCTGTGGCGCAATTACACATCGCCAAGGCACAATTCATCAGTGGAAGTTTGAGAAGCTTTATCCAAAGCGCCTGCACCTTATTCAGAGAAATCTACCCTCGACTATTGAAGCAGTGCTGTGGTGAACTCCAAACAACAAATAAGGTCAGATCTCTTTATCATTTAATATTACCAGAAGTGCCCTAGATTGAGCAGAGAACTTCAAATCCTTGGTTATTATAGACACCTAAAAACTCTTTCTGTAAGTGCCAAACATTGTGTAACTATTCTTATCTGTGAATACATAATTCTATTATAACTACAAACTTGTTTTTATTCACCTTGCTAACATCTTTTCTACCAAAGATAATTTTTGGATCTACTGTTATAGTATAACCAGCGCTGCCCTTCGTTAAGCGGGTGATTATTATTATTTCTAATTTTGTACTAAGAACAAGTACATTCAGCTCACACTAATTGGCGAATGATACCAAAAGTGTTTGACATAATTCTGTGAGTTCATTCATCTAGATTCTCAGCGGTTACAATAAACGAAGTGTCATCTACAGATATAATAATTTTGAGTATTATATGGTGTGGGAAGTCATTTATAAAGAAAATGAATAGAAGACGACCTAAATCTGATCCCTGAGGAACACCGAGGTCTATAACATATTCGTTAATCAGTTGATCGTCCTGCTCTAAATCCGTATTGACTGTCAGCAATTAAGTTAATTTATTTATTAATTAATTAATAAACGGTACATGACCTTTATATGTAAAATAAAACACAAAATAATAAAATCTAAGTAGTATAACACGAAAAAGAGTAGATGTAGAGGTTAAGCAAGTATAAGTACAAATATATGTGTAATATGAAACAGAAAAACAATATAAAAAATTAATCTTCAATATCACAGTCTTATCAGGTACTTCAATTCTCTCCTCAACCTCGAAATAGATACATGAAATATATCAACTCCTAATGAGTCGACGACATTAGCGTTTCGCATTAATCTCGAAACCGGGGAATGAAAACAATAATTGGTTCTTGATTGGGCGAGTCGAAATAAATCAAACCTTCGGGTCGAGGTAGAACATATATGTTGAATTGTGACAACAAGTCTGGGGAGAACAGAAAACTCTGAAAGAGCTTAGCAATGTTGTCATGAAATCTTCTGGTCCTCAAGGAGGATAGTCCAAGGCGTTCCCGCATTCGACTGGCGGAGAAATTATAAACTGAAAACGAACCCGATCTAAGAGCGGCAATCTGTTTTGGACCCTCTCAAGGAAGAAAACGTCAACCGATAAGTATGTAGACCGCACTACAGAGGAGAACTCCAGCAAGAACTTAACAAATCGGATAACATTACTTGAGTCATTGATGAAAATCAAAAATAATAATGGACCAAGATGACTACCCTGAGGAACCCCGGAAGTTACCGGTATCGAAAAAGATAATATTCCACCAATTTTTACAGTTTGGTATCTGCCTGAAATATAAGACATCAACCACCGACAAAGATTATCATGGAGACCAAACATCCCAAGCTTTATACCCAAAATTTTATGGGACACACTGTCAAAGGCCTTAGCAAGATCAGTGTAAATAACATCGACCTGCTTGTGATCTTCTAAAGCTTCAAGAATATACTGAGTGAAAACCAGAAGATTGGTTTCAACGCCTCTACCCCGGAAAAATCCATGCTGCTCCGGAATGATCCCTTCATAAATTCTCGATTTCACTTGCTCATGAATGAAAGATTCAAACAATTTGAGGACTATGCTAAGCACAGTGATCGGTCTGTAATTGGAAACGTCCTCTTTGGAAGCTGATTTTAAAATAGGCTTGATGAACCCAGTCTTCTAGGTATTCGAGAAAACACCATCATTTAAGGACTTATTGAATAGGATCTGAAGTGGGAGAGCAATGAATTCTTTGCATTTCTTTAAAAACGAAACGGGAAAGTTATCAGGTTCAGGACCCTTATTTATGTCTAGAGATTCGATACCGTGCAACACCTGGTCAACATGAATCATCGAGAAAGAAATGGTGTCACCACTATCACGAAACTGTTGAAAGTGTTCAGAAATTTCATCATCCTATCCATAACTATTCTCTCGAAAAATTTAGAGAATACGCTCAGTAACGAAAGAGTAGATTGTTGGAAACATTCATAGGATCATTCTTCTTGAGAACAGGCAAAACAGTGGCATTCTTAAGTACATTCGGAATAATACCAGAACAGACTGAATCATTTATAAGATGGGCAAAATGATCTACTATATGCTCAGAAATTAAATTCAATATTTTGGCAGATATAGAGTTTACACCAGTACATTTCCTATTCTTTAAGGTGTTAATCGCACCTCACTAACGTCTACTGGGTGGAAAAAAAAGTTTTATAATGTAAATGGCCGGCTGTACACATACTAACTTCATTATTACCGTATGCTTGCTCAAGTGTTCTTTTAGCCACAGATGAAAAGTAACGAGCAAATTTATTTGCCACTAAAATGGGTTCAGAACAACAAACACCATCTGTGTTCAGAATAATTTTACTGTTTTTATTAGAGCTCCTTCAAGTCTCACGATTTACAATTTTCCAAACTGTTTTGATCTTATAATACAATACAATCTATAAGGAAAGAATACTTGTCAGAGATCATATTTTCATGCGATGAACCTTATGAACAATAACAGATTACTGTGATTAAAGAATCGTTTTTCATTGATGTAGTTGCATGATAAAATTATTCTTCTGAAATATAAAGCCATTGTTGAAATCATATTGAAACTTTAACAGGAAGTAGAACATCTTATCTGAGAAGATCCACTTCGAAGTTGCGGATCACAAGCGTCAGCATATTCCAATTTTCCTTGAAGGAAACGAGATCTAGGATACGAGAAGATTAAATTGTAATACGCGAATTATTTGTGGATCACAAGATACCCCTAAACGAGATTAGAAGATCCGTATCCTAGCTTTTATCGGTACAGGACTGCTTCAAGATAGGCTGCAGTATTCCATTAATGAACTCCGCCATCTTACGGAGACGCTTCTTCCCTCTTTGCCCTCCCACCCTTGTCATCGAAAATTGTACCGATATGGCATAATTGGAAGACATTAATTAGGTGAATAATTCGGGCTAAATATTCAGGAAAGGATCCATACTGATTGGCACCAGAAAAGAGGAAATTTAAGTGGTTACCAGGTCAAAATTCCGGGATGATGTGTACCTCATTTTTAAGCTAATATAGTTCTAGAACTCCTTCTTAACCTCAATTCACTCTTATACAAAATAAGGAAAATCATATCCCCGCTGTTATAGGTACCCGACAGGCCGCAACGTTCCATTAATGAGCTCCCCAATCTCTCGAGAACGATCTTGCCCTCTAACCCCCTCACTCTGCTATTCCAGCGAATTCTGCCGATATCGTATAATTGGGAGACATTAATTATGCGGATAATTTTAGCTGAAATAATGCGAAGCCGCTCTTCCTGGTCCATAGAAAGGACTAAAGGGAATGAGGGTGTTTGTCTTGTGGTATATTCTGGTTACAAAGTGTATCCTTCATCTTTGCAATTTAGATATGTTTCGGAATATGAAACACCTGGTATATGTAAATTTTCTGCCTTGGATATCTCTCAGGGTTATTAAAATCCTCTATCCATCTCTGATATAGGAGATCAATTCAAGTTCGATACCAGCAGAAGGATTTCAAATAAGGAACTTGGCTATCGATACGATACTTTAGATTGATAAGGGCTGTTTTATGATGAAGAGTATCTGTCATAAGGAAGGAGCATCCCTTGTTAGATACAACCCGTCAAAGGGAGTACATTAAATTTGTATAACAATTTTTTTCACGAGCACCAAAAAAGTTACCATATTGAAATAAACCTAACGTTTCCTAGTAGCAGAAAGACATTTATCCAGTTTTATTTTTTTTAACAAAGTTCTTGTTGAAAAATCTTTGATTTATGATATACAAAGTTATTTCATTAAATATCACCTGAATATTGTCTTATTACATTCTTGATAATCACAATTTAAAGAGTTTATATTGTATTCTGTTTGTATAGAATTTATGTCCTCTATTATCCCTTAATATGAACCCGTCCATTCAAAATTCTCAATATACCTATATTTTCCATATAAATCTACTAGCAATGTATTATTCCAAAACCACCATATCTGAACTGGAAATTTTTCATTCATATTCTCTGTAGGATATTCCATGCTGAACGCGTCCCAACTGATAACGTACAGATGCGATCAAATATGTCACCGAAGCAACCCCTACCTCATATATCATACATTCAGATAGGGGTCGAATATATCTATCCACCTAGAATGTATTTGGCTAGTCCGTGAGATTAACGGCGTACGATATGTTATGGGAAAGGTCTCGAGTCAAAGTTTATTGACATAGCGCTTCAACCCTTGCTACTACAATCCTCACCCCCAAATTTTGAATATGGAAGATGGAATACCTCATTTGAAAGGTATTTTTATACTGATTTCAGCACAGTAATTGTTTTTTCGTTTTATGCATTAGTTCTCGAAATATTCTTAACTAAGTATTTGAAAATGAAGTGGTGTTTTCATGGCACTTGTAGTGTTTTTTTGTCAAAAATCGACATTTTGAGCTTCAAAACAACCATGACTGTGGCTTCCTTCCTCCAATCCATTGACATAGAAATCTTTAATCAAGATGTCGAACAAACAAAGCGTATTGCAAAGGAGCTCAATCTGGCTGAAACTCAATCTAAATTATCTTCGATATAATTTGCAGTATTTCCAATAATATGCGGTAACACTTGATCGATAGAAATCTCCAAAAAGTCCGAATACGTACATATCTCTAATCAGATTACCAGGTAAGAAAATCCAAATCATTAATGAAGCCACAGAAATATTCCAGTCCCAATTCGTGACACGATTTCCTACTTAATTATGAAGTGTTTTATCAGTTGGCTTCAATATGATTTCATTTTGTTGATTATTGAATTCATATCTTTTTCAAAAAAATGAGAATCGGTGATTTTTTATTTATTACGAACAGATCATTAAGTTGGCTTACTGGTTCTTTGACATGTGAATTATTCTTAGTTTTGAAGCCAGACTTGTATGTGTTCTAATTCATTGTTCGACATGGTTTATTCAATTGCAGAGCGGGTGGAAATAATTTCACTTTTTTTTGTAAACAATCAATGAGCGAATAGAACCGCAGAATTCATCAATCAACGACATTTAGATAAACTTGTTAATAGGAAGTATGTTTTGGAGTTAGTGTCAAAGTTTCAAGAAACTGGGTCCATGGCTAGTAAAAAACGAAACATGGAAAGAAATGAAGCAGCTGAAGTAGCTGTTCTTGGACAGATTGCTCTGAATCCAATGACGAGTACGAGGCAGCTAGCACATGAATCTGGTTTTACACGAATTCGAATTGCAAATATTTTGAAGCATCATAAATTCCATCCTTACAAAATCCATCATTCACACGTACTAAACGAGGATGATTTTGACCGTCGTGTTGAATTTTGTGATACAATGAGTGAACGAGTAACTGCTAATCCCAATTATCTGTACAATGTTTCTCCGATGAGTGTTCGTTCTTTCGCAACGGCACAGTAAATCGACACAATTGTCGTTATTGGGCCGATGCTAATCCGACATTGTTCCACGAAGTTTATACTCAACAACCAGAAAAACTCAATGTTTGGGCTGGAATATTTGGTGACAACATTGTCGGACGGTTCTTTTAACCTGGTAATCTTACTGGAGATATGTATTTGGACTTATTGGAAAATCACATTGATCCAATTTTGACGGAAATTATTGAAAACAATGCTGGAAATTGCTCCTACACACTACGCCTTACCAGGTCATCTATTTAGCAAGATAGAGAGAGTATTGCCAAGGGTATTCGAATTTGACCAAGGATTCTTCATCAGAAAGTCAAATGAAACCGATTGAGATCATTTTCGGTTCGGTTTCCGTGGAGAACAAACATTTGGGAAATAAATACCTCGCTGTTCCACTAGGCACTTGCGTCAAAAGCTGATCGACAACATTTTTACCATTAAAAAGTTTTTAGCTCACAAATACAAAAATACAGGGAAAGGGATAATCTCCACTATAATTGTTAAAAATGGTACAGAAACGTGAAAAGTCTCACGACAGACCGAATATTCGTCAATTAGAGCATTCGGTCGTCGGATACTCCGGCATCTGTCACCCATTGTGAACGACAGTCAATACAGCTCGAACGCAAAGGTCGCCAATAATATCTAGAGTGGCGAAAATGTGAGTTTCAGGAAACCCCATATCCGGAATATATTATTGTCTTGTGGTATATTCTGGTTACAAAGTGTATCCTTCATCTTTGCAATTTAGATATGTTTCGGAATATGAAACACCTGGTATATGTAAATTTTCTGCCTTGGATATCTCTCAGGGTTATTAAAATCCTCTATCCATCTCTGATATAGGAGATCAATTCAAGTTCGATACCAGCAGAAGGATTTCAAATAAGGAACTTGGCTATCGATACGATACTTTAGATTGATAAGGGCTGTTTTATGATGAAGAGTATCTGTCATAAGGAAGGAGCATCCCTTGTTAGATACAGCCCGTCAAAGGGAGTACATTAAATTTGTATAACAATTTTTTTCACGAGCACCAAAAAAGTTACCATATTGAAATTAACCTAACGTTTCCTTATAGCAAAAAGATATTTATTCAGTTTTATTTTTTTTTACAGAGTTCTTGTTGAAACCCCTTTGATTCATGATATACAAAGTTATTTCATTAAATATCACCTGAATATTGTCTTATTACATTCTTGATAATCACAATTTAAAGAGCTTACATTGTATTCTGTGTGCATAGAATTTATGTCCTCTATTATCCCTTAATATGAACCCGTCCATTCAAAATTCTCAATATACCCATATTTTCCATATAAATCTACTAGCAATGTATTATTCCAAAACCACCATATCTGAACTGGAAATTTTTCACTCATATTCTCTGTAGGATATTCCATGCTGAACGCGTCCCAACTGATAACGTACAGATGCGATCAAATATGTCACCGAAGCAACCCCTACCTCATATATCATACATTCAGATAGGGGTCGAATATATCTATCCACCTAGAATGTATTTGGCTAGTCCGTGAGATTAACGGCGTACGATATGTTATGGGAAAGGTCTCGAGTCAAAGTTTATTGACATAGCGCTTCAACCCTTGCTACTACAATCCTCACCCCCAAATTTTGAATATGGAAGATGGAATACCTCATTTGAAAGGTATTTTTATACTGATTTCAGCACAGTAATTGTTTTTTCATTTTATGCATTAGTTCTCGAAATATTCTTAACTAAGTATTTGAAAATGAAGTGGTGTTTTCATGGCACTTGTAGTGTTTTTTTGTGAAAAATCGACATTTTGAGCTTCAAAACAACCATGACTGTGGCTTCCTTCCTCCAATCCACTGACATAGAAATCTTTAATCAAGATGTCGAACAAACAAAGCGTATTGCAAAGGAGCTCAATCTGGCTGAAACTCAATCTAAATTATCTTCGATATAATTTGCAGTATTTCCAATAATATGCGGTAACACTTGATCGATAGAAATCTCCAAAAAGTCCAAATACGTACATATCTCTAATCAGATTACCAGGTAAGAAAATCCAAATCATTAATGAAGCCACAGAAATATTCCAGTCCCAATTCGTGACACGATTTCCGACTTAATTATGAAGTGTTTTCTCAGTTGGCTTCAATGTTTTCATTTTGTTGATTATTGAATTCATATCTTTTTCAAAAAAATGAGAATCGGTGATTTTTTATTTATTACGAACAGATCATTAAGTTGGCTTACTGGTTCTTTGACATGTGAATTATTCTTAGTTTTGAAGTCAGACTTGTATGTGTTCTAATTCATTGTTCGACATGGTTTATTAAGTTGCAGAGCGGGTGGAAATAATTTCACTTTTTTTTGTAAACAATCAATAAGCGAATAGAACCGCAGAATTCATCAATCAACGACATTTAGATAAACTTGTTAATAGGAAGTATGTTTTGGAGTTAGTGTCAAAGTTTCAAGAAACTGGGTCCATGGCTAGTAAAAAACGAAACATGGAAAGAAATGAAGCAGCTGAAGTAGCTGTTCTTGGACAGATTGCTCTGAATCCAATGACGAGTACGAGGCAGCTAGCTTATGAATCTGGTTTTACACGAATTCAAATTGCAAATATTTTGAAGCATCATAAATTCCATCCTTACAAAATCCATCATTCACACGTACTAAACGAGGATGATTTTGACCGTCGTGTTGAATTTTGTGATACAATGAGTGAACGAGTAACTGCTAATCCCAATTATCTGTACAATGTTTCTCCGATGAGTGTTCGTTCTTTCGCAACGGCACAGTAAATCGACACAATTGTCGTTATTGGGCCGATGCTAATCCGACATTGTTCCACGAAGTTTATACTCAACAACCAGAAAAACTCAATGTTTGGGCTGGAATATTTGGTGACAATATTGTCGGACGGTTCTTTTAACCTGGTAATCTTACTGGAGATATGTATTTGGACACATTGATCCAATTTTGACGGAAATTATTGAAAACAATGCTGGAAATTGCTCCTACACACTACGCCTTACCAGGTCATCTATTTAGCAAGATAGAGAGAGTATTGCCAAGGGTATTCGAATTTGACCAAGGATTCTTCATCAGAAAGTCAAATGAAACCGATTGAGATCATTTTCGGTTCGGTTTCCGTGGAGAACAAACATTTGGGAAATAAATACCTCGCTGTTCCACTAGGCACTTGCGTCAAAAGCTGATCGACAACATTTTTACCATTAAAAAGTTTTTAGCTCACAAATACAAAAATACAGGGAAAGGGATAATCTCCACTATAATTGTTAAAAATGGTACAGAAACGTGAAAAGTCTCACGACAGACCGAATATTCGTCAATCAGAGCATTCGGTCGTCGGATAGTCCGGCATCTGTCACCCATTGTGAACGACAGTCAATACAGCTCGAACGCAAAGGTCGCCAATAATATCTAGAGTGGCGAAAATGTGAGTTTCCGGGAAACCCCATATCCGGAATATATTATTGAAATGCTGCAAAATAACAAGCACGTAATGGTTTGCAGGTTTTAATTCTAGCTTAAGTTTTCTTCAATGTAATTGAATAAAATATTATACTTGCCGTCTCGTGCTTCTACTCTTTGGCTTAATCAGAGCGAGGCAACTTTGAAATCAAGGTGTAAAAAATCGAAGAAGAGCAATAAGGGGTATTGCAGTAGGTGCTAACAACCAAAAAATAAATTGGATGTTAGCACCTACTGTGCAATAATTATTAAACTTATGTGGCTTTATCCGAAAATTCACGAGAAATGCGCGCAATAAATCCGTACATCCCCGTTGCAGCAGACAGAGTGGCATGTGGTGCAAACGAAAGTTGTGGGTCAAAAATCACTCCCAAGTCCGTCAACAACGCCGGACGCTCAAGCGAGTTACCATCCACAGTATAATTGAAAGGAATTACAATTACACTTCTTGACATTCAGATTCAATCGGTTTCTTTCGCACCATTCAACAACGCGCAGCAAATTGATGGAAACCCGCTGACAATCGAAGGCATCCCTCACCTTAAGGTACATTTTGAAATCATCGGCAAATAGCAGGCAGTTAACATCCACCACATCAGCCAAATCATTGATGAAATTTATGAAAAGCAGTGGTGCAAGGTTACTGCCCTGCGGCACTTCCGAAGTACTCGAAAATACCACAGACCGCACACCGTCGAACTCAACATATTGCCGCCGGTCAGACAAGTAGGATTGGAGCAAAAGCCAAATTGGGACAACTTCGTCAACAAAATTCCATGGTCTATTGAATCGAACGCTTTTGAAAAATCAGTATACAGGACATCGGCCTGGGATCTTCTCTCAATTATCTCAGAAACGAACTGTGCTATGCTAAGGAGGTTGGTAACTGTTGAACGGCCTTTGACAAAACCATGCTGAAAAGGTGTTATTCGATTACAGACTTGATTCAATAACTTATATGTCGGATCGGCGACAATAAAAACTATGCAAAATGTACCCACAGTTTATTCGTGTGATCGAACCATCTCCTACCGACATAACTTAAATGGTTTTTGATTGGAGCCATGTAGCCGGATTTTTTGTCGTTTCACATACGGTTTGAAAGATATTGGAGTTCTGGAATTCTCCGAATTTATTGTGTGGACGTGAGAGTTCGAAGTCGGCTCCCGAAATACGTCGGCAAGCATCCTTTTGTCCGTGACGAACTGAAAACGGCCGAGCTGAAGTTGATGAGGGATTCATGTATGCAGATTTAGAAGTTTGAATGAAACGAAATCTGAAGTATTTTGCTCAGTGGTTATGTTGGAGAGAGAATGAATTATAAATTTCATTGATTTTCGGCACAAGTATCCTCTATTTTTGAATGATTGTTTGAGCTATTACCATCATCTATTGTGGATGTAATGATTTCCGACGTTTCGATAAACATCTTCTATCTTTATCAAGGAGAAAAGTAAGAAACCTTTTGAAAATTATCAATTTTCAAAAAGTCAATATTGACAGAAGTCATGAAAGAAAATGAACGATGTTATATACTCATCTGTGATATGATGATCTTTTTAAGTTGGATCGAACTATCGGCGTCCAAACTTCTGGCAGATCTATAGATGGAGCACTTATGGAATCAGATGTTATTTTCATAAATGCTGCTTCTTTGATTTTTCTTCTTGCAAGTTTTTCTTCTTTGGATATTATTGATGCTTCATCCCATTTTATACGATGATTCTCATCTACAGAATGTTGGACCAACCTGGATTTGTCGCTGTCTAGTACTCGTAGAAGCTTCTGATGTTCAATATGACTTCTGTCATATTGACTTTTTGAAAATTGATAATTTTCAAAAGGTTTCTTACTTTTCTCCTTGATAAAGATAGAAGATGTCTATCGATACGTCGGAAATCATTATTACATCCACAATAGATGATGGTAATAGCCCAAACAATCATTCAAAACGAGCTCCATCATCAACAATATCTCGTCATCAACTATCCTCTATTTCTTACTATACTCGTTGAACATTGCATGCGCTTGACATCATCCCATAATCATAGCAAGATATTTCATTTACATTTGATTCCCCAAAACTCTTCCGCTGAAAACCCTATTTCAACGAAACGACGTCCAATCATTGTACGCTCCAAGGAGCAAATCTAACAAATCAAGGATTTTCAAGCCCCAGCGCATCCGCCTCCGTGCATCGACCGACGCATCGTCACTTAGGGACCAATTATAATATTTTATCGGGAAGAGCGATTGTGTTTAAGTCAGGAAAATGGTATTCCTATTCGTATTCGCGCGCTTGTTCCCAGTATAAAGTGAGTTTCTGACACGTGGAGAACTAAATATGGCGGTTTGAAAAAAAACACATGTACTTTCCAACATTTTAACACGAGAAATGATGCAGAATCGAAGACGACCGATCGGGGTCAACCTCACTTTTGCCTCATACGCGTTTGACAGGAACACAGAGATCGCATCACGGAGATTCCCAAAGTGATCGCTATCGGGAAATTCGGCCGTTACACGCTTAGAAAACAACGTCAGAAAAAAATTCAGAAAATCACTGACGTTAGGTCAGGAACCTTTGTTTACTTGTTCTAGATATTTTTTCTTTATTCTGGAACAGTGTGAAAATGAAACAACCACCACAATGAATGAAAACATTTATATCCCAAATTGAAAATATTCACTCACGGTTTCCTTTCAGTTATGTTCAGAGTTTGAATTCCCTTCTGTTAAAGACGAAGCATAAGTAGGCAAACCCAATTGAGTCCATTTTCAACTTGATATTACAGACATTTGGGCAGAACGATAGCCCGATGTTCTACTAGTTTTTGAACTAGAACAATGGGACAAAAACTGAGCTTAATTTAAATCGTTCGTATCCCTCTCACCTAGGTCATGTTCATACACTCAACTTCGTGTTCATTTGCAAACTTATTTTTCTGTTCAATAATAATATACAGGGTGGCCATTTGAAAACGAAACAGAGATTACAGACGAAATAAGTTTTTTCGATAGAAATGCTCGAACAGGTCGATTTCTGTTTCGAGGGGGACAACTTAAGATGTAGGTTACGGACGCATAGCTTGCTGCTACAACCCTCACCCCCAAATTTTGAATAGGGAAGATGGGGTGAGTGATACCTCATTTGAAAGGTATTTTTATACTGATTTCAGCACAGTAATTGTTATTTCATTTTATGCATTAGTTCTCGAAATATTCTCAACTAAGTATTGCTTCAAAACAACCATGACTGTGGCTTCCTTCCTCCAATCCACTGACATTGAAATCTTTAATCAAGATGTCGAACAAACAAAGCGTATTGCGAAGGAGCTCAATCTTGCTGAAACTCAATCTAAATCAAGTCTCGATTCAAAACTAAGAATAATTCACATGTCAAAGAACCAGTAAGCCAACTTAATGATCTGTTCGTAATAAATGAAAAATTATCGATTCTCATTTTCTTGAAAAAGATATGAATTCAATAATCAACAAAATGAAAACATATTGAAGCCAACTGGGAAAACTCTTCATAATTAAGTCGGAAATCGTTTAACGAATTGGGACTGGAATATTTCTGTGGCATCATTAATGATTTGATTTTCTTACCTGGTAATCTGATTACAGATATGTACGTATTTGGACTTTTTGAAGATTTCTATCGATCAAGTGTTACTGTATGTTATTGGAAATACTGCAAATTATATCGAAAATAATTTAGATTGAGTTTCAGCCAGATTGAGCTCCTTTGCAATACGCTTTGTTTGTTCGACATCTTGATTAAAGATTTCTATGTCAATGGATTGGAGGAAGGAAGCCACAGTCATGGTTGTTTTGAAGCTCAAAATGTCGATTTAAGTATTTATCAGCAATTATATAAAATTTGAGAAAAATAGTTTACACTTTTCATAAAAACACTTCATTTTCAAATACTTAGTTAAGAATATTTCGATAACTAATCCATAAAATGAAAAAACAATTACTGTGCTGAAATCAGTATAAAAATACCTTTCAAATGAGGTATCACTCACCCCATCTTCCTTATTCAAAATTTGGGGGTGAGGGTTATAGTAGCAAGGGTTGAAGCGCTATGCGTCCATAACCTACATCTTAAGTTGTCCCTCTCGAAACAGAAATCGACTTGTCCGAGCATTTCTATCGAAGAAATTTATTTCGTCTGCAATCTCGTCTGTTTCGTTTTCAAATGGCCACCCTGTATATGGCGCCTTTGCTCGAGCCTTGCATAAGATACCTGAAGTTGGAAATAAAAGAGAAAAACTACAGGCTAATGACCATAGTAGTCTATGCTTTTAAATGCTCAAACCTAATAAAAATAAAAATTTTTAATCATTTGGTTACTGCAACCTCGTTTATAATCTTCTCTTTTACGATGTGTGTTTTCACCATCATAAAAATGTCTATATATATGTGTGTATACATTGTCTGATCTTCCCTTATTTTCTCATATTTTTTATATGGCTCAAAGTCATGAAGACAAGATGGATATAAACTAATGTGACAGTCTGTACGCCGCTTTAATCGGAAAAGGTCAGAATAACAGATTTTTCAAGCACCAGCGCATTCGCCTTTTTGCTACATCCGACGCAACGTAACTTAGAGGCCAATTATAATATTTTATCACGAAAACCGATTGTGTTCCCGTCGGTAAAAGACTTTCTATCCTATTATTCTTTCCGTTCGATTTTTGCTCTGGTCCAGCAGATTTACTGTGCCGGAATTCGTTCCAGGTGCATGAAAGTTTACCTATTTGATTCGGTGGACTGTTTCTATGGATATGTGAAATCGAAATAGGAGCAGATGGTACGGCATATGTTATTTTGGATTCGAAACACGGAAATTGGTGCTGTTGAAGTTTGAAATGGCTATCAGAACCTAAAAGAGATGCAGACAATGTCATAATTTTTGTACTTCGAAATGTGAGGCGAAATCCGTGTGCTGAATTTCAAATTGGAATGCCAATTAGGCTGTTCTTGGTGAAACAATCTTCGATTGACTCAGTTGGGATGTGTATCTTAGAGGTTCAAAGATATACGTCGATATCAAAACGGTGTATCGAAATTTCACTTGATACTGTTGGGTTAGCTCAAAGTTAAAACACTATTCAACTACAAGAGTAAAGTGAGTTTATATATTTTATATTCTGGCAACCAAGACTGTTCTACGCCGGGAGTACGCTCTGATGCTGATTGAACACAACCAAGGGATTGCATCATTCTACATTATTTTCACTGAAATACACAGGCCAAAAAAAAAAAAATTTTTGGTGCCTAGAATTTTTGAGCTGAAAGCAGTTTTTCTGTATCAGCTCTAGATTTTTAGAAAATAATAATAATAATAAATAAAAATAAAAGACTGAAATTCAGAGTACCGATGGTTTGGAAAGAACCAAAAAATCACTTCGATGACTGTTATTTCTGCCTCGTGAATATTACTGAAATCAATCGAAATAACGGTAACAAGTGGACTTATGCAAATTTACTATCTGCAAGACGCCCTATCCCTCACTCAGAAGAAGTGCCAATTCCAACTTTTTAGCAGCTACCAGAACTCTGTGAGGACACATGTCTCTCTGATCAGAATTCTGACACTACTGAAGGTGACAGTGATTTTGAAATGATGTCATCAATTCCCCAATGTTTCAAGCAAGATTAGTTAAATGACCTCACTAGACATCTCAACCTGTCGAAAAAAGCTTCTGAATTACTAGGTTCCAGGTTGAAGGAAAATAATTTACTTGAACCAGGAAGGAAAATTACATTTTATCGCACAAGGCAGAAAGATCTGCTACCCTTTTTTCTCTTGTATTTTGCCATGCCATTAGAGAACTCCTGGTAAAAATGGGTCTTCCTGAACATTTTCCGGATGATTGTCGCTTATTTATTGACAGCTCAAAACGAAGTTTGAAATGTGTTGTTCTACATAATGGGAACAATTATGGCTCAATACCAATTGCTCACTCAACGAAAATGAAAGAGCAATATGACATCATAGCTTTGGTTTTGGAAAAAATAAAGTATCATGAACACCAATGGGTGATTTGTGTAGACTTAAAAATGGTAAACTTTCTCCTTGGACACCAAAGTGGCCACACCAAGTATCCTTGTTTCTTGTCCTCTGGGATAGCAGAGACAAAACGCAACACTGGGTTAGAAACGAGTGACCTAGAAGAGAAAAATTCTTTAGTTCCGCGAGAGAAAATCATGTTTCCACCCCTGCATATCAAGCTGGGTCTAATGAAGCAGTTTGTAAAGGCTCTTGATAAGAATGGATCATGCTTTGCATATATAGGGAAAAAATGCCTCAGCTGAGTAAGGAAAAAGTTAAAGCAGGAATATTTGATGGCCCACAAATAAGACAGCTGATTAAAGACCCTGACTTCATAAATTCAATGATTGAGATTGAACAAAATGCCTGATATTCATTTGTTTCAGTTGTCCAAAATTTTCTGGGTAAACACAAAGCTGAAAACTATGTTGAATTAGTCAATGAGATGCTGAATAATTTCAGATCATTTGGGTGTAACATGAGCACTATTTACACAGCCACTTAGACCGTTTTCCTGATAATTTAGGCGACATTAGTGAGGAGCAAGGTGAAAGATTTCACCAAGATATCAAATGTATGGAGGATCGCCATCAAGGAAGATGGGATACTCACATGATGGCAGATTACTGCTGGTCTTTAAAACGGGATTGTTCTAAAATACATTCAAGAATGTCGCGCAAAAAAAGTTTCCGAAATGTTTAGTGAGTAATTGGTTTAAATGATAACTTTTTCTGTTTTCTATAGTATATAATGAATAATATCTGTAATATTGTGTAATAAAATAAATTCCTTCATCAATTTGTTTCTTTAAACCATGTTTTTTTTTTGAAATAGTGTAATGTATAATTCACAAAAATGTTGATATCTCAAAAATTCGAGCTGACAGGCAAAAACTAACAGCATATTTGAATTCAGGGCATCAAATTCATATGAAATCACCTCCAAAATTTTCGGTACCAAAACCACTGTCGACCAGTGATATCAATAAAAATTTTCATGTTTTTCGATAGGGCATTCTCAACCCTGAAAAGAATCAATACGCCCAGGGTACAAACCAAACACTCATGCAGTAAATGTTATATGTCAATACCTCTTTCAGCGTTTTCCATATTCCAATATTTGTCTATAGGGTTCGAAGGAACAGGTGAAGATATATTCATAGTTTTTCAGGCAACATGGAGTGCATCCATTTATTTTTATCGAAAACGAAGAAAGGGCAGCATCGATGTATTCATGCTTTTCCAGAATAAATTCTCTTGAGGGACTTGATAGAATTTCGCTGTCTCGATATTTTATTTTCCCTCTGGGAAGAAAATATCGATTGTTTGGAATTTTATTCTGAAAAACTCGGGAAGCACTGTCGTTACTTAGTCCCTCTTGTTTAACCTCTTGCGACTAGTGATTCCAAGTTTGAAATCTCATCTTTATATTTGTTTGTCGACGACGTTGTCACGGTTTCAAAATTCCCGCTCCAGTTAGTACCTGCAAACCGAACTGGTGGCGTTAGTCGCAGTAGTTTGCCAGCTTATCTCGTACGTTTCGATGGACGCCGTTGTCGGTGGTCTTAGTCTGTCATCATGTGACGTAGGTTGTCAATGACATCGTTCTTCCCGCATATTTGGTTGAAATGTCCTGGAGTAATTAATCGCAATTTTGCGGATCTGAACAGGATTTTAACTGAAGCCCTGAGAGAAATCTTATCATGTTGGTTTGGTTTGTTCGTTGGTGAGATTTTTGCGCTTTAGCGGAGTGGCGTATTTGTTTGGAAGAACGACGTGGGATTGGTGAGTTAACCTATGTTTGTCACGAGGTATTTTAGATTTTTGTTCGTATTTTAGCATCATTCTGCTTCGAATTGGGAATTATTATTGTACCGTTGCGAGGTACCGCAGATTCTGAACTGTCTTTGAAGTCTTCGAGCTGTTTGTCTAGGCTGTCTTTGAATTACTGTCGAGCTGCCGTGGCAGCTGTCTTTGAGGACCTCCACCAGATTTCGCCATCTAAGATACCACACCTGTCGTCTACCCAGGGCGCATTACTGTGAGAAATTGTACTACGTTGGCCCAGGAATATATTTGAGCCCAGTTACTACTACTAAAAATAAAAATACTACTAAAAATTGGATAATGCAAATGAATATACAGGACATTTTTTGAGACGGACTTCAGCAACTCTTTCAACTGAGGCTGGTGCAGCATATGAAACGTTAAAAATACACGGAAGATGGAAGAGTGCATCTGCGGCGGAAGGTTACATAGAGCAGAGCATTTTTTCCAAAAACAAAATATCGACGATGATTGTGAATTCGGTAACAGATTCTCATGAATTCTCTAGTGGTTCTCTTGTGAACGAACTTCCAAGTACTTGTGGTCAAGTTTTCGCTCTTCAACTTTCGAAAACATCCCAAGATTCACGATTGAAGATTTTTCCCGGGAAATTCGAAAACTGCACTTTCAATTTTAATTAAGAAAGACTTTGTTTTCGTTTGTTGAGTTGTCGTTGTTTTAGTATTAAAATTCTGCGAAATAAATAATTTCTTTCTAGCTTATTTTGCTTCTCGCACAATGAGCGGGCGTTATGATCCATAATGTCCGCTAAAATGCCCACGGGCATAATGAGTGTATGCAACCCTTTCTAAGGTAAAATAAACATATAATGTACAAGTGAAAAATAAATAATATTTTTTTTCGAATGTGATTAATTTCCTTGTTTTTTGATATTGAAAATACCGTAGACAAATCGTAGAAACGTAGGTGCCAGTTAATTTGAGGAATTTTCTATTGACATGAATAAGGCATAGTTTCTGCACTCAATACCAATCAACTATTTTCTAACCTGTTCGAATTTGGTACCTTCACTTTATAGAATAAACGCCTAACGTGAACTAGTCCTGCCCTCCTTTCCTCTAAATCCGGATATTATCCTTAATTCCTCAACATATTTCCCAGGAAAACCATTAAGGGTCGGCACATGTCGGAGTATATTTCCCATGTTCCAACCACATCATGTCAATTGGACATGATTCAATTCTGGCCAATTTTCCGCCATCAACGACAATTTCGGCATTTCACCAGGTTGTTTTTTTGTTGCAGGGCCTGGAGCTGAAAGGTCAAATGGTCTTTTGTCCCGAATCTGACTCCATCCTGTTCGTCGGATCGCCGTTCCTTGATGGACTGGATGGACTGACTGGAAACGGCCTGTTCATTTCGGATATTCCGTTGCACGACGCAACCAGGGATGTCATTCTGGTTGGAGAGCAGGCCAGGGCTCAGGTTAGAATAGTTCTTTATATCGAATTATCTGAATCAACTCGTTGAATCGATAGCTAGTTAGGTCAGTGGGTGAACTCAACTTATTTGTTTAATGAGTGTTTCTCTGAATTTCAATAGAATACCAATAGACACTCAAGATGGCGACTGGTGAACAATTGCTTGTAGAACGCTCTGAGAGAATGCTCAGATCAAATAGCAAAGTGGATAAAGTTTGCGGTTACTGCAACAAAAAGTAACTGAAAGTGCAATCAAATGCAATGAAATATTCCACAATTCTTGCATGATGTTAGCGGCTGATAGGAAAAATGCAATATGCATACATGAGGCTAAGAATGAAGAACTGGGGAAACCGAGAACAAGCAGTATTCACTAATATGTAGACGAAAATTACCTAACTCAGGATGAGACTACATTATACCGAAGAACTTCTATATGAAACAAGGAAAAATAATACAATCTTGATCCAAAATAATGAATTTCTAATAATAAAAATCAAAACAATGCAGGAAAAGGTATGTCGAATCAAAAATTTGTAGCGGCACTCCGTCACTGACAGGGGAGTGTATAGGGATCTCTTGGCGGCACTCTATATAGCCACGCATAGCTTAATTCACAGCGCTTCAGTGGCCTAGAGGTTAGCACTCAAGTTTCTCACTGACTAGGTGCCGGGTTCAACTCCCAGCGGCTCCCTCAAACTTCTAACCCCTGCCTCTATGGCATGGCGCACACGCCAGAGACGAAACGCATGAGTAGGGATAATTCTTCCGATCCTACAAATTTGACATTTCTACATCAACAATCAACACCAATTCTGAAATAGAACAGACAAGTGAAGAGGAAGGTACACAGCAATTACGATACATTCCATTTAATATCGAAAACCATTATAAACTTTCTATCCAACAAATAAAGAGGCAATCACCGAATTTGACATCGGTGACAGGCAACTTTTCAAAACATCAGGTTGACCTCAATGTTCATCCTAAAGAAGATATAAATGAAAACAAACCGGATGACGGGGAAGTGGAAGAAAATGAATGGAAAACAGTAACAAAAAAATTAGAAAGCACTGACGTGAGGTCAGATTGCTTTGGCGCTCTTGTTGAGCTACTTGCGAGTAAATATTCAAACCATATCTATAGGCACTCTGATCACGTGAACAATAGTCTTTTCCCGTACTATGGGGCAATGTGATGCAAATATGAACGCCTAATCAACGAACAAACCTATATCTCAAATTAAAAATCACTACTCATAATTTTGCCCAAGTTTTGTTCGAAGCTATAATTCCCTTTTCCTAAAAACTTATGTCAGTGCTTTTCTGAATTTTGACAACGTATATTATTTCAGCCACCGAGATTGAATTCTATCTCTATGATTTCCCGTTATGAAAAATTTTGATTAATATTACGCCAACTGACACTGATTAATGAGCCCGTCATGTGTCACTCGAATATCGATCTATGATGGCCATTGTTCAAAGAAAGTCATCGGGACGTATGTCATTTCTCTTTTCTCTTAAGTAAATTAAAAAAATGATCATATCTTTAGATGGAAAAGAGCTACGACAATGAAATTTGGTGAAAACTAAGATATCGATCACCTCAATATATTCACGAATTTTTATTGAAATCCGAAAAATATCTTATGAGATAGTGAGAATTAAAAAATTTTTTTTTTGGGAATTTTTTTAAAATTTTCTAGTGTGACGATTTCTGCGAAATTTTGCGAACTGTTTTGTTGCAACCTCCCTCAACAAATATTTCAAGTATCAATTTGATCAGATGAATATTTTTATTTATTTATTTATTTATTTATTTATTTAAACATACAATTTGTACAATTTGTATGATATACGGGAAACCCCACAAACCAAGAAAGTATTCAAATTCACAATTACAAAAATTCTTAAACATAAATTTAAACCAAACAAAATCAGAACCTTGGATCGAATTTTTATTGAAAAATGACCGAAAACATAGAAATCCGAAAATATAATGCTCTTATGAGATAGTGCGGATTAATAAATTTTTTTGCTGCTCTTCGATCAAAATATGAGCAATTTTCCAAGGAATTTTTCAGGCGGAACAAGAATTTTTACTCGCTATACAATCTGCCACTAAGTGATTTACAGGACGCCCGCAAGTCTTTGTAGTCTTTAGCACCACCAGAAAGTCTATACTTTTATGTGCTCTCTTCTTACGAGCGTGACGATTTCTGCTGAAAACACAGACCCCATCAAACGACCAATCACAAGAAGACCGTTTTGTTGCAGCCTCCCTAATACCTCAATAATATTTCAAGTATCAATTTGATCGGATGAATATTCTAGTAGTTATTGAGGCCGCCGGCGCATTATAATACAAAATTTCAGATGCTCATAACTACTGGACCATCCGACGGATTTGGCCCAATAACGAAATTGACTGAGATAAGTGGACAATTAACCTATTCTGAAAATATGAAAACTCTAGCTTATCTGTTTTGGATGCTAGAGAGGATACGGCCGGCCGGACAAACTCAACTTTCGCCACAGATTCTTCATCGCGGAGTCGAACCCAATCAATTGAGACCATTTTCGGCTCGATATTCCAAAATTAAAGACATTCGGGCAAAATGATAGGCACTCTGTTCGAGTGAACAAGAGCGCCAAAAATAAAAATCTACAAAAAATATTGTAGGATCGAAGTGTTTCCCCTCCTTATGCTTTTCGTCCCTGGCGCACACATTTCGACTCATCAGTATGGGTTGTGTGCGTCATGCCATAGACGCAGGGGAGAAATTTGTGAGAGTGGGAGACGCCGGGAGTTGAACCGGCCCCTAGTCGGTATGAAACTTCTAGCGCTAACCATTCGAGTACCGAAGCGCTGAATATTGTTGCTATGTGGGGCTTAATGGCGTGTCGCCATATGAGATCCCTACAAAATAAAAGGTAACGCTATATGTACCGGTTC
This sequence comes from Micraspis discolor, assembly GCA_030674115.1. Classification (NCBI taxonomy): domain Eukaryota; kingdom Metazoa; phylum Arthropoda; class Insecta; order Coleoptera; family Coccinellidae; genus Micraspis; species Micraspis discolor. Next base: position 490,607 of record JARTUT010001760.1, on the reverse strand, counting down.
TAAAGTAGACACAGTTGTAGGTGGCATGAAAGGTGCTTGCCAAAAGAGGTGGGGATATGTGGGAAGAATAGCTGGAAATACTGTTTCAGAGCAGGATATTAAGGTTTATATAAAGCAAGACACGTACGTAAGTTGAACACTATAGAACAAAATTCAGATTTAAGCGTCGGTGTTGCGTCGGAGGAATTATTCAACAAGATCTATTCCTCACCTTTTTCGAAAATAAAATGTGCATGGAGACCAATAGTTGTCTGAATGATGTTCACACTAAGGCATATGTAATGACAGAAATTAAAATAACCCATTTGAACTCCATTAAACTATCAAACAACATAATCGTTGATGAAGAAGGAAAAATGAAACTAAATGTTCAATGTTTATCGAACAAATTTGACATTCTGGAGTTGTTTCCTACCGAAATTGGTCCTGATATTGTGTTTGTCGCCGAACACTGGTGCAATTCGCAAAATCTATTGATTGTTTTCACAATAAATTCCACTCTCATTTCATCAAATCTTTTGTGTATAACCTCATTGCTTCGTCAAATTCTTTTCTACATCATCAAGGGTCTAGTTGAATTGATTTTATTAAAAGCCTCTATTTCCGGATACGTTTATTGTTGCAGCATGAGTGAATATCCGTCGCATTCGATATATTTCAGGATATCTCCCTCTGCTCTGGACTCTGGAGCCATAATACGTCTCGTATCGCTTGTCGGGTGACTCCAAAAGCGATTTGTCAAAGTTGTCCCAGAGAAAACGACCTATATGTCAGATGATTCCATCAAAACTCCGATTAATCAGAGAAAGTTTGAGGGTGATAGTGGCCGAACCCTCGATTCGGGATCGAAAACAAGATAATGTTGGTTCTTACGAGTTGAATTACGCCTGATTAATTGATCTGAGAATTAGATGACGTGACAGAATCAGGAAGTTCATTCTTAATTCAAGCTCCTTTTTGGCGCTCTTGTTCACCCGAACAGAGTGACTATCATTTATTATTTATTTCATAACATGAACAAAATCATAGGACAAGAATATAGTTTTGTCAGTTTTTGAAGGATTGGGAATAAAATTTGAGTTGGACAATTTTTTAAACATTGTTTGGTTTATTCTACAATTATCTGTTATGATGCATAAAATTTCAAACCCACATTTCTGAACTTGGTCAATTACACAAGTTGCGAATGGAATAATTTCACTTCCGCTAATACTGTCAACTGGAACTAATTTTACAATTTCATGAAAATTCCCAAATGCTGAAGATATCATAAATGCTAAAACAGTTTTTGGCAAACTATCTCTGTTGGCAGCGTAACCAATCAAATTTTTGGAGCGGTAGTCCAATCTTGGTGTAATATAAATTTCGTCTATCAAAAGAACAACAACTTTTTCCCTAGGTGTTAAATTTGAGGATATACTTGATATATAATTATTGTTATGCATATCATTATTTGGAGAAACATTTAGGCCAGAAGATATTCTCTGTAAATATCTTTTATTAGGTAAAATGAAGAAACCTCTCAGAAGTTCATAGGTGGCATGAGAAGTTGTATGAATCAGAAAAGCCATAATAATTGTTGATGAAGAATATCTATTTTTCTTTAAGGTGATCTGTCGTAACTGATCGATTAAAATTTCGAGATTTTTTGAATGCGGTAAATTTTTTTCACACGATACAGTTAATGCTAGGTCCAAATATTTTAAACTTTCATCCATGAGATAATTAAATGATTCAGAAAATATTTCAGTTTCACTTCTAAAGTTTTCTTTGTATCTTGCCAAAATGTTCTCTAGTTGTGACCATCTGCTCAATTTCAAATCGAAAGGAAGAATCCACTTCAAATCATTGAAATTCAACTTGTTTTTACCCAGAAAAACTTGAACAACCATATTGTCATTAATTGAAATTTGAGTTTCAATCAGAAGTGAGTCCTGGTTTTCCTGAACTTTCAACTGATAAAAATAAATTTTATTTTCCGCTTTGTGAACTATCCAATTAATAAGTTCTAATTTATTAGAATATTCATTTAAAAGTTGATCGAAATTTTGAATAATGTCTAAAGTCTCAAATTGGTGAACAATTTCATTATGTAAATCAATATAATTTTGACGCCTTTCATCGGGAGTTTTTCTTGCAGAAACAGAAGGTTTAGAAAAATTGATGGAACTGCATTTTTATTTAATTTTGGATATCTGAGGACGTTCTTTCCAATCGTGCCATCTTTACGTTTGAATACATCATATCTAATGATTTCATTTTCTTGGAAATGAACTGAACAAACAGCTGAACAGGTGACCAATTTTTACGAGGTATAGCAGAGATCCATTTCATTCTTGAATCAGGTTCCTTAGGAAATTTAAAAATAGATATATACCTATTTTGTGAGTCGTAATTAGACTTACAACCTGTAACACAACAGCGACGAGGCATTTTCAATGTTTTTCTGGAGAGACAGGAAGAGTCAGAAACTTTGTACCAGATCACTACGTAAATTCACGCACTAATTCCCAGAATTGACACTGAGTCACACTTAAAAGTGATCAATTTCACAATATTTCAAAAATTCAAATGAACTTTATAAACACTAAACACTACATACTACACACACAGTACACAAAACCGGTAACAGGTGCAACTTAACCTAGAATCTTAAACTCCGACCTCCGACCTTCCCGATGCATTACGGGTCACGAGATCACCATCGCCAATAGAAATAGGACTCTCAGACAGCGTTGCCGCTTATTCTGTTCATGGCTTGAGTTGAAGATGGCTATGGCAGAGCATTTTTTCCAACAACAAAATATCGACGATGATTGTGAATTCGGTAACAGATTCTCATGAATTCTCTAGTGGTTCTCTTGTGAACGAACTTCCAAGTACATGTGGTCAAGTTTTCGCTCCTCAGGTTTCGAAAACATCCCAAGATTCACGATTGAAGTATTTTTCCGGGAAATTCGAAAACTGCACTTTTAATTTTAATTAAGAAAGACTTTGTTTTCGTTTGTTGAGTTGTCGTTGTTTTAGTATTAAAATTCTGCGAAATAAATAATTTCTTTCTAGCTTATTTTGCTTCTCGCACAACGAGCGGGCGTTATGATCCATAATGCCCGCTAAAATGCCCACGGGCATAATGAGTGTATTTATAGCAACCCTTTCTAAGGTAAAATAAACATATAATGTACAAGTGAAAAATAAAAAAATGAAAGAGTTCTCTTGTCACCAAATCTGAAAAACAGTATTTAATCGGTGCAAACACTTCCCTAGAATTGAGTATATGTGAATACCACAGGCACTAACAATAGCTTAGAAGTGATGTCTCTTACAACCAAGAATATTCCATTATTATTGATATCGCGATGTTGAAATCTTTATGTCGTCTCCTGAAAAAGAAAATAAATATTACTCTGGAGAAAACTTGACAGCCGACGATTACTTACCCAAGCGTAATGTTTATCAAGAGAGATCTGAGAAAGTGAGTAATGAAATTATTTTTCTTGAAATTCAGCTATCAAACATAACTTGCTTGATGTGTAACGTCGGATATAAATTGCTGTTTACTTTTTCCTAAGCTTTAGTAGGGAAGTGAGCATCAGAATTACGAGTTACAAATTGTTTTCTAGATTCCAAGCTACGGATTTGTGATACTGTTGTTGGAAGACGTAAGAGTTTGAGGAAGGGAGTACAAGAAACAGATCTCTTGATTTGATCAGCGAAATGAATCATCAATTGGATTCATTCTTCAGGAGATTTTGGTCAGCACTAACAGCTCGGGAGTTTTTTCTCTCTTATCCCTTAAGGGATACATTTTTTATGCCCTTTTGTTCTATAATAACTTTTGATATATTCATAATCACCAATTCACGTGATAAAAATTACTGAATAAAAAAAAGTAGCTTTATACTTCAAGTGATTTACACCGCCACCATCCCTGTATTATAACTGATGGTAACTCAAAACACCTTGAAATGACCAGTAGTTCTCACGCATGCGAATTAATTTGGATGTGTGAGAACTACTGGTCTTCAAGTTGCTCACATCGAATCAGGAAATAAAAAGACAAAACCAGAAAAAGAACTGAATACCAAAAAAACGTATCATATTCGTCTTAAATTTATAACCCATTCCAAGAAAGAATCGAAAACATCATGAATAGCCCTAAAACCATCTTGAAATTTATATATGGGACAACTATTGATGAGATGAGGTATTGCTTCTTCTGCTTCTCCACATTCACAACTTGCGCTAGGAACTGAGTTCCATCTAAATAGCATGCTATTGGTACGACCATGACCTGTTCTCAAATGATTAAGAACTGTCTAAATTTTTCTTGGAAGATCAAAACCAGGAACTTTTTCAGAAGGATCAGAAACGAGATACTTATTGAACATTTCGTAAGAGTTTCATAATTCTATCACTTTATCACTTATGTTGATATTGAAGAACGTATTATGCCAAAATGGTTTACGTGACTTCAATCTGGGAATTATATATTTAATTTGGAATGGCCATGGGTTCACCACTATCACCAATTTTAGCTGATTTATATATGGAAATTTTCGAACAGAAGGCATTAGAAAAATATGTACTTAAACCCAAACTGTGGAAAAGATATGTAGATGATACTTTCATTATTTGACAACATGGAAGAGACACTATAGATGGATTCCTTCAATATCTTAACAATCAAGAGGAATCAATTAAATTCACAATTGAAATCGAGAAGGACAGACAACTTCCATTCTTAGACGTACCTACTCGAACATAAACAAAATGGAATCCCAAAAACCATTGTGTATAAGAAGCCAACGAACACAGGACAATATCTACATTTTGATTCAAACCACCAACTAAACACTAAATTGGGAGTAGCAAAATGTTTATTTAATAGAACAATAAATATTTGTTGCACTGAAGAAGACCAAAATGAAGAAATAAATAACATCTCGAAAACTCTTAGAAGCAATGGCTACCCCAAAAAGATATTAAAAAAAGCTAGACGAACAAGAGAAAGTCAACCTGAACCAATAGATATAAATCAGACCATTAAAACCGTAATTCCTTATGTAAAAGGTTTGTCGGAGAAAATGAGAAGAATTGGAAATAGATACAACATAACGACTGCATTCAAAACTCAAGACACTATCAGAGCTAAACTTACAAAAGTTAAGCCTAATAATGAGTCACAAAGGACAAAGAACTGCATATATGAATCACCTTGCGAGTGCGGAAGATCTTACATCGGAGAAACTAAACGCCCTCTGAATGTACAGATAAAAGAACATCAGAAGCTTCTACGAGTAATAGACAGCGACAAATCCAGGTTGGTCCAACATGCTGTAGATGAGAATCATCGTATAAAATGGGATGAAGCATCAATAATATCCAAAGAAGAAAAACTTGCAAGAAGAAAAATCAAAGAAGCAGCATTTATGAAAATAACACCTGATTCCATAAGTGCTCCATCTATAGATCTGCCAGAAGTTTGGACGCCGATAGTTCGATCCAACTTAAAAAGATCATCATATCACAGATGAGTATATAACATCGTTCATTTTCTTTCATGACTTCTGTCAATTGACTTTTTGAAAATTGATAATTTTCAAAAAGTTTCTTAATTTTCTCCTTGATAAAGATAGAAGATGTCTATCGAAACGTCGGAAAACATTACATCCACAATAGATGATGGTAATAGCCCAAACAATCATTTAACCGATCTTGACAGAAAATACATTACCTATTCCAACGCGCATCACGTAAATGTAACCAAGTACCAATATGAGTGATGAAAATATTTCTCTTTATTTACTATGAATATTATTCTGGGTTGGGTATTAAACAAGGTATTAGACATCATCAATAATGAATACAAAAAATGGCAATTCAGATTTTGTAGTGAATGTAAGCCAAAATTGATCAGTGGTTAATGATGAGAACCACAGACTGAAGAGATTTCTCCAACCTTTTGTATAAATCAAATTTTATTCCAAAAGACAGTTGAGATTACCAGGTAGTTTGAAAAAATTTTATCAATTTAATATCTTGGAATATTTCATTCGTCTATTTTATAATTAAATTAATTCCACTATTTTGTATTGCAGGACGGCCTGAGAAGACGAATGGACAAACTAAAGAGTTCTATCGAGGAAGGAAACAGGGCCGTGGACAAGGAGAGAGAGAAAAATGTCAGCTTGTTGCACCTAATTTTTCCACCCGATATAGCAAAGAGGCTTTGGTTAGGTGAGGATAAGTAAATAGCGAATTGTGTCGCAGCCCGTCTTCACACTCCGCTATGTCCATTGTGATTGTTCAGTTAATAAAAATCTCTGTTTACACAGCCGGTTGCGACAGTCAACGATGTTTATCCGTTTCCTCGGTTTTATTGACGAAGATTAAACCACGAGGGTTGCTGTTTTATTTCATCTTTGACAACCCTAATGTAGCAATCTGCCAACTGACAGCTCTATTGTAAAGCTTGAAATTTTTGAGATTATACGGAGTTAGAACGTTTGAACATACTAGCCTATTTGTGTTGTATACAGAACCTTAAAAGATTCATCTCGCCCCAAAGTGTTAAAAAATAAACAGTATAAAAACGTGGAACAAATATATAATTATACTTAACAAGACAACACATAAACGAAGCACAGTACTACATCATGCCGGTTACTCTTGTTTCGGTCGAGCTTCCTCGACTATATATACATACAAGGAAGAACGATTTCGAGCAGTGCCTTTTCCGTGGAGCCATCTATCTGCTTTGGTAAGGTTGACACCCTGGCGACCTTTCTCCGGTTCGGGGCTTACTCTTGTGGCGCTCTCTGTGCGGTAGTCTTCTCATATTGTGGGAACAGATTAATTCCCACAGGGCGCGCCACCGTGACGAAGTGAAGAAGTAATCCCCACAAATTTTTTCAACGAGGAGGTACTCCTGCTTGTTTCAGCACTAGATGTAGAGGGCACGAAAAAAATAAGACGATATTGGGTGCTCCCTCTTAAAAAACTTTTCTGCAATCACAACTAATGATATGACCGCCTGGATCGTGAGTTAGTTTTGCCATACTGATCTTTGACTATTTGTCAAGTCCTGAAAATTCCATTTATAATTTGTCAAACTGAAATCCCTTCTTCTTTCAGGAGAAACGATAGAGGCGAAGACCCACGAAGACGTTACAATGCTTTTCAGCGATATAGTCGGATTCACTTCTATATGCTCCACAGCGACGCCAATGATGGTAATAAACATGTTGCAGGATCTCTACAATCAGTTCGACGTCTTCTGCGGACAGTTGGATGTGTATAAGGTGGGATATCACTCGTATTATTGTTTGGCAACTCTCATACACCGAATTTCGAAGATTTTTTTCTGTTCGCAATTCATTCATGCTAAATGCATGGAAGCGATAGTATTACATAATTCGAGTTGAAATCAGAGATGGGACGGTATTTCCATAATGCGATCTTGGTACGGTATTATATAGATAACAATAACAGTAACAATCATTTATTGAATTCCCATATATACAGAATATGTAGAAAGGAAAATAGATCATCCAAAAAAAAAATCTAAAATATTCGCTACAATATCCCTACAATAAAATTTTTCGATATTGTATGGCTCAAGCTTTAAAACAAAACGATATCGAGACTTCCCGAAAGACACATGACCATATAATCTTTGAACTTCTACTGGTAAACTGTTAAACAGTTCAATGCCCATGTACAATGGTCCCTGTTCAGTTAAAGACAAAGATCGCACCGGAAAAACAAATGGGTGCATTCTTCTAGTATTATTTTCATTTAAATGACTATAGAAATAATGCTATGTTTATGCATGTACATCAAGATCTTATATATGTACAGTCCATAGATAGTCAAAATGTTGTTTTGCTTGAACTTATTACGACATGATTCTCTGAAACCCTGAATTTATGGACTTCCAAAAATATATAAATCAGATATTCCTCTGAGACCAATAGTTTCTATCATTAATTCATTAAACAACACATTCAAATCAGTTCATAGCACAAATCCTCACGGAGGCCATCTCAGATTTTCACACGTATTCTGTGACCGTTTAATTTCAATTTAGCAAAGAAATTAACAATTACATGTTACCCTAAAGATATAAACTCTTGATTTAGTTTCAAGAATTATTCAGTCTGAGTGGTGCAGAGTAAGTCAAGTCACATCCATTGAAAAAACTTTATTCATGTCCATCATTAAATTTTCGTTTGATTCCAGCTATTTTGTGTGTAGAAGAGACTTCTATTCCCAAATTTTCGGATGTTCAATGGGTAGCAAACTCAGTCCCATCCTTGCCCAGATTGTCATGTCAACACTACTAAAACACTGCATCCCAATACTACTCTTCTTAGTTCCAATCGCTTACCAATATCTAGATGATCTTCTTTTTTCGATTCCTGAACACATGACTCTTGAGACTTCAATAATTTTGACAGTTTTGACCTACACATCCAATTTACAGTTGAAAAAGAAACTGACAATGGTATCCCATTCCTTGACACAAAAGTAGTCAGATCTGTAGATAACCAGATTAAATTAGACTGGAATCAAAAACCAACTTCATCAGGTCGATATATTAACTACAAATCCAATCATTCTTGGAATATAAAAACAAATCTTATAAAAGGAATGTTTCGAAGAATCAGAAATATTTGTCATCCCGAATTTTTAAACAATGCTGAAAGAAAATTATTCAATATATTCAAAGATAATGCTTATCTTTTGTTCAAAAATGTTTCCATTCTATTATAAAAGATCTCAATAATGAAGAACTTAGTTTGAATACCATTGTATCAAATAATATCCCATAGAAGCAAAGGAATATGTTAGCTTACCCTTCCTTCCAGACCTGACTCCAAAATTAACAAATATTTTCAAAGACATCAACAACATAAAATTTACCAAACACAATCCATTAATGGTAGGAAGCATATTTAATAAAATGAAAGATAATATAAATAAACTTTCCAAATCATACCTTATTTATCAAATTTCATGTAAAGATTGCAATGCGGTATATATTAGACAAACGTCACAAATAAAAAAAAATGCATTACCTTACACAAAAGTGACACCAGATTGGGACCTGAAAGGTGTGCATTAGCAAACCATTCATCAACCCTCGATCGTTCTTTCGATTTTGACGGTATAAAAATTTTATGTAAAATAATGACTATAATGAAGACTATTTATTATAGTATATTTATTTATACAAAGGAAAATAAGAACATCATCAACAAAAGAACAGATATTAAAAATTCAGATATTATCTATGAATACCTACTTCCTTTAGACGTCACTTAATTTAGTTCATCTATGATAATAAATTGTCAAATTTAATATTTCAAGTTCATGTCAATTATTCGAATAATCTTTTGTATGTAAGTAAGTTATTTTTTAATATTGTGCTCAATTTCTTATATTCATTATTTCCCCTATAGCATCCTGAAGAAGAACTGCAAAAAAGTTCGAAATATAGATGTTTTACAATTTTGATTATTGATCATTCCCGACATTGCCGAATACCCAAATAAAATTCATCTATATATATATTTATCTAACAGACGTGTTCAGTCCCGGCACATGCGACAGGCTACCTGAGACCCGTGTGATCCAGATGGTTTTTGCGTGTATATATGTGGAAAACCTGCTTTAAGAAAATATAACTCCTCAGGCAACTTTAGAGGGGAAAAAAAATTTTTCATTCAAAAAAGTAATATACTTGATTCACGTTTAGAATCCTGACATCCTAAACCGACTTTTCATTCCCACATATACGCCGACGGGATGTTCTCCAAACCTTTTCAATCCCTGCGGTGTTGTCAGATCGTTGGGACTGACCGCGTCGGTTAGTTATACCGCAAATAACTCTAATTGCATATATTATGTTGAGAACTGACTGACGAGGATCTTTTACTTTTTTCAGTAGAAGGTCACATGAAATGTATCCACTGAATTCTCCCAAAATCTATCGCTTCTAACAACTTATACAATGCCGATAGAGAGAATCGTCGTATAGAAGATTGCTTTATTTAATTCTTCGAACCGGACCGATAATCAAATAACTCATCTTCACTGGTATTTAAATCTTCATCAGAATCATCATTGAAGTTCATAAAAATCGGGTACAATTGCTCACGATATGTAAGAAATTTTCCGCATATAAAAGTTTTTTTCGATAACAACTGGCATATGAATCATATTTGAAAAACTATTACAATAGAAATTTCAATCTATCTCTAAAGGTTTTTGTTAAGGAAAATTTTCAATATTTTACGACATAATAATAATATAAAACTGCTTTCATTATTGAAAAACAAAAATTATGAGTAACATTTTTTACAATTTTGGGCTCAATATACACCAAATGATGTGTTTGAAAATTTCAGTAATTGAGAAATATTTGCAGTTTTTCAGTTTGTTTCCGATACTTGGTAAAAAAATTTGACGAAGGCGGATATTAATCTAGATCTTTAAGATATCATTTACGAAGAGAAACATCAGAGAGATAACTTCTTCAAATTACTCATTTTTATACCTGGATAACTAGAAGTATTCGGGCTTCAAGAAAATTCAACAGGTGTTAAAGTTTTTTAATGTTCAATGTTTCAAATAATTTAAGTTCTTCAAAAGTGCTTTATAGGCACTCGGAATGCCCTATTCCAAAGCTGTATCGGACAAAATTGTATTATTGGGATACAATTAAATGACCTTATTTATATCTTCATAAACCCAATCGATTGGAAATATTTTTGACTCGCTAGTCGAAAAGTTTATCTATTTTGGTAGAACAATAGCTTGATATTCTATTCGGAACAACCAAGCAAAAGTAATAAACCCAAATCTCATTAATATCCTGAAACCAAATGCAATAACCCTCGTAATTCTTTTAGGATTTATCAGGAAGATCGCATCAAACCGTTTGAAATTTGCATTTCTATGGGGATATCTCACTCTACCGAGACCAAGAAAGTTGTCATAAATGTGAAATTGTATTAAAAATTTAGTAAGCACTGACGTGAGGTCAGATTGCTTTGGCGCTCTTGTTGACCTACTTGCGAGTAAATATTCAAACCTTAACAAATCTATAAGCTCTCTGATCGGGTGAACAATAGTCTTTTTCCGTACTATGGGACAATGTGATGTAAATATGAAAGCCTAATGAATAAACAAACCTTTATCTCAATTTGAAAATAACTACTCATAATTTTCACCAAATTTTGTTCTATGCTTCTCCTAAAAACATACGTCATTGCTTTTCTGAGTTTTGACAACGCCATCAAATTCTTTCTCTATGTTTTTTGATTAATATTACGTCTGTGCTTTTCTGAATTTTGACAACGTCATCGACATCGAATTCTACCTCTATGAATTCTATGAAAACTTTCATGGATATTACGCCAACTGACACTGATATCTAGGTCCGCAAGTTGTCAAACGAATATCGATCTGTGATGGCAAATCTTTCAATGACAAAGCTCGGACTTCATGACATTTCTATTTTTCTCTTGAGTAAATGAAAAAAATGATCATATCTTCAGAAGGGGGAAAGCTACGACAATGAAATTTGAGAAGGAGTAAGATATCGGTAACCTCAATATATATACGGATTTTTATTTAAATCTTAATGAAGTCTTAGGAGATATTGAGTATTGAAATTTTTTTTTTTGGGAATTTTTTAAAAATTTTCTAGCGTGACAATTTCTGCGAAATTTTGCAAGCCGTTTCGCTTCAGCCTCCCTCAATAACATTCCAAGTATCAACTTGATCGGATCGATATTCTAGTAGTTATTGAGGAAACAAAATTTCAGATGCTCATAACTACTGAACCATCCGACGGATTTGGCCCAATAACGAACTTGACCGAGATATTTGGACAATTAACGTATTCTGAAAATATGAAAACTCTAGCTGAATTCTTTTGGATGCTAGAGAGGATACGGCCGGCCGGACAGACTCAACTTTCGCCACGAATTCTTCATCAGGGAGTCGAACCCAATCGATTGAGACCATTTTCGGCTCGATATTCCAAAATTACAGACATTCGGGCAAAATGATAGGCACTCTGTTCGGGTGAACAAGAGCGCCAAAAACAGAAATGGCTTAACATCTCATAATGATACCGTTGGCTTTTGTGACCAGCATGTTGGGATATATTGAATTTTAAAACTCCGCGTTACAGGCTAGAGCGCTGACCCTTGGACCCTGAGTAGGTAGATGATTAACAAGGGATAAATAGAGTTCAGTTTCACCCGTATTTATTCAAAATTTGAAAAATCATATTTCGGAATCTATTGGTTTGTCAAAGTCGAAAACTGTATTGGTGTATACGCCTGATAAAATTGCAACATGAAAAATTTTTCATTTGGAAAATTTTATTTTGTTACTTTGTTACGAAACTATTCTACCGATTTATCCGAATAACGAACTCAGCCGAGATATTTATAACTCAAATCTACTCTGAAAATTTCAACTCTAGCTCTATCATATTCACGGAAGTATTTGATATAAGATTTAAGATTGACGGAGTCTATACTCCTAGAGGATGTGATAATAATTATCTTTATCAGCGACTGAATTATCCAAGTTTATGTCTAAGAATAACTTTAGGATCAGTTATGGTTCTGTACAAAATCTTAAATAATAAAATCGACTGTGCCAAAATTCTCAGCAAATTAAATTTCCACCTACCATGTTTCAATTCGAGAAATACTTCAGTTTTTAAATGTGAAAGAGCTAGAACGAATATCCTGCGTAAGGTTCCAATAAGTTTAATGTGTAATAATTATATTATACTAGCTGTGCCTGTTGTGATATTTCTTCGTGCTCTCAACAAACTTTTATGAAAATTGCACTCGAACATCTGTCCGATTCATAGTAAAATTTTGATTTTGTGTAATATATGTATGTAGGTGGTTATGGAGCAGTTATTCTTAATAGTAACATTTATATCCTTGTATAGTGACTTGTCCTGTAAATGGATTTTCTGTTGGACAACAAAGCTATTATTATTATTATTAGAAATTTGGTTTTCAATATTGAAACTAGATTAAATTATGTGGAAAAGAAGTGATAAGAATCAGTATTTACTGAAAAATTGTAGTTAAGATTTGAAGATGACGAATGAGGAAAGCATTCAATTTCTAAAATCAATTCACCTTTAAATCTTAAATTCAGTAAACAAGCGAGGCAGAAATTTTTGCGCGCTTGTTCCTAGTTGAACAGCGAGCTCTCGTTTGTTCAAATGCCTGCAACTTTTGAATCTCGATAGATTGTCCAAATATCTGTGCCAAAAACGTCGGATAGTTCTGCATTAATTATGCACTTGGAATTTCGTTACCCCAACATTTCCTAACATACTTACATATCCACCAGTGGCGGCTCGTGACAATATAGTATGGTGAGGCACATATGAAAAAAAATTTAATAATGTAATTTGTTTATTCACAATAAAAGCAACCGAATCAATTAATTCATTTTGAATGGTTTTAGATGTACCAGAAATTACCGATTTACTGTTGGTAAAAAAGGGCTTGTCTTGGTTATTGTCTTTCTATAACAATATTCTGAATTCGGGATACTTTCCTTCCGAATTTCGTAAGGCTAAAATAATAGGGATTTTTAAACGAGGAAAAAATCCTTGCGATCCTAGTAGTTATCGACCCATCAGTTTATTGAGTGTTTCTTTCAAGATATTAGAAAGGCTAATCCTTTTTAGAATCGAATCTTCTATAGAAAATGCTTTACAAAATTTCCAGGGAGGCTTTAGGAAAAACAGAAATTGTTCGGATCAGGTTCTCAGCCTTACAACTTTCATAGAATCAGGCTTCAATGATAGGTTGAAAACAGGAGCTGCTTTCATCGATTTATCTTCGGCATATGACACTGTGTGGAAAGATGGATTAATGTTCAAACTCTATACCCATCTGAAATGTGGGAAAATGGTACGATTATTAGAAAATATGTTATCTGATAGAAGGTTTCGTGTTTTTATTGATAATAAGAGTAGCAACTTCAAAACATTGAAAAACGGTCTTCCTCAAGGATCAGTTTTAGCTTCTTTACTTTTTAATTTATATCTAAGTGATTTGCCCACTACATCATCTCAAAAATTTGTTTATGCTGACGACATTGCTATTGCTTACAACATTCGGATTTCCATACTCTGGAAAACATACTGTCATCTGATTTGGAAATTTTAAAGAATTATTTTATCGAGTGGCGATTATGTCCAAATCCCAACAAAACAGAGGTATCTTGTTTCCATCTGAATAATCATGAAAAATATAGAAAATTAGCTGTAACTTTCAATGATTCTCCTATCAAACATAATTTCTATCCAAAATACTTAGGAGTTAAATTAGATTCATCTCTCAATTACAAGGCTCATTTAAATGATCTGAGCCTAAAACTGAAAACAAGGAATAATATTGTTCAGAAATTAGCTGGATCGTCTTGGGTTGCTGATGCTTCCACTCTTTGCACAGCATCTCTAGCCCTAGTCTTTTCAGCAGCTGAGTATTGTTGCTCTGTTTGGTTTAATAGTGCACATACACAAAAAATTGATGCACAATTGAATACATCCATGAGAATAATTACTGGCACCATAAGATCAACACCGGTTCATTGGTTACCAGTATTGTCTAATATTGTCCCTCCCCATATTCGCAGACAGATTGCAGCTCTGAATTCTCAGAATAAATATCATTCTTTTCCCAATTTATTCCCAATTATTTCATATTTTCCACAAAATAGAAATCCCAGATTGAAGTTACGTAAACCATTATGGCATAATACGTTCTTCAATATGAACATAAGTGATAAAGAATTATGGAAGACTGAGTGGAACTCTTACGAAATGTTCAATAAGTATCTCGTTTCTGATCCTTCTGAAAAAGTTCCTGGTTTTGATCTTCCAAGAAAAATTTGGACAGTTCTTAATCGTTTGAGAACAGGTCATGGTCGTACCAATGGCATGCTATTCAAATGGAACTCAGTTCCAAGCGCAAGTTGTGAATGTGGAGAAGCAGAAGAAACAATACCGCATCTCATCAATAGTTGTCCCATATATAAATTTCAAGATGGTTTTAGGGCTATTCATGATGTTTCCAACTCTTTCTTGGAATGGGTTTTAAATTTCAAACGAATATGATACGTATTTTTGTTATTCAGTTCTTTTTTCTGCTTTTGTCTTTTTATTTCCAGATTCAATGTGAGCACCTTGAAGAAGTCTCTTTCTCCATCAATAGAAGATCACTCTTGAAGAAGTATCTTTCTCCATCAATAGAAGATCACTCTTGAAGAAAGAAGTCCCTGAAATAGATTTCAGCTTATTTTTGTATTTTCACACTTAGACGGGGAGCCAGGGTTTTTTTTACTGGGGTTTTTTCCCTAGGCTTTTATGTCATACGCCGAATTGTATGACACCCCGTCACTAACCCCTGATCTATATGCTTTATTGTTTGCTAACTGAATATTGTCAGCCAAAAGTTCAAAAGAATATATATATACTGTTGGTGTCATTTTCTAAAAAGGTTTTTAAATTCGTGTCAAATTTACTAACAAGAACTACCAATTCTTTGAAATTTCCGCGATTTAAAGACTCATTCGATTCATCGTGCCCCCTAAAAGGTAACTCTTGCATACAGAGGTGCATCGTAATATCTATAAAACTTCTGAGAATTTGTCGATTTTCTTTGAATCTAGCATTGAAATTTTCAATTTCTATTTGACGCGCATTGTCTATTGCTGTGGCGATATTTTGTTTTTGCTTTCTCATAACGGTAAGTTTGCAATTAAATGAAATATGCTGAGCACTTTTATTGTGTAGCCATAGACACCGAGATGAATTTTTCAAATCACTAAAACCACTTTTCGACCAAACTCTGTCGGAATTTCCATTAGTTGCTGAGAATAAAATGCACGGCCAACAAAATATTTTCTTCAAAGTAATACTTCCAGTAAGCCAGTCGTACTTGTCATACCACGTATTTTGGAATCCCCGATTTGATTTACCGACCCCACCACTAGACACTAGAGATTTACTCAAATTTGGAACAGGTGGCTTAACTTCCTTAATTAAATATAATTTATTATCATAAAAATGAGTCGAAAATGTTGATTATTTATTAAAAAATTAACAATATCACAAGTACACCGAATATGTTCCTTAGGAATTTCAAAAATTTACTATTACTAGATCCCGCTGAATCCATTTCGCGATCTGTTAATCACTTTCGATAAAAAAGATTTATATTTCAGAAAAAATTCACCTGAAAAAGATTATAATCATACTCAATACACAGCAAACGCGATACCACTAAATAACGACAAAGTGAAATAACCCTATTTCTCTATTTCCCGCTTGCCGATTAACTCGAATAAAATCCTGAGGCCAGCCTCTAATTCCTCGAGAAGCCGCCTTCAAAGCCGTAGATATGTTCTCATCGCTTCGACGCAGATAACCCTCTGGACATCGCAGAAACGAAACGATCTCAGATCGGCTAAGATCGCGCAGAGGCCAGCCTCGGATTAATCCTAGAACGGCTTTCCATTACGTTCTCGTAGGTCTTCGAAGTAAATAACACGCGAATTCAGTCAAAGAAGCCTGCGTTGGGCATGCCTCCAACCGTTTAGTCAAAGAGGATTTGATTTGTTATGAATATACAAGGAACGTGAGATTGGGAAAAATATTGAGGAAAAAGGGACGATGAAAGGGAATGAAGAAATATACGGTTCAGAATTTTTTTGATGAGGCACTGCCTCACCTGCCTCATAGGACAAGCCGCCACTGATATCCACCAGATTAACTTGTAACTAGGAAGATGTTCGGATAGCGTTTAAACGAAGAAGAAGAACTTGATATCTCGTAAGATATTCATCAGCATTAAGAATAAGCACGCTGATGCTCATGACCTCACGTCAGTGCTTATGTGAATTTTTTAAGATCAGTCCAATATTCTTGTACATTTCTCAATTAAAATTTTGTCCAGATTCATTTCATTTCGGTGAACATAAAAAAAATTCGGAAAAGTCATATTCAGAAAAATATCGAAAATTTTCCGTAACGACTCCCTATAAAGGGTGATTGATTTCCATGACTCTTATGAATATGATTCGTAAGTCAGTTGTAATCCAAAGAATGATAATAAAGTTTTTATGCGAAAAATTTTCCAGGTAGTTTTCTTCTAACGACGAGTTATTGTACCCCATTTTTATGACTTTCAACAATACTCGTTTGAAGAATGAAATATCAGTGAGATGAGATCATATTTTCGGTCCGCTTGGAAGAAATTAATAAACTATCTTCTGGAGGACGGTCCCCTATATCGGGTTTGTATAAGTTGTAGAAGAAAGAGAATTTCAGGTTTATACACAAGGAACAGCGTTGCCAGATTTAGGGATTGCTAACACCCCTGACCCCCTGATTATGATTCCATTGAAAAACGTTGTCAGACCCGGAGCCGGGTCTGACAACGTCACTTTTGGACCGAAAAGTCGGTAGAGTATACCGTTTTGGGTCTGTGCAGGCGGTCAAACAAATCTATAATAATATATATATATATATATTTCATCAACCTTGCCCACGATCTAACGTTCTTCAGTTTTCGCCCCTGTATAGAATATGTCATGACTATACGTCTTATCAAATCGTGTAAATATCGTAGATGTTTTGCTTGCGAACCGGCAACCATAAGGAGAGCTATTTTGAGCTTCTCATATTGACTTATTATGTTTTCTTCTTGCACTTGGTGTTAATTTTTTTTTAATTATTTTATTTTGTTTAATTTACTGTCAAAGTTGAATATTTTTTTTTGTAAGCACTTTCAATTTCCCATTCTGTAATAGGCCGCAGCTGTCGAATGGTGTACTGCTAAATAAGAAAAAATAAAACATAAAAAAATTAAAATAAATAAACTGAAATATTTTTCTCCTGAAAAAATAAATTTTTTCATAATCTCGACTCGACCTGCATAATTCAGCCACTTATATCGAGACAAAAAATACCGAATCTAGTTTACGACCCAAAAGTATATATACTTTTCCATAAACTCATTCTTGTACTTGACGAGAAATTTCAGATGCTGGAACTAGTGTAGAATTATCATTTGAGCAAATATCTTCATCTCTTACTGTTCTTCTTTTTAAAGTTTCAACAGAAATTTTCCCTCGTTTGTTCAAGGCAAAATTAGCTTTTAAAAAAGCTAAAAAGATCGGAGAATATCTCAATTTACACTAATAATTGTCAAATTGACAATACTACGAAAAATTTTGCGACGTTTAGTGAACGAGGCATAGTTCAGTCACATTGACACTCATTACTAAAAATTGATAATTTTTCTGATCTTGTCACCTCTTCAAAAGCTAAATTTCGCAATAAGAAATGATGGTTATTGCACAAATAAAAATTCTAAACTAATTTTTTTATATCATATATTAGTTTGATAGCCCAAATTGACGAAATATATAATTTTCTACAAATATCCATCATTATGATTGAA
Source organism: Micraspis discolor (assembly GCA_030674115.1). Taxonomy (NCBI): domain Eukaryota; kingdom Metazoa; phylum Arthropoda; class Insecta; order Coleoptera; family Coccinellidae; genus Micraspis; species Micraspis discolor. The sequence continues at coordinate 472,080 of JARTUT010001760.1, read as the reverse complement.
AGAATTTAATTGCATCATATTTACTGAGTAATAATGAAAGATGGTCTTCGAAAATTTGATATTTCTTGAAAATATGCATTTCCGGGAGTTTCATAATCAGGCCATTTATCTAATTATTTCTCTGTTTCCTAGAATAACAGAGGATGAAACCGCCTAAATTATCAGAATAACATGCCTTGTATACAATTTGAGTCCTAAAATATCTCTGCGCTTCATTTTCCATTAGTAGATAATTAGTGCATTACCATCGAATGAGCTAGAAATACGAGCATTTGGGTGGGATTGGTATTTTAATTGGAGCACTCAGGATATTGTTACACTTAATTAAATTTTACCGAATTGTGAAAAGCTATCATTTTTCTTTTAGCACATTGAATGTATTCTGAGCAAAGGTTTAAGCAACGAAATTTACCTCGGCGAAGGAGAAAAGATAAAGATAGAAGATGTCTATCAAAACGTCGGAAATCATTACATCCACAATAGATGATGGTAATAGCCCAAACAATCATTCAACACGAGCTCCATCATCAACAATATCTCGTCATCAAACAGGAAAGACTGGTCACTATGACGAACTGTCACAATATTAATTTGAATATTAACGTTAATTACCATTCTAATTAATTGTATTTTTCAATAAAATATCCCATAAATTCGTTTGTTTGTGATTTAATCGTTCCGGGAGTTTCGTCAATATTTAATCCCGGAGGGATTAAATGTGACACTTTAGTACCTGTCACAAGGGAGTGAAGTTGTCACTTTAGGCCCGGAAGTACGAAAAGTATTTTATCTGATCAATCTGTAATCAATCCTAACGAATAGTCATTTAGGACGAGCGCAAGCGAGTCCTAGAAGTCTATGAGTCCAAAAACCATTTTCAAGCGTGTTGCGTACAATATTTTTTCGGCAACCGTCTAGAATAACAAATCAATGAGACGACACATTTCTTTTTTATATATTTTAATTCTTATTTAAATTAAACAGAACAGAAAATATCACATATTAACAGAAACATTCTAATTCTTATTTATATTAATATTTATATTAAAATTCGAGCAATTACTGATATTGAAGGGATTCAATTTGTTTGAAATGCCTGGTATATTTAAATTCCTTTTGTTGAAGCCACAACAAGATGGCAAAGTTTCCGTTTCGCATCGATTATTTTCTTCTGGTGATTTTTGAATGGTCTTGGCAATTTTAATTTTGTTTTCAAGGGAATTATCTATATATCCTTCAGCCACATTGGTAGACTTCCAGCCACCGTGTCTCTTCAAATTTGTGATGTTTCCACATTTGTCAGCAAATAACGTCGCCGAAGTTCGACGAATGCTATGGCCTGTGTAATTTTTAGGTTTGGGTAAATGTAAAAACTCTGCGATTTTCATTCCGAGACTCCCGAAAGTGTGGATACCAACAGGCTGAATCGAACATTTTCCTTTTTTGTAATTCACGAATAATCTGTTGTGTGGAGTATGAGATGGCCGTAAAGATAAATATTGTCTATACAACAGCAGGTTTTCTTGCCCAATTACAACAAAAGTTCTCTCAATATGTGTTTTGGAATCCGGTATTTTCACAAGCAACATGTCTTCCTTATCGTTTATTAAATCAATCGACATTTTTGTCAGTTCTTCTCTTCTGCACGCGCCGGCTAACCCAATAATTGTTGCTACCTGAAAAGTAAGTTGATACTTTTATATCCTACAATCGTAATATTTTGTTAAAATCACCTTCAGCATTAGATATGTATCATTATCCGCTTCTCTAATGAATTTGCTGATCTGTTCACTTTATAATTTTGCATTGCTTCATCTCCATCATCTGAATTATATGTTCCGGTTGAGTCACATATTTCTATTGCTAGAAAGTGGTCCTGAATCACAAGTTTCTGTGCTTGGGGTGTGGTCCAAATCAGACGCCACTGTTGATTTAACGTTTACTGAGGCTGCAGGTACCGGGTGTCCTAAATTCGTTGTCTAGTGAGGGATTTCATAACCTTCTTTAATGTAACTCCTGAAGATCCCATTGTGTTGGCGTAGTAAACAAAATATAATTTTCACATAGCACTGAAAGTAAAATAGTAAATATAAAGCAAAACTACCGATAGATTCAAGCTCCATGTAAAAATATTCCGAGCAATCTTCTTAATTGAAGAAGAAGTCGAAGATCAATCACTCGTCAAACTTCCAGTGAGAGTCGAGCCCTATCTAGGCTTATTTGCTAAAGAAAAAAATTTTGATGCTTTCTGTGTAATCCGTTCCTCAGACAGTCGACGTTGCGTTTCCCAGATTCAGCCGATCCATTTGTCATTCTCGTGTTTTCATTAATTATCTTCTATCGCAATCCTCTTAATTGGAACAAGACAGAAAAAAGCGTTGGAATGGAGTTTGATATCGCAGGCTGGTGTTTTTAGATTTGCTGTGTTCCCTGGAATTTATTTTGATGTCGAATTCCGCTGAGAAGTCGATTAGGAGATTGGGAGTGTTGAAACTCTTGATTTATATATTAATTTATTACCTTCTATTTGATTATCTTGTGCTTTTGTAGTATAAATGATTTTTTATGTATTCTTGGATTTGATGCACCTTTTCTCGAATTTTAAATATTCTGTAGTTAGTACCTGCGTTTACCACCCTTACAACCATGGGGTAAACCAAATAAATAACTGGATAAGAGTCTTTATGCTAGTAGGAAACGTTAGATTAATTTCAATATTGTAACTTTTTTGGTGCTTGTGAAATAAATTGTTATACAAATTTTATGTACTCCCTTTGAGGGGCTGTATCTTAACAAGGGATGTTCCAATGAAGTTTCTTTATATGAATGATCCTTTCATTTTTTTTTGATGAGGAATCACCTCCTCAAATATTTTACACTTATTTAGTTACACCTTGTTTATCTTTATATATGTATATATATATATTTTGGAATTGCACACAAAAATCACGTTTTTAAAAAAACACAGGTTTATAAGCTGGAACAAGTTTATTTGTTAGCGGTCAAGATAATAATGAATAACCTCTAATTAATAAATCTATTCGTCGTCAAGACGAGCCTGGTACGAATATGCTGACATGCAGAACTAGCGGAAGGCTATCTCCTATTACAATAGGTCGTCTGCCTGTAGGAATGTCTAATACAATAGATTGTCTGCATGTCGGAATGCGTAATATTATATATAATTGAATAATGATTGCAGGATTTTGGACAAATTTAATATAATGAAAAATTTTACACATCCCCAACGTTTCGAATAGTTTGTAATTCTTTTTCAAGGCTATAAAGTCAAACAATTACTTAGGTATAAATGGAACACCTGTAGAGTCAATTTCTTTTCACCTCGTATTTTTTTCTTTGATAACGTTTCTTCAATTTGATAAAATTTTCTTCTTGTAAAGGGTTATCAAAATTTCAAATTATAGTTAAATTCAATTCAGACGTTTTGATATGAAATGTGTCGTCAATACGACAGTGAGTAAAAATATTTTGAATTAATTGCTGAAAATAGCTCAAACACGAATTTCCAGATCGTCACGTCCGACGTTCACAGAAATTTGTCGGATCATTCCAATTTCAATATTAACCCAAATCTAGAATAATATTTTGAAATTTCTTCAATTCATAGGATTCGTAAGAGCCCTGGTGAGGTATTCTCTTATAGTTTAACAGTCTACGATATGTATTTATGAAATTCAAAAATTTACACATCAACCAGTTTTGCAATCCCTAGCCAATTCATTTCACCCCTGTCGATTCCTACTCTGAAATGACAATTGTCGTTTACATTCTAATATTATGTAAATTCTTATGTCATATTCTAGACGTAAATCGGACCCACTTAGTTTATGTGTGAACGAATGGAACGAAATTCGAAGTAATCGGCGAGGCACTCTGATCATGGTTACACCTTCAGACATTTATCGAATAATATTTATTTTACCTTTGTGAAATTCACCAAACGCGAATAGATGGAGTTGAAACGATATTCCACTGCGAATCAATTATATACAGGCTGTCTCATATGCGTTGCCTATTTCTAACAGCTTCCTTCGATCGAGTTCTTTCGAGCTGTTTCTGCTTACGGCTTCTTAATTCAATAAAATATTTTCGATTCATATACAGGATGTCACATATGAGTTGTGCTTTCCTAGCGCTGACTTTCACCAGAGTTTTTCTCAAGTTTTCGTGTTTTTCCGCGTACGGGAGCTGATTTCAATAAAATGTCATATAGGGTGTGCAATTTACAATGAATTTGCGATCGATTGATATACAGGATGTGCAATTTACAAGTTCTTTCGGGATTTTTTGCGCGCTTTCGGTTTTTTGTGCTCTTTCGGGGTTTTCAGCTTTCCTTCGAGTTTAATTGGGCGCTTTTCGTGTTTCTTCAGGTCTTTTTATGTTTTCTCGGGTTCTTTCGTGTTTCTTCGCTTTCTTCCGTGTTTCTTCGAGTTCTTTCGAGTTTCTTTGCTTCCAACGGGTTTCTTTACTGTTTTTCGTGTTTCTGTGCGCTTCATTGATAGGCTTTATTGAATTACTGGCTTATGGATCTACTGGCATATAGATCTACGGGCCTATGGATCTACAGGCCTATGGATCTACTGGTTTACTAGTACTTATATTAAGTGAAACTAAAAGGTAGCAAAATCAGTTTTAAAAACATCAGACTACATCTAAAATTATGGTGGATGTACTTATCACAATTCTCTGGAACACTTGGAATCGCTGCGTGATCATATGGCACATCTCCACCCGTCGACATTTCGATCATATTTAACATGAAACGATTCCATTATGATTTTATGAATAATGCATTATTTAAGACAATCCGGACGATATCCAGCATAAACTGAAAGAAGGGTTCTCGTTTTTACATCCAAGGGCCTCTTATTTCTCGGAAGGATTTCACGCATCGCCAACGGCAAGTCGTTCATTTTCCGGCAGAATGTGTGACCCCAATGTTTCTGCTTGACCGCAAACGAACGAGAATATTCGCATGAGGCCTAATGTATTTTAACGCCATCGGACTGAGTGAGTACCTTCAGACCAGAGAATCGATTGCGGTTATTGGCTAGATCGAACGTTTAATACGCTGGAGTAAAGGCGAGATCGCAGGGTGTATAGAAAAGCATTCTTTCCCATGGGTCTTTCTTGGGAGCAGTAATCATATAGGAGGTCTGGTAGCATTATAGTGGAGCAGCCTATCTTCACAAAATATATACTAGCTGACAAAGAAACTGAATTATCCAGAGGGAGGTTTTTGAATTTTAATATTTTCTTGGAGGAACATAGCAAGGAGTAAATGTTCGAAAACTAAAAAAGATTTCTTATTTTATCATTACTTCTATGAATCCTGTTGTATTTCTAACCATAATTCAATTGGATGCAAATAATGTGTGACAACATCTAAAGAAAAGAAAACGTCAGAGTCCTCTTGTCGCCAAACCTGTAAAAAACATCGAATCAGTGTTTTTTATTTTTCTAGATATCTCAGTTTCTTTGAACAAAATGTCATAATCCTCATGCGTTAAGATGATAGGTACCATCGCAGATAACACAGGTTTTTGATTTAATTAAACTTTCAGTTTAATATTTGTCACTTCAAAATATAATACATTCTTTGATTATTTTTAATTCTCCATCTCTGTTTTTCGTAGAGCACCGTTTCAGACTGCAGGAAAAGAATTTTAGAAAAGTTCCTGAACTGCGAGCGAAGCGAGCACCGTAAAGTTCATAAGACGGACTTTCGTTAGGTGCTTTTCACACGCCTTTACGACCACGCTAACATTTTCAAAAAAATTATCTAAAACACCGATTTCCCGGTTTTTCGCGAAAGATGGTCCGGTAAAATTGAAAAAGGCTTTTTCCACGGACACGATCAGGAAAAGCCGTTTTCATACGTGCACTCCCCGAGAATCGGACGTTTGGATAGGGCTATTCGTATCTTCCAATCGCAATTAAAAATATTCCAAATTAATTGCTGAAAATAGCTTACTTCGGCTCAAACACAAATTTCCAGATCATCAGTCACGTCCGACGTTCACAGAACATTGTCACATAATTTAAATTACAATTTTAATCCATACTCCGTATAATATTTTGAAAATTCTTCAATTCATACGATTCGTAAGAACCCTGGTGAGGTATTCTCTTATAGTTTAACAGTCTACGATGTGTATTCAAGAAATTCAAAAATTTACCCAGCATAGAATCAGTTTTACAATCCCTAGCCAATTCATTTCACCCCTGTCGATTCCTACTCTAAATGACAATTGTCGTTGACATTCTAATCTTATATAGATTCTTATGTCATATTCTAGACGTAAATCGGACCCACTTAGTTTATGCGTGAACGAATGGAACGAAATTCGAAGTAATCGGCGAGGCACTCTGTTCATGGTTACACCTTTAGACCTTTATCGAATAATTATTATTTTACCTTTGTAAAATTAACCAAGCGCTAATCGATGGAGTTAAAACGATATTCTTTTGGTTTTTTTTTGGTGGAAAAAGCACCCACTGCGAATCAATTATATACAGGGTGTCTCATATGCGTTGCCTATTTCTAACAGCTACCTTCCACCGAGTTATTTCGGCTGTTTCTGCTTACGGCTTCTCAATTAGATGAAATATTTTCGATTCATACACAGGGTGTCACATCTGAGTTGCGCATTCGTAGCGCTGACTTACATCTGAGTTGCGCATTTGTAGCGCTGACTTTACCAGAGTTTTCTCAAGTTTTCGTGTTTTCCGCGCGTACGGGAGCTAATTTCAATAAAATGTCATACAGGGTGTGCAATTTACAATGAATTTACAATCGATTAATATACAGGGTGTGCAATTTACAAGGTCTTTCGGGATTTTTGGCGCTCTTTTGGTTTCTTTGTGCTCCTTCGTGGTATTTAGCTTTCCTTCGAGTTTTTTTGCGCGCTCTCAGTTTTTTGTGCTCCTTCGGGGTTTTTTAGGTTCCTTTGGATTTTTTGCGTTCTTTCGTGTTACTTCGGGTTCTTTCGTGTTTTTTCGCATTCTTTCGTATTTCATCTGGTTCTTTCGTGTTTCGTTCATGTTTTTTTCGCTTTCAACGGGGTTTTTTTGCGTTCCTTCGGGTTTTTTCGGGTTCCTTTGGGCTCTTTGCGATCTTTCATGTTTCTTGGCGTTTCTTCGCATTCTTTAGTGTTTCTTCGGGTCCTTTCGTGTTTTTTGCGTTCTTTTGTGTTTTTTCGCGTTCTTTCGTGTTTCTTCCAGTTCTTTCATGTTTTTTCTCTTTCAACGGGTTTTTTCTGGTTCCTTTGGGATTTTTGCGATCTTTCGTATTTCTTCACGTTCCTTCGCGTTCTTTCGTGTTTCTTCGGTTCCTTTCGTGTTTTCTCGCGTTCTTTTGTGTTTTTTCGAGTTCCTTTGCGTTTTTTCACGTCTCTCGTGTTTATTCGTGTTTCTTCCAGTTCTATCATGTTTTTTCGCTCTCAACGGTTTTTTTGCGTTCCTTCGGGTTTTTTTGCATTCCTTTGGGCCTTTTGCGTTCTTTCGTCTTTCTTCATTTTTTCTCACGTTCTTTCGTGTTTTTTCGCGTTCTTTCGTTTCCTTTCGTGTTTCTTCGCGTTCTTTCGAGTTTCTTTGCTTTCAACGGGTTTCTCTGCTCTGTTTCGTGTTACTGTGAGCTTCATTGATCTATGGTCTATATTGATCTATGGGCTTATTGAACTACTGGCTTATGGATCTACTGGCCTAAAGATCTACGGGCCTATAGATCCACTGGCTTACTAGTTTTGAATATTAAAAATCATTAGTTTCTTTCCGATACAACCTGTTTTGATCACGAAGTAAAATTGAACATCTTCATTTAGTGAAATTACTTGTAACTTCCAGGTCGAAACTATAGGAGATGCTTATTGCGTAGCTGGTGGACTTCACAAAGAGACAAATACGCATGCGATGCAAATAGCATGGATGGCTCTCAAAATGATTGATACTTGTTCAAAGCATCAAACGCATAGAGGAGAGCCCATAAAGGTGAGTAGGTATACAAGATGTGGCATACCAAATAGTTAGTGAATAGGCATATGATCTATAGTATTAAAGCGATAAGGGCGAAGCCAAGCATGAGGCCCGAAGGGCCGAACGCGGAGCAATCTTAATACGGATCGAAAGGGCGTATCCTCTTGTAGGAGAAGCGACCGCGAAACGCCCACCGGGCGCTCTTAAAGTGCCCGAAATTTTCAAACGAAAATCGCGAAATCGGCGATATCACCCAAAGGCGAAAAACGGGCACTCCCCCGAAGCGGGACAGGGGAGGTAGCTTTTTCTAGACGAAGAACGTCCCCGTGCCTGGCTAGGAGCTGAACCTCGTTATATGATGCATTTACAATTATTATTGTTATGCTTAAGTTCGTGTCAGCCTAAGTATCATGTATCAGGTGCTAGCAATCTTGTGAGTAAAATCTGCCGTTGTTTCTCATCCCGAAATTCCTGATTGTATGTGGGAATAAACAGAATCTTGTAATGCAAATGTATTACGAGATTCGCAGAAAGTTAAGGGTGCTTGCAGTTTCCAAACTCTGCAACGTCTCTATTCATACGAAATAATTGCGGGAACCGTACGAAACCGAAATCCCGAACGTCTTCGCCGACTTACAATCGAATATTGGAAATTGCTCGAACTTCCGGAACTCCATCGCCTTTAATTCCGAACTTGCGACAAAGTAAACACGATTTGCATTCTGAACGCACGCAGCGGAAGCTGGAAGGACCACCAGTCGTTTTCGGGCACATCATTTCGCCGTACAACCGATAGAATATGCCGCAAAGTTTATCGACACTCTATTACCGGGGGCTGAGTGAAGGATGAACGACGTATCGATCATCGTTAAGTGTCATCTACCAACGTGAATCTGTTTCTATCCAATATCGCTGTCGAAAAGAGAGGCCCGGGGTTGAGGAAGTCGGTATTTTGATGTCAGTATCGAAAATGCCGATGACAGTAGGGAAAAGTGGATATGTCTCAATAGTTCTCATCTGTTTGGCTATTGCTGCTTACGAGCGAACAAGGATACTCGGGGCATTTTCTTAAACGTACCAAAAATAAAGCTGACTAGGCAGAACTGACATCGAAATAAAATATATATCGTTATAATCATGATGAACTTTATACTAAGGGTAATGAGCAGAAAAAACATTGAAAATCCCAGAACCGATGTCAGGAGTGTTTCCTTTACTCTTGAACAGTGTGATACTAATTCAAACGCAACAATGAATGAGAAAACCTAAATCCCAAATAAGTTTTCTGCAGTTTTGTTCGAGGTTCCATTCCCTTCTTTTGAAAATCGACAAAAAGTATATAGGCATATCAACTAAAACATAAAGAGCATGTTCAAAAGATGAACATATTGATCTGGCGCACGGTATACGGTTTCATTCTTTTGATCATGCTGGGATTTGCTAGTATTATTCAATAGTGACATATTTTACGATATTCACTTCTACTTTTTATACACACTTGAATTATCCATGCATATGGCAGCAGATTCAGGAAAATTGATCTATTGGTGAACGACGTCTTCTTCATCATAATACCGGAATTTCGGACGGACAAACACATAAATTGAAATAGTTAATAGTTTCATTATAAACGTGATTAAGAACTTTAACAACTTCTGTTTTCATTTCAGATGAGAATCGGCATACATACTGGTTCCGTTTTGGCAGGTGTGGTTGGGGTGAAAATGCCTCGTTATTGCATGTTCGGCCATAACGTGACCATTGCCAATAAATTCGAGTCAGGCAGTGAACCCCTAAGGATAAACGTCAGTCCGACAACATACGAGTAAGTGGTTTTTTTTATATGAGGTTTATTAGCGTGCTCAACATTAGTCGTGCTGATTGACCTTTGCTTATTGAAATGTAGTAAAATGTTGCGTGTTTGACTTACACCCAGAATGACGAAATAATTACGTCAATTTGCCACTTTTATTGGAAATTAACCGATATCATACTCACTGACAACTGAAATCTTCAGTGAAAATCAATATACATTTTTTTCACTCTCATATAGCCACTCGGGGTGCCAAAGACGTTTGCACGTTTCACAATGTACAGTGTGCGGCAGAAGTCAGTTTACAATGTCTGGTATTCACGCATGAGAGTATCCTCGTCGGCCAGGGCGGAAAGAGGCAGCTCAAACGTAGCGAGTTGAGTTGTCCGCGTGTAGTAGTGTTTTTGTGTACGTTTACAGTGCGTTCGTTGCCTTCGAAAGAAGAACGTGTTTGTTTGCTCACTTCTTACGTTCGTTGACCGCATTTAGTGTAGCGGAGCCTTGAATGTGAAAGTTAGTATACCTTCATCGTTATTTTTACAAAAAAAAAGACGGGTTGCACTCCGGGAGTGCCGGCAGAAGTGAAAACTTGAATATTAACGTTGTGCATTTTTGATATTTTGGAATGGTTAGAGAATAATTTTGTATGAATTGCTTTCATTATCAGTATAAAAGTGCTATTATTTATGTGGTGGAATACAATATTCATTTATTGCGCTATCGTACACAAAAATGACAATAGGTTTGTTCGGGTGGCAGTTCCCAGTTGTACTGGGGTCACAGAGAACCAGGTTCTGTAACTCTTGGAATCGTCGCAAGTTGTTCTATGACACGAACGGGTGAGAACAGGTGGGAACAGATAATTTCAAAACGATTTCGTTAAGTGCATAGATAAGTGAAAGTAAGGTTATGTTGTACATCATGGACGTTGAACTCTAAATACACATAGGTATTCATATAGAGTTCAATGATCATGGATCATATCATGGATAGTGTTAAAAAGATATTGAATAAGTTATTGTGTTATTAATACGGTGGAAATACTTTAGAAATTACAAATATTAAAATTGAACAATTTTTTTTGTCATAAATAAATAAACATAAACATATCCATATAAATAACTGTAAATATAATTTATATGTAATGAAATATTTAAAGAAATGATTTAATTTAATTATAATTTGAAATTTCAATACATGTAGTAGTGGTCATCAGTGGAGAAATTATTTTTGTTAGTTCATATCTGGATAAACTGTGAATTTTTCTGTTATTTCATTGTAATTTTGGTGGAAACTGTGTACAGAAAATTTTATATAATAGAATTAGGTAATTGTATATGGAACTGGTGGCATTTGGGAAATAAATAAAAATATTTTCTAACAATTTTCATAGCTTTGTAATTATTTTTTAGATAAGAATTGTTTTAACAAGTCGTTGTGTTCTTCAAAGAGGTCATTCCTCCGTTTCCTTCCTAAATTTTCAATACATTTTGAGTGGTTAAAAAATAAAGATACTACAATCACGAAATAACAAAAATAAATATATAGTATATAAATACGAAATATCATATATATAAATAATATAAAATAATTATCTTACATACTTTGATCAACAATTATGCAATTGTTTTATTCATCTATTGCAAATGATCTTTCCTCTTCTTTGAGATAACAAACATTTTGAGAAGCTGTTATAACGAATTGATTAAAAATTTATACTCACACATCATCAAATATACTCAAAAACAGCTAGAACTACTGAAAATTTGAATCACCGATGATTTGAATTTACCCCTTCTTCTGTTGTACCTTGTACCATCTCTAGATCAGGAACCGTAAGAACAGTAACGAACAGTTCCGAAATCAAGTGTTCCGACCACACGAACGACAAGGAACTCCTGTTCCGTCCCAGACGAACGGGTGGGTACCACAAATTACCAAAAATTACAGTTCCGAACTGCCACGCGAACAAACCTAATTTATATTACATTAACATACACAAACATTCGCACAAGCGCCCTGCACCGCCTAAACGAAACAGCACACGCAGGCACGGTAAAAAGAGTGGGGGATATTATTCCCTCTCCTACTCCTCGATCTTACGCTTTTTCGATCAGCATCACGTGACCCTGACGCGAGTTTGGATGTTTTTACCCATACAAGAGAGTGCTCAGCGCCGCTAAAGAAGTTTTCACTTCAAAAATGTGATTTGATCTCGCAGCCATTTAAAGAAACTAAAGAATTGAATCTCTTGCAAGTGGCGAATACAATTCTATTCCACAAACTTACCCGAAAAAGAAAATAACATTTCCGTTGTTCGTTGGCAAAGCGAACAAATTTCCTCAACGCTCCATATACATCAATCTCCTGGAGGTATTTGTTCGGCGTCGAGAACAACCGGAAGCACAATAAATATTCTTAGAAAAACAATTATCATACCCTCAAAGACGAGTAGACTAGTCTCTGAGAATTCAAGACAAATGATGTGTTGCCTCAGCAAACGACATACGAAAAATAAGTCGGTGAAAATGCCAAGACTATTTATTTTTCTACTGAATGGAAAATAGTCAGAGGTAGCGTATTGCCCTAAACCATAGAATGATAAATAAGATGCAATTTTCAAATGCCTGAACTCTTTCTGTTGTTCCAATTGAAATGCTTTCAAGTGTCTGGAACAATGTGGAATTCATTTCAATTTCAGTTTGAAACAAACCCAGAAATGGGTTTGGAAATACCAGATAATTTTGAAGCTCGTGTGGTATTCGGGGGATTATTTTTCTGTCCCAAATGTCGGCCAATAGAATTGCGCCATGAGACGAAATGTACAGTTAACAAATAAGAATTTCATAATGAATAAAACAACATTTAATTAAGAATCAGGGTAGTGCAATTAAAAATACAATTGTTGTAAACATTGGTGCATGTTTTCTTCAAGTCAGAGTTATCGGTAATGGTCCCAGAAGAGGTAGATGGCATGAGGTTTATGCTGTTGATGGCATTTTCTGCAGTAGGCTCACTCCTTCGCAGTTTCTTGACAATTAATTCGTGGTGTTCCTGGTCGAGTTGGAGATACGGCTTGATGGAGTTACTGTTGGCATGTCCAGTTATTTTGATTATCTGCTGCTCTCCCAGGCCCGATTTCGCTAGATTGGAGACGGCTGTTGCACGACTGGAGTGATTGGTGATTACCAAGGTCAAGCTCAGCTTTTTGTGCTGACTCCTTAACCCACTTTGAAATCGTGTTTTGGCCTACTGGGGAATCCTTGTACCACCTAGCGCCTGGAACTTTATTCCAGAATGGATTTTGGGTCAGGAATAGTCTGTCGCTCTTGATATTGACATCTCTCTTCTCTCTCAATTTCTGGAACAGTCTCACTGGGCACTTGTCAGGGATTTCCCGATTCTCCACCAGCCACTTGCTGTCTGATAATTTTTTATCACCACCTTGTGTGGTCTTGCTGAAAAGTGGATTGTATTCAATTCTCCCAGTTGTTTCCCCGTCATTTCGCTGTTCTGCCTTGAAGTGATGTATTGACGCCATGCTGCCCTCACCACCTCTCCAAGCCAATTCCACTGATATTATCATGAATAATTTTTTCTGGAGGCCATCAGGAGTTTCCTCGTCCCAAACAGTGGTCATTGCATCCCAATCTTTTTCCTCCAACTCTGCTGCACTTGCCCTCCGTTTTTCCGGAATAGATTGTAAAGCCTTACGCTTGGCATCACGAGCTCCTCGAGCGGTCTTGAATGCAGCATCCGAAAATGGGTTGATTTTGATGTCGAAATCGTTCAAATACTTTTCTTGAAGTAATTTGGCAGTCTGATTCCACATTGTTTTTATTGTACCTTCCTTATAGTCTTCTCCATCCATTTTCTTCATATTGTAAGCGTAATCTTTCATAATGTTTGCCAATTGCGCTTCACTCGTTTCAGCACTCAATGTGTATTCCCTCTCAGTACAAAAAGTAGTAAATTGGTTCCAAACTGTTTTTTCTGCCTTCTCCGTATTAATGGGAACATTTCCTTCGACTTTTTATCGATGGTGGACAGAGAACAAACTCCAAATCGACTCATTTTCATGCAAAATCTCCAATTTTCACAATTGAATTCAACCTGTCAGTTTGACGTGTGCTTAATTTGACTGGATCATGTTTTGTTTATATATAGCAACTACCAGAGAAAATTTTCAAAAAATTATCAGTATAATACCATGTAGGTTGTACCACGTGACGTCGAATGGTGCAATTCTATTGGCCGACATTTGGGACAGAAAAATAATCAATCAAAATCAGCCGAAACCCAAACAAAATTGGTATGACTGAATAGGTATTTTCAATACCTTTCAAACGAGCTGTCACTTGCCATAGGGTCCCATTTAAAATTATTGGTCACAGTGGCCTTGTGACGTCATTTATGATTATTGCGTCACCTGTTATGAGCAGTTGAGAAGCCTACATCCGTTTATTTCCACCCTCCAAATTTCATTATTATAACTATACCCGTTCAAAAGATACGAGGGGGGAAGGGACTTTTGACTAGCACTGTATAATGGGACCACATAAATAGTTAAACTAACTGTGGTACGCAACACCAACCATAATCGATTGAGCAAAACAATAGGTCACTGTTGCACTCAGAACAAGACGCAGAAACATGTTATACAAGACCAAATAGTCTTCAAAATTATGCAATATCAAACGTACAAACTTTGATTAATAGTTTTGTTTGCTGACTCATCAATAACGCATGCATTTCATTGTCTGAACTGTATTGGGTACATAGATCTTCCTGGCTTTATGGCTGAAAAGCTTTCCAAACACATTTGCATCCTATGGGCTTCGCCATTATTCAGAAAAAACCGCATTGTTCCCTCTATTGAAATGAAAATCATCCCGATCATCTTTCAAGAAGAACATCCAGGCCGTCTATCCCTGAAGGGATCGATCATGACCGAGAAAAACTGATGGCTTTGGTTCGTGGGAGACAAATTGCGGTCCCGTCGTTTTCATGAAGGAATGGCGGGCCACAAAAGCGCATTACAAGAGACATAAAAATGCTAAAATATTCGCGGGGTAACGACTCGGAAACGAAGCGGGAACAAAATAACCGGATATTCATCATACCTTGGTTTTTCCCGCGGGAGCATTATGCATGAATTAGAGGACGGGAACTCACCAAATTTGAAATACGACCAGTGTTTCATCGGGTTCGCATGAAAATCATGAAGGCTAGAAAGTTATGTGGATGAAGATAGTTCCTGTTAATCTACTCTTTCGTTACTTTTGCTAGCCTGTTTTAGTTGATAAAAGTAGTAGAACAGCGAATTTCCGAATATCGAATCATTCATTCATTTCTTCTGGAATTCAAATATTATCGTCAAAAAATTTTTTTTGAGATCTCATGGAGAATTTTCAATATGAAAACGGATTCGACAAGTTGACAAAAACCTCGCAAAAATAAATTGATCGAATTAGATTATTTCCTAGCTTCAATATCTGTGACTACATCACATGAAGAAACTTCCATATTCCTCGTCTCTCTACGGAAATAGAATTTCTGCTCTATCATCTCGTGGATTCTCTACAGGAATATGTAATGTGACAATAATATATTTTGTTAAGATCCGGTATGAAATATACAGGGTGAGTCTTTGACCACTGCGTTAATTTTAACCATAGATTCTTTACGTCAAAAGAAACACTTTCTTCCTATATCATTTTTCCAAATTTGGCCCCGTTCAAAAGATATAGGGTGTTGAAATTTCATGAAAAAATTGCATTTTCACCTGTAATATTCAAACGACAATATCAATTGAAATGATCTCCTGTAGAAGGTTTTTGATAACAGTCATGCATATTTTGGCATCGTTAGATTCATTCCATTTCTTGTGGGTTTCTCACTACTACTCTACAGATTGGTTAAATTGCATGAAAAACAAATATCGTTGAACTAAAGGTCCGTATCTTGTACTTCCTGGAATCATTAGTCTTTTTGCAGATAAAATCATTCTCCATCTTTCCTCCTAAATTGCATCATTGAGATATTTGAAGTTGAAAGGAATTAAATCGATATAATTTTGTCCAAATTTTCTGATTTTCCCAAATCCAACTCTGTGCTGAAATGATTCAATAACAAGATTTGTTCAATGTTGCCATATTTTATGTCTATATTAAATATTTCTTCAAAAGGTTGGGGAAATCTCTCCAGTCTATGGTTCCACCACTAAAAACTAATAGATGAAATTAACCACTGAACAATTTTTGTCTTACATTCACTACAAAATCTGAATTGCCATTTGCTGTATTCATTATTAATGATGTCTAGCACCTTGTTTAATATTTAATCCAGAGTAATATTCCATAAGAAATAGAGAAACAGATTTCCTTCACTAACATAGGTACTTCGGTATATTCTCATGACCGTTGAAATAGGTAATGTATTTTCTGTCAGGACCTGTTGAATTGAAGACTTGTCTTTATGAAGAGCTGGTTCTTTATAGCTTCAGACTTTCAGGGTCCATCAAATTATATCTATTCTAACATAGGAATGCTTCAAATTAAGATCATATGAGTTTTAAAATCTTCGAATCCAGTCTCCTTGATTTATTTTGTAGGTTTATAGTTTTTTCACATATTTATTTCATACACCGATTCAACCTGGTACCTACACGAACTTAGGAGATAATAGAATTTGACTTAGTTTTAGTATTTCTGAATGTTTGTTATGATGCATGGTTAATTAAAATTCAATAAATATTGAAACTGGAAGCTATAGGTTCATAAACAAGAAAGATTAGAATAGAAATGTATTTTCTGACCATAATCATTTCATACTGAATTGAATAATTTCAAACTATCGAAATTATTATTATTATTTTATTATAATATTTTCCACATTTTTCAAATAACTGTTGACAGTTTCAAACAGAATCACAGCAAGGAACCACAGAACACTATTTTATTGGGAACAACCCACCACAGAGACGTTATTATAACATTTCAATGTGGTAATAATTCACTCTAGTTATTCTGAGAAAAATTATAACTGAAGATCGATAATGATTAAAGATATTATCTTTCATTTAAAAAAAACTTTGCAATTATTAATTTTTTTCTCTCCTGGGATTCGGTAATAAATTAATATTCTATGGTAAGGTATTAAAATTTGACATAATCTATGAATAACCATTATTCAATATTTCTGTTTTTGTTTACATAATTAAAACAGATATTCTGATTATAAAAACCAAAAATTTGTTCAGTTATTAATTATAGTTTAAACAGAATAGATTCTTACTAACGAAAAAACACGTAGTTGGTTTTTCAGAATCAAATGTAGGTGATCAAACCTAATTCCTTCAAGCAAATATATTTGCACACCTAAGTCTGAGAATTCTTGTAATCTATTCAAGTAATTTGTTATTGGGATTCAGTAGAGAAAATAATCATCAAGCAAAGTAACATCACTGTAAAATAATTATTCGTAGTGACATTATTCATTGTTGTTGAAGATTTCGAAAAAGATTGCCATATTTTTAACAGTCTCATAGACCTGTTCACTGGTCTCTGTCAAGGAGAAGAAACTTAAATAATATCAGTGTTTGGAAAATCATAGATGATATTTTCTGGCTTTGAGTGAAAAAAAAGCAATGTGACAACCTCTTGCCTTGGAAGTTTTCATAGAAATGATGGTTTTCATGATTTGGAAATCTTAAGAAGAAAATTACAAATGTATGATGATAACATCCAATAATTCTGAGGTTTTTTGGGAATTTCTCACTGGGAAGGGATGGTTTATAATCTTGAAGTAGAAAGAAATTATAGTAAACAGCAAAAATATTTTTATGGTGTTGAATTTTTTTTACCAGAAAATTAGTATTTTGTATCTTCCTTCTGGATATGGACCTAATCGGATGAAACATGAGTGAGTGAATCATTTCTTATAGGGAAAATAATGTTTTTAAACAATTCAGATTCAATAGTGGATGCTGTGGAAGGTATTTTTCATTCAAACTAAACTGGACTACAGAGGGGTATTTGCCCAATGTGAAAACTTAAAATGCTTATAACTTTTCAGCGCAGCTGAATATAGAAAAACCGTAATGGAAAAAGTGTTTTTTTGATCTCAAGAACCTATGGTTAAAATTAATGCAGTGGTCAAAGACTCACCCTGTATATAAAGTAGTTCTATTCAAGATTTCAAAGCTGGTTGTCTCTTCCGGTATGACTAAAATAGATATTTTACTGACAATATTTCGGTATGATTTGCCCTGCTGAAAAAACTGTAGTGAGTCAAGTTTCATAAATGTATGATAATAAAAAGATGAAGAAAAATACACTCCTGTAGAAAATTGAATTGCCTTTCCAACTAGGTGCTGTTGGACCCCTTTTTCCTATTGAAAAATGAGAGATGTTAGGGGTTGCGGCAAAAGTTTTAATGATATCAAACTCATTGAAACTCCCTTATTTGTGCCCCTTTCAACAATATTCGATTCGTTGTGGCCACAGTATATATTGATAATAATATGATACATAGTAAGGTCTAGCGCCTAAACCAATCAACCGATTTGCATCAAATTTTTTTTAAATTAACAGTAGGCATCTAAACTGATGCAGAAAAATAATAACAAGTGCCAAACATCTATAATTTCTCTAAAAAACACAAAAAATTTAAAAATTAAGGGTGTTTGGCATGTTTTTGCTGTAGATGGCGCCACCGCTTAACAAATTTTTACTGATATGGGCTTAAATTACTTCTTCTTGCACTCCAAGTCACCATTACCGTCATATAACTCATTAAAAACATTTGTAGTGTAGTGAATATTTGTGAATAAAATAATTTGTGAATTTGCAATAGTTAAAAATTTCAAATTTTGTTATTTGAATAAAATTGAAAGTTGAACTATTAAATCGAGTTAAAAAAAGTTCAAGAGTACTACCTGAGTTGGTCAGAAAGTGAGCATTTGGATAATTTTATAACAATTTATATTTTATATAACGTGCTTGAAAATATAAGATGGAAACTGCGATTTTGAAAAAGTTTCATTTTAAAAGTAATTTTCAAACTTAATAACGTTCAATAATTATAATAAATATCTATAATTTCTCTAAAAAAACACAAAAAACTTGAAAATTAATGATGTTTGGCATGTTTTCGCTGTAGATGGCGCCACCGCCCAACAAATCAAAATTGACTTCGCCCATGGTTCTGCAATTTAAGCTTCGACTTTCAAAGAGGAAAAACGTGTTTTGACGAGCTTATTTTAATTTCCAAACCTACCGAGTAAGTTAATTTAGAAAATTATAATTGAAAAAGATAGTGAAAACCCAAATTTAGATGGTAATTCTCCATTTTTGGGTAAAAATTGAAAACGGGTCACGTCCCATTTTTCAATTTTTAGTTAGGTCCAGTGTAAAATTTTAAAATTTTAATTTACAATGGAGGCACGACGACGTGGCAGACCAGTGGGTTCTTAAAACGCTACCCGGACAACCCGAACTGAAAGAAACCGACGCCGCCGCGTTCATAACAATAATTACGCAATGCGATCAGTATTTGTAGCGAGAAGGGCTCCGGTTGAAGACGAAATTCCCGCGTTTTCTGTCGGCGAAATGAGCGAATCTTGTCAATTTTGCATTTTAGGGGTGAAAAAGGGCTAAATGGATTCAGCCAGTTGTCACCAAACCCACTCGGCTCCAGAGAGTGCACAAAGTACTTCCTCGGCTAGCTCTAGAGCTGAGACTACTTATAAAGAGGCGCCACTCTCTTTTATGATAATACAAAGGAAAAAAAAAGAGGAAAGTACACTAAAGATCTCAGGGTCGCAAAAGAGAGAAAATAACGAACGCACTCTCAGGATGCCAAACGAGCTCGATCACACAAGCGGGAGGTAGTGGCTGGTAGAAAGAATATAGAGCAATTATTTAATAATATAATGAGCCCAAAGGAAATAAACAAGGTCCCTCAAACGAGGATATATCTTACAGAAGGTAGATCACTAACTAGTTCTTACTTCACAACCCGAATATTCGATATAATGCTTTATCTCTTACTAAACAAACAGTAATATCACCCCTAGGTATATACTTAGAGCCTCGATGGTAATCGTTACAAATAGCTCTTTACTTATATCTAAGCGACCTTCTCGATAGGTCGGGTTTTATGTACTAAACAGTATTCACTGAATTGAGCTTCTTTGATACTAATCAAGCTTAACTAAATTCTACAGACTAACCTTCTATAACAGTCTAGGTCGTGGCTTGACTGAAGTACAAAAGGATATAGTTTCTCAACCCATAATCCCACAGTCTCCTAGATGGAAACTGGGCTCAAATATATTCCTGGGCCAACGTAGTACAATTTCTCACAGTAATGCGCCCTGGGTAGACGACAGGTGTGGTATCTTAGATGGCGAAATCTGGTGGAGGTCCCCAAAGACAGCTCCCACGGCAGTTCGACGGTAATTCAAGACAGCCTAGACAAACAGCTCGAAGACTTCAAAGACAGTTCAGAATCACCTCGCAACGGTACAATAATAATTCCCAATTCGAAGCAGAATGATGCTAAAAATACGAACAAAAATCTAAAATACCTCGTGACAAACATAGGTTAACCCACCAATCCCACGTCGTTTTCCAAACAAATACGCCACTCCGCTAAAGCGCAAAAATCTCACCAACGAACAAACCAAACCAACATGATAAGATTTCTCTCAGGGCTTCAGTTAAAATCCTGTTCAGATCCGCAAAATTGCGATTAATTATTCCAGGATATTTCAACCAAATATATGCCGGAAGAACGACGTAATTGACAACCTACGTCACATGCACAGAACAGGACTATCGACAACCGTCCATTGAAACGTAGGTGATAAGCTGGTAAACTACTGCGACTAACGCCACCAGTTCGGTTGGCAGGTACTAACTGGAGCGGGAATTTTGAAACCGTGACACAGTGCTGCCAGAAAGGCAAAGTTGCAATGAGCGAGCAGATGCAATTGAAAGAAGTACCAGCTTTGCTCAGAGAACTTTACACAGGAACAGACGGAGAATCGAAGAATTTCCAAAACAAACCCATTTCTTTTTCGCGCGTTCCACGTTTTCTTTCTGCAGTTGCTCCAATTGCCTCTGCTCTTCTTTTTTTTTGCTTTTTTTTCAGAAGGCTGTTTTGAAATCGCCGCTGTTGGCGTTTCAGTTGGGCGTCGGAAAGTTTTTTGGGCATTTTTTAAACACGTCTTCACTCGATGTAAACTAGACACAAAATGACATGAACGGCTGCTTATAGCTATTGCTAATAACGACCGCACGCTTCCTTACTTGCGCCCGTGGCGACACGGGCTTTTCCACTAGTATATTGATAATATTTGATTGAGCATCAGATGCTTTCAAGCCGCAAAATTTTTCGGTTCAATAATGTCGCAATAATCTTATATTGATCCTTTGTTTCAGACGTCTGGAACAGACATCCAACTACAGCTTTGAGGCTCGTGACAGATCGTTTCTTCCAGCCGGCTTTCCAAATCACATTCCAGGCACATGTCACTTTCTTCTAGGATACAATCATCCTTCTGCTCCTTCTGATTCGTCCTTGAACCAGCGGATAGAACAAGGACTGAAGGATATCGGCCTCAACTGTGAACTGTCTTGAATAAATTCTTAATTTAGGAAATGGAACCGATCGTTTCTTACTAATCGGCTTTCTTGTATAGAGATGTATGGGATACAGGTAGAGGTTCTGAGATTGGTTTTGATCGCCTATATGCGATAGTGGACGTAGATGGTCCAAGAATTCACCGCGGCTTAAAACGGCTATTGGTTGAATGTGGATTTTTCTCTAACAACCCCCACGCAATTTGAATATTCCTTGCAGTGTGGATGTATACAGGGTGTGTCATTGATAAATGAACCTAAACAAGAGCTACCATAAGTAAGTTCAAAAACCGACATATCGAGCTTCGTGTCTGGGTTTTCGACTCCATACGGTATTGAAACCCACTTATGCTTACTATAGGTTGTTTTCGAGTGTTGCCTGTTTTTCATATTTTATACCGTTTGAATTTCCCTTGGACTTCCACAAATATAACATGACTAAAGAAAGTGAAATCGATTCTACCGTTCCCGATTTATGTGAGACTTATAAACAGCAATCTTTTTTTGCGAGCTTTTATTTATAATGAAATGAGAAAACAGGTTCAGACCTGAACGCTCCTGAATTTCTATTCCAAAATAGATCTACAGACTTGAATATGAAATTGTGTGTATCAAAATCAACCCTTGGAACCTCAACTCTGATTTGAAAAAGCACGGAATACCGCTTGAAGCTCTCTTCTCAATGTTCGCCTTCAACATTTTATGTAAAAATGATTGTATGCGTTAAGAGGAAAGGAAAATAAATGGAGGGGAAAAACGATCGCTTTATACGACTGTACAAAATAATCAAGAACCAAAAATTGCTTAGCAATATTTTCTAGTAGAATAGTTAAACTTTGAAACATTTTTTATTGACGATGAATTATTTGAGAGTATATCTCGAACGAATTCAGGTATCTTGTATATTCAACTAAATAAACATAATGATCTCGTTCGTTCTTTCGGATTCAGAAGTGATTCGAAGTGGTCGGTGAAAACTTAATAATCTGCTTTCAAGCACTAGACTCAAAAGACACAATTCTAATGAAATTAAGTATTATAAGTTGATGAATGTTTCTATATAGTGTTGTGAAATTATTACTTTATACATCTATTCCTATTCAAAGTATATTCTTGTCAAGCTTAAACTTTGAAACCTGAAGCAATTGTTCTAAATTTTGGAGGTAGTTTCGTGAAACTCGCTAAAGCTTAAAGCTGAAGGAGCTAGGACGGCTAGAAGTAGATAAGAAAAATTGTTTAATTCTTTAATTTCGATCCTGAAATATTATACTATGTTGGGGATCATTGCACGAAGGCTTTTGTTGAACCAATTTTAATCTAAAACGAAGACTGAATGAAGAAGTTACACTTTATCTGCAATAAACTTGTTTCCTCATATTCTTAAACACATTATTGTAAAAAACTTTTTCACTCGTTCATGTATCTGTAAATAATAATTTTGTCAAGATCTGTTGAAGTTTCTTAGATTAATCCTTCAAATGGTCGAATAAATGTACACGTTATGTTAATAAAATTTATTCTTTATCATGACTTTCAATGTTTTCTTCTTCTTCTTCTCGAAGATGAAAGCAAATCCTTTGGACATAATAGGACTTTCAGGAACACATTGGTGATCAGAGATAATTTTTCACAGTCCCATTCATTCTCTCGACCATGTCATCTGACTGTGGATGGAGAGCGGTTGTTTTGCTTTTCTTGATGCCTGGCAACTCGCATAGGTTCTGAAACCAGCTGGAATCAAAGTTTCGTGTGGAGGAAACTCCGTTGGCATAACGAATCTACAGAACATCTCCTTGGCCAATATATTGCGGAATAGCGTAAGCTTCCACCCATAGTCCATAGGAACAAAGATGTACTTCCTTTCCTCTTCAGTCTCTTGAAACGGACCAGCTATATCTATTGCTACGCGTGCCATTGAGCTACTAATGATATACTGCTTCATTATTGAGGATCTACGACTACATCTCGGGACATTAACTGAAGCACACAGTCCACAAAGGCTGAATTTCAGCACCAACCCTTCACATCCCCTCATATTTAACCCAATAGAAATGCTCTAGAATTTTTTCTAGGGTCTTCTTGAAGCTGAAATGCCCATTAGAGGTCCCATCGTGTCTTCTACAATACCTCTTGTGTGTTAATCCTAGGGATTACAACCTGGTTTATACACCATTCGTTCCCCTTCAGCAGCCCATTTTCTATTAGGAGGGAGTCCCACTATGTCAAATATGATTTGACCCGAAAACTCATCTGGTACAGTTCTCCCCATCCAGTTCAACGACCCTACACTTTCTATCCCAAACCCTATTTTAGCTCTGGGTCGTTTTCTTGGGTTCATCTCAGGTGAGCTGGAATCCAGTTCTCATCAGTAATTGTGCACTTCTTGTCCACCAACCTTCTACAGTGTTTGCAGTTCATTGGGCATGCCCTTCTAGACATGTCAGCGTTTCCTTGGGACTTACCTGCACGATGCCCAATTGTACTCCTGAAGTCTTTGAATCCATCGCTCCAGTTGACCTTCTGGATTCTTGAATTGAAGAAACTACTTCAGACCTGCATGATCTGTTCGCAAAAGAAATTCTTTTCCTTAAAGCTGTTTATAGAAATGTTCCATGGACTTGAGTGAAGCAAGCAGCTTTCTTCTCGTTACACAGTTGTTACGTTCCGGCTTCGACAAGACTTTGCTGAAGTACCTTTCAACTTTCTCCCTGCCATCCTGAATTTGGGACAATATATCACCTATTCCCATGTAACTCGCATCTGTCTCCAATATGATCTTTCCTTTCCTCTTTGGGTAACTCAGGAAGGGAGCGGATGTTAGGGCATCTTCTGATCGAGTAAAGGCTTCATCCCATATGAAGTCCCTCTCCGGTCAATTTGGTATTGTGTGAGGTTTCGCGATATTGGCAAATCCGAGTACAAATTTTTTATAGTAAGTGCACAGTCCGAGAAAGCTCCTGAATTGGTGTTTGCCTTGCAGTGATGGCCATTCGCGTACGACCTGGATCTTATGTGGTCCAGCAGTTAATTCAGCTGGAGATTCCACATAACCCAAGTAAATTATTTCCTTCTTGAAAATCAAACACTTTTTTGGACTCAGCTTCAGGATTGCAATCCCGTTACATATGCCACTTAGCAGCATTTTTCTATTACTTCTTCAAATTTACTGGATACTCACAGTATCCTCGCAGGAGCTTCGCTTTAGCTGGACTACCGGTGGCTGGCCCTATTAGCCTAACGTAACCATTGACCTTCGCGAAAGAGACTCGACTCACAGCGTATTCCTTTCCTGGGAATGGAATTTTGATTACATTCATTCCGAGGATGAATATTCTCTAGTTCTCTCAAGTATTCGATTCTGCCTGGTGACTAGCTGACTGCTTCCGTAACACCCGTTTTTAAGGGGGCATAAACTATCGATTACAGACCCATCAGTTTACTTTCTACGGCTTCCAAGGTCTTGGAAAGGATCATTTGGGACCAGAGTACCAGATCAGTCAATTTGCGTTATCAAACGATGTTATCCCTAATGAACAGCACGTATTCTTATCTGGTTGCTCTACCATAACCAATCTCATTTTGTGGACTAGGGCGTGGTACCGGAAGGAGCCTGTGGATGCCATCTACCTTAATTTCTCCAGGGCTTTCGATGAGGTCCCTCATCGTCGGTTGATTGCTAAGCTCCCTCATCTTGGAATCAGAGGAAGTGTTCTTGCTTGGATTGGGGCTTATCTGTCCAATCGTTCTTTCCACGTTAGGGTCGATTGTTCTTTCTCCAGTCCTGGGAGCCCTTTGTCATATGGTGTTCCACAAGGTTCCATCCAGGGCCCTATATTATTTTTATTTTACACCTCCGATCTACCGAGATTACTCCACTCTTCTTGCTCTATGTTTGCAGACGATATCAAAATCTATAACTTTCCCTTATCTAACTTCAATACTCTGCAACTTGACCTGAATGAATGAAATGTCTGGTTTGGTGAATGGTTACTTCCTTTGATGTGGAGAAGTGCTGTGTACTTCAAATTGGTAAAAACAACCCGAGAAAAGAGTACTTCATAGGTGGCGATAGGCTGACACAAGTTTCAAGTCACTGTGACCGGTGTCTGACTGTCTCCGAAGATCTTCGCTGGTCAAACCATTTAGGCATCATCACTACCAGAACCAGACAGTTGACTTATGCAATCCAAAAAATTTTCAATGGATGTGATGTCGCTACCTTGAAGCTTCTCTTCATCACCTACGTTAGACCATTGTTGGAATATGCTGGCACAGTTTGATGGCCTTCCACACAGCTGCATAGTTTTCCTACCAACAGAATCTATGAGAGGTGGAACCATATTACTTGGTCGGATAGATATTCCTATGAGTAATTGAGGAAATCGAATTTCAGGTGCTTGTAACGGCTGAATCAATCAACGATTTGGCCCAATAATGAATTTGGTCGAGATATTTGTACAAGTATACGGCCGGACATACCCAAATTTGTCCTGAAATTCGTTATGAGGAAGTCGAACCCAATTGATTGTGAGAGTTTTTAGTTCTACATGTTTTCTGAACTAGATCAAGCGGGCACAAAGGGCGCCTGGAAACCCTTGCTGTTGGAATAGAACAATCGATTCATTTCGAAACAATGGCGTCATAACAACCGCGTCAACAACCTCGAAACATCGAGAAATTCCCAACTTCCTACAGTAGGCGAATCGGCTCTGACATGCTGATATGTCAGACAGGCGAATATTGATGCCTACAGTTATTGTTCGCGAATTTGGCTGAATAAATATTTTCAAGATGCTTAGTTTGGAACTCATGACAGAAAGGGACCGAAAAGAGGCTGCAGCCATCGAAAGAAGAAGGAGAATGGAAGAAGAAAGAAGACAGAGGATTTTCAATCCTAAAACCAGATTGTTCGGAG
Organism: Micraspis discolor; assembly: GCA_030674115.1. Classification (NCBI taxonomy): domain Eukaryota; kingdom Metazoa; phylum Arthropoda; class Insecta; order Coleoptera; family Coccinellidae; genus Micraspis; species Micraspis discolor. Next base: position 445,709 of record JARTUT010001760.1, on the reverse strand, counting down.
TGAGTATTTTAGTTTTAGTTATGATATTCCTGCAGAAAATACAAGTAACCTTAAAAGCTTAATTTGATGCAAGCGCAATGTTGTGTTATTCTCGAATTTGTTGCCACATTGTGCACAGATCGGAGCTCTAGAATCCTGGGAACTTTGAACTTTGACAAAGTTGCAATGAGCAAGCAGATGCAATTGAAAGAAGTACCGGCTTTGCTCAGAGAACTTTACACAGGAACAGATGAAGAATCGAAGAATTTCCAAAACAATATACGCCAGTATAACATTGCGTTTGCTTCCCAAAAAGTTAGCTTAAGAGAATCTGTTACGTGTTAAGACTTCATCAAAAATAATCTAATCGAAATACACCCAGAATATTTAAATTTCGATATGACTAGATGTAACAAAAGGTGACCAACTAGCTCACACAGGATGGGTTACCCTCTGAACATAGAAAAAATAATTATATATATGGGCGCCAGGTAATTTGAATATCTGGCCACCTACTTCCGAAATAACCAAATTATGTCAATTGAAAATTAAAGATCAATTACTTTGAAGTGAACAAATGAGAGTTGGTAGGAAAGACAAAAAATTGAATTTGTGTACACCTTATGCTATATTTACTTTCTGAAACTTTACTATCCTAATGCTAAACCTATTTTCCTAATTACTAAAAGCCTATTCTTCCTATACGTATCTAAATCTATCTCTTACTGAATCTATCTACTAACTTATACCTAACTACTACCCTATTTTCCCAATTATTTTAATCCTAAATTTCTATTTATCTCTAATCTATTATCTTTGCCCTAAATATTCAACCTAATCATAAATCCCACTGTTATACTCAATTTCTCAAATATACAAAATATAAGTAAATGTCCCCTGGGGGTACTTATCCAAAAAAAATTCGGTCTAGTAATACAAAAATATTCCTGGCTGCTATCTCAATCCAAAATTCCAATAGCCCTTCCAGTACTACATTTGGTAACTCACGGAAATCCAATCAGAAATACGATTGTATATTTACAATCCCATAAAGTAAGATATAATATGTACAATAAGAGAACCCTAAAATTAAACAATATTTACGATTAGAATTTTCCTTCCTGAAGACGATAATATTAACTTACCCTTGATGGTGGTTGGGGTTATCGTGAGGTATTTGAAGAAATTATTAATAAAATCCTCGATTTTCGAGATCAGTCAGAAAATAATACTAATTTTCCAGCTTTCCTTAATTAATTTCTATACGAAGAGAGCTTTAAATCCCCGAAGGAAATCTCGATAAAGATATAAGTACTTCTCTTCGTGATACCAGAATAATGAATTTTTCGTTCTTCATATGTGTGCGGGTACAAAATTAGAAATAATAATAATCACCCGCTTAATGAAGGGCAGCGGACTTCTTCAGTCGCTGGTTATACTATAACAGTAGATCCAAAAATTATCTTTGGTAGAAAAGATGTTTGCAAGGTGAATAAAAACAAGTTTGTAGTTATAATAGAATTATGTATTCACAGATAAAAATAGTTACACAATGTTCGGCACTTGAGTTTACACTCACAGAAAGAGTTTTTAGGTGTCTATAATAACCAAGGATTTGAAGTTCTCTGCTCAATCTAGGCACTTCTGGTAATATAAATGATAAAGAGATCTGACCTTATTTGTTGTTTGGAGTTCACCACAGCTCTGCTTCAATCGTCGAGGGTAGATTTCTCTGAATAAGGTGCAGGCACTTTGGATAAAGCTTCACAAACTTCCACTGATGAATTTTGCCTTGGCGATATGTAATTGCTTCACAGATTCACAATTCACAACCTTTTTCCTTTACGTAGAGAATTTCAACTGAGTAATTCACATACACATGAACTAGGGTAGCTAACTGACCTGAAAACAGATTGTTTTGAGAGATTTTAAGAGGAACTTGTAGTTCTGAGTGCCGTTATGGACTCGTGAAAAGTAAATTGATAAAAGAGAGCTTACTTGAAGATACTGTGCACAAGAGCGTCTTGAGAGAGAATGAATTTACTTGTAGGAGTACTTACCACCTTGAGAGGTGTTGAGAGAAATTACTTTTAGAGGTGTGTAGAGAGAATTTACTTTTAGGAGTAATTACTACTTTGAGAGGTGTAGAGAGAATGAATTTACTTGATTAAAAGAGGTCGGACGTGTACAAAGTTCAGGTAGCTAAATTTAGGGATTTCCAAAATTCCGTCCGATAGAAGGCATTCTTGGAAGTGACGGCTGCTACCCCAAATTCCTAGAACTGTCCTTTGTTGCGAGAATATCGCAACAATATGTTCGTCAAGTTTCGAAAAAGAAAATTCATCGCAAAAACTGTTATAAACATGCGCGCATATAAAGCGGAGATCTGTTCAAACTCTGGCCGCTAAGTGAACGAAGAAAATATACGCTGCTCAAACAATTGCCTAGAAATTCATTATTTCGCCTTGTAGAATACGCGTAACAAATCGCCAAGGTCTGAGCTGTAGTTGAGGTAGTTTTAAATTTATTATGCGACAAAAACCGTGAAATATTCCCTTGCAGTAGCCTAAGATTTAATGCATTTACATCGCATCTCTAGGAAAACCGAACAATTGTAATTTGGCCGTTGTAGTCCTGTGCTATATTCGTACATCTTCAGGTTTCGTGCACGAAAAACAGGAGTTTTCATCTGATTCTCCAGAAGCTCCCTTTTCGCGCGTTCCACGTTTTCTTTCTGCAGATGCACCAATTGCCTCTGCTCCTCTTCTTTTTGCTTCTATTTCAGAAGGCTGTTTTGAAATCGCCGCTGTTGGCGTTTCAGTTGGGCGTCGGAAAGTTTTTTCAAACACGTCTTCACTCGATGAAAGCTAGACACAAAATGACATGAACGGCTGCTTATAGGGGGGCATTTGCTAATAACGACCGCGCGCTTCCTTACTTGCGCCCGTGGCGACACGGGTTTTTCCACTAGTAGAATATATTTGTCTCCGCCTTAAATTTCTTGGAATGGACCAGTTGCATCTATTGCTACGTGTTTCAATGGACTGACCAAGTTATATTGCTGCATTTTAGACTCAACGACTATACCATAACTGAATCATACAGTTCGAATATTTGGCAGCTGCTCTTGACCTATTTTTTACAAATAACCTATAGAAAATCTCTCTACCAATTGGATTATTTATCGATTACCATAAATTTCAGATCGACTACAAGGCCCTCGACAAGCAGATCGCGGAAAAGAAAAAGAGCGACGATGAGAGAAAACGCATGGAGCAGATAATGGACCTGCAAATGGTGAAAAACGATGAGATCGCCTTGGCTTACGAACGTAAGGAAAAGCAGGTAACGTCTTCTCCGACACGAAGTCTATTTTTCACTATTATTGAAGCTTTAACACCCTGATATCGAACTGCGGAGATGCCATTATTAAACCGTTAGAATAGTTCATTACTCAAACAGTATCTGCATGGCTTCAGCCGAAAAGTAGCATATAGCCGGTGAATTTGAAATGTTGACAGCTCAGAGGAATCGATTACAGTGATGAGTAAATGTGTGGAACGGTCGGCGGAACAGACATACTCCACTTTGCCCCTGTGTTCTTCATGAGGATGTTAAACTCAATTGATAAAGGACATTTTCGGATCGATATCCTGTAATTTTAAACATTTGGGCAGAACGATAGCTCGAGGTTCTACTACATCAAGCGCGTAACAATATCGCAGGAGAAATTTCGTCTAACATTGGTTATGACAGATCTCATAATTTTGTATTCACTTAGTTAGCTTTGTTTATATATTTCATATCCTACACGGGCTTTTCCACTAGTATACTATTAGAAATTAAACAAACTCGTAATCGTTATCATTTAATAATGCCAATATGGAATTAAAATAATAAAGGATAAAAATAAGCGGTCTTGTATCCCTGAGCGGAGACGTATACTGCTCTGTTCCCTTTTCCCTCGGAACTGCCTAATCAGTCTTTAGGCAATAGACATCTCAAGTGTTTATTTACATCAGCATTCTTTCTAATTGTCCCCGACCAGCGGCGGCTTAGGCAATTTTTCTTCATATTCCTAACAGCTAACATTGTTAACATGGTGTTGTTCTCTCTTCCATAGATATCCCGCTATTTTTAATTTTGTTATACATTTTACGGTGATGTTGGCTATATTCTGGTGAGAATTAACACCAGATGCGGATTTACGAAATAATTAATCAGAATATTGTGGATTAAGGTCCTGATACAGAGTTCCGGAGATACAAGAGCAATCTAATATGCATTGTCGATTGAAGTTCCTAAAATGGACACAATTAGATCAAACAAAGCTGAACAAACTCTGTAGATACAGCATAATTCAATATATAGAAGTAAGACATCCCTAATCCATCCGGCGAGAACAGGAGTGGAAAGAGATAAAAGTAAATCTGAAGTTCACCCTCCGGCTACTTTCGAAAGCAATGGCCGGAAATTGATAAATTCCAAACTTCTGGTCGGCAACGGCGAAAATAACAAACTTCTGTGCGGTATCAGAAACAGCGACCGCCACGTTTCTTCGGCAGAATTAACTAGACGAAGCTGCACGTAACGCGTAATTTTCGATTACGTCCCGAAGCTACCGATGCTCGAAAAGGGCCGGAAATTAAATTAGAAAGTTTTCCTGCTCCACAGAATGGTGGCAGTCGGGTTGGGTAGTGATGTCCGCTGTTAGACACGGCTCACATGACACCGCCCGCAAAGTGGCGTCGATGGCGGTTTGGTTTCTGTCAAACTACCTTCACGAAATGAAGCTTCGCGATGTTGGAATCAAAGCTGGGAACATCGATTCTCTCCAATTTGGATTATATCGATTAGTAAGTAGCAGGATGATTATTGAGGCCATATCGAACAAATTCAAATGGATTGATACTACTGGCTTCAGAATACAAAGTAGGCTTTCTTGTAATATCTCAACACTGACAACATAGCATTTCAATACAAAGTATATGAGAAAAGGTTAATGTCATAAGACATTGAACATTTCAAAGCGGGCTAATTGAAACAATGTCAAGAGAATTGGTTGGAGAACGTGTCGTCATCGATCACAAGTAGCAGGCAGACTATAGTTTCGGAATTCCTCATCAGTGTCGCTTAACCTGATTGATGATGACGGCCAAAAATGAACCCACAGAACTTAACTCAATAATTCCGAAACTATAGTCTGCCTGCTACTTGTGATCGATGACGACACGTTGTCCAACCAATTCTCTTGACATTGTTTCAATTAGCCGCTTTGAAATGAAATTGAAAATTGATCCAAGTTTAATTGCTCGCCGTCTAGTTGAAATTTACAATTTACATTTTAGAATTTACATTTCACAATTCACAATTTATAATTTACAATTTCAATTTACAATTTACAATTTACAATTTCTAATTTGCAATTTACAATTTACAATTTACAATTTACAATTTACAATTCACCATTTAAAATTCACAATTTAAAATTTACAATATTCAATTGACAATTTACAAATTGACAATTTATAATTCGACAATTTACAAATTTGAAAATTTACAAATTTGACAATTTACAAATTTGACAATTTACAAATTTGACAATTTGTCAATTTACAAATTTGACAATTTGACGATTTACAAATTGACAATTTACAAATTGACAATTCACAAATTGACAATTTACAAATTGACAATTTACAAATTTACAATTTACAAATTTGACAATTTACAAATTTGGCAATCCGACCATTTACAAATTTGACAATTTGACGATTTACAAATTTGACAATTCACAAATTTGAAAATTTACAAATTTGACTATTCACAAATTTGACAATTCGACAATTTACAAATTTGACAATTTGACGATTTACAAATTTGACAATTTGACGATTTACAAATTTGACAAGTTACAAATTTGACAATTTACAAATTTGACAATTTACAAATTTGACAATTCGACAATTTACAAATTTGACTATTTACAAATTTGACAATTCGACAATTTACAAATTAGACAATTTGACGATTTACAAATTTGACAATTTACAAATTTGACAATTTACAAATTTGACAATTTACAAATTTTTCAATCTACAAATTTGACAATTTACAAATTTGTCAATTTACAAATTTGACAATTTACAAATTTGACAATTTACAAATTTGACAATTTACAAATTTGACAATTTACAAATTTGACAATCATTTTTGATGATGATGAGGCAAAGGGTGTAGCTTCACCTCATTTTCTCAATATATCCCATGAACTCCTACTCGAATGATTGAAATTGAATATATCATATATACCTATTGGCAACAACGTGAATGAACAAATCTCTTCTCAGTAAAACGTAAAAAATGCTGTCTAGTTTTTATTTCTCTGGGCGATTCTTTCGCATTTGTGAGAATATACGATTGTGTGAAATCCCAAGGGTGAATAATCTTAGATACTGTTTACGTTCTGAATCTGGTATTCGGCGAATCGAATGTGCAGGGCATAACTTCATGACATTTGGTTTCAGGAACGGGCGAAACTTCTTCAAGAGATAAACAACTTTCGTCAAGTTTACCAACGTTTCGAAGACAGAAGGGAATTCGATATAAATGACCCAAATGCTATGAAAAAGGGAATTCCAGCGCGAATACACGATGACGATCCAAGGTTGGGACCATCGTCGGCACAAAAGTGAGTAGTCATTTTTTTTTTGTGAAACATGATATTAGCCTAGCTAGTGAAAGGGGATTTTCAGAGACGGAACATTTTCAGTAGCCTCTCAACCTTCGGAAAAGGTGCTCCGAAATATTAGTGGAAATATTTACCAAAGGGGATTAATCACCTACAGCTATACTATATTCGATAACCAATTAAATTCCGTGATAAATGTAACTTTTTCGCCTGCACTAAATGAGAATATTATCAGAAGTAAATCAATGAGAATTTTCAGTTCAGTTAACTGTTTTTTCAAGAAGTCTATACAGCTTATTAAGTTTGCAGTAATATTGGAATTTCAGTCGCACGTCCCTAGCATCGATGGTTTCGAATAACCTTCTCATTTGCTTTCTTAAATCAAAATTAAATAGAAGAGATGGCTTAAGTGACTTGATTCTTTGAGTGAGTCTTTAACTGGGAACGACATGTGATATCTATCGTAACGTTAATAGCAAGAACAAAAAGGAATGTTGGTTATTGCCCTAATAATGAATCTACACAAATATCTGGTTGAATATCTGAGTATTTTGAGTAAATTAAGATACTTATTGAATTCAAAAAATTGGGTGATATTTTATTTATTTTAAATATTCTTTATTTAATCTCCCAAATCGATTGAATTTTGATCATCTCTTATGCCGAAACAATGAATTCAGCTCCAGAGGTTCAACGGGATGAAGAGTGTCGAATAAAATAATGCCCAAAGAGGTATAAAGGCTAACTCATATTGTCTTTCAAGTTTCATGACGAAATAATTTGAAAAAATTTTCATAAAAACGAAAAAACTATTCAATAAAAATCAGAATGCTTAAATGAAGGAAAAAAAATGTTCATCAGTTGTTCCAAATGATCATCAGTGTAGGTAGAAACATTACTCAATCAGCCGTCAGTATTTTCGTACTGATTCAAATTTTTCATATCAGGCGATTCAGTTCTCAATGAACTACAATATCGACATGAATTCAGAACGTTTCAGATAACTGTTGCTCTCGAACAGACATGATCGCTAATAGCTTCATTCGGGTTCAAATTCTGACTGTTCCAGAACCATCAGAATCATGCGCATTTCATTGTTCGGTGTTCGGGTTTTCTCTGACTAATTTCGAACCGAGTAGTCCGATGTTCAAGGGTTATATCAGGATTTTTTCTGATTATTTTCTGACGGTTCTGGGACTATCCTCAGGACCTTTTTAGGATTTTACCGTAGAACCGCCTTAGGAGGGAGGAGTTAACCAATTTTTTCGTAATTTGAAATGTTTGAATTTTATCTGCATCCGTTAACAGATATAAACAAATCTAAACATAGATGGTTTCAAATCATGAATAAATTGGTATTAAGTTAAATGATTATAAATTGATAATATAAAAGGTTTTGGGGCAGGATTATGAGTTTTCTTTATTTCCTTGAGTTGTCAATTCAAATTGCAAGAACTAGTACAACTTTATTTATTACAATGATTCAAGTTTTCTAAATAATCTTTTCGAATTCCTTAACTATTTTTAAGTAGGTATGTGAAAAATATCTTTATTAAAAGGAAATTTTTTCAGCTCTAGTCAACAAATCGGCAATATTAAAAATGTGCATTATGATTCAATATTGAAGTATTCATTAATCTATTTGCTTTTCTTTCAATTTATGGCTTATATGAACAGGAGAATTAAATTGAAATTTTCTGCTGTAACCGATTCAAATAGTCCTACGAGTTTGCGCATTTTGCCAAATTCAACTTGTTCGGGTTTTCTCTGACAAACTTTGGACCAAATTTTCAAATTGGTTCGCTGTTCGGGTTTTTTCAGTACAATCCCAGTACAGTTCCAGTACAGTCAAAATCGGTACCTACTCGAGAGCAAGTATCAGTTCAGGATATTTTGCGGACTACAAATGCTACCAACCCTTAAACAACGAGCACTTGAAAACGCAATTTGTGGTAAATTCGTAATTTTACACGAGAAATAAATCAATATTTCCCTTTACATCAAAGTTTACTACCAATTGCATTAAAAGCTCCTTTTAAATTAACAATTTGAAACCATTATATTCAAAAAGGTAATGTGCGCATGTATCTAGGTATATTACAAAAATTCAAATTTTGATGAAACGAAATGAGAATCTCAGTTTATTTATCAGCAACCTGATTATGAATGAAATTCTTAGCGAACTTTATCTGTTTGAGAGCTTCGTCTGCATGAAATTGTTTTCCATAGTTAAAATAATGTTTAATCAAATTTTCATCGACAAACCAAAAATTTAATGTTGTTAGAAACAGTTGAGTACTATAATAGCGCAATTCAAATTACTTATCATTATTAAAATTCTCAAAATATATATATAATCCCACCTGATTAATACTGAACAGTGAATCTGTATCAAACAAAACATTTCGATAGATCTAGTTTCTGTGCTTTGTTGCATCACCCATATTCAGACAGTGGTTGCATTAACACATGAATATTATTGATAGTATAAACTGAAATATTAACTACTTCAGAATTCAGAGCAATCCCTTACCTATATAGGTAAATTGTATGGTTAACTGATTTACCAATTTTACTTTGCGTTCAATAATGTTTTGGAAATATTTTCACGTTCAGATCTGTATAACTAGTTATTATCACATCATTGAATTAATTTAGATTTTAGGTATAAATTGATTTGATATAGTGGGTATGAAATAAGATTTCCTGCAAAGATGAAGAAGCTTTTTTATTCATGGGTAATACAACAAATTTAAATGTCACAAGATTCACCTTGAAATACATAAATACAATGAACTGATTTCATGAGGCTGACTACAATGCAAAATTATTCATTGATTTTTTATCAAATAGAGCACAATTATATATAGACTAATATTCACAATAAAAAATTAATTCTAGGAAATATAGATTCAGTATCAGCTCGACTGAATTTTCAACAACACATTTGAGTTTCAAAGAAAACCAACTCTGTGATGATAGATCACTAGTGTACCCATGTCAAAACAGAACAGATATTAGTTCTATAAACAATTTTTCTTATATAAGGCACCAAGAAACTATCAGAATATTCAACAAGAAAGATCATATAAACAAGAATTTTCCTTCCGATACAAAAACTATAGAGCAATGCTTGATTTGAAGCACTGATGCCAAACTATATAGATTACCATAACAAATTCATATAAACACATACACATACAAAAAAGAATTTGAATAATTAATTTCAGCACTCCCCCATAGGTCTGGACAAGGTGAAACACTCACATGAAAAGCTAAAAACTTTACAGATGATCAAACACAATCCCTTTACCAGCTTGATATACCAATTATTTACATCTAATAAATACAAACAACCAGTTTCTTCAAAATCCATTACATTAGTGTTCGATCCCTTGTGTAATTTATCAAACAGATTTCAGGGTTGAAATGAGTTCTTTCAACATACATTATATGTTGAGATATCTTCACCCAATTTAATTTACTATGATTGTCAACCTTCAATAATTTTGTCGATTGAAATAAACATTCTTTCGTTTTGAATCCAATTCTTGAAAATTAGGTATACCCCAATAAACATATTTTAGGAATCCACAATCCTGAAACTGCAAATATGACAAATCAAAATTCTGTTATAATGTATTAAAAAGAGCATTTGAAACTTTTAAATCAGTTGATTAAATAGAATCACAAACATAAACACATATATTGCTATACATGCTGTCTACTATTTTTAATATCAAAATTGATTTGCTGCAATCATTATTTCATTGTTTTATAAAAGGGTGTAGCTTCACCTAATTCTCTCAATATACCCCATGAACTCCTACTCGAATGAGTGAAATTGAATATATCATATATACCTATTGGCAACAACGTGAATGAACAAATCTCTCCTCAGTAAAACGTAAAAAATGCTGTCTAGTTTTTATTTCTCTGGGCGATTCTTTCGCATTTGTGAGAATATATGATTGTGTGAAATCCCAAGGGTGAATAATCTTAGATACTGTTTACATTCTGAATCAGGTATTCGGCGAATAATGTGCAGGGCATAACTTCATGACATTATGGTTTCAGGAACGGGCGAAACTTCTTCAAGAGATAAACAACTTTCGTCAAGTTTACCAACGTTTCGAAGACAGAAGGGAATTCGATATAAATGACCCAAATGCTATGAAAAAGGGAATTCCAGCTCGAATACACGATGACGATCCAAGGTTGGGACCATCGTCGGCACAAAAGTGAGTAGTCATTTTTTTTTTAAACATGATATTAGCCTAGCTAGTGAAAGGGGATTTTCAGAGACGGAACATTTTCAGTAGCCTCTCAACCTTCGGAAAAGGTGCTCCGAAATATTAGTGGAAATATTTACCAAAGGGGATTAATCACCTACAGCTATACTATATTCGATAACCAATTAAATTCCGTGATAAATGTAACTTTTTCGCCTGCACTAAATGAGAATATTATCAGAAGTAAATCAATGAGAATTTTCAGTTCAGTTAACTGTTTTTTCAAGAAGTCTATACAGCTTATTGAGTTTGCAGTAATATTGGAATTTCAGTCGCACGTCCCTAGCATCGATGGTTTCGAATAACCTTCTCATTTGCTTTCTTAAATCAAAATTAAATAGAAGAGATGGCTTAAGTGACTTGATTCTTTGAGTGAGTCTTTAACTGGGAACGACATGTGATATCTATCGTAACGTTAATAGCAAGAACAAAAAGGAATGTTGGTTATTGCCCTAATAATAAATGTACACAAATATCTGGTTGAATATCTGAGTATTTTGAGTAAAAAAGATACTTCTGAATTCAAAAAATTGGGTGATATTTCATTTATTTTAAATATTCTTTATTTAATCTCCCAAATCGATTGAATTTTGATCATCTCTTATGCCGAAACAATGAATTCAGCTCCAGAGGTTCAACGGGATGAAGAGTGTCGAATAAAATAATGCCCAAAGAGGTATAAAGGTTAACTCATATTGTCTTTCAAGTTTCATGACATTTTAATTTGAAAAAATTTTCATAAAAACGAAAAACTATTCAATAAAAATCAGAATGCTTAAATGAAGGAAAAAAAATGTTCATCAGTTGTTCCAAATGATCATCAGTGTAGGTAGAAACATTACTCAATCAGCCGTCAGTATTTTCGTACTGATTCAAATTTTTCATATCAGGCGATTCGGTTCTCAATGAACTACAATATCGACATGAATTCAGAACGTTTCAGTTAACTGTTGCTCTCGAACAGACATGATCGCTAATGAAAAGCATTTTCACAGCTCAGCATTTTCCGATAATAAACCGTTGTTTTCCTCACGAGGCTTATTTCGTCGGACAGAACAATCAGGCGTTCATGAGTAACCGTATTTGCTTCAACAGGTTCGAGGGGGAGGATCTGGTCAGCGAGCAGAGATTGAAGATCCAGAGGGAACAGATTAAAGCGTGGCTTGATCAGCAGATGCAGGAGAAGGAGGCGGCCCAGAAGGAGCAAAAAGTCGCTGAGGAAGCCTACAAGGCAGCCATGGTAGCCAGAGACGAAAGGGCGTTGCAGCTCGAGAGCATGGAAATGGAGTGCAGAAAAAGACTGTACGAAGCGAATCGCAGATTCAATGCCGCCCTGGTAAGTTTTCTACTGTTTAAATTCATATTATAATATAGGGTTGGGATGAAGTTGTCACGTAATTTTCTCCTTGACTATTTGATGCTAAAAAGAAGGACACAAAGCGTACGGCAGCTGTTGGCTGGAGAACATTTATGGGCGTAGGTTCATTTGACTTAAATAAAAATTTGTGATCTTTTCTTTGTGTGATAATATGGGCGCCAATTAGTTTAGACACAATTTTGAGTTCTATTCGTATAAAAACTAATAAACACACGAATGTGATCTCAGGATGACGGTGTACGAAATTGAAGAAGTAATCTCACTCTGGTGAACAATCTCTTTATTCAGGAAGGCGATAAACCTCAACATATAGGTACTCACTTTTCTTCAAATGATGTTAGTTGTTGAGAAAACTTCGGTGATAGTGTCTGGAGTGGTTGTTGAATCGAAGAGTCGAGAAATCTGGGATTATATGAAACGAAGAATTTAAAGAGACGAGAATAAAAGAATCTAAGAATACGATAATACAGGAATCCCTAAAAAAATATACTTAAATCAGCAAAACAATTCGCTTAATTATTTTGAACTCACCTTCTAGAAAGGGATATACGAAAAGAATATTATAAAATTCCTTGGATAATATGTAAACGTGAATTAACAAATTCTCAATCGAGAGATAATGTCTGCATACTATCAGTTTCAAAGATGGAATGAATTAATTCGCGATAACAACATCCAATTCCAGACACCCCCACCGAAAATTTTAATGAACAGATTTCTATAAAGAATAATACCTTATGTACAGGAAATTACAATATTCAACAATAGATGGTATAGCAAATTAATTTGAAATGAATTATTTTCAAATAGATCAAGAGACGATAGAATCTAAATAAATTTTGGGATTGTAATTTCAAAATGTTACAAAGTTTGGAACCAAATTAATATCTTTAAGCCGGTCGAGAAACTCTTATATTCTGGACATGAAATTTGTTGTCGTTTCAAACTCGAAATATTCCGAAGTTTTCAAAAAAAACTGAAATTAGTGGATTTTAATATAAGCTTAAACAAATGCATATACAATACTTTTGGAAAAAATAATTTTGAATACAGGAAAGATATGCAAGTGAACGATTATTTTCCCTGCATGAGTGAGGTTCAAAAAAATTCGAATCTCCTTGTACAGTGTCTCATAATGAATGATATAGAATTATTCAGAAAAATCATTATAAGAGCCAAAATTTAGGATTGTCATCAAATGTGTCCGTCTACGACCTTCCCCCCTCAACTTTCGGCGTAATTTATTGTTGGCCAACATTCTCGAAGAAATGTGATGCGAATTCATGACTCAAACCGAGATCCTCCAAATTCACCCAGAGGGATGATCTCAATTCACGTATTCACTCTGTCATTGAACGACCATTAGGGCTCATCAAAGACTGAACGTGACTCGATAAACGTGCAATTCGCTATTCCGGACCGTCATCCCATTATAACTTTAGACAAGTTTGACAACTACTTCCCAATAACTAATTCGCGCTGGGCCTCGATGATCGACCGAAGTAAAATGTGAGGTAATTTCAAAATTTGGAGCGCGACTAGTCAATCAAGGTTGAATGATAATCGATTTAATTAGCAAATCATAGTGTTATTTTGTTCTGCACGCTTGTTCCAATATTCCAATCGACAAGTTGAAAATCGCGTCGATTCCTGATAAAGATCCTAAAATTTGGTGCAATAAATTACTGGATTCAGAATGAGGTCGAGGATGACAAGTAACATGTAGATAACTAATAAAGAATAAATAATCTGAAAATGACATTTATAGTCTTACGTTTCTCGATTTGAGTATCAATAATACCTTTATTTATTTTAGAATACATTGTTTTCTGTGATGAAGAAGAGAGAATTTTTCATTCTTATCTTCAACTCCTGTGATAGCCCTTAAGTAAATGAAATTTAATTATGTTTTCTTGTGAATGGAAGCTACGATAATTCAATCTGAGATATCTCACACATGTGAACATATATTTCAACAGAACGGATAATTTTTTCATTCGATCTTTTTTTCCGAAAACGTAGGCTGCAGAGAAAGAGTTCGAAAAAAATGTTCAGAAGAAACAAACGACAGAAGACAACTTTGCAGAGATCTACAACACGATGACCAGCGATATGATGGCGGAAAACCCGGAAATAGCATTGAGTAATCTGGGTCCTGGTAGAAAGATCACTTCTCAATACAAGGGCATGTCGAAGGAAGAACAGGAGCAAATAAGGCTCGAGCAACTAGTACAAATAGAAGAGAAGAGGGTAAGTTTAACTATGGGTATTTCTCCATTTTATGGAAAGTTGATTCGCATTATTGGGCCACAGCCGTGTATAAAGAGCATGATAACACCCAAAGCAAACCCAAGGTATTAGTCTAGGAGGCGGTGGGCGTACTCATATTACCAGATCTGAACCTATCAAATTTAATATTGAAATTGTCTGAGGTGGTAGCAAGAACTGCTTAGGTGATTCAGGTATAAACATCTGATCAATCTCCAGTACATTTTACCTGGTTTGCATATTTGAAAATATGTTTTCATTAGATATTAACTCCATAGTGGCAGATTATTATCAAAACAGGAAAAAATTTAATTTTCAAAATACACTCAATAAACTGATGGGTCGATAACTACTAGGATCACAAGGATTTTTTCCTCGCTTCAAAATATCTATTACTTTAGCCTTACGAAAATCGGAAGGAAAGTTTCCTGAATTCTGAATATTGTTATAGAAAGACAATATCCAAGACAAGGCCTTTCTTCCCAAATCTTTGATGAATTCGGAATAAATTCCGTCAAAACCTGCTGCTTTTCGAGATTTTGTAGATTTGATTGCAGCCCTCAATTCATCTATATTGAATGGATGTGACATATGTTGTAAAGTGGGGGCTGATCTCTTGAATATGTGTAATTTTATCTTCATATTCCTCATTTTAGATTAGGATATATTGTATGATTCAGATACATCAACTAGGCGGCGAGCGATTAATCTTGGATGAATTTTTAATGATGATGAGGCAAGAGGAGTAGCTTCACCTAATTTTCTCAATATATCCCATGAACTCCTACTCGATATGCCATTGATATATTTTATTCCTCAAAGTCTCAATTTAAGCATGGTCTGCAGTTATTACCCGGATGATAATGTCAAGAGCAATCCATTTCGATTGCTGACTCTATCCCCTTTTTACATCCAAAGGACTGCATTAGCTGGGAGCTAATGTTTGAAGGCTTTCCGGTGCCACGAGACCATTGGCACTGATTACAAGAGGCATCATTTCCACGCCACATATCTTTCATTTGCTATTCCAGCGCCTTTTCTACATTTGTCTTTTCCATATAATAATCCTGGACCCAGCAAAATCTATAATGCTGTCTTCGTCTTCCTCAAATTATCTTGTTCGGCCGATTATGCCCCACTTCTCGGTGGGCAGCAATGGTCAGATCCCAATAGATTTTTCGTTTGGTCATTCTCCAGAGATGTCTTCGAATCATTTATATGATGGTGTGTTAAATGGAGAAGTACCATTTTTTTTAGGCCAGTAGTTAGTCTCTGCCTCTCATTTTCTTTCTTCGTGGCTCCGATCCGATTCCGGGATCAGAAATTTATTTCTGTTGCTTTTCTCCAGGTGCAGAATCTGTTTTCCAAAACGTAAAATTTTATCAATAATCCTTTATTACTAAAACTTAATTTTAATTTTAATTTATCCTTCTTATTCAGGTTTGGTCTGTGTAAAATTTCATATTCCGTACCAACTTCATATATTTATATACACCTATTAATAATATAGTGATGAGTCTGTATGGAGACGAAATCAAAATATAAAACATTTTTCAATATTTCTAAAGGAGTAAATTGAAGGGACCATGAATAGCGTACATCGTTAAACACGCATCACAATTAGCAATCTAAATATCGCAACCCTAGATGAAAACCAAATATTGACACTGAAATAATGACCGGACCTCAGGTCGTAAGTCATGCACAATACAATAATCATAAGAAGTAAGGGAAATTTTCAACCAGCGATGCTGTAGGTATTTCATTCAATAAAACATGAGATGTCAAGTCTTCGACTGCTATCTCATGATTATTTTCTTGTATCTCTCGACTTTTGAAGAATATTTACACCAGAATTCTTTTTCACATTTTCGGTGCCATTGATGTGAAAAAAATGCTGTATTATGCTTTTATTATTATTCGTTATTGTATTTCTATAACAATATTCTTAAATCAGGAAACTTTCCTTCCGAATTTCGTAAGGCTAAAGTAATAGGTATTTTGAAACGAGGAAAAAATCCTTGTGATCCTAGTAGTTATCGACCCATCAGTTTATTGAGTGATCCTTTCAAGATATTAGAAAGGCTTATTCTTTTTAGAATTGAATCTTCTATAGAAAATGCTCTACAAAATTTCCAGGGAGGCTTTAGGAAAAATAGAAATTATTCAGATCAGGTTCTCAGCCTTACATTTTTCAAAGAATCAGGCTTCAGGTTGAAAACAGGAGCTGCTTTCAACGATTTATCTTCGGCATATGACACTGTGTGGAAAGATGGATTAATTTTCAAACTCTATACCCATCTGAAGTGGTACGATTATTAGAAAATATGTTATCTGATAGAAGGTTTCGTCTTTTTGTTGACAATAAGAGTAGCAATTTCAAAGCACTGAAAAACGGTCTTCCACAACAAGGATCAGTTCTAGCCCCTTTACTTATCAATTTATATCTAAGTGATACACCCACATCTCAGAAATTAGTTTATGCTGATGACATTGCTACTGTATACCACCATTTGGATTTCTATACTCTGAAGAACATGCAATCATCTGGTTTGAAGATTTTTAAGAATTATTTTATTGAGTGGCGATTATGTGCCGATCCCAACAAAACCTAGGTATCTTGTTTTCATCTGAATAATCATGAGAAATATAGGAAATTATCTTCAACTATCCTCATTAGACGTTTTATCCAGAATACTAGGAGAAATTATTTCATTATGAAATTCGTTTAGATGGAACCTGAAACTTAAAAACTTTAACATTCTTCAGGAATTATTTTCAAGTCGACAGTGTTGCATACACGTCTACCAAAACAAACGCACATCTACTTTCTTATTTCAAATAGAACTACCTAAATTTTGTATTTATTTATTGATTCAGAACCAAAATGCAACATAACCTACTTTTGGAATATTTATAAATAGCTTATAAAAAAATCTCCCAATTGTGAACGATCAATTAGAATTCCGCCTATCACCAATTTTAACATCTGTTACTTGATACGAATATATGCACTGTATGAACAGTTATTGTTTTGTATTCAGTTTTGAGAATGGGATAAAACCCGAAACATGCATGTCAACAATTGAAGAGCTTAGTGTATGAACATGTTAAGTGACATTTTCGAGGCAATCTAGATTAAACATGCTATTGTAACAACACCGAATATGAACATTTTGACGACTGCTGCGACAACAGAGGAGTTCCGCTTCATGAACCAAATTAAGATCGCGATAAAGGGACCGCTCGCCATCTGTCACAAGAAAACGATTAATGATGGCATATTTATGGGGCATATTCGATGTCTGTTCAATCTGAAGGCTTTCTGGTAACTTCTAGAAAAACAGCGCCGGTTATAAATGACTGAAGCCGATTCATGGATTCATTCATGGATAGAACTTGCCGACGAATAATTATTGTTAGTTAAGTGTGAATATAAATTAGTTTAAAGAACACTTGTAGTGTTTTTCTATTTCGCTGAGGAAAAACGTAACACTAATTGTAAAGGAGAGCATAACATGTTCATCCACATGAAAATCTCGATTGCCTCAAAAATATCACTTAACATGTTCATCCACTAAGCTCTTCAATTATGTTTGAATTAAATTTGTGAAACGTACAGTCAAGTGTTTGATTTTGGTCAATTTTCGTTTATAAATATTGAAATCATGTTTCACCAAGGGATAAGCGAGAAATCAATTTCGAACAGGTTTTATATTAAATTTGGTTCTTTGGTTTTGGAGAATATAAAATGATTCTCTGTTTTTACACTAACTCACATTATTGTCTTTTTATTAAGAAACTAGCTGACCAGACAGACTTCGTCCTGTCAAAAAGATTTGTAATGTGGCAGTTTTTGTGCCTACGTATTTTGAAAAATTCTCCTGAACAGAACCGTCACTCTGGTGATAGGGCGTTGTGAATAAAAAATAATTAAATAAAACATATATAAGGATTTAAAAGTAAGAAAATTTTGTTCGCTGAAATAATTATGAGTAAATGCTATAATACATACCTTGAAAGTTGGCATAAAATTTTCCCGAACTACATTTGTTGCCCCGAATGAAGTCATTTGAAAGCAATTGTTATATTGTTGGATATGTGTCAAAAAGTGTATAGAATCTGTTCCTATTCCTGAAACCAATGAGTACAATGGTTCTGGTGATGGATCCAATGGTATCAATTTCACTTTACCATTTGCGCAACACAATCCATTGGCTTCGTTTTTGTATTTTAATGCCTTACAGTGTGAGCAAACCGAGTTCATAGAACCAATAACAACTCATTGGTAGTTACTGTAGTCAATTGACACATCGTAACTGAAAGCAGCTCGATTCAAACTGGCTCGATTATTAGTTGAATGTCGCGCTCGCGCTTCACGCGTTTGTAATATCCGAATTCTTTCACGTTCATTTCCGTCGTCACGTTCTAGTGCAGTACGATTAGATCGGTAATTAGCTTGGTTTGTAGCATTTCTGGTTCTTCTACCTAAATTGCTTCGTCTTATAGGGGCATATCAAATATAAATTATTTTTTCACTAATCACGAACTAAACAAACACTAACTAACTAAACACTCTGCACAAAACACGATATACGAATTTGTTTCGTGTATCAGTTGACAAAAGCAAACTCAGTAGATTAGGTAACAGACAACTTTTCTTTTTAAATTTGATATGACTTGAAGTCAAATTCTTTTGAGCCGTACGAATTGTTTTATTTATTTAAAATTTGGATATTAAAAATAATAAAACACTGTTGGTAACGCGATTTTTGTTTGACTGCTGTGATGACGTGGAAACTGATGCATTTTATCTCGCGTGCCGAAACTAATACAAAAGAAACGCGAGTTTCGGAACGCGACATTAAACTCCTCCAACTATGTATTCTGTGCTCCAACGCACACACGCGTTTTGATAGATATTGTTACGAACTTGGGGTTCGATAATATAAATACTACCTCTCTTGACCTACCTTGAACTACACTGAACTGAACAGGCCTCAACTCCCCCGAATATGCTCTTTTATACTCCCTCAGGTATACGGATATTCTATGAACCCGGAATTCAATACAAATCATTTGTATGGGAAAAAGAAAAGGGCTATTTTTAGGGTTTTTCCAGCAATAATTCTAATTTTTCTCGCCGTAAAAACCATCCTTGAACTTCAACGAACATTTTAAAAAAGATTTGGCCAAATTGGTCCAGGCGTTGTTGAGTTATGCGCTTACCAACACATTTTGCGATTCATTTTAATATTATAGATTTGGTTCTTTGGTTTTGGAGAATATAAAATGCTTCTCTGTTTTTACACTAACTCAAATTATTGTCTTTTTATTAAGAAATATATGTTAACTGGGCGATATTACCCTAACCCACCTGACACTTCATCAGTCTTCACTGATTCTTCGCCATTCTGATCGTTTTGCAGAAACAGAGGGCCGCGGAGCGGAGGGCAGACCGGGAGTTCGACGATTACCTGAACGGAACCCAGAAAACGATAGCACTAATGGACCTGGATCTCAGGAGGAAGGAGAGGTAAGTAGGCGCAGTAGAATTATGGAAACTTCACGCCGTAGTCTCTCATTCGAGGAATTATCTCGGTTAATCTCACAAAATGGGGGTTATTAAATTGTACAAGACGTATATGAACGGCTCGAGATTCTCACGAATGCCGCAATTACATTGAAAGAAAGAGCGTAATGGACCTGAGAAACTGAGACGCCCCAACGTCCAGGTTGTACGGTTTCGTACGGATTTTCAAACCTTTCTTTATTGGCTTGGTTTCTGAGATGTCAAAAAAATATGTTATTTGGTTTTTGTTTATGTTCTGATAGATCATTTCCTTGTAGATACATGTTATGATTGATTTTTCATGGAATTTTGAGGAAAGCAGTTGGTCAAAAACTACATTCAACTAATGCCAACGTTTCGTAAATATATTTCCCCCTGAAGAAGTAGAAATATATCTACGAAACGTTGGCATTAGTTGAATGTAGTTTTTGTTTATATTTTTCGTGAGTAATTTGGCAATTACGAGTAGCAGAAATGAGTCGGATATGCGGCCTCGATTTCAACATAAAAAAAATATATATATGATAGTTTTGATATTTTTTTGATGACCTTGGTATCAATGTGTGTTTAGAGGTTTCTTTACGGTCAAAATGTCAGAGATTCAATTAGACAAAATGCCGACGTTTCGATTTTGTTTTAAAATCATCTTCAGGGTTCTAAAATAAATGGCAAACTTAATAGTAAAAACAAATAAAAATTCAAAGGAACAGAGAACAGAATTGAATAAGAACATTAATCAGGCTAATAAAGAAATAAATATGCTAAAAATATCTTTGAAATTATCACATATATACAAATAATAATTGGACGCTACTCATATTGCCAGTTGGTCTCTATTGTATATTCGAAAATTAAAAACAACGAGGATGAAATAATAAAAGACATCATATACAGTTGACTGAATTGTAAGAAATAAAATGGATCAAAGGAAAATGAACCGGATGGATGACATTCAGTGTTAATCATCCGATAACTATCAAATAATAAAAACGAAAATAATGTGTACGTAAACTCAAGGGAACACGAAACAATACAAATCTATGGAGAGATCAAAATAGGCCGTATTCAAGTTATCAATGTATCTTCTCTTGTTAACAGAATTTGCATCTTTTTTAATTTCAAGCATTTCACAGAATAATCTTTTTTTAAGTTGTTCTGAGTATGTAAAATAGTGACACCTTCAAAATTGAAAAAGTGTAACGTATTCAAACTATGTACAGCTAATGCTGTGTTATTATCTTTATTTTCAATGGGATTGTGAATATTAACACAGTCTTTTTTGTGTTCAGTTATCCTAGTTTTAAGGTATCTGTTCGTCTGACGTATGTATACCTTGTTGCAGTCACGGCAAGGTATTTTATAAACAACATTTGATTTTGAGTCCAGTGGAGTTTTCGACTTTAATCTGGAATAAAATGTTTTAACAGTACTAACCGGTTTGTATGTTATTTCAACCCCTATGGCTAATTTTATAGGACATTAATGTGTTGACCACATTGAATAGAGTTATTTAGTTTGTCACAATCGACATTACACAATGTGATATTATCTCTGGATGGGTTTAATTTACTGAATATACTGAATACGTCTTCAGAAATAAAATTTCTTATTTTGATGGTTAGACATAGGTTTTGAATTGTGAGTAGTCCTCGTTCCAATGGACATAATGTGGGAATTCTCTTCAAGTTTTCTCTATGTTCGAAACTGTATTTGTTCCGGTAACTTCTTGATTTGGTGGAAGTGGTTTTTTTCTCGAAAATGGTTTATCGATAGCTTGAAAAAGCCTGATGGACTGTTACTCCACTGGTGGAGGATTGTCACAAAATATAAGTTATCCGAAAATTAATTAGGAAATATTGTTGAGCTGTGAATTCTTATAAATCTAATTATCTTCGGATATCGAGGAATACATTATTCTGGGATGTTCGTATAGAAAACACTCAGATAAAGTCGATATATTTCAATATTGCTAATTGAATAGTTGTATTCGATGGTGAAACTTCCTAGTCTGATTATCTTTTACATTCCAGGGAACGTTTGAAAGCATTGGCAGAAGAAAATTTGAAGATGGCAGAGGAACAAAAATTGAAAACCAAGTATCTTGAACAAGTGGTGTACTCGAATAGACCAACAGCAGCATTCTTCGAGCAGTTCAACAAATCAACTCGTTAATATCGTATTGGAAAAATGTTTGAATATATATATTAATATATCTTTTTATATATGATAGATTTCTTACCTTTCCACTTTAATTATCTTATCTGTCGATGCAGATCGGAGATCAAATTCAGATGGAAATATTCAAAATCATTTGACATGAAGCAGAGAACATTTGCAGTTTTACTAGTTGCCTCACAACTTTGTGAAATTGAAGTGAAAACTAGTAAACAGAACGGTTTTTGCCCTCAGAACCTTATAGCGCCCAAAACAACTTTTGCATCCAGTGCAGGGGATTCGAGATGGGCAAAAATCAAACGATTAAAAACTGTCCAAATTTTTCTTGGAAGATCAAAACCAGGAACTTTTTCAGAAGGATCAGAAACGAGATACTTATTGAACATTTCGTAAGGGTTCCACTCAGTCTTTCATAATTCTTTATCACTTATGTTGATATTGAAGAACGTATTATGCTAACATGGTTTACGTGACATCAATCTGGGAATTCTATTTTGTGGAATATATGAAATAATTTGGAATAAATTGGGAAAAGAATGATATTTGTTCCAAGAATTCAGAGCTGCAGTTTGTCTGCGAATATGGGGAGGGGGCAATGTTAGACAAAACTGGTAACCAATGAACCGGTGTAGATCTTATGGTGCCTTATTCTCATGGATGTATTCAATTGTGCATCGATTTTTTGTGTATATGCACTATTAAACCAAACAGAGCAACAATACTCAGCTGCAGACAAAACTAGGGCTAGAGATGCTGTGCGAAGAGTGGAAGCATCAGCACCCCAAGATGATCCAGCTAATTTCTGAACAATATTATTCCTAGTAATTAAGTAAGGAATGCAGGATTTTGACAAATTTAATGTATTCAAAATTTAACACATCGCCAACGTTTCGAATCTTGTGTGATTCTTTATCAAGGCTAAAATATCAAACAAATACTTAGGCATAAATGGAACACCAGCAAAGTCAATTTAACATTCACCTCGTATTTCTTTTTTATAGCGTTTCTTCAAGTTAATAGAATTTTGTATCTCTTACGCAGAAGGGAATCAAATTCTTAAATTATCGAGAGGGAATCTTAAAACAGATCGAAAAGGCGTATCCTCTTCTAGGAGAAGCGACCACAAAACGCCCCCCGGGCGCTCTTAAAGCGCCGGAAATTTTCGAAAGAAAATCGCGAAATCGGCGATTTTCGCGAAATCGCCAAAAGTGTCCCCAAAGGGGAAGATCTCACGGACGAACGGGGCCATTTCTCCGGCCGAGATCGGTCGCTTTTTCAAGAAAAAGACATTTCTCATAATGTGGTACCGGTATGGACCGCGGAGCCCCACGAAATCTATACGAAAATTATGCATATAAAACGGCAATTTTTAGACTCCCGACTTCCCTGAAACGTCAAAAACCCCTATGATGCTTTAGCACCGTGCGGGCGCTACGAGCCTCTAAACGCATTTTCGGCGGTAGAAAATGAAACTTGAGGAAATTCCCCATCTCTGGGTATCAATCATATCAAAGTAGCGAGGTAAGGCCGCGAATTCTTCATTCCAAATTCTGCAATTTTCTCGATAATTCGAGGACAAGTGTCATAGTTTCTCATACGATTCCGATGATAGCCGAACGCGAGCTCCAAATTTGAAAATACGGCATCAATTTTTCGCTCGATATGGGCGGTGGAAGATTTTTCAGGCCTTCCTGCTCGATTAAGAATCTACAGGAGATTCCGAATCTCTAGACAGCACCCGCGGTTCACGAATCGAAAGAAAAACACCTCAAATATGCGTTTGAAAATCGTCATTTTCCAGTCGATTTTCGCGCGAATTCATTTTCGTCCTTGAAGAATGCACACAGATCGCGATGAATCGCTATACAGGCTGTGCATTCGAAAAAATCGCTATACAGGCTGTGCCATTTGAAAGCACTGATTTTCACCAGATTCTTTCTTCGAGAGATTTTCCGTCTGAATTTTTTATGGAAAAAGCACCCACTGCGAACCAATTATAGAGTGGGATCTGATTTCGATAAAATGTCCGTTTTTTTCAATGTTTTTAAATTGCTCGTCTTATTGTCAATAAAAACACGAAACTTTCTATCAGATAACATATTTTCTAATAATCGTACCATTTTTCCACACTGCAGATGGGTAGAATTTGAAAATTAATCCATCCTTCCACACAGTGTCATATGCAATATATAATATAATAGAAATATTAATGATGATTGGGTATGGGGAAAGGCAAAGGGACGCATCAAGAAGTTTGGGATCTTCTAAACATTGTTCGTCCTAATGCTCAAATACCCCGTTCAGTAGTGACGACAACTTTGCGATGGTACGATAAATATGCAAGGAATTCGCCTCGTTCAAGAACTGTCCGAGGACGATTTCGATACACGTTTACAATTTTGTGAAACGATGATGAATATTTGCAAATGTGATAATAATTTTATAGGAAATGTGGTGTTTTCAGACGGAGCTTCATTTAGTTTAAACGGTACAGTTAATCGACTAACTGCCGGTATTAGTCATAAACTGATCCTCATTGGGTTCAAGAGGCCCCAAAAATTGAACGTTTGGGCCGGAATTTATAACAACAGAATCGTGGGATTCGTGTGCCTTACCTTTAAACTACCTAAAAAAAGTTTGGGACACTCGAAAAAAGATACTGTGGTGGCCTAATAATAATATACTCTCGCATCGAATAAAGTTATTTTATAGAATCTAATTAATCATTTATTGCCATATAATTCAACATGATAAAAACGTAACAATTTCTAACCATAAATTCATCATCATGGTGCTCTTATCAATCCTTTGTCATAAAGATTTATTATGGATCTAGCAATTATTCCTGCAGTTCGCCTTTTGTAGCCCCCACTAGTCAGCATTGCTATGGGGATATGTCTCGCTCTAGCATAACGAAAGACCAGTTCGTCTCTTGATATGATGCCCTGAAATAATGACGATTTGATGACAATACAATTAATTTCTTCCGAGTGTTCGACTTGTTAATTTTCTGTGTATATATATTACAAATTTGACAGAAAGTTATCTACACGATTTTCCATTTAATCTGCCTAAACATTTTGCAACGATTTGCACGCCACTGACGTTGTTTCGTACTCGCACCTGAATGAAATTTGAACTACTTCTCCTGCAACAAAGTATAGAAATGTTCTATGTTGGTTATCTGAGTACCGCGAAGCTAACCTCAAACTGTCAGCGTAGTTTTTTTTCTTCTCTCTGTCGAGATCAGATGCCGGTCATCTCTGTGTAATTATTGAAATCATAATCTAAAAGTGACTTTTTGGGTCAGAGATTTGCGAGAAATACATAACGATTCTCGCTCTTCCCTAGGGGCCAAATTATATCCTATTACGGTCCAAAGACATATGCTAGTTCAAGATTGAGATGCATTCCACGATGAGAAATTAAATTATATCCAGTTCATGGTTCGAGCACTACATAATTGGAGCTTGTGGCATAACCACCTTGCCATGGAGCACGTTGTTCAACTGGGATGAAAATTGGAGTAATTTTTTAAAGAATACGAGTAACTTTCGAACGAAATTCAAAACCTCTCTTACCTCAGCACTAATTGATAGAGCTCCTAAAGAATCGCCTTCCAAAATATCAGTTCCAGCATTGTAGACAATCAGATCTGGATCAAACTCTTCAAGGGCCATGATAATGCTCCTTAAAAATAAGTTATACTTGTTATAGAATTCTCATTTTTCTTCTACATGGAGTTTATGGTATTACAACAAATTTTCAATCATTGAAAAAAGGAAAATTTGCAACTCTGGAATAGCATGCGCATGCAGTTCGGATTACTAATACCTAGTCTTTTTACAAAGCTTTTTCAAAATTCTCTTGAAAGCAACTAACTGCTTGTTGGAAAAAGGAAAACGTCAATTTACCCTTTAACTAAGGGTAAATACTCATTATCATGGGTGTATAAATCAAGTTCAACCTTTCTTCTTATGGATTTTTTGGCCTCGTGATCATTTGGATATATATTTTTGTTGAAAACGTCTAGAATGTAGATATTCGGATTATTCTTGAAATCTCTTTCGTGACCGTTCCCTTGGTGTGCGTCCAAGTCGACAATCATAATTTTCCTCACCCTATCTGCGTAGTATTTGAACAGGAAGTGGATCAAGAGAGTTATATCGGCATAGATGCAAAACCCACCACCTTTTCTTGCACTACAGTGATGGAAACCGCCGCCAAGATTTATAGACCATCCTCTTTCCAACGCTAACTTTCCTGCAAGAATGCTTCCTCCTGTTTGAAACCTGGAAGCAGACTTGATTAATGAGTACCTACACTGAATATCTGTATAGATTATGGCAGCAAGAACTTATTCAAAGCTGCTCCTCAGAAATATAAATTGCCCTGAGTCCCGAGCTTAATCCCCTCAATTTTGCATTTTGGAGGTTTACGAAAAATGGAGTATATGCCATTGATCATTCAACACTATACTACATCGTCCAATGAAATCGCTCAATTTTTGAAAACGGACCAATAGAAACAAACTGTATCTGAAAACACTCAACCTCACAGTGTTTGCACTTTTAGAAATTTGTTTTTATCAAATGCCTAATTTGCATAGGAATATTAATACGTCCGGATAGCTTTGGCCGTTGGTGGAAGTAGCGGTCGTCTTGGTTACG
This sequence comes from Micraspis discolor, assembly GCA_030674115.1. Classification (NCBI taxonomy): domain Eukaryota; kingdom Metazoa; phylum Arthropoda; class Insecta; order Coleoptera; family Coccinellidae; genus Micraspis; species Micraspis discolor. Next base: position 418,684 of record JARTUT010001760.1, on the reverse strand, counting down.
ATAAACAAGCAGTTGTTAGCGATAACAGCACATTTGGCAGTTCTGTCAGTTTATTTTCGTATTTTACCATAAAGTAGATAAAAATGAAACGTTTTGGGAATTGTAATATTACTTCAATTGAGGAAAGTGTGAAGAAAAGTGTGCCGCTTAATACAGTGAAGTCAAGATCCTACATTTGGAAACAATTTGAAGAATTCTGTGCTGTCTGGGAATACCTTGTAAATGAAAAAACAAGTTTGTCAGAGCTCAATGATATTATGCTAGACTGAGCTTTCAATATGAAGAAAAGAGATGAATCAGACTACAAGGAAAGTGTCGTAAAAACCTTGTGGAATAATACTGCCAAACAGCTGCAGGAAAAATTCTATTCCGAATGGGGCGTTAGGTTCGATCCATTCACAGACGTGGCTTTTAAAACGGCGCGGGATGCACGAAATGCCAAGAGGCGTATTTTACAAGTGGACCCTGAGAAAAGAAGAGTTAGTGCCAAGGCGCTGTCTTTGGAGCAACACAAAAAGATGGTCAACTTATGTAAAGAAGATAATCCAGACGGTTTGAACAGAAAATTTTATTTTATTGCTGCATTGGAGCTTGCTCGGCGTGGAGGAAAGGGTTCATCATGCCTAATTTCGGATTTCGAATTTGAAATTGAAAACGATGGTAATCCCACGGGCCGAATTGCCTACAATCCGATATTTTCTAGAACAAGACAAGGTGGAGCCCAAAAATGTGCGGAAACGAAATGGCTGACTCCCAATATTGAAGAAGATATTTGCCCACTGAGGTTATATAAGCTACTTGTATCCTAAAGAACTGCAAACATAACCACTGAAAGACTATTCCTTACTCCACATAAGAATTGGAAATATGGTTCATGGTTCAAAAACTCCCCAGTCGGTCCCAATGCGATAGCTAAATGGACAAAAGAATCGGCAGAACTCATTGGCATCAACACAACCAAGTCGAAGATAACCAACCACTCGCATCGAGTTACAGCTGTCAGCCAATTAGCCAAAGCAGGGATTGACGAGGAACAGCTGATAAAGATAACAGGCCATTCTTCTGCAGTGTCAGTGAAACCGTATCTCCAACTGGACCAACAACATGACAAATAAATAATCACAGCCATAGGGAATGAAAAAAATATCCTTCAAGAAACAACATCAGTATCTACTTCATCATAATATAATGCTCGTAATGTGTATAATAATTGTACTATCAATAATTATTATTTTGAGAATAAAGATGAATAATTTGTTGCTATGCTTCTATCTGTTTATTTTGGAATAAAAAACTATTTTTTATTTCATTTGATTTATATTGTTGAATGATCTTTCCAAATACCACACAAGATTCGAATTTTTTTCGAGAACACTGTCGTTTTTTGAAAATTATACAAATTTCACCCAACAATGTGATCCCGAAATACCACGAGCCGAAGGCGAGATAACTTTGTTTCGTGAAATTTAAACGCATAATTCCCAAAAAACAAAACTGTTTTCAAAAATTCTCACCTCTAATGGTATTACCCTTGAAAATACTCAATTTTCATTATATAATACGAACCTGAGTGGTTTTAAGATATACCTCTGGATGATGAAGTTAGGTAGAAGGCATAGCAGAAGATATTCTTCTATAAAAGCCACGTAGAGGCTGAACTGCAATGAATATCTATCCTGAATTTAATGGTTTCAGTAAAAATCAAACCTACCTTCAGTTTCTTCAAATAACTCTTGGGGTGAGTAACCAACAAATCCTCCTTTGTGGCTTCCTTGGGTTTCACTATAGTCCGTTCATTCAGCAAATGTTGTTTCTCCAAGATCTTTCGTGGAAAAACAATAGTTTTAAATTTTGACATGAAACAACAAATGCTGCTAGAGATAAAACCGTTTTAAATATAAAAGGTAATGAAGACATATAGGCAAAAAATACAACGTGAACTACAAGAGCAGTCAATATACGGGATGTTCAAAATTATACGTTCAAATGACAAGGGGAGATTCCTTAAGTAAGTTTAAAAGTAAAAAGTCCCATAAACAAGAGGTCGAAAACGTTTCATTTTCGAGATACAGAGTATTTAAGTTTGAATTTTGTTTTTCGAGTTTTCTTCTTATAGTAGCTGCCTCCTTCCGCCCTAGGTACGATACTGGCCGAAAATACGCGCATGCGTGAACACCAGACAGTGTAAACTGACTATTGCCGCATTTTGTGTATATATACATCATATCTTTTCTGGGTTGGTATCTAAAATGAATTACGTTTTCGTTTTTTCGACTTTTCCTTTCATACATCTTTTCCCCTCTTATTATGAATTTTCCAGATCGAGTATAATACCAAATGGACGTTTAATTCGCTAAATTATCAAATATCAATTTTCATGTCAAATAACGGCAATAGCCCAAATGATCAAACTGAATATTACATTAAAATTAAAAGAATTTCATTTTAATATTCACCAAGAATTAAACGCATGGAGTATTTGTACCTTCACTACAGTTGAAACAAATCTCGAGATTTCAAAAATTCATTGAAACTCACCTTAAAAATATTCTTCCATTTGTGTGTATCGAATGGGAAATAATTTTCAAGACCAAAAAAATGAACATTATATTCATCCCTGTAGATTATAGGCCATTGAGATTTCTCGATGTCAAAATATAGTTTAGTCCTGCAAAGAAATGGAGAGAAAATGTTACTATATCTATATGTTGAGTTTCAATACTAAGTAAACACCAGAAAAATATCACTATACAGGGTGTCTCAAGTTCGATTGCCTATCAGACGTTTCTGGAGAACTAGACATATTTGAAATCTGAAAATTGGGATTATGATATTGTTCGAAGTTCTCTACAGAGCTAAAATATTTTCGAAGCCCAAAAACTTCCGGTTATACAGGGAGTGAAAATAAATTCGACGAATTTTCAAGTTTTCCATTCCTGGTATGATTCAATATTAAATACATTTCTGTTAAAACCATTGTATTAAATCGAATAGTTTTCAAAATATCCAAAAGAACTGGAAAAAAATCAAATCTGTTCATTATTCTTATTTTAAATATCCTGAGCGTAAACCGTTTTTACAACATCGAAGAAAAAGGATGTGAAAAGGTCATGCATCTTTTGGATTTCAAAAATATCATCACAGGGTGTTTCAAATTTTGTGTTGAAAATTGTGATCTTAAATTGGCCATAACTTCTGTTTTTCAAATTAGAACCCTATTTTTTTATAATTGTGTTGGATGCTGCGGTCAAAAATAATGATAGTTTTCTCACATGATTATGCTCCTAAATTCGATAATTTCCGAGTTATTTGAGATTATCTGGATTTATGTAGTACGTAAGTGAAATTCTTTGAATCTGATTCATAAGGATATTCTGTGAGCATAAATCATCCCATTTATAATTCACAAGTGTCAGACAGGTCTTATTGTTAGTCGTTATGAAATTTTTTGATTTCACAAAATGAATCGTTGCTATTCTAATAATGAGATTTTGGATTTATTTCTTATATTATATTTTTTCAATTGTATACGCAATACACATTCAAATGCACTTAATGATATTGTTTATTTAAAACCCATGGTGGATGACACTGAATGTTGAGTATCAAATGAGAAGTATCCCCATTTTATTTTACAATTTCTGAAAAGATATTTCATACATTCTGAATTTTGGAATGTAAGAGCCCCTAAAGAATACAAAAAAAAGGGCATTTCATGAAATTAGTATTTCGAAACACACGTTAAACGCGTACAGAGCACATTCCAGTAGTTACTGATGATCCCTAATAAGGGTGAAACTAGTTTACCGCTACCCCTCCCGATAACAACAAAAATCTTAATATCTTTGTGCCTACACAGCCTTTGTTGTATTATTCTGAAAATTTCTATATTTTTCTTGACAATGGTTCTGTTCGATGGCAATACCCAGCCGACAACAGAATAACCAGATATTACGAATTCATAAAGAGTTCTGGAATGTGCTCGGTACGCGTTTAACGTGTGTTTCGTGCTATACAGAAACTGAGTTCAACCTTTCTTTTCTTTTTATTAGTATTTTGACTTAATTCGAAGCCAATGAGAATTCATGTCTTCAATAGGAAACACAATAAATAGATTCGCTACAGTATTATTATTAGAATAGCAACGATTCATTTTGTGAAATTAAAAAATTTCATAACGACTAACAATAAGACCTGTCTGACACTTGTGAATTATAAATGGGATGATTTATCTTCTATGCTCACAGAATATCCTTATGAATCAGATTCGAAGAATTTGACTCTACGTACTACATAAATCCAGAAAATCTCAAATAACTAATTATTGAATTTAGGAGCATAATCATGTGAGAAAACTATCATTATTTTTGACCGCCGAATCCAACACAATTATAAAAAAATTTAGAAAGCACTGACGTGAGGTCAGATTGCTTTGGCGCTCTTTTTGACCTACTTGCGAGTAAATATTCAAACCTTAACAAATCTATAAGCTCTCTGATCGGGTGAACAATAGTCTTTTTCCGTACTATGGGACAATGTGATATAAATATGAAAGCCTAATGAATAAACAAACCTTTATCTCAATTTGAAAATAACTACTCATAATTTTCACCAAATTTTGTTATATGCTTCTCCTAAAAACTTACGTCATTGCTTTTCTGAGTTTTGACAACGCCATCAAATCTTTCGCTATGATAAAAAAATTTTAATTAATATTACATCTGTGCTTTTCTGAATTTTGACAACGTCATCGACTTCGAATTCTACCTCTATGAATTCTATGAAAATTTTGATTGATATTACGCCAACTGACACTGATATCTAGGTCCGCAAGTTGTCAAACGAATATCGATCTGTGATGGCAAATCTTTCAATGACAAAGCTCGGACTTCATGACATTTCTATTTTTCTCTTGAGTAAATGAAAATAATGATCATATCTTCAGAAGGGGAAAAGCTACGACAATGAAATTTGGGGATGAGTAAGATATCGGTAACCTCAATATATATACGGATTTTTATTTAAATCTAAATGAAGTCTTAGGAGATATTGAGTATTGAAAATTATTTTTTTGGGAATTTTTTAAAAATTTTCTAGCGTGACGATTTCTGCGAAATTTTGCAAGCCGTTTTGTTTCAGCCTCCCTCAATAACATTCCAAGTATCAACTTGATCGGATGGATATTCTAGTAGTTATTGAGAAAACAAAATTTCAGATGCTCATAACTACTGAACCATCCGACGGATTTGGCCCAATAACGAACTTGACCGAGATATTTGGACAATTAACCTATTCTGAAAATATGAAAACTCTAGCTGATTCCTTTTGGATGCTAGAGAGGATACGGCCGGACGGCCGGCCCGACAGACACAACTTTCGCCACGAATTCTTCATCAGGGAGTCGAACCCAATCGATTGAGACCATTTTCGGCTCGATATTCCAAAATTACAGACATTCGGGCAAAATGATAGGCACTCTGTTCGGGTGAACAAGAGCGCCAAAAATAGGGTTCTAATTTGAAAAACAGAAGTTATGGCCGATTTGAGATCACAATTTTCAACACAAAATTTGAAACACCCTGTGATGATATTTTTGAAATCCAAAAGATGCATGACCTTTTCACATCCTTCCTCTTCGATGTTGTAAAAACGGTTTACGCTCAGGATATTTAAAATAAGAATAATGAACATATTACTGACTGAACATATTTGACTTTTTCCAGTTTTATTTGGATATTTTGAAAACTATTCGATTTAATACAATGGTTTTAACAGAAATGTATTCACTATTGAATACTCGATCATACCAAGAATGGAAAACTTGAAAAAATTTTTCCATCGAATTTATTTTCACTCCCTGTATAACCGGAAGTTTTTGGGCTTCGAAAATATTTTAGCTTTGTAGAGAACTTCGAACAATATCATAATCCCAATTTTCAGATATCAAATATGTCTAGTTCTCCAGTAACGTCTAATAGGCACTTGAACTTGAGACACCCTGTATATGAATACCTGCTTTTTCCACTATTATCGTAAAGTTACATTATTCTCACAATTAGTAAACGATTGGCATAGGTCATGATAATTAATTGTAAATAATACTGGTATTTCTAGAAGTTGCGTTCAAAAACCTCAGAATGACAAAATATATTCTTCGAAACACCTTGTATAATTCAAATCGATTTAATATGGTTGTTCTCCATCACCGTATGACTTTTACGAATTACTTTTCAACAAGAAATAATGGAATTAATCTCTACTTAACCCTGGTTTCAATTATAAAAAAAGAATATTTTTACTACAAAAATAGTATTATTTAATTCAAACATCGTCATCTTCCAAATACTCACTGCATTTTTTGTGATTACAACCAGTATCCCTCCACAACGATAGTTGTTAAAAGGTTGGTTGCCGATTTGTTTGTATTGATTGTCGTTGCCAAAGCAACCTTAACTAATCACAATAGGTAAAGAATAGAGTAGACTATTCCTTCAGGTGATATGGGTTTTAAATCCTCAAACAATCATCTTAAAAACCCGAGAAAACTGAACACAACCCGTCTTCAAACTATCTAGGCCGGAAAATATTGATTGGTATTTTCGCCACTTCGAGTTGGTACCTCGTTTGAACCACAGATGGCCCCGTTGACACTAACAGATATCAAAACTTCAAATTTGAAATGGAAAGCATGAAAGATTCAGACATTGGGTGAGTTTTCTCAACTAAATTAAAGAATTTGATTTAATAACCGAAGATTGCAGCAATTTGCAGGTATTGATTGACAACTACGAGTTTCTGATTCAAGATTTAACAAATGGAATCCAAACATTTCAAGTAATTCTCTGAATTTTTTAACTTTGAGTAATTCATTCGATTCATTCAATCTTCAGGTAGAATATAGTGATTTGAGTGACAAAGTGAAGAATATTGTGAACGAAAATGATAAACTATCCAGAGATATCACTTATCTCATCCAAAAGAACAACAAAACCAAAGTGGCGACAGTAATCAACCAAGAATTGTAGATAATTTAAAACTTCAACTGAACTTGATTTCAACTGAGAAAGATTATGCTATGCAACTTTGGCGCAATGCGATCACAATGATAGATCACCTAGAGGAAGAACTGAAAACTTATCATGAGGGCAAAGAGAATTATATTCCAAAATCAGAAGCTCTAAAGGTGAGTTAAACTTTCAAACTCTGATATAAAATGTAGCTGAAAGAAATCCATTAGTTCTTATCCACATATTTTCGTGATATTTTTAAAATGGTGCCTCTCTTCTAGAGGTGTTCGTTTCATTGCTTGCTAGTCACCAATTGCTTCCGGGTTGATTTTGGTAGGATCCAGACAAAAGCACATTCCATAAGGTTGTTTGGCTCGTGTGTATCTACTCAGTGGCGTATCATCTCTGGAGCGCAAGAAGTCCCGTTTTAGGGCTCCAACAAAAAATGGGACCTCTCTGTGGAAAAATTATCCGTTTTCTAAGCTCAAAAATTTGTATCATGATTTATTTTCAAATAATTCCAGCTTCATCATCTGCTTGGGGCCTTCAACTAGAAGTGAATACATCCTCTAAATTTTTGTCGAAGTTCTCCTCCAAGTTATATCCCTCAGAAGCGGTCGGCAAGTTTTCGATTTCAAATTATTTTTAAATTTCGAGAACTAATGCATAAAATGGAAAAACAATTACTGTGCTGTAATCAGTATAAAAATACCTTTGAATTGAGGTATCACTCACCCCATCTTCTCTATTAAAAAATTGGGGGTGGGGGTTGTAGCAGCAAGGATGCGTCCGTAACCTACATCTTAAGTTGTCTCCTTTGAAACAAAAATCGACCTGTTCGAGCTACTAGACTAGAACAACAATGGATTTCTTTTCACTATACCTCATATTTCCAGCATAGTAATTTTGCTTCCATAGTTGAAAAATGAATGTGATACCAAAATAAAAAACCTAGAAGATGAACTGGCGCTAACCAAGGTTGCTCTTGTCCAAAACGATTTCTTGAATTGCGAGAGATCTAAGAGTGGCTTCTTGAACAAGGAGGACTCTTCAACGAGAATCATCAAAAACTTAGAAGAAGAGATTTTAACCCTTCAAGACAGACTGAACCAATCGAACGAAGTTAAGGAAGAGCTGAACAAAACCATCAATAAACAGAACAGGAAGATTAAATCATTGGAGGACAAGAACAAAGAGTATGTGTGTAAGGTAAATGAGGCGGTTCAAGTGGTAGAAGCAGCTTGTTTGGAAAAAGACTTCGCTCTTATGAGAGAATTGGAATCGAAAGGTGAGACGATAAAAGTTCAATTGTAAGTTAGGAACAATTCTCTTCTTCATCGGTTTTATTGTCATTTATTATGATTGTGTGATTTATTAATTGATGGAATAAACCTATTATTATTATTATTATAGTTTCTCTATCTCAATGTTCAGAGACAAGGGAAAAGCTTTATAACAAGTGCTCAGAGGTTTCTGTCCTCACCTCAATGCCTTATTCATTTTTTTGCCCAGGTTTGCTTTCTGTTGATGAATACATATTATAGAAATTCAGATATGACAAGTTTATACTTTTTCCGTAAATCGCCAGGAAATTTTGACATTCCTGTCAAAATTTCTTGAAGAAAAAGTCAGGACTTCCTTACTATAAGGAAATGTCATTTCCTTACTGTAAGGAAATGATATTTCCGTACAGTTGTTAGTGTTCTACATAAATGATAGAAAACACATTGCTTATAAGGAATTAATTTATATTTTGAAAACATCAAGTCATTGCTGAATACATTTTTAAGATCAATTTGTTATATTTACAGTAATTTGACAGTTAGTACAATTATTGAACATTGGAGGAACACTCTTAGAACTATGAGAAACATTTTGGACAACATGCAGGGTGGAAGGGTCATTTTGTTGAATATTTTGCACTGTGAAAATTTTATTTGCCACCTCAACCTTATTGTTAAGCGATTCTTCGATATATCCTTCAGCAACGTTTGATGACTTCCATCCGCCATGCCTCTTTAAACTAGTTATGTCGGCACCAGAGTCAACCAATATTGTTGCAGAAGACCGACGAAAGCAGTGACCAGTATATTCTGTCGGATTCACCAAGTTCAAATAAGTAGCAACTATTTTGGGCATTTTTCTGAATTGATGAATTCCTACCACTTGTCTATAACCCTTTCCGCTTTGATATTTAAAGAAAAATGGGTCACTGTTCATATTTTCTGGTCTTAAAGAAACATACTTTCGATAAACATTCAAGTAGATCTGATTAATTACAAATGATCTTGGTTTGTTGGTTTTCGAATCAGGTATGCTGATTAAAAGCTTAGATTCTAAGTCTTCTATATCGTGTACAGTCATTCGGACTAACTCATCCATTCTACAGGACCCAGAAATACCAAATATTACAGCCACCTAAAAAATAAATAAAGCTATAATCTAAATAGAAATTAAAAACTTGTAAATTACCTTAATCATTAAATTTTCTTTATCTGGAGCTTCCTGGATAAATTTTTCAATTTCTTCCTTCGTTAAAATCTTAGATTTCTTTGGTCTATAACCTTGAGCTTGCTGTTTCAATAAAGAACGAAATTTTGAGTATGTAGATATATCTACATTGTGTTTAAGTGCAAGGGTTGACTTTAGCATTGAATAATTGGCCCATAATGTTGAAGATTTCATCTTTCAACAAAGGTCTAGGAAGTATGCCATTACAGCATTTTCTGAGAAAGAACTCGTATTTTTACTCATGCGATAATCCATAAAACGTCTGTATGCATTTTCGTGCTTTTCTCTTGATTTCTTTGGCAATAATTCTAATGAAGCAGTATTCACTGCCTCAACCAGCTCTGGAGGAGTCCCAGGAATGGAAATTTCATCATCACTTATCATTTTACTTTCGAGAACACCAGCAATTAAATTTATAAGCGTCATGTTTGACAATTCAACTTCAATACGTTTCCATAGTAACCCAAGTAATTTTATTAGGAATTTCAAAGCACCATTTATTTGGGAATAAAATTATCGCGTTTTTTTTTAATCAATCAATATCTGTCGAATTTTAAACGATTTGCGGAAAAATAGTATGTTTACCTCGAAGGAAAAGCCACATTCCTGGACTCTGTGTCCATCTTCACAGTCGTCCAGGAATGTTAAGCTTTTCCTACCCCGTAAACAATGTACTATTGTTGTGTTTGGAGTCACCAAGAGATATTGCATATTTTCCTTATTATTTCTCGTATTATTGGGAAGACAATCCCAATATTATTATCCCATTTTCGTTGGAAATTAAAAATTTCCATCAGCTTAAGAAAGTTTCATTATACAAATAAAAAGTTAAAATTTCACGTTAAAATTTTTTTTTCCAGATGAAATGACAAAGGTATCTAAAAGCCTTCTAGAAGCCATTGAACAAGCCGAATTGAAACTAATATCCGAAGTTGATCAAGTGAAATCGGACTTCAACATCAATTTGAAAACTGTCTTGGACGACCTGAAAAAAGCTCACAGCGACTCTGTGGTGAAACAGACCGAAATAAATACTTATGCCAAACAATGCACATTGCTGGAAAACGAAATAGAAAGACTGCAAACGATCAAAAATAGAAGAGAAGAAGATGAAGACGGGAACACAAAACTTCTGATTCTCGAGAAAAATTTGGAAAAAACTTTTCAAAAGCTGGTGAGTCCTTCATTTGGCATCTTAATGGAATGTGGATATTTAGTGTATTGCAAACATAGATTGTATTGGTGACTCATTTATTTTGTGAAAATCCATTTTGATTACTAAAAAGAACAAATATTTTGTTTAATTTATATATATATATCTCGTCATCAACTAGAAATTCGGTATGGGCCCGAATTGTTTCAAGAAGTTAGAAGTTATGAAAGAACCAGCATAAAATTGGCAAAGGAATGCAACCATTTGACATTCATCCATCTTGCAAGAGATCGAAACCTGATTCCTAAAGGTCTCAGAGTGAAACTTCCTGTCAAAAGTTATAGAGCAGATAGGATTTCAAAACGGACAAGTCAAGCCCTTATGAGAGAAAGACTGAATCAACATCGATTCAACAAAGCCAAATTACTTACAACATGCGAGAACCTTAGATGTAGCATTCAATCAAAAACTAATGCTGAAGATCATGAAAATATTCTGGGATCTATTAAACATAGCTATGAAAGAATATATGAACAACAAAAAACAAGTCCAAAAAAAAAATGGAGAAACTTATGAAGGAGTCAAGAAAATATGAACCCTTAGATCATTCAAAAACCGTGATCAATTTATCTAATAAGAACTTAAGTGAAGATCAGATATCTCTCCTCAACAAGGGTCTCAAGTTCCCTATAGCCCCTAAGACGATACCAAAAATTGAAATCATGTTGGCGGCAGAAGAAACTGCACAGAAAATTCGAGAACCTGAAAAAGCCGAAGAATACAGATGGAAAATCAGAACCTTGTTAGACAGGACTAACAAAACACCTCTACCCAATAGAAATAAAGCTGAACAGAGGGCATTAAAAGATCTTAAATCGGATAGTTCCATAAAGATACTTCCAGCAGACAAAGGAAACGCCACTGTAATTCTAGATGTTGGCTCTTATAATCAAAAAATCAATGAATTATTAGAAGCAGGAAAATATAAAAGACTAAAAAAGGACCCTACCACCACAGTTGAAAACAAGATTTACAAAATCCTTTATTTTGTTTAATTTTCACTTTATTGATCTTGTCGATAGACATCGAATTTTCCTAAAAAAATATAATTATCTCTACAAAATGCTTTTTCCCAACGTTTATGAATCTTTAAACAACAAATTTCAACGAGCAAGAAATAAAATCACCAAGGATCCAAACATTCACCATAAAGAAATATTTTCAAATCGAATAAACAAATCCTAGTTATAGAAACGGAAATAAGCATTATCAAAAACGCAGGGATAATCGGTAAACTTCATTACAGTAACACAAAACAAGAGAAATCATTAGAAAAATATCCACAACAACAACAAATATAATTATGGAAACAAATTCGCAAAGGCTCTGAAGAAAATCTTATATTCATGAACGCAGATAAGGGAAATACACTGCTCAACAATTGATACGGATCACTTACTTTTTCTAAATTTATTTCTGAAATATTCGCTCCAAGATTATAAATTTAGTCAGGTTTCAGAGTATTTTCAGTTGATAATATAGGAACACTCAAAATTCTGTGTTTGAATAACATAAAAATTTTATGATGGAACCACAAGAAGGCTGAAGTTTCGGTTAAGCTAGTACCTAGTTGGTCCCCCACGAGCTCGTCTCAAGCATTCTATCCTACGAGGCATATTTTCAATCAAAAGATTTATAAAATTTTGGGGCAAATTCGTCCAAATATCCCGTAAAGCGTTAGAATGGTCCTCCAGGTTATAAATCGGTTGTTCTAAGGTTGACAATTGTCTAGACATCTCAGATCAGACATGTTCGATGCAATTCATGTCTGGAGAGCGAGCTGGCCAGTCCATCCTATCAATAGCATTAGTTTCTAGCGCTTCATTAACCAGACACCTACTGTGTGGACGGGCATTATCGTCAATTGAAATGAAATTCTCGCCCAAGGCAGCCACAAACGGAACAATTATGGCTTCAATAATCATATCGTGATATCTCTGGCTGGTCATTGTGGTGTTCCGCAGAACAACCAACTCTGTGCGTTGGTTCAAACAAATGCCTCCCCATACACATATAGAACCTCCGCCAAAAGCTGTTGTGGGTACCATAAACTGTTCTGCATACCTTCGACCTCTCTCCCTCCAAGCAAGAATACGTCCATCGGAGTTGACCAAACGAAATTTAGACTCATCCGTAAATAAACATCGACTCCAATCTTCAACTGTCCAATTGCGGTGCTCCTCAGCCCATTGCCGTCGATGAACCCGGTGTTCCCTATTCAAACGGGGATGTTGTACCCTCCTACGTGCTCTCAAACCTTGAACATGTAGTCGTCGTTTTACAGTCTGGTTCGAAATTAGAACTCCTGTTTTAACTCTCAGTGATCTATTGAGCCGCGACGCAGGGTAAGGGGGATTTCTCCTAGCATTGAGGATCAAAAGACGACCTTGAGCAGCTGTTGTACTGCACTGTCGACCTCCCCCCTGCAACATAAGCTACTGAGTCGTTTTGTATGAACCTTTCCAAGCCCGACTCACGACACTGCGAAACATTCAACCGCTGGGACACTTCTCGTTGGGACAAACCTTCCTGTATCCACCGAATGATTTGGTCCAGTAGCACAGGAGCCAAACGTGACTGATAAGCTGATATTGTTCTCATTTATTCAATTATTGTCACCTTATGTGTTTGAACGAGAGAAAAAAAAACAGATACCATATTTTCACTCCACCTGTAACAGCCTACAGATAATAATCGATTTTGTGAACAAGAGCCGATGAAGTGAGGAAAAATTTGATATAATCAACTCTAAACGTCTCAATTTTTCCTTAGAGAACATATAATGAGAGATATTCACGAGATAACTTGAAAAAATACAATAGAAGAGAAGTTCATAAGTGATCCCTAGCAATTGTTGATCAGTGTAGTATTGTTTGTCTCCAGAAAGAAGAATACCATAATGAAATGAAAAGAATTATAAGTACTGGGTGATTGTTCATATTTTACCCAATAGCTATCTCAGCTAATATTGGTCGTACAAAATTTTTTCTCCTTCGATACTTCTCTTAATACGGTTTCAATGCATGTTTTTATTTCGTATTCCCGAGAAATGAAGTCAATACATAAATTTATTTTAGACACTTTTTTCGTCAAGGAATTACAGTCAGGCACATAACTAGTCATTTCTGGTCGAAGGCATATCAGGGAGTATACTACACCCTACTTTTAGCTTTAATTTGTAACCAAAAGGAAAATTTGGCGTAGAACTAATCAGTTCAATCTACTATAAATTAATTTATTGGTCTTCCTCCAGCTTTTTTTTTTTTTCATTTCATTTATTCATTAGCAATCAGAATACAATAAAATAATTCTATAAGCTAATCAGATGTCTGTAGAGCATGAGACTCTGAAGTGGGTTTATAGGGTCTTCTCCAATGAAAAGACCCCTTCTGTCCTACTTAAGGTCTGCTGGCCAATTCCTTTTGAGTCTTCGAGTGGTGTGTGGTTCTAGCAATGGCTGTAGAAGGTCGTTTATGTGTCCGTGTAGTTTGTCTTGGTGTTTCTGGCTCTTTTCCTTTATGACGTCCATAACATAAGGTATTTTTAGATCTTCGTGCAATGTTTGATTGGTCACATACCATGGTGCATTTGCTATCATTCTTAGTATTTTCGATTGGCTTCTCTGTACTATAGATACGTTGGACTTAAAAGTACATCCCCACAGTTCAATACCATATGTCCAAATAGGCTTTATGACTGCTTTGTATATGAGAAGTTTGTTTTCCATCGACAATTTAGATTTCCTGCCTATGAGCCAATACAGCTCTTTAACTTTCAGGTCTATTCGCTTCCTTTTTTTAACCACGTGTTCCTTCCATGTTAATTTGTTATCTAAGTGAATTCCCAAATATTATTTGATACTGGTAAATGAATATTATTTAACTGAACAGGAGGGCATTGTCCTTTTCGAAGCGTAAAATTGATTTGCATTGATTTTGTCTCATTGATCCTGATTTTCCATTTGTTGAGCCATTCTTGTATTTTATCAAGGTGCGTTTGTAAAATATTGGATGCTTTTTCAGGATTTTTGTCGGTTGCAAATATTGCAGCATCGTCTGCGAATGTTCCGGTTGTTGTGTTAGCACATGTGGGCAGAAATAATTTTCATCATAATTTTTTTTCTTACTGGTGACATATTCCAGCTGACTTCGGAGAAGGAGAACATCATTTTGAACGCTGAAACATCAAGGTTGAAGGGAGACATGAACGAAATGATCCACAACTTTGAAACAGACCTCAAAACCAAAGAAATTGAAAAGACAAAACTCAACAATAAAATAGCACTGTTGAAGGAGGAACGATTAGATACTGAGAATAGATATCTGCAAGTAATGAAAGAACTGGAAGATATGAAAACGAAACTTTTGGAAATGAAGAAATCTTTTCAGAAGGAGATGGATCAGAAGCAATTGTGAGTAAATTTTCTGGCGTAAACGTTACAATAGGAAATTCAATTTAGATCAAGGACTAAATGACCAGACATGGGATAATCTTTTTAGCTAGGGGTATCTTATTTGGATCATGACTAAAAATTACTCTGATAAGGTGGTATTTGATCTCAGAGCACCATTTCGGCCAGACTCATAATAGAACGCTACGATGAAGAAATTTGAGGATATACTGGGTTGGGATAAAGTTTGGCACCAAATTAATATCTTTAAAACGAAACGGGCGATATTTTTGAAAATTGGCAGCTGAGTGTAATGGACCACAATGCATCTGATGAGAATATTTTCATTAATGCGATACTTCCGTACTACATAAATCCAGAAAATCTCAAATAACTCAGAAATTATTCAATTTAGGAGCATAATCAAGTGAAAAAACTATCATTATTTTTGACCGCAAAATCCAACACAATTATAAGAAAATAGGGTTCTAATTTGAAAAACAGAAGTTATGGCCAATTTAAGATCACAATTTTCAACACAAAATTTGAAACACCCTGTGATGATATTTTTGAAATCCAAAAGATGCATGACCTGTTCACATCCTTCCTCTTCGATGTTGTAAAAACGGTTTACGCTCAGGATATTTAAAATAAGAATAATGAACATATTACTGACTGAACATATTTGACTTTTTTTCCAGTTTTTTTTTGGATTTTCTGAAAACTATTCGATTTAATACAATGGTTTTAACAGAAATGTATTCACTATTGAATACTCGGTCATACCAGAATGGAAAACTTGAAAAAATATTTTCGTCGAATTTATTTTCACTCCCTGTATAACCGGAAGTTTTTGGGCTTCGAAAATATTTTAGCTTTGTAGAGAACTTCGAGCAATATCATAATCCCAATTTTTAGATTTGAAATATGTCAAATTCTCCAGAAAAGTCTAATGGGCACTCGAGCTTGAGACACTCTGTAGTATTTCTCTTTTCAGAATAATTCATTCTATTCATTAAAATTTTCCATTATACGTAGTCAGGAATAGATTTATTAGTCTGACACAGTCGGCTTTTTTCCAGGGACATTCGTACACACCACTCCCAAGAAGTCAGTTTGATCAGAAAGGAAACTGAAGCTAGTCTCAAAGAGCTGGAGGATCAGCTGGAAACTCAGGTAGAATTAAACAGACGATGGAGATCAGAAACGAAACAAATTGTCGCAAAATTAGAGGGCCAAATAAGATATCAGAGGGAAGTCGTGAAGAGGTTACAACGAGTTATTTGGTGGAAGGTAGGTTCTTGTTTAGGAAATTTCTTTCTCTTTTTTGAGTCTCTTTTCAAATTTCTGAAATTTCTGAATACTTTTTGAGATATTCGCAATAAACCAAACACCCCTATTTTCTTTACCCTATTGTTTATAATAAATTGTAATTGTGTAATTTTTGCAAGCGCCACTTCAACTTTATCAAAATGTTTCTGGATGCCAAGATGAATGGAATGACACCCCGATCATAAATTTCCGAGGCGAATAAAAAATGTTGACCTTGAAGACACGTGTTGACTAGACTATACGGCGGTAAAACAAAATAGAATTCAATAAGCATAATATGGAATGCAACGTTGCCAAATATACTGGCTTCCTAAACAATGCAAACCATAGTGGGACTCCTATAGGCCCAGAGTATCTTCACATTGTATATATTTATACTCGATGCCACCGGCGCACCACCTACAGGCGGATGGCATGAACTAAACGCGTATATGTTGCGATAGAAAATGGTCGATATGACGCCAGGGCGAAAATTCGTCTACGGACTTACTGATGCCATAGGAAGCCACTGTAAAAATATACACGTGAATTTTAGGAAGCCCGGACCGGGCTTCGTAAAACGTTTTTGGCTTCGTAAGGGTCCGTTGTATGGCGTTTTGGGCTCCGTAAGGCCACGTAATACGTCTATATATATATATATATATCTCGTCATCAACTAGAAATTCGGTATGGGCCCGAATTGTTTCAAGAAGTTAGAAGTTATGAAAGAACCAGCATAAAATTGGCAAAGGAATGCAACCATATGACATTCATCCATCTTGCAAGAGATCGAAACCTGATTCCTAAAGGTCTCAGAGTGAAACTTCCTGTCAAAAGTTATAGAGCAGATAGGATTTCAAAACGGACAAGTCAAGCCCTTATGAGAGAAAGACTGAATCAACATCGATTCAACAAAGCCAAATTACTTACAACATGCAAGAACCTTAGATGTAGCATTCAATCAAAAACTAATGCTGAAGATTATGAAAATATTCTGGGAGCTATTAAACATAGCTATGAAAGAATATATGAACAACAAAAACAAGTCCAAAAAAGGAAAATGGAGAAACTTATGAAGGAGTCAAGAAAATATGAACCCTTAGATCATTCAAAAACCGTGATCAATTTATCTAATAAGAACTTAAGTGAAGATCAGATATCTCTCCTCAACAAGGGTCTCAAGTTCTCTATAGCCCCTAAGACGATACCAAAAATTGAAATCATGTTGGCGGCAGAAGAAACTGCACAGAAAATTCGAGAACCTGAAAAAGCCGAAGAGTACAGATGGAAAATCAGAACCTTGTTAGACAGGAATAACAAAACACCTCTACCCAATATAAATAAAGCTGAACAGAGGGCATTAAAAGATCTTAAATCGGATAGTTCCATAAAGATACTTCCAGCAGACAAAGAAAACGCCACTGTAATTCTAGATGTTGGCTCTTATAATCAAAAATCAATGAATTATTAGAAGCAGGAAAATATAAAAGACTAAAAAAGGACCCTACCACCACAGTTGAAAACAAGATTTACAAAATCCTTTATTTTGTTTAATTTTCACTTTATTGATCTTGTCGATAGACATCGAATTTTCCTAAAAAAATATAATTAACTCAACAAAAAGCTTTTTCCCAAAATTTATGAATCTTCAAACAACAAATTTCAACGAGCAAGAAATAAAATCACCAAGGATCCAAATATTCACCATAAAGAAATATTTTCAAATCGAATAAACAAATCCTAGTTATAGAAACGGAAATAAACATTATCAAAAACGCAGGGATAATCGGTAAACTTCATTACAATAACACAAAACAAGAGAAATCATTAGAAAAATATCCACAACAACAACAAATATAATTATGGAAACTGTTCGAAAAGACACTGAAGAAAATCTTATATTCACGAAAGCAGATAAGAGAAATACACTCCTCAACAATTGATAGGGATCACTTACTTTTTCTAAATTTATTTCTGAAATATTCGCTCCAAGATTATAAATTTAGTCAGGTATCAGAGTATTTTCAGTTGATAATATAGGAACACTCAAAATTCTGTGTTTGAATAACATAAAAATTTTATGATGGAACCACAAGAAGGCTGAAGTTTCGGTTAAGCTAGTACCTAGTTGGTACCCCACGAGCTCGTCTCAAGCATTCTATCCTACGAGGCATATTTTCAATCAAAGGATTTATAAAATTTTGGGGCAAATTCGTCCAAATATCCCGTAAAGCGTTAGAATGGTCCTCCAGGTTATAAATCGGTTGTTCTAAGGTTGACAATTGTCTAGACATCTCAGATCAGACATGTTCGATGCAATTCATGTCTGGAGAGCGAGCTGGCCAGTCCATCCTATCAATAGCATGAGTTTCTAGCGCTTCATTAACCAGACGACTACGGTGTGGACGGGCATTATCGGAACAATTATGGGTTCAATAATCAAATCGTGATATCTCTGGTTGGTCATTTTGGTGTTCTGCAGAACAACTCTGTGCGTTGGTTCAAACAAATGCCTCCCCATACACATATAGAACTTCCGCCAAAAGCTGTTGTGGGTACCATGAACTGTTCTGCAGACCTTCGACCTCTCTCCTCCAAGCAAGAATACGTCCATCGGAGTTGACCAAACGAAATCTAGACTCATCCGTAAATAAACATCGGCTCCAATCTTCAACTGTCCAATTGCGGTGCTCCTCAGCCCATTGCCGTCGATGAACCCGGTGTTCCCTATTCAAACGGGATGTTGTATGTCCTACGTGCTCTCAAACCTACATGTAGTCGTCGTTTTACAGTCGAAATTAGAACTCCTGTTGCAACTCTCGAGTTGCGACGCCGGGTAAGTGGGATTTCTCCTAGCATTGAGGATCAAAAGACGACCTTGGGCAGCTGTTGTACTGCACTGCCGACCTCCCCCCTGCAACATAAGCTACTGAGTCGTTTTGGATGAACCTTTTCCAAGCCCGACTCACGACACTGCGAAACATTCAACCGCCGGCACACTTCTCGTTGGGACAAACCTTCCTGTATCCACCGAATGATTTGGTCCAGTAGCACAGGAGCCAAACGTCTTCTTGGCATGACTGATAAGCTGATATTGTTCTCATTTATTCAATTATTGTCACCTTATGTGTTTGAACGAGAGAAAAAAACAGATACCATATTTTCACTCCACCTGTAACAGCCTACAGATAATAATCGATTTTGTGAACAAGAGCCGATGAAGTGAGGAAAAATTTGATATAATCAACTCTAAACATCTCAATTTTTCCTTAGAGAACATATAATGAGAGATATTCACGAGATAACTTGAAAAAATACAATAGAAGAGAAGTTCATAAGTGATCCCTAGCAATTGTTGATCAGTGTAGTATTGTTTGTCTCCAGAAAGAAGAATACCATAATGAAATGAAAAGAATTATAAGTACTGGGTGATTGTTCATATTTTACCCAATAGCTATCTCAGCTAATATTGGTCGTACAAAATTTTTTCTCCTTCGATACTTCTCTTAATACGGTTTCAATGCATGTTTTTATTTCGTATTCCCGAGAAATGAAGTCAATACATAAACTTATTTTAGACACTTTTTTCGTCAAGGAATTACAGTCAGGCACATAACTAGTCATTTCTGGTCGAAGGCATATCAGGGAGTATACTACACCCTACTTTTAGCTTTAATTTGTAACCAAAAGGAAAATTTAATCATAATTACGACAAACTTGGCGTAGAACTAATCAGTTCAATCTACTATAAATTAATTTATTGGTCTTCCTCCAGCTTTTTTTTTCATTTCATTTATTCATTAGCAATCAGAATACAATAAAATAATTCTATAAGCTAATCAGATGTCTGTAGAGCATGAGGCTCTGAATTGGGTTTATAGGGTCTTCTCCAATGAAAAGACCCCTTCTGTCCTACTTAAGGTCTGCTGGCCAATTCCTTTTGAGTCTCCGAGTGGTGTGTGGTTCTAGCAATGGCTGTAGAAGGTCGTTTATGTGTCCGTGTAGTTTGTCGTGGTGTTTCTGGCTCTTTTCCTTTATGACGTCCATAACATAAGGTATTTTTAGATCTTCGTGCAATGTTTGATTGGTCACATACCATGGTGCATTTGCTATCATTCTTAGTATTTTCGATTGGCTTCTCTGTACTATAGATACGTTGGACTTAGAAGTACATCCCCACAGTTCAATACCATATGTCCAAATAGGCTTTATGACTGCTTTGTATATGAGAAGTTTGTTTTCCATCGACAATTTAGATTTCCTGCCTATGAGCCAATACAGCTCTTTAACTTTCAGATCTATTTGCTTCCTTTTTTAACCACGTGTTCCTTCCATGTTAATTTGTTATCTAAGTGAATTCCCAAATATTATTTGATACTGGTAAATGAATATTATTTAACTGAACAGGAGGGCATTGTCCTTTTCGAAGCGTAAAATTGATTTGCATTGATTTTGTCTCATTGATCCTGATTTTCCATTTGTTGAGCCATTCTTGTATTTTATCAAGGTGCGTTTGTGAAATATTGGATGCTTTTTCAGGATTTTTGTCGGTTGCAAATATTGCAGCATCGTCTGCGAATGTTCCGATTGTTGTGTTAGCACATGTGGGCAGAAATAATTTTCATCATAATTTTTTTCTTACTGGTGACATATTCCAGCTGACTTCGGAGAAGGAGAACATCATTTTGAACGCTGAAACATCAAGGTTGAAGGGAGACATGAACGAAATGATCCACAACTTTGAAACAGACCTAAAAACCAAAGAAATTGAAAAGACAAAACTCAACAATAAAATAGCACTGTTGAAGGAGGAACGAACAGATACTGAGAATAGATATCTGCAAGTAATGAAAGAACTGGAAGATATGAAAACGAAACTTTTGGAAATGAAGAAATCTTTTCAGAAGGAGATGGATCAGAAGCAATTGTGAGTAAATTTTCTGGCGTAAACGTTACAATAGGAAATTCAATTTAGATCAAGGACTAAATGACCAGACATGGGATAATCTTTTTAGCTAGGGGTATCTTATTTGGATCATGACTAAAAATTACTCTGATAAGGTGGTATTTGATCTCAGAGCACCATTTCGGCCAGACTCATAATAGAACGCTACGATGAAGAAATTTGAGGATATACTGGGTTGGGATAAAGTTTGGCACCAAATTAATATCTTTAAAACGAAACGGGCGATATTTTTGAAAATTGGCAGCTGAGTGTAATGGACCACAATGCATCTGATGAGCATATTTTCATTAATGCGATACTTCCGTACTACATAAATCCAGAAAATCTCAAATAACTCAGAAATTATTCAATTTAGGAGCATAATCATGTGAAAAAACTATCATTATTTTTGACCGCAAAATCCAACACAATATTATAAAAAATAGGGTTCTAATTTGAAAAACAGAAGTTATGGCCAATTTAAGATCACAATTTTCAACACAAAATTTGAAACACCCTGTGATGATATTTTTGAAATCCAAAAGATGCATGACCTTTTCACATCCTTCCTCTTCGATGTTGTAAAAACGGTTTACGCTCAGGATATTTAAAATAAGAATAATGAACATATTACTGACTGAACATATTTGACTTTTTTTTCCAGTTTTTTTTGGATTTTCTGAAAACTATTCGATTTAATACAATGGTTTTAACAGAAATGTATTCACTATTGAATACTCGGTCATACCAGGAATGGAAAACTTGAAAAAAAATATTTTCGTCGAATTTATTTTCACTCCCTGTATAACCGGAAGTTTTTGGGCTTCGAAAATATTTTAGCTTTGTAGAGAACTTCGAGCAATATCATAATCCCAATTTTTAGATTTCTCGAACTTGAGACACTCTGTAGTATTTCTCTTTTCAGAATAATTCATTCTATTCATTGAAATTTTCCATTATACGTAGTCAGGAATAGATTTATTAGTCTGACACAGTCGGCTTTTTTCCAGGGACATTCGTACACACCACTCCCAAGAAGTCAGTTTGATCAGAAAGGAAACTGAAGCTAGTCTCAAAGAGCTGGAGGATCAGCTGGAAACTCAGGTAGAATTAAACAGACGATGGAGATCAGAAACGAAACAAATTGTCGCAAAATTAGAGGGCCAAATAAGATATCAGAGGGAAGTCGTGAAGAGGTTACAACGAGTTATTTGGAATCTTAAGAGAAAGTTGAAGAAGAGGAAAAGTGAAAAGGTCCAACCAGATTTGACAGTTTTAACTGATCCTTCGCAGATTGAAGCCAAGCCGAAGAAATTTGCTGATACCTGACTTTGTCAATGTCTTGATAATTGTGATAAGATTCCAAATATTATATTATATTATACCCTAGATAATCTTGATAATCTATTGAAGCTTCCCTGTTACACCAGGATCAATGCACAGCAATGGTACAGCATGAACAGGATCCAGCGTTATCTGGAGACCCTCTAGGAACACTAATAAGATTACTGTATTATATGAGAAAAGGTTAATGTCATAAGACATTGAACATTTCAAAGCGGGCTAATTGAAACAATGTCAAGAGAATTGGTTGGAGAACGTGTCGTCATCGATCACAAGTAGCAGGCAGACTATAGTTTCGGAATTATTATTCCTCATCAGTGTCGCTTAACTTGATTGATGATGACGGCCAAAAATGAACCCACAGAACTTAACTCAAACCGGAAGGCACATTGGAACCATATACACCATCATGTGCCATCTAGCGGTCAAGCGTCTGCGATTCTTTCCAAACCAGTTCCTCAAGACATCATTCAACGTTCTATTCTTTTCTCTTGAAAGTACACTTGACCTGATTGAGGCATTTTTAATGTTCTTCGGAGGTTCGCGAAATGTTCCATGTTTATATGTTGTTTGATTGAAAATGGCCCCTATCGTTTTTCATATTTTTTTTTATCCACGTTGTTGGTTAAGCGGTAAGTTTTCGTAAAACGACCTGGCTTTTTCAGAAGTGCAGAACTGGCTGAGATGTAGCAGATCAGTGAATTTCTCCTTCGATATTTTAATTGGATCTATAGAATGAGAAATGCATAATAAAAAGACAAAAAATTTGGAGTTATATGAATCAATTTCAAGAGAAAAACCAAGGGTGACCGGTCATCTGTTATCCTTATTATTAGGTAGTCTATACTCTTATCATTCAAGCGGATTTGGTCATACTCCGTGACGTCATGAATGCCTTTGTTGAAGTGGGGATGACCAGAATCCTAACAAGCTCCAAAGCTGTGTTAAGATTCTGGTCTGGTTAGAAGAAGTAGGGTTAGATGCTTATAAACATGAAAAGAGTAAACAATAGCAAACCTTGAGTTATTTGAAACTTGAAAAACAATTATTGTTAGATGCGAGAGGATGACCTATTTTCAATCCTTCTTTGAAAAAAATAATCAATTATATGTATTATTAAATATATATTTTATTTTTTTTATTTCTATTTATAAAATTGAAAATCATATAGATAGACACTCAAATATTTATTTAAAAAAATTTCACTCTTCTACATACGCATGCAGTAGGCGTAAACCTCCTGAAATTCCATTCGTTCCTGATATATCAACTAATGGTAAAGAAATGACGCTATATTAAGCCTGCTGAAATTCCATTGGTTCCTGATATATCAACTTATCGTAAAGAAAAGACGACAGTAGGCGTAAACCTCCTGAAATTCCATTGAATCCTGATATCTCAACTAATCGTAAAGAAATGACGACAGTAAGCGTAAACCTCCTGAAATTTCATTGGTTCCAGATATCTCAACTTATCGTAAAGAAATGACGACAGTAGGCTTAAACCTCCTGAAATTCCATTGGTTCCTGATATCTCCTCTAATCGTAGAGATATGACGACAGTAAGCGTAAACCTCCTGAAATTTCATTGGTTCCAGATATCTCAACTTATCGTAAAGAAAAGACGACAGTAGGCTTAAACCTCCTGAAATTCCATTGGTTCCTGATATCTCCTCTAATCGTAGAGATATGACGACAGTAAGCGTAAACCTCCTGAAATTTCATTGGTTCCAGATATCTCAACTTATCGTAAAGAAAAAGACGACAGTAGGCTTAAACCTCCTGAAATTCCATTGGTTCCTGATATCTCCTCTAATCGTAGAGATATGACGACAGTAAGCGTAAACCTCCTGAAATTTCATTGGTTCCAGATATCTCAACTTATCGTAAAGAAAAGACGACAGTAGGCTTAAACCTCCTGAAATTCCATTGGTTCCTGATATCTCCTCTAATCGTAGAGATATGACGACAGTAAGCGTAAACCTCCTGAAATTTCATTGGTTCCAGATATTTCAACTAATCGTAAAGAAATGACGACAGTAGGCGTAAACCTCCTGAAATTCCATTGGTTCCTGATATCTCAATTAATCTCTACTAATTGAATGAATCACTACTCAAATAACGGAGCTTTTAATAAACAACATTTTCAACAATACTATATGTATCGCTCACCTGTCGGTGTCTAATGGTATTGAGAAAAAGAAAGTTTGGGATTATTGAAACTATTGTTTTTGCAGTTGTATACGCTACAATTGTTAATCGTTTTGGAATTGATTTGAAAATAACACAACATTTTGAATACCTACTGGAATGAAAGCAACTGATTAAATAAATGAGCATCTTTACATATCGTTGGTTATACCAATGTTGGAGTTCTCCTCTGTAGTGTGGTCTCCATACTTATCGGTCGACGTTTCTTTCCTAGAGAGGGTTCAAAACAGATTTCTAAAGTATGCTGCTCTTAGAAGGGGTACGTTTTCAGTTTATACACTCTCCGCCAGTCGAATGCGGGAACGCCTTGGACTATCCTCCTATCGAGAAGATTTCATGCGGATGTGATATTCATTGCTAAGCTCTTTCAGGGTCTTTTGTACTCCCCAGACTTGTTGTCACAATTCAACATATATGTTCCACCTCGACCCATCCGAAGGTTTGATTTATTTCGACTCGCCCAATCAAAAATCAATATTGTTTTCATTCCCCGGTTTCGAGATTAATGCGAAACGCTAATGCCGTCGACTCATTAGGAGTTGATATATTTCATGTATCTATTTCGAGGTTGAGAAGAGAATTGAAGTACCTGATAAGACTGTGATAGTTAAGATTAATTTTTATTTGTGGTTTAAATTGTTTTTCTGTTTCATATTACACATATATTTGTACTTATACTTGCTTTACCTCTACATCTACTCTTTTTCGTGTTATACTACTTAGATTTTATTATTTTGTGTTTTATTTTACATATAAAGGTCATGTACCGTTAATTCATTAATAAATAAATAAACTTAATTACTGAGTCAATACGGTTTTAGAGCAGGACGATCAACTGATCAACGAATATGTTATAGATCTCGGTGTTCCTCAGGGATCAGATTTAGGTCCTCTTCTATTCATTCTCTTTATAAATGACCTCCCACACCATATAAAAACTATGTTCCACCTCGACCCATCCGAAGATTTGATTGATTTCGACTCGCCCAATCAAGAACCAATTATTGTTTTCATTCCCCGGTTTCGAGATTAATGCGAAACGCTAATGCCGTCGACTCATTAGGAGTTGATATATTTCATGTATCTATTTCGAGGTTGAGGAGAGAATTGAAGTACCTGATAAGACTGTGATATTTAAGATTAATTTTTATTTGTGCTTTATATTGTTTTTCTGTTTCATATTACACATATATTTGTACTTATACTTGCTTTATCTCTACATCTACTCTTTTTCGTGTGATACTACTTAGTTTTTATTATTTTGTGTTTTATTTTACATATAAAGGTCATGTACCGTTAATTCATTAATAAATAAATAAACTTAATTACTGAGTCAATACGGTTTTAGAGCAGGACGATCAACTGATCAACGAATATGTTATAGATCTCGGTGTTCCTCAGGGATCAGATTTAGGTCCTCTTCTATTCATTCTCTTTATAAATGACCTCCCACAACATATAAAAACTATGTTCCACCTCGACCCATCCGAAGATTTGATTGATTTCGACTCGCCCAATCAAGAACCAATTATTGTTTTCATTCCCCGGTTTCGAGATTAATGCGAAACGCTTGAGGAGAGAATTGAAGTACCTGATAAGTCTGTGATATTCAAGATTGATTTTTATTTGTGGTTTATATTGTTTTTCTGTTTCATATTACACATATATTTGTACTTATACTTGCTTTACTTCTACATCTACTCTTTTTCGTGTTATACTACTTAGTTTTTATTATTTTGTGTTTTATTTTACATATAAAGGTCATGTACCGTTAATTCATTAATAAATAAATAAACTTAATTACTGAGTCAATACGGTTTTAGAGCAGGACGATCAACTGATCAACGAATATGTTATAGATCTCGGTGTTCCTCAGGGATCAGATTTAGGTCCTCTTCTATTCATTCTCTTTATAAATGACCTCCCACAACATATAAAAACTATGTTCCACCTCGACCCATCCGAAGATTTGATTGATTTCGACTCGCCCAATCTTGAACCAATTATTGTTTTCATTCCCCGGTTTCGAGATTAATGCGAAACGCTTGAGGAGAGAATTGAAGTACCTGATAAGTCTGTGATATTCAAGATTGATTTTTATTTGTGCTTTATATTGTTTTTTTGTTTCATATTACACATATATTTGTACTTATACTTGCTTTACCTCTACATCTACTCTTTTACGTGTTATACTACTTAGTTTTTATTATTTTGTGTTTTATTTTACATACAACGGTCATGTACCGTTAATTAATAAATAAATAAACGACACTGTTTCGAAGTAACTTTAATCTACTTTGCTTCTGGAAATTGTTATTTTCTTAATGAAATATTCACAATACTCATCAACTAAGTAGGGTTCTTATTTTATAAAGTGGAACCGACAAAAACTGTTTGCATTTTCCTTTGAATCATGATAGATGACCAATGGCTGCAGCAGACGGAAAAGTCATGAGATTATTCAGAGGCAAAGAAAGAGATTTTCTAGTCGGTATTTACCTGAATATATCCTCAACAAATAAAAAAATGAATGAAACCAAGTCTATCAATATAATACATATATTTGTAAAAAATTTAAAATTCAACACATTTTAAAAATTTGACTAATCAATTCTTCAACAGTCTAAAAACATTCATAAAATTTTTTCATTCTATTCCAATACAAAATGATATGAATTTACGAATGGCCACGTTGTTTTAGGAAGCTAGAATCAATAGAAATAATTAAATACATCAACATGAAGACTTGTTCTTTAAGCAAGAGCTTTCTTCAAATTGCACCATTTAAAATGATTGTCCTAAAATACATTAAATGCTTTTACATCACATTATCCATTAAATCAGATCGAATAAAATAGAAATTGAACGCATAGTTCAGTATCATGGAAATCATAGAAACAATATTTTATTTAAGTATCAAAATTATATATTACGTGAAGTATGAAAAATGTACTCTAAGGCAGTCCACTCTATATTCTGTTTTGCTCATGAGCTAGATCTTAGCAATTTTTAAATTGTGTGTATTTTGCACAGGTACAACTCATTTTTGGAATTAGAATCGAGTAATGAAGTGAATTGGAACAATATTTCATGATATTGCACATTAAAAAGGTAAATTTGCCATCTTTACAAAAACTCATTGAATTAATTCGCAATATTCTCTACATTCACAGAATCAATATAAGAGTATCTCCTATTTCAAACTAACTGAATGTTTGAAATTTAAACAATGTTGATTCGATTAACAATAAATGTATTTTGACGTAAGTTCACTTAAGGTAGCTTTTAACGACAGAGAATCCACTTTTTTTTTTACATATTTCATCTATAATCGACTATATAATATAGCAGTAAGGAGGGAACCTGAGAAAATTATTTCTAAACTCGACGGGGGGCACCCGGGAAGCGGAGCTTTCCGAGAGGCCCGAAGGGCCGACCTGGGGGGCAATCTTAATGTAGATCGAAAGGGCGTATCCTCTTCTTGAAGAAGCTTGCGGAAAATCGAACCCCGAGGGCTCTCGAAATGCCCGAAATTTTCAATGACGTTTTTCGCCAAAGGGATATGGAAATAAACTCCGAAGCCGGAACGCCTCGTGTCCGAGAGTCGCTACATATTCATCAATATATAAATATATATACAGGGTGGCCATTTGAAAACGAAACAGACGAGATTACACACGAAATAAATTCTTTTGATAGAAATGCTCGGACAGATCGATTTCTGTTTCAAGGGGGGTTACGGACGCATAGCGCTTCAACCCTTGGTGCTACAACCCTCACCCCCAAATTTTGAATAGGGAAGATGGGGTGAGTGATACCTCATTTGAAAGGTATTCTTATACTGATTTCAGCACAGTAAATGTTTTTTCATTTCATGCATTAGTGCTCGAAATATTCTCAACTAAGTATTTGAAAATGAAGTGGTGTTTTCATGGCACTTGTAGTGTTTTTTTGTGAAATATCGACATTTTGAGCTTCAAAACAACCATGACTGTGGCTTCCTTCCTCCAAACCACGGACATAGAAATCTTTAATCAAGATGTCGAACAAACAAAGCGTATTGCGAAGGAGCTCAATCTTGCTGAAACTCAATCTAAATTATCTCCGATATAATTTGCAGTATTTCCAATAACATGCGGTAACACTTGATCGATAGAAATCTCCAAAAAGTCCAAATACGTACATATCTCTAATCAGATTACCAGGTAAGAAAATCAAATCATTAATGATGCCACAGAAATATTCCATTCCCAATTCGTGAAACGATTTCCGACTTAATTATGAAGTGTTTTCTCAGTTGGCTTCAATATGTTTTCATTTTGTTGATTATTGAATTCATATCTTTTTCAAAAAAATGAGAATCGATAATTTTTATTTATTACGAACAGATCATTAAGTTGGCTTACTGGTTCTTTGACATGTGAATTATTCTTAGTTTTGAATCGAGACTTGTATGTGTTCTAATTCATTGTTCGACATGGTTTATTCAATCGCAGAGCGAGTGGAAATAATTTCACTTTTTTTGCAAACGATCAATGTGCGAATAGAACCGCTGAATTCTTTAAAAAACGACATTTAGGTAAACATGTTAATAGGAAGTATGTTTTGGAATTAGTGTCAAAGTTTCAAGAAACCGGGTCCATGGCTAATAAAAAACGAAACATGGAAAGAAATGAAGCAGCTGAAGTAGCTGTTCTTGGACAGATTGCTCTGAATCAAATGACGAGTACGAGGCAGCTAGCACATGAATCTAGTTTTACACGAACTCGAATTGCAAATATTTTGAAGCATCATAAATTCCATCCTTAGAAAATCCATCTTTCACACGCACTAAACGAAGATGATTTTGACCGTCGTGTTGAATTTTGTGATACAATGAGTGAACGAGTAACTGCTAATCCCAATTATCTGTACAATGTTTGTTTCTCCGATGAGTGTTCGTTCTTTCGAAACGGCACAGTAAATCGACATAATTGTCGTTATTGGGCCGATGCTAATCCGAGATTGTTCCACGAAGTTTATACTCAACAACCAGAAAACTCAATGTTTGGGCTGGAATATTTGGTGACAACATTGTCGGCCCGTTCTTTTTACCTGGTAATCTTACTGGAGATATGTATTTGGACTTATTGGAAAATCACATTGATCCAATTTTGACGGAAATTATTGAAAACAATGCTGGAAATTATGTGGAAGATCAGATTGTGTTTCAGCAGGATGGAGCTCCTCCACACTACGCCTTACCAGTTCGAGAATATCTGGATCAAAGATTTCCAAATCGGTGGATTGGAAGAAGGGGTCCCACTGAATGGCCAGCCAGATCGCCAGATCTGTCACCACTAGATTTCTTTCTTTGGGGCCACTTTAAGAGTAAAATTTATGCGAAAAAATTTATTTCGTCTGTAATCTCGTCTGTTTCGTTTTCAAACGGCCACCCTGTATATTAATTTCTGGACTATTGAATTTCACCAAAACTGTGCAAAATGCAGGAATCACTGGACTGAGAATTCACCAGAGGATACTCTGTCGTTACAAGATGCTTTTAAATGATTTTCCATAAACTACAAGCTCACGTCTCTCTGAAAGAATCTCAAAACTATTGTTAACAGATAAACTAAGCTATATTTATTCATTTGCAACTAAAAAATATCGAAATCTCCAACAACGTGAGACGATAAATAACTAATCATTGAACATTTGCATCGCGCGACAATAAAAAAGAAATATATGATATGAAATCGAAACACTATTCAGATATATGTACTTCTGCGATTTTAATTTGTAACTCTACATGTTTCGCACTAATTCAGCTCATCTTCAGGAGTATAAAAATCACACAAGTGAAGCTGAAGAACAACAAAAATTCATGGAGAAAACGCAAAAATTCTTTACAGTGAAAGACAAGGACAAAGTTGAGAAAAAAACTAAGCAAAAAAGCAATATAAGCGACAGGATAAAGTAAACTAATGAAAGCTTACAAAAGACAAAAAATAATAGTTAAATTATGAAGGTCAATTAATATAAAACAAAGTCAACAGTATAATTATATATAACAGTATATATAACAGTATAATTGTTTTATATTATATAATTAACCTTCATAATTTAACTATTCTTTTTTGTTAGTTTTTAACTTTTGTAAGCTTTCATTAGTTTGCTTTATCTTATCGCTTATATTTCTTTTTTTTGACGTTTTTTTCTTTCCTTTGCCTTGTCTTTCACTGTAAAGAATTTTTGCGTTTTCTCCATGAATTTCTGTTGTTTTTCAGTTGCACTTGTGTGATTTTTATACTCCTGAAGATGAGCTGAATTAGCTCGAAACATGAAGAGTTACAAATTAAAATCACAAAAGTGAATAGTGTTTCCATTTCATATCATGGATCTCCCAGATATTAGGACATTCAATTATAAAATAAAAAAGAAACTACAGTAAATAATCATCAAAACGTTCAACTGGCAAATTGGTGAAATTAATATGATAAATATAACACAATCATCAGAAAATTAATAAAACAAATGTAAAAACACAGTCATCAAAGTCAATAAAGGTTGTAACTTTTTTTGTGCTTTGAGTAAGTATTTAGTAAAAGTGTAAGATTATGCATTTCCTTCATTAAGTGAGCAATTAAGTGAGGATATGTGGAAATTTAACTTCTTAGTTGAAAAATTGAACACCCTTCAGGTGACACCAATTAGAACGAAGCTTATTAGAATACTCTAAATTATTTAAAAAAATTACCTGAAAATAGGTACTATCACGATAGAGAAATACATACATCAATAAAAATTCATATACGAAATGGGCCAAACATTACTTTTCAAAAAGAAAAGTATACTAACCAGATATGTAATATTCATGTCCTGTGGTAAAGAATAAATCTGTTAACAGGGGTCTCGAGTTCAATAATTTTCTTATTTCAGGAGATAAAATCTTGATGAAATTATTTTGTTAGTTGCTGGCAATTCCAAAATGTCAGCCTATATATTATTCTGTCAAAAATACACAAGGGAAAACTTATCTGGAGATTCTGGATGCTTCAAGCTCATCGTTCAATATTGACTTTATAAATATTATATGAGCAAATATACGCAATTAATACATAAAAAGATTTTCTTCATTTTTTGTTGAACGCTTCAGTGTCTTGTCTTTCTTTTTCCAATATGTTCTTTGTGATGTTAAAAGCGTGGGTTTTCTTGAAATCCACTTCCTTGTAGACGGTGCTGGATTCGTTTTTCATAATATTCGTGGAGGAACTAGGTATCTTACAATCGAGATCGAGGTCCAAATACTGCATCTTGGAAACTATATAATCGCCATCTAGTGGCGAGGGTAGGTTTTCATCGGAATGGTGCCTGCTGAGGGGAGAGGGGCTGGGCGCCGCCCTCAGCTTGCGGTCGTCTTCTAAGTTGACGTTTCTCCTCATGTGAGCCTCCTGTAAATATTAAATACTCAATGGATCCGCGAAACGTAGTATCACACCTTTCTAAAAAAGGATTGCATGGAATACATAGGAACACTTGACTAGGGATTGCCATGTGAAAGACACTGTTTGGACAAACATCTCTCAGAAAATCTCAAATAACTCAGAAATTATTGAATTGAGGAGCACTAGTAAGCCAGTAGATCCATAGGCCCGTAGATCTATCGGCCAGTAGATCTATAAGCCAGTAATTCAATAATCCCATATATATTAGGTGTACAAATAAGTTTCCGCGGTTTTTTATAAAAAATTAGGAATTTATTGTAAAGGAAAAGTACATTACGTTTTATTCAAAGTATTTTCCATCATTTGCCACTACTTTTCCCCATCTTTCTGGCAACATTCGGATACCCCGTCGAAAAAACTCTTCATCTTTTGACGCTATCCACAAATCTACCCAATTTTTGGTGTCTTCATATGATGTGAAGCGCTGCTCAGACAGACCATGTGCCATCGACCGGAACAGATGATCATCAGAAGGGGCTAAGTCTGGTGAATACGGCGGGTGGGGTAAAACTTCCCAATTGAGTGTTTCCAAGTATGTTTTTACCGGCGCCCCAACATGTGGACGAGCATTATCGTGTAAAAGAATAATTTTGTCGTGTCTGGAGTAGTAATGGGCGCGTTTTTCCTTAAGTGCCCGACTCAATCTCATCAATTGTGTTCGGTAGATAGCTCCAGTAATGGTTTCGCTTGGTTTCAGCAATTCATAATACACGACACCAAGCTGATCCCACCAA
This sequence comes from Micraspis discolor, assembly GCA_030674115.1. Taxonomy (NCBI): domain Eukaryota; kingdom Metazoa; phylum Arthropoda; class Insecta; order Coleoptera; family Coccinellidae; genus Micraspis; species Micraspis discolor. The sequence goes on along the minus strand of JARTUT010001760.1, from coordinate 385,532 downwards.
ATACACAGCATGAGTTTTTTTCCATGAATATTCGGCTTAGCTGTCGATGTTGATGGTTCGCCGGGCTTAACCCATGACTTTCTCTTCTTTGGATTATCGTAGTGAATCCATTTTTCGTCACCAGTGACTATACGATGCAAAAACTCTTTTTTTATTCCTGGCAAGCAGCATTTCACTCATGCATAATCGGCGTTCAACGTCTCTCGGCTTTAGTTCATATGGAACCCAATTTCCTTGTTTTTGAATAATTCCTAACGATTTTAAACGATGTGAAATTGCTTGTTGAGTCACTTGTAGAGTAAGTGCAAGTTCTTTTGCGTTTGGGACGAATCTTCCTCCAATAGTGCTTCTAATTCCATGTCTTCGTACACTTTCGGCTTTCCACTGCGTTCTTTGTCTTTAACGTCAAACTCACCGTTCTTAAACTTTTGAAACCATTCCTGACTTCTTCTCACTTAAAGCAGCTTCACCATATGCTTCTAGAAGCAATCGATGCGCCTCAGCTGCAGATTTTTTCACATTAAAGAAGTAAATCAAAAGTTCCCGCAAATGATGCTTATTCGGAATAAAACTTGACATTTTTGCACGAAAAAAATTACGTGATGCTGACACGGAATCACTAGTACTTTAAGGTTATGGTGTTGCCAGATGACTAAACTTGGGATATTACGTTTTACATCTGACAATTTCTCCATAACCTTCTGGTGGGGCCATCTTTTGATAAACCGCGGAAACTTATTTGTACACCTAATAATTTACTTGACTACCAATTCCTAAATAAAAACATTGGTGGAAACAGTTTCAAATTGACAAATCGCTAATTATCTGTCCAGTTAAATTCGTAAACTTTGTGATTTATTGCTTGACATGTGTATGCGAAGTTCATTGCGTGGATGAATCAGTGTATGATGCGAATAATGCTAGTAACGAAAAATATTTGTCGGTAACGTTTCGTTACTCGGTTCTAGATTGCGTACCCGTTACTCAGTAACGAATACATGCGGTTTGCTACAGCTCTATGGAATACATAGGTACACTTGACTAGGGATTGCCATGTGGAAGATACTGTTTGGAAAAACATCTCTCAGAAAATCTCAAATAACCCAAAAATTATTGAATTTAGGAGCATAATCATGTGAGAAAACTATCATTATTTTTGACCGCAGAATCCAACACAATTATAAAAAAATAGGGTTCTAATTTGATAAACCGAAGTTATGGTCAATTTAAGATCACAATTTTCAACACAAAAATTTGAAACACCCTGTGATGATATTTTTGAAATCCAAAAGATGCATGACCTTTTCACATCCTTCCCCTTCGATGTTGTAAAAACGGTTTAAGCTCAGGACATTTAAAATAAGAATAATGAACATATTTGATTTCTTTCCAGTTTTATTTTAGCTCTGTAGAGATCTTCGAACAATATCATAATCCCAATTTTCAGATTTCAAATATGTCTAGTTCTCCAGAAACCCCTTATAGGCACTCGAACTTGAGACACCCTGTATAGTGATTTTTTTGGTGTTTACTTAGTATTGAAACTCAACATATAAATATAGTAACATTTTCTCTCCATTTCTTTGCAGGACTAAACTATATTTTGACATCGAGAAATCTCAATGGCCTATAATCTACAGGGATGAATATAATGTTCATTTTTTTGGTCTTGAAAATTATTTCCCATTCGATACACACAAATGGAAGAATATTTTTAGGGTGAGTTTTAATGAATTTCTTGAAATCTCGAGATTTGTTTCAACTGTAATGAAGGTACAAATACTCCAGGCGTTTAATTCTTGGTGAATGTTAAAATGAAATTCTTTTTATTTTAATGTAATATTCAGTTTGAAATTGGGCTTTGCCGTTATTTGATGAAAATTGATAATGTTGATAATTCGAATTGAACGTCCATTTAGTATTATGGAAAATTCATAATAAGAGGAAAAAAGATGTATGAAAGGAAAAGTCGAAAAAAACGAAAACGTAATTCATTTTAGATACCAACCCAGAAAAGATATGATGTATATATACACAAAATGCGGCAATAGTCAGTTTACACTGTCTGGTATTCACGCATGCGCGTATTTTCGGCCAGTATCGTACCTAGGGCGGAAGGAGGCAGCTACTATAAGAAGAAAACTCGAAAAACAAAATTCAAACTTAAATACTCTGTATCTCGAAAATGAAACGTTTTCGACCTCTTGTTTATGGGACTTTTTACTTTTAAACTTACTTAAGGAAACTCCCCTTTTCATTTGAACGTATAATTTTGAACATCCCGTATATTGACTGCTCTTGTAGTTCACGTTGTATTTTTTGCCTATATGTCTTCATTACCTTTTATATTTAAAACTGTTTTATCTCTAGCAGCATTTGTTGTTTCATGTCAAAATTTAAAACTATTGTTTTTCCACGAAAGATCTTGGAGAAACAACATTTGCTGAATGAACGGACTATAGTGAAACCCAAGGAAGCCACAAAGGAGGATTTGTTGGTTACCCACCCCAACAGTTATTTGAAGAAACTGAAGGTAGGTTTGATTTTTACTGAAACCATTAAATTCAGGATAGATATTCATTGCAGTTCAGCCTCTACGTGGCTTTTATGAGGTCTTCTCTTTTAGTTTAACAGTCTACGATATGTATTTATGAAATTCAAAAATTTACCCAGCATAGAACCACTTTTGCAATCCCTAGCCGATTCATTTCACCCCTGCCGATTCCTACTCTGAAATGACAATTGACGATGACATTCTGATCTTACGTAGATTCTTATGTCACATTCTAGACGTAAATCGGACCCACTTAGTTTATGCGTGAACGAATGGAACGAAATTCGAAGTAATCGGCGAAGCACTCTGTTCATGGTTACACCTTTAGAGCTTTATCGAATAATTTTTATTTTACCTTTGTAAAATTCACCAAGCGCGAATCGTTGGAGTTGAAACGATATTCTTTTGGTTTCTTTTTGGTGTAAAAAGCACCCACTGCGAATCAATTATATACAGGGTGTCTAATATGCGTTGCCTATTTCTAACAGCTATTCGATCGAGTTATTTCGGCTGTTTCTGCTTACGGCTTCTTAATTCGATGAAATATTCTCGATTCATATACAGGATGTCACATATGAGTTGCGCATTCCTAGCGCTGTTGTTTGCTAACTAAATATTGTCAGCCAAAAGTTCAAAAGGATATATATATACTTTCACCAGACTTTTTCTCAAGTTTTCATGTTTTTCCGCGTACGAGAGCTAATTTCAATAAAATGTCATACAGGGTGTGCAATTTAGAATGAATTTGCGATCGATTGATATACAGGGTGTGCAATTTAGAAGTTTTTTCAGGATTTCTTGCGCGCTTTCGGTTTTTTTGCGTTCCTTCGGGTTTTTTTGGATTCCTTTGGGCATTTTGCGTTCTTTCGTGTTTCTTCAGGTCTTTTCATGTTTTCTCGCGTTCTTTCGACTTCCAACGGGTTTCTTTGCTGTGTTTCGTGTTGATTTACATTTTTACATTCATTTCATCAACCAATAATTCTCAATATTTACCTGCAAGGGGTTGGAGGCTTCAACTTCCTATCCACACAGGGTGCGCTCCTAGGAGAGGGTGGTTCGTTCATAGAACAAGTGGAGAGGGAATCTGACAGTTTCCTCTTTGGCTTAAGCTCGCGATGAACTATAGGTGGCGGCATCAGTTGCGTTTCCGCCAGGAGGGGACTCGGAAGATTCGAATAGGCGGGAGTGGAAGATCCTTGGGAATGAGGAGATGCTGGCTCTTCTTGCGTATCGCTCATATCATATCTGAAAATCTAAAAACAAGATTTTTATGAGAAGTCAACACAAAACTGCTGGCGAGCACGTGTGTAATGACAGTGTACCAGGTGTCTCCAATTGGTTTTGTAGTGAAAAACTCCTGACATCAGGTCACTGCTTTTTTACATTTTTTTCATTCTGCTTCACCATTAAACCATATTGCATTGGTCTAAACTTTATGCCTACCTGACTTGTGCTGGGTTTTGGAGAAATGTCATACTTGAATATCTGCCCGTCTAACTTAACAGGTGCAGCGTTGTTATAACAATGTCTTTTGGTGAAGGAATGTCTCAATGTGTCGCTCTCGATATTATGTGACCGTGGAAAATCGTACATTTCATCGGTTATGAGTCTCTAGAAACAAAAAGATAATAGTACAAAGGGCTAATCTCCAGGACTAATGCCATCTTTACCTGTGGTTCGTTATTTGTTGGAGCCTCCCCTTGTGTGGAATCTTTTTGATCGTTGCTGAAAAACAGAATCTTGAAATGTTGCAATAAGGCAGTTTTCTGTTAATATACTGAATCAGAATATGTAAGGTTGAACGAACGAGAAATATAAGCATGATTCTTACTTGGACACATTTGTAGGTGATGATAAATTTAAGTAATTAGGAGAATTCTGTAAAACAGTGTTGGAAGGCTTCGGAGGCCTAGGTGGCGCTTCAGTCTTTGTAAACTTTTGCGTTGCAATGAGATCCAAATCGATTGAACCAGTAGATGGCCTCTTTACTCTTTTTTCTGAAAATGTCAATGAACATGAAATCAATGTCCTTAATAATTATCAAGGGTAATACCACTAGAGGTGAGAATTTTTTGAGAACACTCTTGTTGCGTTTAAATTTCACGAAACAAAGTTATCCTTAAAATATTTCGGGATCACTTTGTTGAGTGAAATTTGTATAATTTTCGAAAAACGACAGTGTTCTCAAAAAAATTTCGAATCTCGTGTGGTATTTGGAAAGATCGTTCAACAATATAAATCAAACGAAATAAAAAATAGTTTTTTATTCAAAAATAACCAGATAGAAGCATAACAACAAATTATTCATCTTTATTCTCAAAATAATAATTATTGATAGTACAATTATTATACACATTACGAGCATTATTTTCGAATGATGAAGTAGATACTGATGTTGTTTCTTGAAGGACATTTTTTTCATTCCTTATGTCTGTGTCTGTATTATTTTTTTGTGATGTTGTTGGAGATACGGTTTCACTGACGCTGCAGAAGAATGGCCTGTTATCTTTATCAGCTGTTCCTCGCCAATCCCTGCTTTGGCTAATTGGCTGACAGCAGTAGCTCGATGCGAGTGGTTGGTTATCTTCGACTTGGTTGTGTTGATGCCAATGAGTTCTGCCGATTCTTTTGTCCATTTAGCTATCGTATTGGGACTACTGGGGAGTTTTGAACCTTGAACCATATTTCCAATTCTTATGTGGAGTAAGGAATAGTCTTTCAGTGGTTATGTTTGCAGTTCTTTTGGATACAAGTAGCTTATATAACCTCACCGGGCAAATATCTTCTTCAATATTGGGAGTCAGCCATTTCGTTTCCGCACATTTTTGGGCACCACCTTGTCTTGTTTTAGAAAATATCGGATTGTAGGCAATTCGGCCCGTAGGAATACCTTCGTTTTCGAATTTCGAATTGCAAATGCGAAATTAGGCATGATGAACCCTCTCCTCCGCGCCAAGCAAGCTCCAATGCAGCAATAAAATAAAATTTTCTGTTCAAACCGTCTGGATTATCTTCTTTACATAAGTTGACCATCTTTTGTGTTGCTCCAAAGACAGCGCCTTGGCACTAACTTTTCTTTTCTCAGGGTCCACTTGCAAAATACGCCTCTTGGCATTTCGTGCATCCCGCGCCGTTTTAAAAGCCACGTCTGTGAATGGATCGAACCTAACGCCCCATTCGGAATAGAATTTTTCCTGCTACCGTTTGGCAGTATTATTCCACAAGGTTTTACGACACACTTTCCTTGTAGTCTGATCCATCTCTTTTTTCATATTGAAAGCCCAGTCTAGCATAATATCATTGAGCTCTGACAAACTTGTTTTTTCATTTACAAGGTATTCCCGGGCAGCACAGAATTCTTCAAATTGTTTCCAAATGTAGGATCTTGACTTCACTGTATTAAGCGGCACACTTTTCTTCACACTTTCCTCAATTGAAGTAATATTCAAATTCCCAAAACGTTTCATTTTTATCTACTTTATGGTAAAATACAAAAATAAACTGACAGAACTTCCAAATGTGCTGTTATCGCTAACAACTGCTTGTTTATCGTAACCATGACGACCGCTACTTCCACCAACGGCCAAAGCTATCCGGACGTATTAATATTCCTATGCAAATTAGGCATTTGATAAAAACAAATTTGTCAAAGTGAAAACACTGTGAGGTTGAGTGTTTTCAGATACAGTTTGCTTCTATTGGTCCGTTTTCAAAAATTGATCGATTTAATTGGACGATGTAGTATAGTGTTGAATGATCACGTTAATTCGTTTCGAAAAATTTCAGTGCAACATATGCATTTCTTTTCTGCAGAAAAACACTAAATCAGTTCAAATATCATCGAGCAGATTTCGACACAAGGCTCCCGATCAGTTGTGCGATGCGGAGGGTTCCGGCACTAAAAGGGCCCCAGGCCAATCAAAAAGCTGTAAATGGGGCACCAATAATTTGAGGTACTTGTCGATTTGTTATATTTTTCTAGTGATATGATCAACGCAGCCTAAACAATGAAAATATAATTATTATTCCCGAGGATTATTCTTAAATTAAATCCATAAATGCACTTCCATATTCTCAAGGGCTTTTTAAAATCTCATTCCACCCTATGATTTATATTTCTATGTTTTACTATTTTATCAAGTGTTGAGAGCACTTTCATTTATTTATTTTTATGATCTCGTACTGCTATCTATTTATCTTTATGCTCGTATTACATGATATTTAATTTAGGGGTCTCGAGATTGTGGACCATTCCTATACTGTTGTATGAGATTTCTTAGGTTCCTGGATCGAAGGCCTTGAAGGGCCGGTCCCAGACGCCTTAAGGTAGGGACCGTTACCATCATGTGCTATAAGGCATGAAAGAATATACTTTTTTTATCAACCGCGAAACTTTCTGTCATTTTTTCAGAGCCGCCGCTGGAACGCCATGACCTTCCCCGTGTTCCCAATTCCTTAGCTCATACAATATTAAAGTTATGGCTCACATACCCTGGGGCTGTGACCATTGGAGGGATGCTCCAATAAAGTTTCTTTATCTTTTTTTCGATGAGGAATCACCTCCTTAAATATTTTACACTTATTTAGTTACACCCTGTATATTTTGCAGTTTTCTCACTAATTTTGGGTGAGCCGGAGTTCAAATGGAAAATAATAATCTTCAATAATTTAACAAAAGGAAATCAATAGCAAATATCAGCATAATAATTCGAAATTATTCCATTCAAGTTCATACCGCTATTGTGGGCTGAAACAATTAGTAATCGTAATTCTGATAACATTATTATTCTGTGACTCATTCAAAATAATGTGGTCCATAAAGTCCAATGATTAAGTAATGACTAACAACACATTGATCGTTCGATCACAAAAAAACAATTGTCAAGTAATGATGAATGTGAATAAACTACAAGATGTACATGCGAAATGCATTTCGTGCTTAATGAATTGACAGAAAACATTCTCAATATATTATTGGCATCAATTAGGTGTCTGACAAGGCGATATTATGGCCAATTATTGAAATTTCATTCATTATCAACAGTTCCGACATTATAGTTCAGTAAGGGCTGAAATCACTTTTTCTCGGAAAGAGCTACATATTTGATATGTTGATTGTTATAAAGAGAGAAACATATGGTCAAAAATGCAGGTGTTAAAATTTTCAGGAACATTGAAAAATTCTTGAAAATATAGAGAAAAATACGGTTTTTCTGAATTAGAAGGTTTACTAAGAAAAAGTTTTAAACAAAATTTGTAGGGCGGAAAATTCTAGTCCAAATTATGTACTTTATCTTTCTCGAAAGTGAATTTGTATACTGATAAACAGCGTATTTCTTTAGTTGCGCAATACCAACAAATTTTAAATTTGGTGCTCGATGAATTGACTACCTGAACGCTGAACCGAATATCTGGCAGATATTCGCCAGAGTTGGACTCTCGCCTCGTTTTGTTATTGTATTGCATTTATTACATCGAACCCTAGCGTATAATGTTGAGTTGGTTGGAAACGGACAGTTTGGGTAAAACGATGTTCGGTTTTCTAATCTGATGTGCTAGCGAAGGCGATATACAGGGTCTTTCACGAGGAACCTCACCCATAATTATACGGGAAACTACTGAACGTATTTTCATGAAATTCGGCACTTATAAGTATTTCACGATGCTGATGAAATCTAAAATATTTTCAAGGCATGAGCACCTCCGCTTTTTCTGGAAATGACGTCAACTTCCGTTTTTCAAATTAGAACACCATTTTTTTATTGCAGAAATAGATTCCTTAGAAAATTTCAAGTTATTTTGATGTAACATTTTTCAGTTTTGGTTGGAAAATACTCTCTGAGCGGGAAAATTCGAAAAAGAAATCGAAAATAGAGCTCCGCTGAAACAAGAATAACTTCGAGGTTTTTGGATGGAGAATTTTCATTTTTGGGATTTTTCAAGATGGAAGATCGATGTATCCACTTTAAAAATCGAAATCGCGATTCATGATACAGGGGGTGAAAAAATCGCTTTCAAAGTTAGGGATGACAAAATCGTGAAAAATAAATTTTTTCAAATTAGAACCCCATTTTTTTTTAGGCAGATATTGAATCTACGTTAAAAAATAATGTGAGTGTATGCCTCACACCCTTGCCCTAAAGTGGATATTTTCTGAGTTATTCCCAAAAAACTGTTTTTCGTCTTGAATTTTCAGCTATTTCTTTTCCCTTCACGCCAAAAAGATCAAATTTTCATGTTACTCAAACCATGTTTTAGATTTTACTACCCTAATATGCAAGAGAAAAAAGTTACAGGTTGTTCCTAAATAGATGGCGAATTTGGATTCGAATTTTTATCGGAAACCTCTTTATTTCAACTAATCGGCCATCGGTTTTCTCTCCAGTGATAAATAAATAATTCCTTATGAACCATATGTAAAAACTTACCATGTTTTACTTTCTTTTTTTTTAATGATAGAGATCATTAAATACATCTGCCAAATTCCTCTTTATTCGGTAGCATTTTGTGTTTACTATTAATTTGGTGATAATTCGTATTAAGTTATCAAATCGATCACTATACCTAATTTTACCAATGAAGATTATTTAAATCTCATTCTACTTCATGGAGAATGTAATAAAGTTGTAGATAGAACGATTCGACTGTTCATTGAGAGGTTTCCTGACCGACCCAGACCAACAAGAGATACCATTAACAGAACCATGACAAACTTGAGAAATGTCGGATCTTTCGTTAAGAAAACTATACACAGAGAAAAAAGTGTAGTAGAAGATGAGAACAACGAAATTACAGTTCTTGCATATTTTCGTGTGAATCCTCAAAATTCTCTCAAAGATGCCGAGATTGCTCTGGGATTATCTCAATCGAGTGTTTGGAGAATATTAAAAAAACATAAAATGCACCCATATAAATTCAATAGGGTACAGCATTTGAAGGAAACTGATTTCATCAGGAGAACAGAGTTTTGCGAAGCTATGATGATTCGATTTCAAGAGAATGAAAACTTTTGGACTGTATAATTTGGACAGATGAATCTAAATTCACAAAGAATGGTTCTTTCAATATGGCATAACAGTCATTATTGGGATGAAGAGAACAACCACCACTTCAGACAATGGAACTTTCAAGAGACCTGGAGTTTCAATGTTTTTTGCGCCATCAAAAATAATGCAATTCTCGATGTTCACATTTATGATGGGACTTTAACTGGTAAGATAGAACACTACACATGTTTGCATTATTTAAAGAATGTTCTCCCTTAGGAGATAGATATTCTGACATATTGACTCAAATAATTGAGCCGCTAGTACAGAACCATAATGACTTATGGTATCAACAAGATGGCGCGCCTCCACACAATTCACTCAATGTGTCAAATATCCTATACAGGCTATTTGAAGATCGATGGTTGGCGAACAATGGTCCACATCTTTGGCCACCACGTTCTCCCGATTTAACTCCTTTAGACTATTATGTTTGGGGTAGGATAAAAAATATTGTCTACTCAACTCCCCTGACTGATAAAGAGGACTGCATAGAACGAGTCAGAAATGCGTTCAGGTTTGTTTAGATTTTTAGATTCATAGTTTTGAAACTCAATTTGGTTTTTAAACACTTTTGCAGATCTCTTCTTCCCGATGAAATAAGAAGAGCAACGCACGAAGCATTCCTGAGACGTATAAATAAATGTCTAGAAATTAACGGTCAAAATTTTGAGCATCTTCTCTGTTATAACTGCGAGAGTTTGCCATGGTTCTTCTAATAGTAACTTGAAGTCGGTTTCTAGAAGGGATTAAAAATCTACAGCATGATTCAAATAAAAGTTCCTGAAAATTTCATCTTTTAGGCGTGAAGGGAAAAGAAATAGCTGAAAATTCAAGACGAAAAACAGTTTTTTGTGAATAACTCAAAAAATATCCACTTTAGGGCAAGGGTGTGATGCATACACTCACATTATTTTTAACGTAGATTCAATATCTGCCATAAAAAAATGGGGTTCTAATTTGAAAAAATTGATTTTTCACGATTTTGTCATCCCTAACTTTGAAAGCGATTTTTCACCCCCTGTATCATGAATCGCGATTTCGATTTTTAAAGTGGATACATCAATCTTCCATCTTGAAAAATCCCAAAAATGAAATTTTCCATCCAAAAACCTCGAAGTTATTCTTGTTTCAGCGGAGCTCTATTTTCGATTTCTTTTTCGAATTTTCCCGCTCAGAGAGAATTTTCCAACCAAAACTGAAAAATGTTACATCAAAATAACTTGAAATTTTCTAAGGAATCTATTTCTGCAATAAAAAAATGGTGTTGTAATTTGAAAAACGGAAGTTGACGTGATTTCCGGAAAAACCGGAGGTGCTCATGCCTTGAAAATATTTTAGATTTCATCAGCATCGTGAAATACTTATAAGTGCTGAATTTCATGAAAATACGTTCAGTAGTTTCCCGTATAAATATGGGTGAGGTTCCTCGTGAAAGACACTGTATATAAAAAATACGCTCATGCAAGTAATTCAATTACATTTTTACCAAAACCACTCGAGCTTTTATCTCTATTAAAAAATATTTAAGTGGTTGCTGCTAGAGGGGTTGTGTTGTCGAATTCAGTCTTTTGCCCGTCCGAGCGTTTTTTCCATCTCAAAGATCCAAATTCGACGTTCTGAAAGTTATTGATGGAATACTGAATCACTCCATATAATAGCAAAGCGGTGAAAAAATTGCTTTCCAACAAAATGCTGCTCGACCCCTTTTCCCTATCCAAAAATGAGAGCTGTTAGGGGTTGGGGCAAGAAGAGTAGTGATATCAAACTCGTGTGAAGACCCTTATTTGTCCCCATTTCAACAAAATTTGACCTATCCATGCGTTTTTTCTTGTATACCCATGTAATAAGATGTGACAAAAGTTCAAATAAATTTAACACCTCATTTATATTTTTTTCTTTTGAGTTAACAGAAAAATTCAATTCACCGAAATGAAATATATTATTATGTAATGGTTTTAAAAATTACAAAAATAGCCCTCTGCACGAGAATACATAAAAAATAAATTTTCAATAATAGCACGACAAGGGCCTTTGAAAGTTAAACGAAAACGAAAGAATATTAACAATGAAATTCTGACAATAAGGAAAAAATGACTCGAAAGAAAATCGAATGCTGGAGCACTGACTTCGGCCTACCTGGTTTCACAGTACGGCTAAATTCACCTGTCCAGGCACTCGTGAGCGAGAATAGTCACTTTTTCACCAGAGTTCTAATTTGTAGTTTTATCGAGAAATTCATTGATTGCCAAGAAAAGTGTTGCACTTCATGGATGAACGCCGATTTCGTACTCTTCTTTGTTCGACATAGGTCATATGCTCCAACATATGTTACGCGTTTATCGGAACATGATATGAACATATATAGAGTGTATTATTATTGAATCGAGCAAGCAACTCAAAACAGAAATGAATGAATTCAACAAAATTTAATTTAACTAATAAGTTGCAGTAACAAATAATAATAAATATCAATTTTTTTTGGCAAAAGTTGCATACATCTGGCAATCTCAGATAACCTAATGTTGGCCTAAAAAATTTGTATTTTTTTGAATGAATATTTTCAAAAGGCACAGTGATTCGAGATAATGTGGTTTGCATACGGTTATTGATTAATAATTTATATTTCAGCTGCTAGAAAGTACACGAGTGTGTGCATTCCAGTTTTATTTTCTTTCAATGCCAACTGAAATGATTTGAATTTTTTTATCTTTCATGGTGATATTCCGTAAAAACAGAATACACCGATTCAACGAAGTGCGGGAAAACATGGAAATATAAATGGAGTTCCATATACAGCGAAAATTGGTATTCTACAGGGTGTAACTAAATAAGTGTAAAATATTTAAGGAGGTGATTCCTCATCGAAAAAAAAAGATAGGATCTTTCATCCCTTGTCAAGATACAGCCTCACAAAGGGAGTACATAAAATTTGTATAACAATTTTGATAAACAATGTTACCTACCCTCTGTAGATGCATTTTCAATCCAATCTTCTTCGATAAAAACACTCTCTGAATCAGTAGGACTCTGAAGAGGGGAACCGTCATTGACTTGATCAGCTATATTAACTGTTCTAGTTAAAGTTTTCGTGTCGTGCCTCCTAGGACAGTCATAATTTTGCATATCGTTAACATAATTCAGATAAATCTTTTGCCCTCCTGTTTCATATGTACTATTCTGCCAACTTGTTATTTTCTAAATTAAAGAAAAAAAATCATAAAAATGAAGTATTCATTGAAAAATAATATTATGACTAACCTGTTTATCAAATACCGGAAATTTTCCTGTCATGCATTCTGATATAGGGATATAAGGGCTAGTACTAACTTTAATGTTATTTTTTTTCAGTGTGCCAACATCTTCCTCAACTATTTCCACATCAGATGGCATATTGCTGAGATTACCTGTAAATAGTTCATGAAAGTGTTGCTTTCGTTTTACAGCAGATTTCACCTGAAATTCTGGACTCATCGTCATCATTGTTAGATGCATCAGCTCTTAAACCACAAACTTTACAGATGCATTTTACCCAAGATCTCATTTCAACTTCAGTATCGGCAGCTAAATAATAAGTTCTAGTTGGGGTTTTAATATCGAACACATGATCAAATTTTAGTTTTCTTTCTTCTAACCGAAGCCCTAAATCGACCTGTTCACAATGATCCAAATTTATGACACCCTTCAAATGTCTGCAGTTTCTATCAGTGTAATAATTCAGTACATACTGCCCTGGCAATTCACCTTGTGTTAAGGAAAACCAGCGTCGTCTCCACCTCTATAAGATCATTAATTAAGGCTAGTTAAAGAAATGATTCATTCGGTGTTTAGCAAGCATTATGGTATGTGCTAGGTAGAAAATGGAACTTTTATGCAGACTTACCGCCCTTAAAATTCTTTTTGTAGGTGGCGATTTTGTCAACCAACCTTCGAAAACTATTTCTTGGTTGGATTTTGCCATCTTGTTAGTTATATTGTCTAAATATTTCTCTATTTTCTGCATGTGTGAAACCTGAAATCCGAGCGTACCAGATGATGACTAATACAATGTCATTTAAGGAAGGTAAACACAATTAAACTTGCTGTTTACAAATCGCATGAACAATTTACGTCAGAGAAGTCAATCAAATTTAGCCAGCTGATTGAACAGAGTTGCCAAATTCGAATAGATTTATTTATTATTGAACAAATATTAACAACAGCAAAATATACAATTCCATTCCATTGTTTTCACAATACGTCGACTGTCAACGTGAAGTGTCAAATTTCGTTTTGATCATTGAATATTATTTAGATTATAGCTCATAAAAAGGTATTTCAAGCGACGAACCAAGAGTAACCGGTTATCTTTGGTCTTTTGTGGTACATACCTTTTGCATTCAAGCGGTTTGGGTTATAGATCCGTGACGTCATGAATTAACCTCAATTTGATCGAGAAATGTCAAATCAAACCAAAATCGTAACCCTGCTCGAGAGCAGGGTTACGATTTTGGTTATTAGAGCAAGTAGGGTTAGATGTGTATAAACATGAAAATAGTAAACAATAGCAAGGACTTTGAATTATTTGGAAGTTGAAAACTGATCTTGGTAGAACCGAAAGACTATTGAATATTTCACAGAGATAATTAATAATCCAAACTACAGCAACACGAATTCTATTTAATGAAATGGAAGTTCAACTCCAGGTAGGAACTAAGGCAATTTAAGATAAAATTAAAAATAATACGCTCTTCCTAAATTCACAGGTTCAAAAGAAAACTTAAAGAACGTGGGTGAAAAGTTGTGTTGTTTGGATGGAAAGAACTCATCAAAAATGGGACCACAATGTAGAGTTTCTTTAACATAATAAAAATTATGAATTACAGTTCTTGAAAGAAGGAAATACTCAGGATCTAATATAATCATGTGCTTCTGAATAATGTTGCTGAAAATCATGTGGAAATCGTAAATTACAGTTCAGTAATACAACTGGTCTGTCAACTGAAGGTGCGTTGAAATGAAACTTATAAATCCAATGATTTTCTTGAATTTTAACTTTGAAGGCTGTAGGTATTTGATCACAATTTAAATTTTAGGAAAACTCAAAAATAAAATTGAAGCAGAAACTTCAATGGAGAAAAATTCCATTTCTATAAATCACCTAGTTAAAAAAATTATTTGGAAACCATTAGAAGCATTGTAGAATGTACAGATTAGATTTGCTTTTCATTAGAGAAAAATAGAATTCCTTGTGTATTTTGTTAGCTGCAGTAATCAAAAATTTTATCAGCAGCTGCAAACATTGAATGTAAAGAGAAACTTAACCAGTCATCAACTGAAAGTATGTTGAAGTAACACAGGAAAACCATCTATTCTTATTGAATTTGTTATAAAGATAATATTCAATTCTATTTCAAATTTCAGGATAACTCTATAAGAGAAGAAATAAAAGGCTCGAAGAGAAAATGTCATTTGTGTGAAGCAATCTATATTGATAATAATTTGAAAATTACAAGAAAAACCTAAAAATTAAAGCCACATCAATAAAAATCCTTCGAGAATTCTGTTAATGAAACTATGAAAAGTTGCTTCAAATTTATGTCATGTGTGCAATACTGAGTATCTGCAAAGCATCGTATCAATAGTTTGGGTGTTCTGAGAATGCACAATATGGTAGCAATGAGGAGAAATTTTAAGCTATATCAATAAATTGAAAGAAGAACCAGTAGAAGTGACCAAATAACTCTTTTTTTTTTTAAATTGGAATAAACTGAAATTTACAAATTCAAAATATTGTTTGTTAAAACCATCATGAGATTTGTCATTGCTGTTCCTAAAGTTAAGAGATTAAGAAGTTCTTTCATTGCCTTTTGTGTGTTTGTTTCAAATTTTCATCAAGTATAATCTCAAATAATGGAAAAATAGATTTAATTTTCTTCTGTTTTACTAGCTGTTAATATTGATATTTTTCATTTTAATCATTTCTTGTCATTTTTTCATTCCTAGTTAGGTACTCACAAAATAATTTTTTATGATCATTTTTTTACATGTATAGATATTATATGAGTCTAATTTAGTATTTTTTCCTTGTTAAATTTATTGTAGTTTCAGTAATTCCATTATAAGGATATATTGGCTAATAAAATATTGCTTATAAAAATGTCTTTTTGTTTATATAAGCTTCGGGAATGGGCCCTTTTTATCTGAATCAGATAAATGCTCAGATAACGTGTTATGCAGATAACCTATGAGCATAAATAAATAAAGCGAAGCAAAAGAATGACAGCACGGATAACCAAACCCGAGCATTCAAGCGATAATTTCTGGTTATTCTTTCTGGATTTCGAAGGAATAACCAAGAAGAACCAGCAATAACCGCTAGATGGACCAAAATCATAACCTGGTTACTCTTGGTTCATCGCTTGAAATACCTTAAAGTTTACTCTTCTGATTTGATCTTGAGCAGAAATGAAATAATAGCCTATTTTAAGCGGAACAAAAGTCATTATTTTGGTTTTTCTAGCGGTTATTGCTTATGGAGCAAGATGCTGGAAGGACCAAAACAATTGGGAATTTCTGAGAAGCGATACGCCCTCTGACGGAAGAAATATGAATCATTTTGAGAGGGTAAATATTTACATTTTCGGGTAGCCCATTTTCGAAGTGCCACGTGCAGTTTATTTAAGTGATTTGTATTGTTTAAAGCGTCGAAAGTGTTTGTGATTTCATTATTCTATCATAAGTTTCTTGCCTTTCAGTTTGTAAACCGCTTTCAGCTCTTCAAATTCAATTTAGTTGAATTTAAAGATTGAAATCTTGGATGGTATAGATTCAGAATGGCGTTGTTGTGTGCCCTCCTGTAATTCGCGGTCATATCGAATGACTTGAGTTTCCATTTTTTCCGAAGTAAAATAAAAACAAAGTTTGCAATCAGACAAAATTTGGCAAGAAGAAGGTTGATAGAAGGAAGGCATGGATTTTGAAACTGGAGATTCGCAAAGCTGTCACTAAATACATGAAAGTTTGTTCACTACATTTTTCCGAAGATGATTATATTTCTAAATGTAGTTTCGGAATGTTTTGAGTGCAGCCGACGATACATCATTCTTGAAGCATTCGTTTCAATACAATTATGCTAGAAAGCTCATTTTTCTGATGGCAGAAAATATTTTCTGCATTCCTGCGGTTTAACGCATTATCCTTCTTCGTTATTTCTATTAAACATTTTCCCCAAAAATCAAATTAGGGAATAGTTCCATAGGTATTGGAAAAATTTCCCGAAACTGGTCGATCGACTGGGAAGGAGACTGAGAATTTCCTTTGGAAGGTTTCTTTACAATGGTATATGGAAAACGTAATTATTGTTGTTTCTTTTTGGCCTCCTTGAATACTATGGTAACAATTTTTTTAGTATGTAAAAAGAGAATGATCAAAAAGTGATTATTCATTGTAAATACAACCAAAATATTCAGGCAGGCTCATATAAATTAAAAAATTGATTTTTAGCGAAAACGATTTATCTACATTACGTGTTTAATACATAATTATAAAGAAACTTCCAAAACCTAACCTTTCAAATGAATTATCACTCAACTTCTTTTCCTTATTCGATTCTGATGGGTTGAAGTGCCTCCTATTAAGAGATAACTCGTTTAAGCCTCAAATAAATGTCAGAAGATATCACCCGAACAAAATCATTCCGAAAAGTTTGCCAACCACAAAGCGAAGAGAAATACAGGGTGGCCATTTGAAAACGAAACAGACGAAATAAATTTTTTCAATAGAAATGCTCGGACAGGTCGGTTTCTGTTTCGAGGTGGACAACTTCAGATGTAGGTTACGGATGCATGGCGCCTCAACCTTTTCTACTACAAACCTCACCCCCAAATTTTGAATAGGGAAGATGAGGTGAGTGATACCTCATTTGAAAGGTATTTCTATACTGATTCCAGCACAGTAATTGTTTTTTCATTTTATGCATTAGTTCTCGAAATATTGTTAACTAAGTATTTGAAAATGAAGTGGTGTTTTCATGGCACTTGTAGTGTTTTTTTGTGAAAAATCGACATTTTGAGCTTCAAAACAACTATGACTGTGGCTTCCTTCCTCCAATCCACTGACATAGAAATCTTTAATCAAGATGACGAACAAACAAAGCGTATTGCGAAGGAGCTCAATCTTGCTAAAACTCAATCTAAATTATTATCTTCGATATAATTTGCAGTATTTCCAGTAACATGCGGTAACACTTGATCGATAGAAATCTCCAAAAAGTCCGAATATGTACATATCTCTAATCAGATGACCAGGTAAGAAAATCAAATCATTAATGATGCCACAGAAATATTCCAGTTCCAATTCGTGAAACGATTTCCGACTTAATTATGAAGTGTTTTATCAGTTGGCTTCAATATGATTTCATTTTGTTGATTATTGAATTTATATCATTTTCAAAAAAATGAGAATCGATAATTTTTTATTTATTACGAACAGATCATTAAGTTGGCTTACTGGTTCTTTGACATGTGAATTATTCTCAGTTTTGAATCGAGACTTGTATGTGTTCTAATTCATGGTTCGATATGGTTTATTCAATTGCAGAGCGGGTGGAAATAATTTCACTTTTTTTGCAAACAATCAATGTGCGAATAGAACCGCAGAATTCTTCAATCAACGACATTTAGATGAACATGTTAATAGGGAGTATGTTTTGGAATTAGTGTCAAAGTTTCAAGAAACCGGGTCCGTGGCTAATAAAAAACGAAACATGGAAAGAAATGAAGCAGCTGAAGTAGCTGTTCTTGGACAGATTGCTCTGAATCCAATGACGAGTACCAGGCAGCTAGCACATGAATCTGGTTTTACACGAACTCAAATTGCAAATATTTTGAAGCATCATAAATTCCATCCTTACAAAATCCATCTTTCATACGTACTAAACGAAGGTGGTTTTGACCTTCGTGTTGAATTTTGTGAAACAATGAGTGAACGAGTAACTGCTGATCCCAATTATCTGTACAATGTTTGTTTCTCCAATGAATGTTCGTTCTTTCGATACGGCGCAGTAAATCGACACAATTGTCGTTATTGGGCCGATCCGAGATTGTTCCACGAAGTTTATACTCGACAACCAGGAAAACTCAATGTTTGGGCTGGAATATTTGGTGACAACATTGTCGGTCCGTTCTTTTTACCTGGTAATCTTACTGGAGATATGTATTTGGACTTATTGGAAAATCACATTGATCCAATTTTGATGGAAATTATTGAAAACAATGCTGGAAATTATGTGGAAGATCAGATTGTGTTTCAGCAGGATGGAGCTCCTCCACACTACGCCTTACCAGTTCGAGAATATCTGGATCAAAGATTTCCAAATCGGTGGATTGGAAGAAGGGGTCCCACTGAATGGCCAGCCAGATCGCAGATCTGTCACCACTAGATTCCATAGAATTCCATAGAAGGTTTAAGAAGACGTATAGTGAACGAATGTCGTCAAATCACTCCAGAAATGCTGCAAAATGTGCGCCATCGTTTCGAACAAAACTTATTTCATTGTATGGAAGCTAAGGGTGAACAATTTGAATATTTAATTAATTGATGTGAGTTTTTGATAAATTATTTACTTTACTTTGAAAAGTCTTATTTCTTAGATCAATACAGTTGGAGAATGATTTCAGTGAATAAAACAGCTAGTCGAACATCTGACCTAGTAGAATTAACACGTACGGTATCACTTCATTTGCCACCCTGTATAATGGCGACTACTCTAAGATGGATTGTTTGAAACATTATAATAAGACCCCTTAGATTAAAGTAATTAATATCAAAACATGCACAAATCATCCTTCAGTTGATTCCTTTTATCTTCCTATACTGAGCAGTTTTCTTTAAATTGATCAAGCATCCTCTATAAAAAGTAAGGATAAAGCATTTTCTATTTAAATTCCTCTTCATTGAAAAAGTAAGATGTGGCATCTGTTGCTATCTGATTTTTTCTAAGCTATTACGCAAATGAAATGAGTTCTGATCTGTGCAAATTCATTCGGAATACATTTTTCAGAATATTGACTGAGTTAATACGTTTTGACGCCACTAGATTTGAATAATCAAATATTTCTTATCGAGAATACATAATCATTTGAAATGCTTTATTTGCAAGCAAAAACAGCTGCATAGTCTACAAATTTGGAAATGGCTTAAAATTAATCGCTAACTAAAATCATATGTAGCTAGTTATATAAAATGCATTCAGATTGATAAAATATCCCATTTTCTGTTATTCTATATTATTCATATAACAGTCAATAGTGATATGAATGCACCAAGTCCAATTCTAACAGAGAAAGACTGTCATCGTATTTTAGAACAACATATTGGTGGAAAAGATTTCCATGTAGTGAATTATGAAATATTTAATGCTAGCTCGAAGGTGATGGGATATATGGGTGAGCATTTCCGTCTAAAAATAAATTACAAAAAGGATGAAAAGAGCAAAATCGAAACAGAGGGATTCTTTTTGAAATCAGCACCCTTATGCAATATAACACAAGCCAAATACGTGGAAGAACTAGGACTATTCAAAAAGGAAAGTATGCTCTACGAGAATATATTAAGTAAACTAAATGCCATAGCGGGCATTAATTTCAGCCCCAAATGCTACTTGGTGAAAGGCAATTTTTTGGTTTTCGAAGACTTGAGCCAGAAAAATTACAGAGTAAAAGAATCTTTCCTCAATGTCGAAGAGTGCGAATCTCTAGTGAAATGCTTAGCGGCGTTCCATTCTGCCACCATAATTTATGAAGAATTAAACTCAAAGGAAGGTAAAAAATTTCGATTAGATCAAATATGTGATGAAGAAATTAGAGAAGTGAGTTTTTCATTCGATGAAGGAAAACCAAGAAATATGTGGTTACAAAATATTACAAAATGCCTGTCTGATTGTATCAAATACAAACTCAAACTTGAAGACGCTGATGACATAATCAGGAAACTTAATAAAGTTGTTTTCAAAGATATGAAAGATCTCATTGGTTCATCGAAAGTTTACAGAAACGTCGTGACTCATTGTGACCTATGGAAGAATAATTACATGATGAACGAAAAAAATGACTGTAAATTAATAGACTTTCAACTTGCCAGATATAATCCACCTGCCTATGATCTCATGCTTGCCTTACTTCTGAATACTGAAAGCTCAATGCTTAAAATAAATCTCGAGAGCTTTTTAGATCTCTACTACAACACTTTTGAGTCGATGCTTTCCCGTTATGAGTTATCAGTGAACGAATTTTTTCCGAAACATGATTTCTTGGAATCAGTTCAGTATTATTATATTGCAACGCAATTAGAAGCGAGTTTTTTCGCCACCAATACCCTGATTTCTTCTGATACGTCGAGATATTTGTTGGAAGATCCAGTGAGATACCATGAGTTCGCTTTCACAAATAGAAGTAAATATATATTGGAGGAATATTCTAAGAATCAGAATTTCAGAAAAGGGTTCCTAGAAATTTTATTGCCTCTGGTAGAATTTCTTCGGAAAGAATCATAAGGAAAAAGAAGATATCTTGTAAATCTATAATAGAAAAAATAAATAAACGATTAACGAAAATATATGATAAGTAGAAAAATGATTTTGAAATGCCTTTTTCTTAAACTCTAAAGAGGAACATGATGAATTCTGACCAATCACACCCAAATACAGTATTTATAAAGTTCTTCTAATTTCTAACCAGCACTCCTGAACTCTCAGATATCAGAAGATGGGTTGAAATACACTCGTTAACAATTGTGCGGGGTCACATGTGTTTAATTGAACCCTTTTTTGTTTGAAGGATTGAAGACTGATATTCAATCTCAAAGTTCTTGAGGGGGATCATTGTTGAAATCATATAAGTTAGAATCTAGGAACCAGGGAGGTAATTGTCAGATTTGATTGAGTGTATCTGTATTGTCATTAAAGACTAAATGCTTATTTAAGACTTTAATTATATTGATTATTGATTTGACGATAGAATTAGAAATTAAGAATGAAACGTTTCTGTTCCAGTAAAGTTAAACTGGAAGGATTATGATGACAATGTTGAGGAATTAAGTTCTGGTAAATTAAATGAAAATTCCAAGAATTTCTCTACAGAGTTAAAATATTTTCGAAGCCCAAAAACTTCTGGTTATACAAGGAATGAAAATAAATTCGACGAAAAATTTTTTTAAAAAAAAAATGGGATACTTCTCAAGTTTTACACAGCAGAGAAACCCGTTGAAACCAAAGAAACTCGAAAGAACGCGAAGAAACACGGAAGAATGCGAAAAAACACGAAAGCAAACGAAAGAAAGCGAAAAATCGCGAAAAAACGCGAGAAAACATGAAAAGACCTGAAGAAACACGAAAGAATCCAAAAAGTCAAAAGGAATCCAAAAAAACCCGAAGGCACGCAAAGAAAACCGTTGAAAGCGAAAAAACATGAAAGAACTGGAAGAAACACGAAAGAACGCGAAGAAATACGAAAGATCGCAAAAATCCCAAAGGAACCTGAAAAAATCCGTTGAAAGAGAAAAAACATGGTAGAACTGGAAGAAACACGAAAGGGCCCGAAGAAACACGAAAGATCGCAAAAAGCCCAAAGGAACCGAAAAAAACCGAAGGAACGCAAAAACACCCGTTGAAAGAGAAAAAATATGAAAGTACTGGAAGAAACACGAAGATACTCGAAAAAACACGAAAGAACCCGAAGAAACACGAAAAAACACAAAAGAACTCAAAAAAACATGAAAGGACCTGAAGAAACACGAAAGAACGCGAAGAAACACGAAAGATCGCAAAAAGCCCAAAGGAGCCTAAAAAAACCGAAGGAACGTAATAAACCCCGTCGAAAGCGAAAAAAACATGAAAGAACTGAAAGAAACATGACAGACCCCGATGAAACACAAAAGTAACACGAAAGAACGCAAAAAAATCCAAAGGAACCTAAAAAGCCCCGAAGGAGCACAAAAAAACCGAAAGCGCGAAAATAAACTCGAAGGAAGCTAAAAACCCCGAAGGAGCACAAAAAAAACGAAAGCTCGCAAAAATCCCAAAAGAACTTGTAAATTGCACACCCTGTATATCAATCGATCGTAAATTCATTGTGAATTGCACACCCTCTATGACATTTTATTGAAATTAGTTCTCGTACGCGGAAAAACACGAAAACTTTAGAAAAACTCTGGTGAAAGTCAGCGATAGGAATGCGCAACTCATGTGTGACACACTGTATATGAATCGAAAATATTTTATCGAATTAAGAAGCCGTAAGCAGCAGAAATAACTCGATCGAAGGTAGCTGTTAGAAATGGGCAACGCATATGAGACACACTGTATATAATTGATTCGCAGAGGGTGCTTTTTCCACCAAAAAACCAAAAGAATATCGTTTCAACTCCATCGATTCGCGCTTGGTGAATTTTACAATGGTAAAATAAAAATTATTCGATGAAGTACTAAGGGTGTAACCATGAACAAAGTGCCTCGCCGATTACTTCGAATTTCGTTTCATTCGTTCACGCATAAACTAAGATTAGAATGTCAACGACAATTGTCATTTCAGAGTAGAAATCGATAGGGGTGAAATGGATTGGCTAGGGATTGCAAAAACTGGTTCTATGCTGGATAAATTTTTGAATTTCATAAATACATATCGAATATTGTTAAACTATATGAGAATACCTCACCAGGGCTCTTACGAATCTTATGAATTGAAGAAATTTCGAAATATTATACGAGATATGGGTTAATATTGTAATTGGAATGATCTGACAAAGTTCTGTGAACGTCGGACGTGACTGATGATCTGGAAATTTGTGTTTGAGCCGAAGTAAGCTATTTTCAGCAATTAATTTAAAATATTTTTACTTGCGATTGGAAGATACGAATAGCCCTATCCAAACGTCCGATTCTCGGGGAGTACACGTATGAAAACGGCTTTTCCTGATCGTGTCCGTGGAAAAAGCCTTTTACCTGGCCATCTTTCGCGAAAAACCGGGAAATCGGTGTTTTAGATAATTTTTTTGAAAATGTTAGCGTGGTCGTAAAGGCGTGTGAAAAGCACCTAACGAAAATCCGTCTTATGAACTTTACGGTGCTCGCTTCGCTCGCGAGATCGCCTTCCCCTTTCTACCTCGAAATATCGCATTTCTGAACCCCTCGCCGACCCAAAGTTTTTCGATCTTCTTCGGTGGTTACCTGTATCGAACACCGTATCGATTACCTGTCTTGAATAAACTTATCATTTCTTATCTAAATCCCAAATAAAATATTTTGTTTTGCGATTATGTTGTAACCCTTCATAATTGTCTATAAATTAAATTCATCTCATCTGTTGAAATGTTTCCTTTTTTCTATAGTGCTGTTTCAGATCTCAATTTCTTTGGAAATTGAAGAACAAAGTGTACATTATTTATAATAACGACATCATCTAATATTTTTCCACAAATGGACAATTTCAGTTTCATAAATGGAGAAGATTGTGAAAAGATTCTTGAATCCTATAATAATGAAAATAATGCAACACTCAAGGACTATTGCATAATGAAGACCTCCAGCGACACAGTTGGTTACTTGGGTGAATATTTTCAACTTAAATTGTACTACGAAACTGGACACCAGGTGAAGAAGGAATATTTTTTTCTCAAAACAATACCAATCTCCAATCAGAATCAGAAAGAATTCGTCGAAGACTGTGGTGTATTTAAGAAGGAGGCATTCATTTATCAAAAAATTATACCAGAATTGTTGCAAGGCACTGAGTTACCTCTTTTTGCACCAAGATGTTATTTAGTCAAGGAAGATGTCTTAGTTTTGGAAAACTTAAGAAAAAAAAACTTCAAGATATCCAAGGAAGATTTTACTTTGGATCAATGTAAACTATTGTTAGAAACATTGGCACATTTCCACGCTTCATCGATCATATATGAAGAGAAAAGAACTAAGTTTAACAATTTTTTTATTTCGAAACAATACATGGAAGAATTACGTGAAGGTACGTTTTCTTTTGAAGAAGGAAATCCTAAATTCAAATGGTTAAAAAGTGTTACTGACTGCATTACCGAATTGATGGAAGCTTATAAAATTCATGACGAAGTTTCACACAAGCACTTTTTGGAAATAATTTACGGTGGAAAAATGAAGGAGCTTATCGAACCTTCAAATATATTTAGGAATGTCTTAACACACTGTGATTTATCGTCGAATAATATTTTCCTTCTCGATGGAAAGAAATGTATGTTAGTAGATTTTCAGCTGGTGAGATATACACCACCTGCATATGATGTGATGATGGCTCTTTATCTCAACTTATCAACGGATGTACTAGATCTTAATTTACAATTTTTATTGAATTTCTATTATGATACACTGAGCAATGACTTGAGAAATCATCATTTAAATATTGGAAATGTGCTGCCTTTGAGTGAATTCCTCGAAACTATTGAAATATATAAGATACCAGCGATCATTGAATCAACCATGTTTTCTTTGACTGTTTACTTACCAGAAGATATAAGTGCATACATCAGAAGTGATCCCGAAAGATATCAAAACTATACATTTTCGTCCAAAACAACTCATGTCATGGAAGCCCTAGAGTCTAATCCCAAATATAGAAAGAAAATTATGGGATTATTGAAGACACTGATTTCAGTGATGAATAATAGTAAATGTCCCTAATTTGTTATAAAGTTAATTTCAATATTGTAACTTTTTTGGCGCTTGTGAAAAAAATTGTTATACAAATTTTATGTACTCTCTTTGAGGGACTGTATCTTAACAAGGGATTCTCCAATGAAGTTTATATGAAGGATCTTTTTTTCGATGAGGAATCTCATGAGGAATTTTTGTGTTTTGTATTGCATAATTTATTTCGGATTTTATATGGGGAGGTCTTGTATGTATGTCTTCCATTCCTCTTCAATTTTTGTCACATTTTGTTGTCTGTGCTTGTTACTGCTTTGATATTTCTGTTGTTCTTTATTTCAGCTACTTCTTTAATTGTTTTATGAATCATTCTGTCATTGTGTTTTTCCAGCAGTCTTGAACTTATCGCACCTTTCGATTATCTAATCTTCCTTTGCTTTAACTGTTTTCTTCTTATCAGTCTATGTATTTCTTCATACAGGGTCTTTCACGAGGAAGCTCACACATATTTATACGGGAAACAACTGAACGTATTTTCATGAAATTCAGCACTTATAAGTATTTCACGATGCTGATGAAATCTAAAATATTTTCAAGGCATGAGCACCTCCGGTTTTTCCGGAAATTACGTCAACTTCCGTTTTTCAAATTACAACACAATTTTTTTAGTACAGAAATAGATTCCTTAGAAAATTTCAAGTTATTTTGATGTAACATTTTTCAGTTTTGGTTGGAAAATTCTCTCTGAGCGGGAAAATTCGAAAAAAAAATAGAAAATAGAGCTCCGCTGAAACAAGAATAACTTCCAGGTTTTTGGATGGAAAATTTTCATTTTTGGGATTTCTCAAGATGTAAGATTGATGTATCCACTTTAAAAATCGAAATCGCGTTTCATGATACAGGGGGTGAAAAAATCGCTTTCAAAGTTAGGGATGACAAAATCGTGAAAAATCAATTTTTTCAAATTAGAACCCCATTTTTTTATGGCAGATATTAAATCTACGTCTTGAATTTTCAGCTATTTCTTTTCCCTTCATGCTAAAAAGATGAAATTTTCAGGAACTGTTACTTAAACCATGTTTTAGATTTTACTACTAATATGCAAGAGAAAAAGTTACAGGTTGTTCCTAAATAGATGGCGAATTTGGATTCGAAACCTCTTTATTTCAACTAATCGGCCATCGGTTTTCTCTCCAGTGATAAATAAATAATTCCTTATGAACCATATGCATAAACTTACCATGTTTTACATTCTTCTTTTTTAATGATAGATATCATTACAATAATTACATCTGCCAAATTCCTCTTTATTCAGTAGTATTTTGTGTTTACTATTAATTTGGTGATAATTCGTATTAAGTTATAAAATCGATCACTATGTCTAATTTTACCAATGAAGATTATTTAAATCTCATTCTACTCTTGAACCTTTTTTAACTCGCCCTAACAGTTCAACTTTCACTTAAGGTGATTTCATTCAAATAGCAAAATTTGAAATTTTCAACTATTGCAAATTCACAAATTATTTTATTCACAAAAATTCACTTCACCCTTTTAAATTGAAAGCCTACATAAAACAACTGAAATGAAGTGTTTTTCCTCTTCTAGAAATGTTACCATATGATTTTAAGTCACATGTTATTATTTAAATACAAATAAAGTTAATCAAATTTACATCTAATAGTTTTCATGTTGTATCTGAGCCGGAAAAACATAAATAATATCATCATCTGTATGCTTGATTGAGCAGACTATAGTTACCAAACTATAGTCAACAATTTGTTTTTTTGAATATATCTTGACTTTTTTTGGCATCTTCGTTTATTTCAGCAATATAATTTGACCAAAAAATCGATTTATAAGATTGTTTAATGGGTCTGAATAAACAAATCGAGTTCCACTGAAAAAATGGAATCGATTTTTAAAGTCTTCTAATACCCTGGTCTATTTAAAATTCACTTCACCCTTTTAAATTGAAAGCCTACATAAAACAACTGAAATAAAGTGTTTTTCCTTTTCTAGCAATGATACCATATGATTTATAAGTCACATGTTATAATTTAAATACAAATAAAGTTAATCAAATTTACAAATGTTTTTAATGAGTTATATGACGATAATGGTGACTTGGAGTGCAAGAAGAAAAAATTAAAGCCCATATCAGTAAAAATTTGTTGAGCGGTGGCGCCATCTACAGCGAAAACATGCCAAATACCCTTAATTTTTAAGTTTTTTGGGTTTTTTAGAGAAATTATATACGTTTGGCACTTGTTATTATTTTTCTGCATCAGTTTAGATGCCTACCGTTAATTTAAAAAAAATTGATGCAAATCGGTTGATTGGTTTAGGCGCTAGACCTTACTATTCATCATATTATCATAATAGATTGTCGGTTTTCCCCTTTAACAGTTTCTTCAACTAAAATAAGTGTATACGATAAGTATCTACGACAAAATAATTTTTAGGTCGACCCGTATCCCCGAAATGAGGTGAATAAGAAAGCCTTATCAACAAACTGTTACTTCCGCATAAAATACATCGTATTCCGAAACCAGAATTACAATTAAATCGTGCCCTGCATTCCGTGGAAAAATAACGAAAAACGCTTTTCCGAGTGAGGAGGCGCTAACGTCACCTTCACCACAGAGAATCCTGCGCGCATGATCATAGATTGGATCGTTTTCCACGTTTATTGTGAAATCTTCACGGGCGTCAACACATGGAAAACGTTTGTGGGAAATCGCTCCTTTCAAAGGGTAAGTTTTATGTGTCGGGAAATACGCTGTGTCGAGAAGCTGTACAGAAAAAACATTCTCCCAATCTTCATTGCTGTAATTCTTTATCGGTGGAACTGTCAGGTTCGGAATTCTTTCATGATTTTTCAATGTATCAACAGATTCTTTCTGAAATTGGTTGGTCACCCTAGTTACTTGTGGAAGAATATTTGTTACTGGCGACAATTATTTCTTGTCACTGAAATTTGTAGGTATGATAGTTTCAAAACCCGAGTAAGCAGTATTGATCCGCGTTGCGCTGAAATAACTGTCAGTGGTGATAAATGTTTTTATTATCTAATGAAATGAAATTATCTAACGAAATGAAATAACTGACGTTTAAGTCGAGCTATCGACCGGAATGGTTCGTGAATTTTACAAAGGTAGTAAAACCTACCTATCGCAAAACGCAAAACGATTATTTCCTTTGAATTCTTATGCGATATCTAACACATAAAAAATTATGATTCTAATAGAGATAAAAATCGATGACGAATAAGTTGATTGATTCAATTCCTTCTATTATTAAAAATGTTGGAGAGCCAAAATCATGTGCATTACACTGGTACAGTAGTTTTGGTGCCGAAGATTTTGAATTTGATGCCCTGAATTCAAATATGCTATTAGTTTTTGCCTGTCAGCTCGAATTTTTAAGATACCAACATTTTTGTGAATTATACATTACACTATTTCAAAAGAAAAACCATGGTTTAAAGAAACAAATTAAAAAAGGAATTTTTATTATATTACACAGATATTATTCATTATACAGGGTGTCTCAAGTTCGAGTGCCTATTAGACGTTTCTGGAGAACTAGACATATTTGAAATCTGAAAATTGGGAAGAAATAAATCCAAAATCTCATTATTAGAATAGAAATGATTCATTTTGTGAAATCAGAAATTACACTTGTGAATTATCAATGGGATGAGATATCTTCTATGCTTAAAGAATATCCTTATGAATCAGATTCGAAGAATTTGACTCTACGTACTACATAAATCCAGCAAATCTCAAATAACTCAGAAATTATTGAATTCAGGAGCATAATCATGTGAGAAAACTATCATTATTTTTGACCGCAGAATCCAACACAATTATAAGAAAATAGGGTTCTAATTTGAAAAACAGAAGTTATGGCCAATTTAAGATCACAATTTTCAACACAAAATTCGAAACACCCTGTGATGATATTTTTGAAATTCAAAAGATGCATGACCTTTTCACATCCTTCCTCTTCGATGCTGTAAAAACGGTTTACGCTCAGGATATTTAAAATAAGAATAATGAACATATTACTGACTGAACATATTTGACTTTTTTTTTTTGGATATTTTGAAAACTATTCGATTTAATACAATGGTTTTAACAGAGAAGTATTCACTATTGAATACTCGATCATACCAGGAATAGAAAACTTGTATAACCGGAAGTTTTTGGCTTGGAAAATATTCAAGCTCTGTAGAGAACAATATCGTAATCCCAATTTTCAGATTTCAAATATGTCTAGTTCTCCAGAAACGTCTAATAGGCACTCGAACTTGAGACACCCTGTAAACTATAGAAAACAGAAAAAACATCATTTAAACCAATTACTCACTAAACATTTCGGAAACTTCTTTTGCGTGACATTCTTGAATGTATTTTAGAACAATCCCTCTTTAAAGACCAGCACTAATCTGCCATCATGTGAGTATCCCATCTTCCTTGATAGCGATCCTCCATACATTTGATATCTTGGTGAAATCTTTCACCTTGCTCCTCCCTAATGTCTCCTAAATTATGAGGAAAACGGTCTAAGTGGCTGTGTAAATAGTGCTCATGTTATACCCAAGTTATCTGAAATTATTCAGCATCTCATTGACTCATTCAACATAGTTTTCAGCTCTGTGTTTACCCAGAAAATTTTGGACTACTGAAACAAATGAATTCCAGGCATTTTGTTCAATCTCAATCATTGAATTTATGAAGTCAGGGTCTTTAATCAGCTGTGTTATTTGTGGGCCATCAAATATTCCTGCTTTAATTTTTTTTGCTTAGTCAGCTGAGGCATTTTTTCCCTATATATGCAAAGCATGATCCATTCTTATCAAGAGCCTTTACAAACTGCTTCATTAGACCCAGCTAATGCAGGGGTGGAAACATGATTTTCTCTCGCGGAACTAAAGGATCATTGATGATATTCTTTCCCCCAACATCCATGTTTTCTCTTCTAGGCCACTCTTTTCTAACCCAGTGTTGCGTTTTGTCTCTGCTATCCCAGAGGCACAAGAAACAAGGATACTTGGTGGGGCCACTTTGCTGTCCAAGGAGAAAGTTTACCATTTTTAAGTCTACACAAATCACCCATTGGTGTTCATGATATTTTATTTTTTCCAAAACCAAAGCTATGTTGTAATATTGCTCTTTCATTTTCGTTGAGTGAGCAATTGGTATTGAGCCATATTTGTTCCCATTATGTAGAAGAACACATTTCAAACTTAGCTTTGAGCGCCAATCATCCAGAAAATATTCAGGCAGACACATTTTTACCAGGAATTCTCTAATAGCATGGCACAATACAAGATTTTGTTCTTCAGAGAAAAGAGGTAGCAGATCTTTCTCCCTCGTGCGATAAAATGCAATTTTCGTTCCTGGTTCAAGTAAATTTTTTTCCTTCTTGAGTTGTTAACAATTTGTCAACCAGTCATATATCTCATATTGTTAGTCCTCTATTTGTAATAAACGAATTAAAATAATAATTCAAATAAATATTATTATTTCAAATTCAATTTGTTACAAATGAAGACTGACAATAAGAAAAATATACAAGAATCTATCTCTTGTATAAATTTTACAACATTCATAATTTATCTTCTTTGGGTACAGAGTGTTCCCATGGTTTCGAAAGAATATTCATTGAATTTTTTTAGATGCAATCAATTTGACTCTACGTACACCATAAATCCAGAAAATCTCAAAAAACTCAGAAATTATTGAATTTAGGAGCATAATTATGGAAGAAAACTATCAATATTATTGACCACAGAATCCAACACAATTATAAAAAAATAGGGTTCTAATTTGAAAAACAGAAGTTATGGCCAATTTAAGATCACAATTTTCAACACAACATTTGAAACATCCTGTGATGATATTTCTGAAATCCAAAAGATGCATGAGCTTTTCACATCCTTCCTCTTCGATGTTGTAAAAACGGTTTACGCTCAGGATATTCAAAATAAGAATAATAAACATATTACTGACTGAACATATTTGACTTTTTTCCAGTTTTTTTTTTTTGGATATTTTGAAAACTATTCGATTTAATGCAATGGTTTTAACAGAAATGTATTCATTATTGAATACTCGATCATACCAGGAATGGAAAACTTGAAAAAACATTTTTTCGTCGAATTTATTTTCACTCCCTGTATAACCGGAAATTTCGAACAATATCATAATCCCAATTTTCAGATTTCAAATATGTCTAGTTCTCCAGAAACGTCCAATAGGCACTCGAACTTTGACACCCTGTATATTCTTCGTTGTTTTTCAACAAGAATTCAACATGCTAATAGGTTTTTGAGATTTTATTGATGTATATAGGTCATTTTCATTTGGAAATTTAAACTCATTTGTAAAAATATAAAATTAACCTACGCATTCTCGATTTGTCGGACTTGAGATTCCAACTGTGAATATGCATTTTCTGGATTATTGGAATTCTTGCTTTACGAATATAGAGAACGACAGAAAATGTCAGTGAAGTTTCGCCCCCTGGTGCCACATTTGTATGAAACTGTCTTTTCAATTCTCATCAGAGGTTTTCATTCAAAATCATAAGTTGAAAAGGATGAATTTTATGACATGTCGTAAAAATATTGAACTGATGAATTTCACTCAACAATTCCGACTACCTGCTTCGATTATAGACGCGATAATAACCCACATTTGAGTGATAAATGATCACTTGCGTAGAACATTTTCCAAATAAAATTTAATCTAATTCACATTCAACGGGAAACAATTGGAGTGGTTTTTCTTCTTCTTTTGAATAAACCCAGCAAAATGATGAAATGGGGATATTATGAGCAATTTGATAAAACAAAATTCTATAGAAAGTAAGTAGAAAAGTCGAATACATTTAGGTGCTTTAAATATGAACAGCTGATCTTGTCTTATTATACAAACACTCAACTGACATTTCACCAAAAAAGTAAACTAATAGTCAAATGTTCGATCTCTTAAAACAAAAATCAATTTGTCTCGGCGATTTCGATGGCTAATTAATCTCTAAATTTCTCTTATTCGTTTTCACATTGTAACCTTATACAGGGTGAACTACGACAAACTGCATCGATCGATATTTCAGAAACTGAATGTGGGAAAAATTTGAAATTTTGGAAACTTGCCAGATGTCTTGGGACCTATAGAGCTAAAATATTTTCATCTATTGGGCACTTCCGGTTATGCCGGAAATAGACCCTAAGTAGCTTATTTTAAATGGAATACCCTATATATTATTACATTTTTGGATTCTACTTAACATTCTTGGCAGATTTCATGTATCATGTCCTATCCCTAAGTCTGAGAGTTTTTGACAGGTTTTTATGTCAAAAATTACGATTGCAAGCCCTAACATAAATTAATTATCAATTGTTCCTATAAGGAAGCCCTTTTTACTTACTTTGGGTTAGATATCTTGTTGAAAAGGACCTACTTCAATAGATTTTGTATAATACTTGGACAAATAATCATACAGAGTGTTCAAAAAAAAAAAGATGTAGAATGAGATTGAGAAAACTGACGAAACTCAATTTTTTCAAATGGAAACCCCCCATTTTTATTATTTTGTAGCATTAATCATCAAAAATGAAGGTAACTTTGTATGAGGTTATCTATACCTAAAATTTGAAGTTTTCGAAATATTGCCAATTCAATATTTTTCTATGGCGGTTTTGCATTTAATGTGTAAACAATTAGATCTAGGATAGCCACGTTTATATTTGACATTTCAAGTAGCATTTGAATCAGGCTTAAAAAAATTATTTAAGTAAATATTCAAATTGGTGTCCTTGAACTTCTAAACATTTTTCGCATGTCAGCAGCAATTGTTCGTGGGTGGCTTTTCTTATTGATTGGGGGTCCAGGTCTTCAAATGCTGTTCTAACACGTCTCATGCAGTCTTCCATGGTGGTCACTGATGTTTTATACACGTTATTTTTCACTGTTCCCCATACATAAAAATCGAACACTGATAGGTCCGGGGAGCGAGGTAGCCAAAGATTTGGTCCATTGTTGGCTATCCATTGATCGTAAAATAAGTTTTCCAGATAATTATTGACCAAATGGGCATTATGTGGAGGTGCTCCATCATGTTGGTAGAAAAGTTTTCGAAGTTCAGCCAGGGGCAAGTTGTCTTCTAGTCAACTTCAAAATTCCGCAAGATGTTGAGGTATCGGTCTCCTTTAAGTTGAAATATGTGTTTTATATTAGAACTATTCAAAAAGACCTAACTTACCATTCAAGTTCTCTTGATAAAATTGTAAGCAAACAATGCCGTCATTTCTTACTGCACAATAAACGTTAAATTGCCAGGATTTTTGAAAATTGTGTTCCCTAAATGGGTGTTCATTTCTATCACTCCAATGATGGCAATTACGTCGATTAAAAACACCATTCTTTGTAAATTTGGCTTCGTCGGTCCAAATGATATTATCCAAAAAAGAAAAATCTTCTTGTGAACGAAGTATTATGAATTCACAGAATTCCATTCTTCTTGGAAAATCAGTTTCATTCAAATGCTGCACTAATGAAATTGCATAGGGATTATATTTGTGTTTATGTAAAAATCTTAGAACTGACGATTGAGATAATCCTGATTCTAATACTACTTGCCTTGAAGATTTTGTTGGATATGCTTCAAAATATCCCAAAATTGCTATTTCAATATTTTCATTGTCAACAACTGGTTTCTTTCTGTACATTTTTGCCATTACGGATCCAAAATTCTTGAAGTTTTCTATAATTCGTCTAACAGTATTTGGTGATGGTTTTTGTTTATGAGGATATCGGGTCGCAAATGTATCACAGGTTCTTGAAATAACTTTTTCACATTGTCCATAAATAATAAATAAGTTTAAATAATCCTCGTTTGTATAATTTAACCGGGCTGGCATTACGATGATTTGAAATGTCAAATATAAGCGTGGCTATCCTAGATCTAATTGTTTACAAATTAAATGCAAAACCGCCATAGAAAAATATTAAATTGGCAATATTTCGAAAACTTCAAATTTTAGGTATAGATAACCTCATACAAAGTTACCTTCATTTTTGATGATTAAGGCTACAAAATAATAAAAATGGGGGGTTTCCATTTGAAAAAATTGAGTTTTGTCAGTTTTCTCAATCTCATTCTAGATCTTTTTTTTGAACACTCTGTATGATTATTTGTCCAAGTATTATACAAGATCTATTGAAGTAGGTCCTTTTCAACTAGACATCTAACCCAAAATAAGTAAAAAGGGCTTCCTTGTAGGAACAATTGACAATTAAATTAGGGCTTGCAATCGTAATTTTTGACATAAAAACCTGAATATGTCAAAAACGCTCAGACTTAGGGATAGGACATAATACATCAAATCTGCCTAGAATGTTAAGTAGAATCCGAAAATGTAATAATATATAAGGTATTCCATTTAAAATAAGCGACTTATTTCCGGTATAACCGGAAGTGCCCAATAGATGAAAATATTTTAGCTCTATAGGTCCTAAGACATCTGGCAAGTACCCAAAATTTCATATTTTTCCTACAATCAGTTTCTGAGATATCGATCGATGCAGTTCGTTGTGGTTTACCCTGTATAATATTTCACTAACAGACCAGGGAAGCTTTAGATTAAATTGACAGTATATAGAAGAATATAACGAAGTAATGTGATGCAATTCTATCTATATCGTTAAATCCAGAGCTTATATTGAGCAACTTCACGATCCAATTACTTAGCGCAATTGCTAATAACTCGCCTGACTAAACGCGATTGTAAGGGTTGAGCAACTACCCCCATTACTTCTATTTTACTCACCCTCCATAGGAGATTGCTATATATAAAATAAACACCAATATAGGTTACTCGAAAAAATATAGGCGCCAATCATCCAGAAAATATTCAGGAAGACACATTTTTACCAGGAATTCTCTAATAGCATGGCACAATACAAGATTTTGTTATTCAGAGAAGAAAGGTAGCAGATCTTTCTCCCTTGTGCGATAAAATGTAATTTTCGTTCCTGGTTCAAGTAAATTTTTTTCCTTCAACAGTTGTTAACAGTTTGTCAACCAATCAGTTATACATCTCATATTGTTAGTCTTCTATTTGTAATAAATGAATTAAAATAATAACTATAATAAATATTATTATTTTAAATTCAATTTGTTACAAATGAAGACTGACAATAAGGAAAATATACAAGAATCTATCTCTTGTATAAATTTTACAACACTCATAATTTATCTTCTTTGGGTACAGAGTGTTCCCATGGTTTCGAAAGAATATTCATTGAATTTTTTTAGATGCA
Source organism: Micraspis discolor (assembly GCA_030674115.1). Taxonomy (NCBI): domain Eukaryota; kingdom Metazoa; phylum Arthropoda; class Insecta; order Coleoptera; family Coccinellidae; genus Micraspis; species Micraspis discolor. The sequence continues at coordinate 349,943 of JARTUT010001760.1, read as the reverse complement.
ATCAATTTGACTCTACGTACACCATAAATCCAGAAAATCTCAAAAAACTCAGAAATTATTAAATTTAGGAGCATAATCATGGAAGAAAACTATCAATATTATTGACCGCAGAATCCAACACAATTATAAAAAAATAGGGTTCATATTTGAAAAACAGAAGTTATGGCCAATTTAAGATCACAATTTTCAACACAAAATTTGAAACAGCCTGTGATGATATTTTTGAAATCCAAAAGATGCATGATCTTATCACATCCATCCTCTTCGATGTTGTAAAAACGGTTTACGCTCAGCATATTTAAAATAAGAATAATGAACATATTACTGACTGAACATATTTGACTTTTTTCCAGTTTTTTTTGGATATTTTGAAAACTATTCGATTTAATGCAATGGTTTTAACAGAAATGTATTCACTATACTTGATCATACCAGGAATGGAAAACTTGAAAAAACATTTTTTCGTCGAATTTATTTTCACTCCCTGTATAACCGGAAATTTCGAACTTCGAACAATATCATAATCCCAATTTTCAGATTTCATATATGTTTAGTTCTCCAGAAACGTCTAATAGGCACTCGAACTTGAGACACCCTGTATATTCTTGTTAGCCATAGAAAAATATTAAATTGGCAATATTTCGAAAACTTCAAATTTTAGGTATAGATAACCTCATACAAAGTTACCTTCATTTTTGATGATTAATGCTACAAAATAATAAAAATGGGGGGTTTCCATTTGAAAAAATTGAGTTTTGTCAGTTTTCTCAATCTCCTTCTAGATCTTTTTTTTGAACACTCTGTATGATTATTTGTCCAAGTATTATACAAGATCTATTGAAGTAGGTCCTTTTCAACTAGACATCTAACCCAAAGTAAGTAAAAAGGGCTTCCTTGTAGGAACAATTGACAATTAAATTAGGGCTTGCAATCGTAATTTTTGACATAAAAACCTGAATATGTCAAAAACGCTTAGACTTAGGGATAGGACATAATACATCAAATCTGCCTAGAATGTTAAGTAGAATCCGAAAATGTAATAATATATAAGGTATTCCATTTAAAATAAGCGACTTAGGGTCTATTTCCGGTATAACCGGAAGTGCCCAATAGATGAAAATATTTTAGCTCTATAGGTCCTAAGACATCTGGCAAGTACCCAAAATTTCATATTTTTCCTACAATCAGTTTCTGAGATATCGATCGATGCAGTTTGTTGTGGTTTACCCTGTATAATATTTCACTAACAGACCAGAGAAGCTTTAGATTAAATTGACAGTATATAGAAGAATATAACGAAGTAATGTGATGCAATTCTATCTATATCGTTAAATCCAGAGCTTATATTGAGCAACTTCACGATCCAATTACTTACCGCAATTGCTAATAACTCGCCTGACTAAACTATTCTTTTGAAATGACGAGTAGGTCGATCACGCGATTGTAAGGGTTGAGCAACTACCCCCATTACTTCTATTTTACTCACCCTCCATAGGAGATTGCTATATATAAAATAAACACCAATATAGGTTACTCGAAAAAAATAACCAATACCTATATGTAGCGATGTCTGGTTTCAATCGATTCATCCTTTAAATGCGGTTAATTTTCCAGATAACTAGACTGGGTAAAATGCGTTCAATGATAGAGAATTCCTTGGTTGCGACAACACAGAAGGGAACAGCAAGGTGACCCAGTTTCTAAGAGATGTCCTTCGAAGCAGACAAGCAATTCTTATGTCCCCGGCTGGTAGACTATCTGGCTATCGTCGGGGTGAGATCAAGCAATAATGCTAACAAAAGCTCAAGTACTTCGATACAGGTAAGTATAATGAAAACTTGTTATTGGTAGGGAAAGACGGAAAAAAATTTCGATATATGATAAGATGATCGGAGTTCTCAGATTTTCTTAATTATGGTAATTGATCATCATGTAACCTATGTTAATTTATTTATTTATTTAAATATTATATCTAACAGGTATAATATGCCCAGTTACAGGAGTAAATAATGCAATATAATATCTCATACAAACAAACACAGAAAATGACTGTTGGTGACAAATAAAAATTAACAGCAACTCAATTTTATAATAGACAATACAATTGCCTTCTTAACTGTAGAAAACTGTTGTATTCTACACGATATTAAATGATGCCATTGAAAGATTTGTTCCAAAATTGCAATCAGACACTCAAATTTCCCGAGATGGTTTTCGAGAGAACTGAAAGATCTTGTTTTCAGAAAGAAGCTAGCACATAAAAAATATAAGTTTTCCAATACATGGGAGAATTATCTGCAATTTTGTAGCCTCAGGTCTCAGTGTAAAAAGTTAACTAATGTATGTTATAACAGTTTTATCAGGGAAACCGAAGAATCTATTCAAAGTGATCCTAAAAAATTCTGAAATTTTGTGAATTCTAGGAAAAAGGATAATGCTCTACCCAGTGTTATGTGGTACTAGGGTAGCGAATGTAGTACCAAGAGAGAGACAGCCGATGCTTTCGCGGGATTTTTTCAATCAGTTTATAAACCGGACAATGACAACATCTATGACGCCTCTGATAGTCTGTTTCGTGATAGTGGTGACACCATTTCTTTCTCGATGATTCATGTTGACCAGATGTTGCACGGTATCGAATCTCTAGACATAAATAAGGGTCCTGAACCTGATAACTTTCCCGTTGTTTCGTTTTTAAAGAAATGCAAAGAATTCATTGCTCTCCCACTTCAGATCCTATTCAATAAGTCCTTAAATGATGGTGTTTTCTCGAATACCTGGAAGACTGGGTTCATCAAGCCTATTTTAAAATCAGGTTCCAAAGAGGACGTTTCCAATTACAGACCGATTACTGTGCTTAGCATAGTCCTCAAATTGTTTGAATCTTTCATTCATGAGCAAGTGAAATCGAGAATTTATGAAGGGATCATTCCGGAGCAGCATGGATTTTTCCGGGGTAGAGGCGTTGAAACCAATCTTCTGGTTTTCACTCAGTATGTTCTTGAAGCTTTAGAAGATCATAAGCAGGTCGATGTTATTTACACTGATCTTGCTAAGGTCTTTGACAGTGTGTCCCATGAAATTTTGGGTATAAAGCTTGGGATGTTTGTTCTCCATGATAATCTTTGTCGGTGGTGTAGACCCTTCACCATCTTTACATCTCGTAGGTTAGACCAATGTTGGAGTTCTCCATACTTATCGGTCGACGTTTCCTTCCTAGAGAGGGTCCAAAACAGATTTCTAAAGTATGCCGCTCTTAGAACGGGTACGTTTTCAGTTTATACTTTCTCCGCCAGTCGAATGCGGGAACGCCTTGGACTATCCTCCTATCGAGAAGATTTCATGCGGATGTGATATTCATTGCTAAGCTCTTTCAGTGCCTTGTCTACTCCCCAGACTTCTTGTCACAATTCAACATATATGTTCCACCTCGACCCATCCGAAAGTTTGATTTATTTCGACTCGCCCAATCAAGAACCAATTACTGTTTTCATTCTCCGGTTTCGAGATCAATGCGAAACACTTATGCCGTCAACTCATTAGGAATTGATATATTTCATGTATCTATTTCGAGGTTGAGGAGAGAATTGAAGTACCTGATAAGACTGTGATATTTAAGATTAATTTTTATTTGTGCTTTATACTGTTTTTCTGTTTCATATTACACATATATTTGTACTTATACTTGCTTTACCTCTACATCTACTCTTTTTCGTGTTATACTACTTAGATTTTATTATTTTGTGGTTTATTCTACATAAAAAGGTCATGTACCGTTAATTAATAAATAAATAAATAAACATGCAGATTACATTATAGTTTCATCGGAAGAATTGGTAACAGAGTTGATATGAGAACTAGGTGGTTGCTGTTTAGGTCAATTGTGTTGCCCCATATGGATTTTTGTTCGTCGCTTTCGTTCAGTTTTCCATCAAATTGTTTGGATAAAATTCAGAAAGTTATGAATAAGGGCATGATAATAGTTTTGAAATGTAGTAGGAGAACACCAATCCGATTAATGCTGGAAGCTCTCAGTTTGAAACTGGTGTGAAAACAGCAAACCGAGATATCAAACTTTGACCTTAAAATCCCCGAGCGCGCTCGAAAGATTGCGCGGAGAACGATGCAAAAAATTTTATTTTTGGCGAAACATTTGATCGAATTCATTTCTTTTGTCTGTATTGAGGACAAGAAGGACACTCTCAGAGTATATAGAGCATTATCCTACACTTACGGGATGTCGAAGGGGGTACAAAAAGTGACAAAATTCACGATTTCTCAAAAACTGTACATTGGATCGCGATCAAATTTTGTAGTATTATTGAGAACCCATAGCAACTAGGGTCTGCACATGCGGCATGTACTTACACCTAAAGGGGGTCGAAAGAGGGCACAAAATAGTACAACATTTGATCGCGATCCTATGTACAGTTTTTGAGAAATCGCAAATTTTGTACTACACTGCTCAACAATTGATAGGAATCACTTACTTTTTCTAAATTTATTTCTGAAATATTCGTTCCAAGATTATAAATTTAGTCAGATATCAAAGTATTTTCAGTTGATAATTGGTTCACTTGAGAAAAGAATGAAAAAATCGAAAGTTGAAGAGAAAAAAAGACTTTATTAGGAACACTCAAAATTCTGTGTTTGAATAACATAAAAATTTTATGATGAAACTACAAGAAGGCTGAAGTTTCGGTTAAGCTGGTACCTAGTTGGTCCCCCACGAGCTCGTCTCAAGCATTCTACCCTACGAGGCATACTTTCAATCAAACGATTCATAAAATTTTGGGGCAAATTCGTCAAAATATCCCGTAAAGCGTTAGAAAGGTCCTCCAGGTTATTGATCGGTTGTTTTGAGGTTGACAATTGTCTAGACATCTCAGACCAGACATGTTCGATGCAATTCATGTCTGGAGAGCGAGCTGGCCAGTCCATCCTATCAATAGCATGAGTTTCTAGCGCTTCATTAACCAGACGACTACGGTGTGGACGGGCATTATCGTCAATTAAAATGAAATTCTCGCCCAAGGCAGCCGCAAACGGAACAATTATGGGTTCAATAATCATATCGTGATATCTCTGGCTGGTCATTGTGATGTTCTGCAGAACAACCAACTCTGTGCGATGGTTCAAACAAATGCCTTCCCATACACATATAGAACTTCCGCCAAAAGCTGTTGTGGTTACCATAAACTGTTCTGCATACCTTCGACCTCTTTCTCTCCAAGCAAGAATACGTCCATCGGAGTTGACTCATCCGTAAATAAACATCGGTTCCAATCTTCAACTGTCCAATTGCGGTGCTCCTCAGCCCATTGCCGTCGATGAACCCGGTGTTCCCTATTCAAACGGGGATGTTGTACCCTCCTACGTGCTCTCAAACCACGAACATCTTAATTTTTCCTTAGAGAACATATAATGTACAGATATTCACGAGAGAACTTGAAAAAAATACAAATGAAGAGAAGTTCATAAGTGATCCCTAGCAATTGTTGATCAGTGTATTTTGTGCCCCCTTCGACTTAAGTATCGACCGCTCTACTTAAGCTTTACTTGAGTTTGTGATAACGGTTATAAATGAAAGAAATAATGATAATCCGTTAATTTTTTAGGCTCCAGAACTTCTCCGTCGATACCCCATCCAAGACCACAAAGATTTTCCCATGCCTCTGGACATGGTGTACTTTTGCCAGCCGGAAGGCTGTTCATCTGTCGGGCCTAAGCGTACAGCTCAAAGGGACACCACATCTTTCGTATTCACTCTCACGGATAAGGACTGCGGAAAAACACGTTACGGTATCTGCGTCAACTTCTATAGGCCGATTGAAAAGCTGACATCCAGCATGTCTGCCTCTGGGAGACGGGCAAGCACCAGTATCCGGAGGAACTCATGGCGAAAGAGCATGGAGAAAAGTTCGGACTCTGCATTTTCGAGGTAAGATGTGACCATCTTCTAATTGAGCAAGAGAGCAGTTACTGAAGTCTCACACAAAAGCCTTTTAATTGATATGGTTAGGTATGTATGATCTTCGCTGATATAACACTCAAAAATCCCACAATCGATTCAAATCCTTATCCAGTCTGTTGTCCGCACTGCTCAGTTCCCCAATGGAAAAGTCAATGAGCAGCAAAGATATGCGTCTTGCAGTGATATAAGTACTTCACAAATTGGCTGCTTTACAAAATAACTAGAACTGTACCTTAAGCAACCCTATTCAATAGGTTCTTAGCTTCAAAAACTTCAGTATCCAACCTCACGATTTGCGAATGTCCACTCAGGTACGACTCGAAAAGACTCATAGACAAGCTATAAATGGGAAACTTCAATGTTTGGTTTTAAGACGCACCCATGCGGCTGTTGATGAAGATACTTCCGAAAGATCGTCCCCACCTGGTGGCATTATTTTGAACTAATAGGCGTAAAAAAATGAGCCTCCTACCAATACTTTCAAACTGAATGTAAACTTGTCACAATCCGAGTTGAGACATAATACGTATATTGTCGCAGAATGATATGTTTAAATATACTTTTGAACTTTTGGCTTACATTATTTAGTTAGCAAACAATAAATATTTTGGCATCATTAGATTTATTCCATTTTTTGTGGGTTTCTCACTACTACTCTATAGATTGGTCAAATTGCATGAAAACAAATATCGCTTGAACTAAAGGTGCGTATCTTGTAATTCCTGAAATCATTAGTCTTTTTTGCAGATAAAATCATTAATCATCTTTTCTCCTAAATTGCATCATTCTTGAGATATTTGAAGTTGAAAGGAATTAAATCGATATAATTTTGTTCAAATTTTCTGATTTTCCCAAATCCATCTCTGTGCTGAAATGATTCAATAATCAGATTTGTTCAATGTTGCCATATGTTATGTCTTTATTAAATATTTCTACAAAAGGTTGGGGAAATCTCTCCAGGCTGTGGTTCCGTCACTAAACACTATAGATAAAATTCATCACTGAACAATTTTTGTCCTACATTCACTACAAAATCTAAATTGCCAATTGCTGTATTCATTATTAATGATGTCTAGCGCCTTGTTTAATATCTAATCCAGAGTAATATTCCATAAGAAATAGAGAAAAGATTTCCATCACCCACATAGATACTTCGGTATATTTTCATGACCGTTGAAATAGGTAATGTATTTTCTGTCAGGACCTGTTGAATTGAAGACTTGTGTTTATGAAGAGCTGGTTCTTTATAGCTTCAGACTTTCAGGGTCCATCAAATTATATCTATTCTAACATAGGAATGCTTCAAATTAAGATCATATGAGTTTTGAAAACTTCGAACCCAGTCTCCTAGATTTGTTTTGTACCTTTAAAGAAGTTTTTTCACATCTTTATTTCATACACCGATTCAACCTGGTTCGCAAACTCAGGAGATAATAGATTTTGACTTAGTTTTAATATTTCGGAATGTTTGTTATGATGCTTGATTAATTGAAATTTAATCAATATTGAAACTCTATTCTACATGAAAGATCACCTGTATGTTTCAATTTCACAGCTGTATCATCAGCATTAGCGAAGATATAAGTTTTTCACTTTCAATTGAAAAACAAAGGAGTATAGCCAAAAATGAATACTACTGGCAAGACAAGGGCCCTTGAAAGGTAAACGAAAACGAAAGAAAAAATTATCAATGAAATAATATGAAAATGACTCGAAAGAAAGGCGAACGCTGGAGCATCGACTTCCGCCTACCTGACCTCACAGTACGGCTGAATGAACTTTGTCCAGGCACTCACGGGCGAGAACAGTCACTTTTTCACTAGAGTTCGAACTTGTAGACTTAACGAGAAAGTTACTTATTTCCAAGAAAAAGTGTTCCTATACTTCATCGGATGAACGCCGGTACAGTACTCCCTTGTTCGACATAGGTCATATGCTCCAACATATGTTACGCGTTTATCGGAAAATGATATGAACATATACAGAGTGTAGAATTATTGAATCTAGCAAGCAACTCGGAATATAAATGAATAAATTCAACTACTAAGTTGCAGTAACAACTACTACTGTTAGTTTCTCATTAAAAATCTCCTTTGGTTTAAAAGATGTATTGCTCGAAATATGCCCACCCTGTACATTAAAGAAACCAATTTTTAATCGCCAAAAAACCTGACAGATTTTCAAGTATTATATATACCCCCTCCCCAAATGAATGAGAATTGTTGACTAATAAGCGTATTCAAGAAAGAAATTATGAATTTTGTATGAATGAAATTGGTGATTTTTTATAGTCTAAACAGAATAGATTCATACTAATGATCTAACAAATTTCTTTTTTTATAGAACACCTAGTTGGTTTTTCAGAATCGAATTTAGGTGATTAAACTCAATTTCTTCAAGCAAGTATGTATGCACACCTAAATCTGGGAATACGTGTAATCTATACAAGTAAATTGTTATTGGGATTCAGTAGAGAAAATAATCATCAAGCAAAGTAACATCACTTTAAAATAATTATTCGTAGTGACATCATTCATTGTTGTTGAAGATTTCGAAAAAGATTTTCATATTTTTAACAGTATGATATCAAGAGACCTCATAGACCTGTTCACTGGTCTCTGTCAAGGAGAAGAAACTTCAGAAATATCAGTGTTTGGAAAATCGTAGATGATTTTTTCTGGCTTTGAGTGAAAAAAAAGCAATGTGACAACCTCTTGCCTTGGAAGTTTTCATAGAAATGATGGTTTTCATGATTTGGAAATTTTAAGAAGAAAATTACAAATGTATGATGATAACATCCAATGATTCTAAGGTGTTTTTGGAAATTCTCACTAGAAAGGGATGGTTTATAATCTTGAAGTAGAAAGAAATTATAGTAGAACAGCAAAAATCTGTTTAGGTGTTGAATTTACCAGAAAATTAGTATTTTGTATCTTCCTTCTGAATATGGACCTCATCGGATGAAACATGAGTGTGTGAATCATTTTTTAGAGGGCAAATAATGTTTTTAAACAATTCAGATTCATTAGTGGATGCTGTGGAAGGTATTTTTCATTTAAACTAAACTGAACCTGCCAATTAGTTAACTAATAAGCGTATTCAAGAAAGAAAGGGTGGCATCTTCTCGATAAGAACTTGTAGGTATTTTACGGATCTGAAAATATAATTAAAACGCAATTCTTACCGATTATGAATTTTGTATGAATGAAATTGGTGATTTTTTTCAGTGACTACAGGGGCAGCAATATAGGACCAAGTGATTCCGAAAAAGATACGAGTAGGAGAGACTCAGAATCTATAACACCAAATCTAACAACTCCAAGATTGGGAGTGACAGCACCTTCAAATGACTCAGAGAGTGGTGGGAGTCACTCACCTTCTCCTAGAGCTAGCAGAAAGAGAAATGTATACATTTTTCCTAATGATTAAAACAAACAAAAATGCACAGTTCTTTATCTTATGTTCCAGAGAATCAAGAATCACTCATTGACTTCTCTCTGCCTTCTATCGCATCATCCTTTCTTCACATCATTTAGAGAATGTCTTCACATATTGAAGAAACTCATAGATGCTTGTAACGAATCGTCAAATCCAAGAAGAGTGGGAGGTTCGAAACAATCTCCGAGGTGAGTCGACCAAACATTTTGCTAAGAATATATCAGATATTAATGGAAATGTAGAAAAGCAATGACGTAAGGTTCAACTATTCTCTAATAATTGATTATATTCCTCAGAGAGAGCGTATGGAGTGTCTTGACAGGCCATACAGGTGAAGGAGCATCTTCTATAGTTCTTCATGATGTTAGGGAAATTGAAACATGGATACTGAGGTTGTTGTCAGCACCTGTACCGATACCAGGGAAAACAAAGTGAGTTGAGATTGCGATGAATAAGGTTCCGTTCAGACTACACAGTACCAACGGCTGCAATCAAAGTGGAAAATATTCTGATCCATATAATAGTTCATGTTGTAACATTTGCCACTTTTTTCTTTCGAAAAGAATGACAAATATCATTTTCAAAACTAACTACGGCACTGGAGTCTGAATGACTCCAGATACAAAGACTTGGCCATTTAATGTGATCATCTAGCAAGGGTAGGACTCTATTTACGTAATAATTCAAGTTCGTGATAATTGAGATTAGTGAAAATAATTGGGAAACAAAGATGGTAAATAAAACACAACGGTTAGACCCAGACAATCAGCTATTTATTGAGGGTCTAAAAAAATATAGGGGAAAGCCTCAGGCATAAAACCCCTTGTTTAGGTGGTGTTAGGGCACTTGTTTAAAACTAAATGATGAGATATTAACAGTTAGCAAAGGTGAGTATAACAATCCAGGAAAAGAAACTATAACAATACAGCACAGACGATAATCAGGATAATCAGAACAACTTCCATAATACAAGAGTATAGTAACATGGTAAATATGGCAACTTCAATGGTACAACAAGAATTAATAATCATGGCAAATGTATACTTCAATAATGCAACAGGATAATAATCATGGCAAATAAGTAAATGACTAATTATGACCATCGTCATGGCCACGGCCCCAGGGTATGTGAGCCATAACTATAATATTGTATGAGCTAAGGAATTGGGAACACGGGGAAGGTCATGGAGTTCCAGCGGCGGCTCTGAAAAAATGACAGAAAGTTTCGCGGTTGATTAAAAGGTATATTCTCTCATGCCTTATAGCACATGATGGTAACGGCCCCTGCCTTAAGGCGTCTGGGACCGGCCCTTCAAGGCCTTCGATCCAGGAACCTAAGAAATCTCATACAACAGTATAGGAATGGTCCACAATCTCGAGACCCCTAAATGAAATATCATGTAATACGAGCATATAGATAAATAAATAGCAGTACGATATCATGGCATAAATAAACAACAAATCTTCATAGAATATCAATCACAAGTAAATAATAAGAACCAGAATGCATTATGGACATAAATAACAGAGACAGGTATAGGTAAACGATCATAAGCAATATAAATAATGAAAGCAGAGAATCTACATAATCAACCGAAGGAAATATACATAACGACAACAAGAAGATACAATCACGACAGTAAGAAGAATAAGATAACACAGTACGAAATATACACTACAATAACCATGAATAGTAAGGCAAGTACATTACACAGTAAAATGACCAATTACAACAGTACGAGACATACATAATGATAACATGAGATAGGGGTAACTTAACAACGTTAACCTTCGATATAACACCAGAGTGCTACGTACACTGGTTACATCCATTATTCCATATTGACCATACTAGTACTACCACTAGTGGAGGTCTCCATACGTTCCTGCTTAATCACAGGCTCAGAACTACAGAGCGATGGGCAATTCCTATTGCACCATAGGGTGCAGTAAATAAAGTTGATCGGTTATACTCCAGTAACACATTGTAGAAAGCTGAAAATAAGGCATTCATTGTTATGGTAGACACCTGAACTGCAAAGGCAATAATATCGAAAATGATGGAATCACATGCTATAAGGAGTTAAATGAATCAAACAAAGTATTAAGTGCACAAAAGAAATAGTTATATGAAATCAAACAAAGCATTATGTGAACAAAGGAAATAGAAATTAACAAAGGAAATACATTCAACTAAATCAAACAAAGCATTATGTGAACAAAGGAAATAGTTATATGAAATCAAACAAAGCATTACGTGAACAAAGGAAATAGTTATATGAAATCAAACAAAGCATTATGTGAACAAAAATATTAAGAATTACATTCACAAGACCACAGTATTAATGACAAATGCCCAAACACCACCTAATACATCATGAAACAAATAATATTGCATCATAACAGTATTAAGCATAATAGAGAAATAATAAATTCACTGAACAAATCCAGTTTTCAATGCTATTCATCAACAAAGGTTAATAAAATGGACAAGCAACTAATAACATTTAAAATAGTCTCAATTATACTTGCGAGATATATTCTAGGGTCACTCAACGTAAGATGGCTTCGTTTTCGAACACACACAAAGGCACTAAATACTTCTTTTTGGGTCTCTCTTACTTCTGTCCCAACAAAACTAAAACTAATCATCCTCAACACCACCTTGGATTCCTTCCTTTCTCGATCTGTCACCATTTGCGCAAGTCCGCCTTGACAGTGACAGCCGTGTTCTTTTATTCTGACCGTGGAATTTTATTTCTACGGTTTGGTAACTGCCAGGGGCGTATCAGCAAAGGGTGCAATGAGACTACGTTTTTTTGTATTGGATAAACCTGGGATGTTACATAGTATCTACACTTTACAAGATATTCAACTGAAATTTGGCATAGATATTGCATTGGAGATTTCTCAACACTATAGCTGATCTATCGGATGATATTTTTCTGGAACTCTCGAGGAAATGTATATAACAACTTTGGTTTTATATAAAACTTGTAGTTTTGTCGTATTTTCCAGGCCTTAAAACATGTAGAGATTTCAACGCACTATTCAAATCATAATCTGTCAATTTTCGTATCAGTCACACCAACTGCGAAAATAAAATACAAAAGGCACTACAGTTACTTACGCATCACGGCACCCGTCGGTACTGCAAGGTCTGAATCGAGCTTAAAGATATAACTAACATGTTTGCTACTTTTCAGGGTGGAAATTGAAGTCTTATCACCAAGTGTTTACAACCCTCTAGTATTTGCCTTACCTAGTCATACTCGATTCAGTCTGGTAGACTTTCCTCTACATTTGCCTTTAGAGTTGTTAGGTAAGCTTGAGATACAGAGGATAAGGAAAAATTTTACTTCGTCATTTTCAGGTGTTGAAACTTGTTTAAAAGTTCTAACTATAATGTTATTGGAAAACAAGATAATTTTTCAAAGCAGAGACTATAATGCTCTTTCAATGTCTGTGATGGCTTTTGTTACGATGTTATACCCTTTAGAGTATATGTTTCCGGTAATACCTCTACTACCAACGTGTATGAACTGTGCTGAGCAGGTGAGAATTTTCAACACAACTTCTAAGTTTAATTTAACTACTTTTTCAGCTTTTACTGGCACCAACTCCTTATGTAATTGGTCTTCCAGCTAGTTTTCTGATGTTCAAGAAAAATTTTAGGTAATTAATTTCTTGAATTTGTTATACCAACAATAAATCAATTGTTTTTGCAGACTACCTGATGATGTTTATTTGATTGACTTAGATTCAAACAAGCTTTTAGCTCCTCAAGAAGTTCCAGCGTTACCTGAGCCTGAAGGAACAATACTTAAGAACCATTTGAAACAGGTATGAAATTAAATAATAACGTGAATTTAACTTCAATAAAATGATACTTCAAATTATCTTCTTTATCTTAGGCTATGCAACTGATGGATCATGTTGGTGTTGGAGTAAATATGTTTTTCTTTATGAAAATGCATGTCTTAGCTGATAGATAAGAGCTTAGGTACTTGTTCCAACTTGAGGAAACGCTTCGGTTCGATTCTCATATTTTTGTTCTCAGTTTCGTCTCCCAGATGATTTAATACAAATTTAAACAGTTTATATTACCACTTATACGTTACGTACTTGCTACACACCACGGTGTTTCAATATGACTTTGTTATTATTATTATTATACAAAAAGTTGAGGCATAGCCTATAAACTCACAAACTAAATAAACAAATTTGAATTCGAAAACATAAGAACGGTTATTTTATAAAAAAAAAAAAAAATACAGTAGTAATATCATGACCCAATCAGAACTATAAAGAAGAACACCTGGAATATACAGGGTGCTCGGCACATGGACCGTCAAATTTTTTTGTGGCGTTGGTAGGGTCATTTGCTACCTTTTCAGTCTTGGAACCTGGGTCCCTAGTATTACGGTTACGGAGGTATGATTTTTTTATTAGGTTTTCTAAATTACCCAAAATGTACCCTTCGAAGCCCCATAACTTTTTTTGCGTGTGCTTTTACATGCGTTTTTTTATTGTATTAAGTCTACATGAGTGTGTGTTAAAAAAACGTATTTATTATTACAGATAACACCGCAAAATTAACACGTGGGCCTTTTATTAAAAAAAAATTATGAAAGTATGAAAACATCTCCACTCCTATTGAAATTTAAAAAAAGTTACAGCTATTACAAACTTAGTTTTATTTTAAAATGTTCTTTGGTTTATAACGTTGCTAACCATATGCTATTTACGTAAGTCAATAAAAAAAATGCTACAGCAAATAAGGTTTTAGTCAGGAAGAGTGAAGAAAGTCGCACCTAAATAAAAGTACGGATTTCGACACAACACAGCGAGCAAGGAAATTTTACCTGCCCGTTTAAGACGCGTGTGAATTATTATTACTATTTCTGTCCTTAGGTTGGATTGGGTTAGTCGCCGCTGACTTGACCCTACCGTCATTCGAGATTTAACTGTCTAAATTATATATATACATATTTATATGGTTGGTCTGACCGACTCACTCCTAGAGTTGGGAGAGGACATTTTTAACGTTTGCTTCAATGCAGTCTCTTGAAGATACTTAGTTTTCTTGTTATTATAATTATTCTTCCTTTTAAGCGTCATAAATCTTTTTACCAAGTTGAGGGCGACCTTCTCCATCATGTAGGAGGTATCAGTGTAAGAAATAAAGTTTAATTAGACGTCATTGGCGATTTCATAGATGATCGCGTTTTTTTTATACTTTTCTCAAGTTTGAACAATTAATGATCTGAGCTTAGACAAATATAGATCAACGTTACAGTTGCTTTATTCAAGCAAGTTGATAATAGATGCTAAATGAATCTGTTAGTCGTTTCTTAGTGCTATTATAAGAGAATGCAGTACAAATTTTTGGTTTTTTTTTTGGTGGAAAGAGCACCCACTGCGAATCAATTATATACAGGCTGTTTCATATGCGTTGCCTATTTCTAACAGCACCTTCGATCGAGTTATTTCGGCTGTTTCTGCTTACGGCTTCTTAATTCGATAAAATATTTTCGATTCATATACAGGATGTCACATCTGAGTTGCGCATTCGTAGCGCTGACTTTCACCAGAGTTTTTCTCAAGTTTTCGTGTTTTTCCGCGTACGGGAGCTAATTTCAATAAAATTTCATACAGGGTGTGCAATTTACAATGAATTTGCGATCGATTGATATACAGGGTGTGCAATTTTCAAGTTCCTTCAGGATTTTTGGTTTTTTGGTTTCTTGTGCTCCTTCGTGGTTTTTAGCTTTCCTTCGAGTTTTTTTGCGCGCTTTCGGTTTTTTGTGCTCCTTTGGGGTTTTTTGGGTTCCTTCGGATTTTTTGCGTTCTTTCGTGTTACTTCGGGTTCTTCTTGTTCCTTTGGGCTTTTTGCGATCTTTCATGTTTCTTGGCGTTTCTTCGCATTCTTTCGTGTTTCTTCGGGTTCTTTTGCGTTCTTTCGTGTTTTTTCGCGTATCTTTGTGTTTCTTCCAGTTCTTTCATGTTTTTTCTCTTTCAACGGGTTTTTCCGGGTTACTTTTGGATTTTTGCGATCTTTCGTATTTCTTCGCGTTCTTTCGTGTTTCTTCGCTTCCTTTCGTGTTTTCTCGCGTTCTTTCATGTTTTTTCACGTTCCTTAGCGTTTTTTCACGTTTCTTCGTGTTTTTTCGCTCTCTTTCGTGTTTCATTGGGTTCTTTCGTGTTTCTTTCATGTTTTTTTCGCTTTCAACGGAGTTTTTTTGCGTTCCTTCGGGTTCCTTTGGGCTTTTGCGATCTTTCATGTTTCTTGGCATTTCTTCGCATTCTTTCGTGTTTCTTCGGGTCCTTTCGCGTTCTTTTGTGTTTTTTCGCGTATATTCGTGTTTCTTCCAGTTCTTTCAACGGGTTTTTTCGGGTTCCTTTGGGATTCTTGCGATCTTTCGTATTTCTTCGCGTTCTTTCGTGTTTCTTCGGTTTCTTTCGTGTTTTTTCGCGTTCCTTCGTGTTTTTTCACGTTTCTTCGTTGTTACTGCAACTCATTATTATTAGTTAAATTCATTCATTTTTATTCCAAGTTGCTTGCTCGTTTCGTGCGGCCCACGTATGTTCATTTCATTCCCGATGGGCGCGTAACATATGTTGGAGCATATGACCTATGTCGAACAGAGGAGAGTACGACACCGACGTTCATCCGATAAAGTGGAACACTTTTCTTCGCAGTAAATTTCTCGTTAATTCTACAAATTCGAACTCTAGTGAAAAAGTGACTATTCTCGTTTGAGTGCTTGGACACGTTGATTCAGCCGTACTGTGAAACCAGGTAGGCAGACGTCGATTCTCCAACATTCGATTTTCTTTCGAATCATTTTTACATATTTTTTTAGAGTTTCATATTAATTTCTTTTTCGTTTAATTTTCAAAGGCCCTTGTCGTGCCATTCGTGTTTGTTCGTGTTTCTTCGTGTTTCCTCCAGTTCTTTTATGTTTTTTCGCTCTCAACGGGTTTTTTTGGATTCCTTTGGGTTTTTGCGTTCTTTCGTGTTTCTTCAGGTCTTTTCATTTTTTCTCGCGTTCTTTCGTGTTTTTCGCGTTCTTTCGTTCCCTTTCGTGTTTTTTCGCTTTCTTTCATGTTTCTTCGCGTTCTTTAGAGTTTATTTGCTCTGTTTCGTGTTTCTGTGAGCTTCATTGATCTATGGGCTCATTGAACTACTGGCTTATGGATCTACTGGCCTAAAGATCTACGGGCCTATAGATCCACTGGCTTACTAGTGTCTGAATAGTGTTTCGATTTCATATCATGGATCGTCCAGATATTACGACATTCAATTCTAAAAAAATTGTTATCACACTGAGTTTAGTTATATTTATATCTATCTTCACTTGTTTTCATTGTATTGAATTAATAACAAAATCAAGATTGTCAGATATGTATATTAACAATATAAAAGATAAAAATTAAATTAACACACTTTCGTGAGTATGAGAACAGATTAATCAATAATATAACTAGGATGGACTACTAACAACGGATCATCCTCACTATGTTCTTCTTGGGAACCCCTCAAACCCACCTTACTCAACTCGATGATAACATTATCATGGTATATTAACCTATCTATAACTTTCTCAATGAGCTGTTTCTTCTCTAAGAGGTCATCTTCAGTTTCAATGGTATCAATGACCTTATTCAGGTACCAATCCACCAAACCGCTCCTCCTCATACCTTCAGAACTTTCTTCTTCGCTTCGAGCTTCCTCTCTCCTCATATGAATAACAATCATGTTACTCAAAGTCTTATATTCTTCAAAAGTGAGAACCAGCTTCTTCTTTTGTGTGGCCGGTTGTTCTTCTTGAGTTTCCGGCTCCTCGGTATTGTTTTCCTCCAGTATCGTTCCTGCGTCATCTCTATCTAAGTGGATATCAGGTTGTTCCACTCTAATTATCGACTTGTTGAGCAGCCTATAAGCCTCTTTCACGTGTTTCGGTAAGACTTGGTCGGAAATCTCCATTCTGGCCATTGCTTCCGCCAAGCGAATCATGCTTTCCAACTGTCTCACCGTAATCCTCCAAGTGGATTTGCCGGTACTGGAAGTGTCTCTTAAACGTAAGTGGTTGTAATGGCGTACTAGGAGCTCGCCAGCTTCTTTGCATATCACCGGTTTGAATTTCCTTGCGAAGGAAATATACTGGAGGACATCTTGTTTCGTGTACACCTTGTCGATGTTGTCCTCGATGTTGCAATGCAAATCCACAATCTTTCTTGCCACCGCGTAATCTGTGACTTCGTTGCATTCATCGACTAGTATGAAGAAAAGATCGAATCTGGACATGATCGGTGCAGATAGAGCTATGTTTTGTTGTAAGGACCTGGCTCTGTCGTATCTACCCCCTATCGGATTAGCGGCTGCAAGAATCGAAGTTCTGGCATTCAACGTGGCTCTAACCCCAGCTTTAGCTATGGAGATTGTCTGCTGTTCCATTGCTTCGTGGATTGCCACTTGGTCTCTCAAATCCATCTTGTCGAATTCATCAATGCAGCAGATCCCGTTGTCTGCAAGCATGAGAGCACCTGCTTCTATCACGAAATCGGAAGTTTCTTCATCCCTTACGACTGCCGCTGTTAAACCTGCGGCGGAGGAGGCTTTACCGGAGGTGTAAACTGCACGGGGAGAAAACTCCGAAACCTAAGAGAAGGAAATATTTCAGTTAAATGTCCCTTTCCTGAATCAATATATGTTTCAGAAAAACAACTAAAAGAATATATATCGTTTCTCTATTTCAGTGTCGCATTGTTTTTAGTTATATTTTTCGTTTTGTGGTTGACAACACTGACATCCTATCCTTTCGAATGTCAACACGCGTGTTTCTGTGAGCTTCATTGATCTATGGGCTCATTGAACTACTGGCTTATGGATCTACTGGCCTAAAGATCTACGGCCCTATAGATCCACTGGCTTACTAGTATCTGAATAGTGTTTTGATTTAATATAATGGATCGTCTAGATATTACGACATTCAATTCTAAAAAAATTGTTATCACACTGAGTTTAGTCATATTTATATCTATCTTCACTTGTTTTCATTGTATTGAATTATAACAAAAATCAAGATTGTCAGATATGTATATTAACAATATAAAAGAAAAAATTAAATAATAACACTTTCCTGGTATGATGAAAAGTTTAATCAATAATATAACTAGGATGGACTACTAACAACAGATCATCCTCACTGTGTTCTTCATCGGAACCCCTCAAACCTACCTTACTTAACTCGATGATAACATTATCATGGTATATTAACCTATCTTTTCAAAGGACATTTGTTTCATGTTTTGTTGTAAGGACCTGGCTCTGTCGTATCCTACCCTATCGGATTAACTGGCTGCAAGATCGAAGTTCTGGCATTCAGCGTGGCTCTAACCCCAGCAGCTATGGAAATTACATCTGCTGTTCCATTTAGCCGTGGATTTGCCACTTGGTCTCAAATCCATCTTGTCGAATTCATCAATGCAGCAGATCCCGTTGTCTGCAAGCATGAACACCTGCTTCTATCACGAAATCAATTTCTTCATCCCTTACGACTGCCGCTGTTAAACCTGCGGCGGAGGAGGGGCACTTTACCGGAGGAACATAAACTGCACAGGGAGCTCAGAAACCTAAGAGAAGGAAATATTTCAGTTAAATGTCTTTTCTGAATCAATATATGTTTTTCAGAAAAGCAACTAAAGAATATATATCGTTTCTCTATTTCAGTGTCGCATTGTTTTTAGTTATTAGGGTGTACAAACTAAGATTATGCAGTTTGTCGTAAGATGAATTTCACCAGAAAGGTTATGGAGAAGAAATTGTCAGATGTAAAAACGTAATATCCCAAGTTTAGATCATCTGGCAACACCATAACAACTTAAAGGTACTGATTGATTCTGTATCAGCATCACGTAATTTTTTTCGTGCAAAAATGTCAAAGTTTTATTCCGAATAAGCATCATTTATGGGAACTTTGGATTTACTTCTTTAATGTGAAAAATCTGCAGCTGAGGCGCATCGATTAACTCTAGAAGCATATGAGTGAAGCTGCTTTAAGTGAGAGAAGTTGCCAGAAATGGTTTCAAAAGTTTAAAAAAAAAGAACGGTGAGTTTGACGTTAAAGACAAAATCGACGCAGTGGAAGGCCGAAAGTGTGCGAAGACATGGAATTAGAAGCACTATTGAAGGAAGATTCGGTCCCAAACGCAAAGAACTTGTACTTATTCTGCAAGTGACTCAACAACTAATTTCACATCGTTTAAAATCGTTAAGAATGATTCAAAAAAACAAGAAATTAGGTTCCATATGAACTAAAGCCGAGAGACGTTGAACGCCGATTATGCATAGAGTGAAATGCTGCTTGCGGGAATAAAAAAAGTTTTTGCATCGTATAGTCACTGGTGACTGAAGAAATGGATTCACTGCGATAATCCGTAAGAGAAGAGAAAGTCATGGGTTAAGCCCGGCGAACCATCAACATCGACAGCTAAGCCGAATATTCATGGAAAAAAAACTCATGCTGGGTATTGGTGGGATCAGCTTGGTGTCATTATTATGAATTACTGAAATAAGCGGAAACCATTACTGGATTTCTCTACCGAACACAATTGATGAGATTGAGTCCAGGCACTTTGGCTGAAAACAGCGCCCATTACTACTCAGACACGACAAAATTATTCTTTTACACGATAATGCTCGTCCACATGTTTGCAGCACCGATAAAAACATACTTAGAAACACTCAACTGGGAAGTTTTACCTCCTTATTGTGTATGACCCTATGAAAGACAGCGTTGCTCTGGGGATTGCATGTACACCTTGTCGATGTTGTCCTCGATGTTGCAATGCAAATCCACAATCTTTCTTGCCACCGCGTAATCTGTGACTTCGTTGCATTCATCGACTAGTATGAAGAAAAGATCGAATCTGGACATGATCGGTGCAGATAGAGCTATGTTTTGTTGTAAGGACCTGGCTCTGTCGTATCTACCCCTATCGGATTAGCGGCTGCTGGAATCGAAGTTCTGGCATTCAACGTGGCTCTAACCCCAGCTTTAGCTATGGAAATTGTCTGCTGTTCCATTGCTTCGTGGATTGCCACTTGGTCTCTCAAATCCATCTTGTCGAATTCATCAATGCAGCAGATCCCGTTGTCTGCAAGCATGAGAGCACCTGCTTCTATCACGAAATCGGAAGTTTCTTCATCCCTTACGACTGCCGCTGTTAAACCAGCGGCGGAGGAGGCTTTACCGGAGGTGTAAACTGCACGGGGAGAAAACTCCGAAACCTAAGAGAAGGAAATATTTCAGTTGAATGTCTCTTTTCTAAATCAAAATATGTTTCAGAAAAACAACTAAAAGAATATATATCGTTTCTCTATTTCAGTGTCGCATTGTTTTTAGTTATTAGGTGTACAAATAAGTTTCCGCGGTTTGTCAAAAGATGGCCCCACCAGAAGGTTATGGAGAAGTTGTCAGATGTAAGACGTAATATCCCAAGTTTAGTCATCTGGCAACACCATAACCTTAAAGTACTAGTGATTCCGTATCAGCATCACGTAATTTTTTTCGTGCAAAAATGTCAAGTTTTATTCCGAATAAGCATCATTTGCGGGAACTTTTGATTTACTTCTTTAATGTGAAAAAATCTGCAGCTGAGGCGCATCGATTGCTTCTAGAAGCATATGGTGAAGCTGCTTTAAGTGAGAGAAGTTGTCGGGAATGGTTTCAAAAGTTTAAGAACGGTGAGTTTGACGTTAAAGACTAAGAACGCAGTGGAAGGCCGAAAGTGTACGAAGACATGGAATTAGAAGCACTATTGGAGGAAGATTCGTCCCAAACGCAAAAAGAACTTGCACTTACTCTACAAGTGACTCAACAAGCAATTTCACATCGTTTAAAATCGTTAGGAATGATTCAAAAACAAGGAAATGGGTTCCATATGAACTAAAGCCGAGAGACGTTGAACGCCGATTATGCATGAGTGAAATGCTGCTTGCCAGGAATAAAAAAAGAGTTTTTTGCATCGTCACTGGTGACGAAAAATGGATTCACTACGATAATCCAAAGAAGAGAAAGTCATGGGTTAAGCCCGGCGAACCATCAACATCGACAGCTAAGCCGAATATTCATGGAAAAAACTCATGCTGTGTATTTGGTGGGATCAGCTTGGTGTCGTGTATTATGAATTGCTGAAACCAAGCGAAACCATTACTGGAGCTCTCTACCGAACACAATTGATGAGATTGAGTCGGGCACTTAAGGAAAAACGCGCCCATTACTACTCCAGACACGACAAAATTATTCTTTTACACGACAATGCTCGTCCACATGTTGCGGCGCCGGTAAAAACATGCTTGGAAACACTTAACTGGGAAGTTTTACCCCACCCGCCGTATTCACCAGACTTAGCCCCTTCTGATTATCACATGGTCTGTCTGAGCAGCGCTTCACATCATATGAAGACACCAAAAATTGGGTAGATTTGTGGATAGCGTCAAAAGATGAAGAGTTTTTTCGACGGGGTATCCGAATGTTGCCAGAAAGATGGGGAAAAGTAGTGGCAAATGATGGAAAATACTTTGAGTAAAACGTAATGTACTTTTCCATTACAATAAATTCCTAATTTTTTATAAAAAACCGCGGAAACTTATTTGTACACCTAATACATAAAAATCTTCAGAAACAATTCAATGAAAATCATCCGATGGTCTAAAAAATAGTTCCTTCAAATTACTTCAAGGGGAGGGGAGTGGCCTTCAAACACAAAAATATCCTGTTTTGAAAAATGGGCAATGATCGTAGATCGATCGAAGAAATTAGAATAATTATAATAAAAACGAATGAAAATGAATTATCATCTCATATGTGTTCTACTTATATACCACTACTGCCATCTTGTTGAAAGAACAAAAACGAAAAGTAACAGAAGACAAAGTAAACTATAACGAAACGAATTGATGAAATCAATATTGCCATCATGTTCGTCTCAGATACGAAAATTCTACTGTTGTTAAAGGTCTAGTTTACCGCTTAATCGAGAAAGTTAAGAGATGGGATTATTACACACACCCCTTCATTAACATTATTAGTAATTTAAAAAGAAAAATTAGGAAAAATGGCATTTCTGTTTTCTCGTAACTCCAAAATTGACAGAGTCTCTGAGGATTTGTGGACCGGAGACTGGTAACACAGTTTCTACGAGATGTAGAGTGCAAGAAGGACTTGTCGGATATTTCCGGTTTCTTCTTGGACTGGATTTCCCAAATTAATGAAAAATCCCTTTAATTTAAAAGAGGTTGTACAAATTAAAACTTTATTTACACCTCGGATGTCTGGATGGCACATATAACCTCCTCTTACGACCACAATGAGTCAACACACTCACTAGAAATGTTGTAAACATTTCTCTAAGTCTTAACCTTAGTTCTATTTATGTTAACTGGCTAAATCAAACAAAACCTTGTAATATATACAAGTTCCCCCTCTTCCAAAGGGGTTTGACCAAATAAATGGAGAGTGCAAAATGTACAATTCTGGCCTTTCCCGAAAATAACCAGGCGGAATTCCAGCATTCGACAAAGGTTCAAATATAAAGATCTATTTCTTGGTCGTCCGGTCATAAACTCATACCCAAAGTACCTCGTTGTAAATTCTACCACTTTCGAAACTAATTGGGGTTCATCGGATATTGTAGTTCCATGACCGTTACAGAAGTACCTATATCTGAATAGTGTTTTCATTTCATATCACGGTATATGTTCAATTATTTCAGTAATTATTTTCAGTTCCAAAGTGAATTGTGTCTGAATGATCAACCGTATACATAGTAAACCTCACCTGTTTCAAAAATTGCGATTTTGCTGTACTGGGATCCCCTACAATACAGCAATTGAGATCACCCCTCAAACTTGTTCCTTCAACAGTAGACTTGGACACGCCGCCAAACAACATGAGTAATATGCCACGTTTGACTTCCTCATTTCCGTGTATACTTGGAAATAGGCTGTTCATGAGATTCGTATAGAGATTTTTATCGTGGGACATGTCATACATGTGTTTCCACTCTCCGTCAGTCATCTGTTGCTTCATGATTTCCGGTGTTATCTCATCCATGGGCATTTCTATACCACCAAATTTCGGAACTGTCGGTTGAACGCTGCAAGCAAGGAATGCCATCCTATAGTGGAGATCTCGAACTCCAAGTGCTTTGAGACCCCTTATACCTATAAGAAATGATATTACCATAAGGGGAAACGCTACCGGTAAAGTGGCGGTCTCAAGCGTGTAAACACGGTAACCTTTATTTCATTGTATTTATGGTTGCAGCGACTTGGTCTCTCTGTCCGAGCTGGTTTGAGCCAGAGCCGGATTTATTCGACATCACCTCTCAAAATATTTTATTATTTAGATATATTGACTTACAGTCCAATGATCTGTGTATATTTAGATGACGATTTTAATGAATGAATTATGGGCATATTGTCGGTGATATCAAGTACGTGAAGTGAATTTAGATCAGTTACGCATGTACACAAGAAAATTGTATGTAACATATATATAATTGAATGGACCAAGTTCTTATTTTATCACCCTAATTCTCAGGAACAACTGGCTTTTTTCCCAAATATTTTTTATCCTCTGTATTGAGCCCAAAAAAAAAATTGGATAGTTTTGGCGCACAGTTAATTGCGGAAAAAAACTTAGATTTCTGAAATGAATCTGGAGCAGTTCAACGTTACATTCATTGTGAATAAACCCTTACGATTTTCATCGCAAAAAAACAAAAAAACTTTCTTACTCCCTCCAGTGCGTAGCCTTCACCCCAGAGGGTTGAAATTTCAATACAAGATGGATAAGTATTTATTTAAACATGCTCTAAAATTTCAACCCATTCGGAATTTTTTATCCGGACTTATGAGAGAAAAGGCTTTCTCACACGGATTAGCCTTCACCCCATTGGGTTGTAATTTCAATATAAGCTATACAATCATTAACTTAACAATGGTTCAAAATTTCAACCCGTTTGGAATTTTTTGTCCGAAGTTATGAGAAGAACAATCTATGTCACCCCCTCCACCACTTAGCCTTCACCACAGAGGGTTGAAATTTCAACACAAGATAGATAATTGTATGCTTAACCCTAAAATTTCATCCTATTCGTAATTTTTTGTCCCGAGTTATGAGAAAAAACCTTACTCACCCCCTCCTCCACTTAGCCTTCACCCCAGAGGGTTGAAATTTTAATACAAGATGTATAATCATTAACTTAACCATTCTTCAAAATTTCAACCCATTCGGGATTTTTTATCCGAAATTATGAGCAAAAAAACTTTCTTACCCCCTCCAGTGCTTAGCCTTCACTCCAGAGGGTTGAAATTTCAATACAAGATGGATAAGTATTTATTTAAACATGCTCTAAAATTTCAACCCATTCGGAATTTTTTATCCGAAATTATGAGCAAAAAAACTTTCTTACCCCCTCCAGTGCTTAGCCTTCACTCCAGAGGGTTGAAATTTCAATACAAGATGGATAAGTATTTATTAAAACATGCTCTAAAATTTCAACCCATTCGGAATTTTTTATCCGAAGTTATGAGAAGAAAAACCTATGTCACCCCCTCCACCACTTAGCCTTCACCACAGAGGGTTGAAATTTCAACACAATATAGATAATTGTATGCTTAACCCTAAAATTTCATCCTATTCGTAATTTTTTGTCCCGAGTTATGAGAAAAAACCTTACTCACCCCCTCCTCCACTTAGCCTTCAGCCCAGAGGGTTGAAATTTTAATACAAGATGTATAATCATCAACTTAACCATTCATCAAAATTTCAACCCATTCGGGATTTTTTATCCAAATTATGAGCAAAAAACTTTCTTACCCCCTCCAGAGCTTAGCCTTCACCCCAGAGGGTTGAAATTTCAATACAAGATGGATAAGTATTTATTTAAACATGCTCTAAAATTTCAACCCATTCGGAATTTTTTATCCGGACTTATGAGAGAAAGGACTTTCTCACCCCCTCCACCGATTAGCCTTCACCCCATTGGGTTGAAATTTCAATATAAGCTATGCAATCATTAACTTAACAAAGCTTCAAAATTTCAACCCGTTCGTAATTTTTTGTCCCGAGTTATGAGAAAAAAACTTTACTCACCCCCTACTTCACTTAGCCTTCACCCACGAGGGTTGAAATTTTAATACAAGATGTATAATCATCAACTGAACCATTCTTCAAAATTTCAACCCATTCGGAATTTTTTATCCGAAGTTATGAGAAAAAAACCTTTCCAACCCCCTCCACCGCTTAGCCTTCACCCCAGAGGGTTGAAATTTTAAAACAAGATGTATTATTAACCATCCCTAAAAATTTCAACCCGTTCGGAATTTGTTATCCAGAGTTATAAGAAAAAAGCCTTTTTTACCCCCTCCAGAGGGTTGAAAATTTTTTTTGGGCATCCTATTTTTTGTCCCAAACAATAAAAGCAAAAATTTTCATTGCCGCTAATTATTTCATTCTCCAGGCTTTATTGACTGGACTAATATAACAAATAACACAAGTGTTATGATTGCTGCTTCAACGTAAAACACTCTATGAAAAACTGCACAGGAAAAATAGTCAATAGTATTGAAACGATAAGGGTGGTCGACCAGAGAAAATTATTAAAATGCGTCCCGTGAGGCGAAGCCAAGCGTGAGGCCCGAAGGGCCGAACCCGGGGCAATCTTTCTTCAAAATATAACAAAATTCAACTATATACTCGGTTCATTTGATAACTAACTTTCACATTAGATTCACTTCTTTTAAATAAATTTCAGACAAAATTTTAGTCTCACCTTCTCCTTCATCGCCTCCCTTATGCCTTGAATTTATTTGTGCTTTTGCACCAGGCAGGGACATTTTCCCAACATCAGGAACAACAATAAGGGTTCCTGTGAAGTCATAGCGATCACCTGCTTGTACTGTTTCAACATTTTCTGCCCTCAATACGACTTCCACACTTCTAGGAATACATCCCCGTGGTAATTCAGCTTGCGTTTCCTGTATTCTGACTTTTTGAAAATCAGTAAATAGTGATTTGTCTATATCCAACATGAATCGTCTACGATTCATACAGACTGGGTTCCTACATATGGTAGGAATGGTGAATTTAAATTGTTGCTCTACATTTTTTATGACAGTTTGGCAATCTAAACAAACAAAGGTACCTAGAAAGTATAATTGAATTGATGTGAAGTCTTTAAAAATCAAACCCCCTCACCAGAAATTAATTCGGGATGTACAGGATGAGTTCTAATAACTTGACCAGAAATTCTTATCAGAGTTCCAATTTTTTCAGATTTCAGCTCCCGAACCTTATGTCTTGTAGGGACATCGGTGAAACTGATATAACATTCTTTATCTTTCTTCAACCCACAACGATCTTTAACAAAATTTGAAACGGCTTGACATAAATATGGGTAAATTCTATAATATTCTTCGATGCAAGTTGTTGCCAAGTTTTGATTGTATTTTTCCACATCATCGAAACTAACTTCAATTGTGCTTCTTTCCTGATTCAATAGCTCCTTTGCTGGCTCAAGATACTTCAATTCATTGTCTTCCCTAAACCTAAACCAACAAACACGATAATATTGTCCAGAGATATGCAGTGAAGTACCTACTCTTCTAGAAAATCATGGAAAAGCTTTTGGCATCGTATTCCAATCTCATCTCTTTGTATCCTATGAACCGTTTGAACATCTTGAATATCCATTTTTAATGAACTCAATAAATTTTCTCTCAAACAAATAGAAAAACTGATATCAACTTTCCTTTCGTTTACAACTTTTCATCAATATGAATTTGGCGCGAAATTTTCGGTTTAGACATTTGATTGACATAACCAAACATTACTATTCTTCTTTTTTAATGAATACAATCATTTATTATAATCGAAAATATATAAAAATCGTGAAATCATACTTCCGTCAAGGTTGAATGACTTAAATTGAATTCTTATCGGACTATTTTGAATAGTTAAATTGTCAAGGTAATATCCGTAATATTGAATACAGGTCAGTATTAGCACATTTGCCGAGCAGGTTTGGAGTGAGTAGAATTTGTTAGTGGAGCTAGCTTAAAAGCTTGAGGAATGCTCGATTGACTGATAATAATAAATTCATTCGTGTTTCAGGCTATTTCCGGTTTGTCAACCCCAAGCAATCCTGCGATGCAACTGCAACCTTCCAGACGAGACAGCGTTTCAAATACTTTGAGGTGAATTGAGTTATTAGAAATAATCAACAAATGTAAAATAATAATTTTTCGTACTTCCGGGCCTAAAGTCACAACTTCACTCCCTTGTGACAGGTACTAAAGTGTCACATTTAATCCCTCCGGGATTAAATATTGACGAAACTCCCGGAACGATTAAATCACAAACAAACGAATTTAAGGGATATTTTATTGAAAAATACAATTAATTAGAATGGTAATTAACGTTAATATTCAAATTAATATTGTGACAGTTCGTCATATTGACCAGTCTTTCCTGGGTTAATGCAGCAGGTAACTGACGAGTAACAGATAGGTCCTTATCATATTGAACTGGTGTTTGTTTCGAAGATCCTGCGGAAACAGGAAGCGAGAATGAGGACTGTGGCATAACTATAGTGGACGAATCGGCGACTTGACCGAATATTTTATCTGAAATTTTTTGTTTATTTTTAATAGACGATTAATCCTTCAGGTAAATTATGGCCCTCCCTGCGGTCGGGCCTTAAACTTTACCTTCAGGATTAAATGTACTACTTCAGTCCCGCGGTATATAATATACTATGATTTTTAGTATATCGAAGCAAAAATCTCCTGATCCAACACCAATGCATTCACCACATCAGAGTTCATCCCCAAGGCTTTCTATAACTTCTCAATCGACTCAAAGTTTGAGTCCTCAGAAATCTGGAGCGTCTCCATCGTCTCCAGGTGGTTCCAACACTTTCATTTATGGAAATGATATAGATTCTGTTGATGTGGCCACGAGAGTAGCTATGGTGAGTAGTCACTACTGCTAATGAATGTACAGGTACAGGTCACCATATGTGATCAGGTGCTCTAGAATAATAATTATAAAATAGTTTTTTCGATTTGCAGGTTAGGTTTTTCAACTCTCAAAATCTGTTGGCAAATTTCACTGAGCACACCAGAACTCTACGTCTTTACCCTCGTCCAGTTGTGGCATTCCAAATCAACAGTTTTTTGCGGTCTCGTCCAAGGGCGTCTCAGTTCTTGAATAGGTTCGCGCGGACACAGGCTGTTGAGTTTCTGGCTGAATGGTCTTTGACACCTACCAACGTGGCATTTCAGAGGGTACAAACTGGTGTTTTAGATCCTTCACAGATTGGAGATAAGTCTAAGTGGTTCTTAAATAGTCTGGATCCGGTTAAATTCAACGTTTGGGATGACGGAAGTTCGTTGAATGGAGCTCTAAGGTACGGAAAATTTTATTCTTTATGGAGCAAGTAATATGTCTCTGTATTTATGTAGATTGCTCCAAAATCCCGAACATCAACCTACAGACGAAAGTGGTTCTGACTCTGAAGGAGTTGAAAGTACCAGTTCAAGCTATTCTTCTCTCAGCGATTTTGTTTCTGAAATGGCCTCCGATGTATCACCTGGTGCAACTTCCTATCAAGATAGAAGAAAATACTCCCAAAATATGTGTTTATCGTCTAACATAGACATAGAATCCGTTTATCATCCACCAAATAGTCTTTTCTACCCCGACGGCAATCTTCCTCTAAAAGCTGACTCTCCTAGTAGATTCAGCTCGAGCAGCGAATCAGACCTGAGCTCGCCGTCCTTCAATAGAGACTCTGAGTTCGAGTTCGGCAAACAGAAAGAAGTGTCCAGTAAGGAAAAAGTTGACGAAGAAAATGGAAGCCTGGAGAACGAGTCGGATTCAAATTCCACCACAACTCCAAAAACTATAGTAAGTTCGAACACCATCAAACCTGAATCTTCGAATGATTCCTTGGACAGATTTGCCAGTTCGAGAACACGTAGATCTATAACACCTGTAAGTATCATTTCGATGATTCGCGAAGGTACTCACTCTTTATGTCTTGTATATTGCATCTGGTGTTCTTGATGCACAAAATCACATAAGATTTCTTCCACCATTTAGGTACCACCTATAGCACCCTATTTGCAAAAACAGCCAAGTGTAGGTAATGTTTTGGCAAGAACGTCCAGTTTTGGATCATCTGGCAACTCTTCCCTATCTAGTGGAGGGACCCCAACCCTTGTCCAAAGGCAAAGCTCGCAAGGATCCATATTTGAGCAATTTGCTTCACAAGCTAAGGAACTAGTTAAGGAAACAAAACGACAGAGCAGTCAAGACGGCTTATTAGCTCACATGGATAAGGTGATTTGATGCATGATTGGGTGGACACTTTGTTTTTTCTGCATGTTGGTCTTGATAACCTACAGGAGATACTGGTCGACTCTAGAGAATCTACGAATTATCACATCAAAATAAGATCAAGAAAGAATAGGTTTTTGAATTGATGCGTTTTATCCAAGTAAACTATTCGGTATAATACACCAATCTTTCCACTTCCCAAGCAAAATCTTCACTTATTTATTTCCTTTAATAGTTTCAATTATTGAGTTTATTGGAGAAATATTTTCAGTTTAAACATCAAGCGAAGGAAAAACTTTCTGAGGCAGAAGAGAGTCATATTTTCGCTCCATTCGATAAGGTGAGTTGTTAGGAACATGGAAGGCTGAAAAATGTTTTTGATAATATTCTAGTTGACTCACCATGCGAAGAAAGCTGCTGAAGAAGCAACGAAAAGTGTGCAGGAGGCAGGAAAATCTGCTTTATCAGCAAGTAAAACAGCTACAGCTGTAAGCAAGAATACTCTAGAGGATCTAACATACGTTGGAAAATCTACTTTCGGCGACTTGACCAAAAGCGCGAAGGAGGTTGCAAAGAAAGGACTCATGAGGGTGTGTAAACATTTTTGAAAAAGGTTATTTTGAACAACCATTTCTTTCAGGGGGATTCTTTCAATAAGTCTATAGAAGAAAGGCGAGATTCTACGATTAGTTCGTCCTCATCATCTGCAGTAGCAACATCAAATGTTCTAACTGGTGCTGGACGTGACTTTTTCTCAAATATAAGTTCTGATATAAATGGAATTGCGGCTAGTACTTCGAATATGTTCTCAGATTTTTTTGGAAGTAAAAAAGACAAAGTTAAACAAGACGCTCAACCACAACCAAAACGTAAAGATTCAAAGGTCGGCATGTTCGGACCATTTCCAACAGGACCAAAGGGTTTGGTGGAAAAGAGTCCGTTGATTAAACATTCTATAAGAACAAAGGAAGAAGTTCAACGTAAACAGACAGCTGAAAGAACGACTACCAACAGTGAGAACCAAGCATTCCTTAAAGATGTCAGTTCATGTCAGAAATTGAAAATCAAGAAGATAATGATATATTTTCAGGTTATTACCCAAGTTCTTGAAGGTGAAGGCGTTGGTTGGCTCAAATTAAACAGGTTGAAAAAACTTATGGAAGACGAATCTTATAGAAACTTTGTGCTCAGTAAAATAAATAAGACATTAGATAGGAAAATTGCTCCAGATGACCACATAGATGATGTTGTAAGTAACATTTTTAATGATTCAACTAGAAACTAACACAATTTTTTAGTGTGTTTCAAAACCAGTTTGGAAAGGAATGGCGAAAATTATATTAGCTATAGTACACGGTTTGGAGGTTACTTATGAGAACTATGGTCTTGGAGGAATGGCATCTGTTTTCCAACTGCATGAAGTAGCCCATACTCATTATTGGAGCAGGGATGTCAGCGACTATAGCACGAGTGGTGATTTCACCCAGGTAATCATAAATATTGAAAGTTAAATCTAGAATGATCAATAGGAATTACCTTATGATAGATTTATGGTTTCAGTTTGACATATTTATATTTCTTAACCTATTCTAGATGACGCTGGCATAGCAATGTCTGATATACCATTGTATTAGCAAATGAAGTTTAGTTCTTCTTGGACAGTTGCCAAGAATAAGCGTCTTACGACTCTTCTAATAATAATAATTATAATAATAATAATGTTTCTTTATTTCAATTCAAAATAAAAAGTACAACTTAAAAATGAGTTGAAATAGTGTCAAAAATCAATAACATTTTCATTTAATATAATCTGATAAACTATATGGTTCCAAATTCAATAAGTATTTATATATGCTCCGTTTAAAGTATTTAGATTTTCTATCTTATTGATGTTATCTGGTAGGGGTTTGTAGATTTTCAGGCATCTATATTCTACCTGTTTTCGACTCGTTGTTAGAGTAAATTTTGGGTATGTGTAGTCTATACTCCTGGTTTCATGGATGGGTTTTCTGTTCTCAAATTTTTGAAAAATCTGGCTATTTCTTTCCATGAATAGTAGACACTTTTGTAGATATATTGCATACTAGCTGACCCGACAGACTTCGTCCTGTCAAAAAGATTTGTAATGTGGCAGTTTTTGTGCCTACGTATTTTAAAAAATTCTCCTGAACAGAACCGTCACCCTGGTGATAGGGCCTTGTAAATAAAAAATAATTAAATAAAACATATATATACAACTAGTAGAGGATAAAGAAGAGAGGTCCTGCTATGCTTCTCTGTGGTATGCCAAGAATTAGTTCCTGAAGATCGGATTTGTATAATTTTCCGTCTATTTCTATGTATACCATTTGCTTCCTTGTTTCAAAATATGATTTTGCCCATTTCAAAGCTGGTCCTCGAATTCCATATTTTTCTAGTTTCGCCATTAATTTTTCTACATCTAGGCAATCATACGCCTTAGTTAGATCCAAGAAGATTCCCATGGCTAGTTTTTTTTCCTCAAATGCCTCCCCTATTTTTGTAATAAAATGAAATATTGCTGTTTGAATCGACTTTCCCTTCAGGTAACCATGCTGGTTGCTTTTGAATATCGCATTTTTTGTTAGATATTCCATTACTTGTTTGCAGTATGCTTTCTCCATTATTTTAATACGTTCGGTAAGATACTTATGGGTCTGTAGTTCCCATATTCATTAACATCTCCCTGCTTGTATTTTGGTTTTATCAATGCTATTTAATGTTTTCATGGAAAACACCAAATTTCAGTGAGTTATTGATGATGTAATGCATTGGCTCATTTATTTCCTCCATTGTCTGTATGATTATATTATTTGATACGTCATCGTAACCACTGGAATGTTTCTTCTTCAGTTCTTTCATAATTTCTTTGGTTTCTTCTTTTGTAATTGATTTCAGTAGCATACTTTTATTTTCCTCATTAGGGTTATAATCGATATTTTCCTTTGATGTTAATATTTTTGCAGCATTTGTGAAAAATTTGTTCATTTCATTAGCTGTTTTTACTGGATCTTCTGATACTTTAATTTGAGTTGAGCTTTCAGAGTTATTAAATGATCTTACTATTGACCAGATAGTCTTGGTTTTAATTTTCCGAATTCATAATTTAGTTCTCAAATTTTTCTCTGTTTTGTTTCTTCAACAGTTTATCATATTGGATCTGTATGTTTCTTTAACTGAGTCATTATATGTGCTAAGTGTCAAAAGCATATCAAGTTTTTCTCGTATCTCTTTAATATTTGGGTCAGTTTTGTGTGTTTGTAGTTTTTTGTTTATTTGCACTTTCTGTAATGGAAATATTTCATTGAACAATTTTAAGTAAACGTTATGGAAATGTTCAAATTGTTCGTTTACATTTTCCTTTTTAATTTTATATAACGATGTCCATTTATTGTTACTTAATTCATTCTTGAAACGTTGGATGTTTACCTGTGAGAAATTACGTTTGTATTTATATTCTTTATGTATTGGATCATCGGTAAATACTATTTTTTGAGCGGTATGGTCAGAGATATGGGTTTCAGTGACGCTTACAGTGTATGGAATCTCAATATTTGTGAAAATGCCGTCAATATGACTTTGAGCTCTTAGTTATTCGAGTTGGCTGATATATCGTTCGTTTTATATTGAATGTATCTAATAAATCAAGAAATTGACGTCTTTTACTCGATTCCTTTGTCATCTCTATATTAAAGTCACCAGTGATCGTAACTTTTGCCCTTTCGTTGAATAGTTTGTGTAATACTGGTTCTATAGATGCAATCATTGTATCAACATTCCCATCATTGTATACTACAACACATACTTGTTTCATTTTCTTATTATTATAGTATTCCACAGCTGTACATTCAAATTTACCTCTTTTGCTTGGAAACCATCTCTCACATATATTGCCACTCCTCCATGTTCTTTTTCTTTCCTGCAGAATTGTGTAATGAATTTATAACCCTCTATTGTGTGCCATTGTAATTGTTTTTTTCTCTTCCAGTGCTCTGAAATGCTATATATTTTAACTTCTTTATTCTGCTTCATTAGTTTTTCTAGATGATCTCTAGAATTACCTATTGAGCATACATTTTGGAGTAAAATGCCGGAAAAATCGTCATCCTTCTCATCTAATTGTGATTTACTGTAATACTTCTATAAGCCTTGTTCCTCATGTTTGAAATGTTTCAGTCTCAGTTTTGTTTTGAATACCAGGCCCAAGTATTCAACCATTCTTTGGCTAATGACTGTTTGTAAATATTAATTGAGTTTCTTCAATTTATCGCATTGAAACACTAATATGTGTATCATGTCTCATTCAAAGGTCCTTTCGATTGTTGGGTGGACCAAGCTCTCAATTGATGACATATAATATTATAAAACTGATGATAGTTTGATGATATTTTCATCATGCATCCTGTTATGTGTGAAATTGTACTGCTGACATTTCAATTTCAAATAAGTAAGTTTTTTTTCTAGAGTTCCAGCCCAAGGTCACCACAAAGTCCGAGGTCATCGTTGCAGCTTGATTGGGATAATTCGAGGAAATCATCAACAGGTGAGCTTTTCAGAATGCCGAAAAAAAAAGTGTTATGTATCTATTCTTTTCAGAGACGCCAGAGGTTCGATTAACTAGCGATGAGTCCGAAGATACGCAACAATCAACAACAGACATGTTCAAAGACATGATTGCTCAGAAGAAGAATTTACTGTTCAGTAAATTGACTTCTTTCGATTCAGATGTAGGTAATCTGTGTATTTGTGAGCATGATATCTAATAATCAGGCATATTCTGGAGAGTATTTATTCATTCTGTTGATAGATCATTTTTTATGTCACCATTTGCTATGTCTTTAGAATGTGCTTGATATTAATGTTGTGTGACAGGCTGAAGGTGCCATGCACGGGTCTGGGGGTACAGTATCTCCTTCTGGTGGTTCTATTACCACAGGACCAGCCTGCAGTTTGAACAGAGGAGGTCTGCAGTCATCCTACCGCTCAACAGTTTCGGATACAGAAGTCGAGAATCTTCAGGTATGTTATAAAAGCGTTTTTATTTGCACGAGACGTGTGAGTAAAACTGAGTACTTCAAATAAATACTTCCAATCTTGTGATATTTCCAGTTTCCTAAAACAAACAAACCCAGAACATCTAGCGTTTGGTCTAGTAAGTCTTCCTTGAGCACTGGATTTAGGTACCACGGAGGGCACATTGTGAACACAGTCACTTCACCATCTCCAGAAACTGCAAGAACCTATCTTTTCGAAGTGATGGTGGGTAAAGATAAATCGAACTTGTGGAACCAAATGCAATTCTGGGAAGACGCTTTTCTTGATGCGGTATCCCAGGAGAGGGATATGGTTGGAATGGATCAAGTACGTACTTTTGAGAAGTCCTTAGGGTTTTAAACGAATATCTGTTTTCAAGGGACCTAGAGAAATGATGGAGAGGTATAAAAATCTAAGCGAAACGGAGAGAAAAAGGCTTGAATTCGAGGAAGACAAGCTTTTGGCCACAATGTTATACAATCTGACTGCTATTCTAGTAATGTTGAACTGTAACAAAATGGAAATCAAAAGAAAAATAAGGAGATTACTTGGAAAGAGTCACATTGGTCAAGCTCATAGCAAAGAAGTTAATATGCTACTAGACCAAATAAATAAATTGGTAAATCTGTTCACAAGACATTCAACTGATTTAAATTGACTAAAAATTTTTCACAGAATGGCAATGACATAGACCTGAAGCCTTTGGGATCTAGGTTACTACACCGGCAAAGTTTTACAGTTCATCAAGGTGTAGATGGAGCTGGTGAATTGAGATTCTTAGAAGTCAGAGATGACGGTTTAGTCTTGAGATCGGTGACTGGAATAATAATAGAGAGATGGTGGTTCGAACGATTAGTTAATATGACTTATAGTCCGAAAAATAAAGTTCTTTGTCTGTGGCGGAGGAATGGTCAGCAAACTCAACTGCATAAATATTATACTAAGAAGGTACGAACTCAATTGAATATCATGATAACTATTGGGTTGTGCGGAAAGTAATTTCATTTTTTCCCGTCAGAGGATTTAATTACGTTTTTTCGAAACCAACTTCAAATTTAAGCCGCATAACCATTATATGTCTTGAGAACTGATATTGCAAGGGTTGTTTGTGAAAAAGTTCTATTAATTCTACACAGTAGTTTTTTGTTGATGCCCTTTTAAATATGGAGAGCAATAAGCAGCATTTTCGTCATATTTTACTTTTTTACTCCAGAAAAGGTAAAAATGCTGTCCAAGCGAGAAAAAAATTGACGGATGTGTATGGAGAAGGCGTGTTAACAGTACGCCAGTACCAGAACTGGTCTGCAAAATTTCGATCCGGCAATTTTGATGTCGAAGATGCACCACGGTCTGGAAGGCTGGTCGAAGCTGACAAAGATGCGATAAAGGCATTAGTTGATGCAAATCGGCGAATAACCACACGAGATTAAATTTGCCAAATTCGACTGTTTATGGCCATATGAAAGGCATGGGCTTAACCTCGAAGCTCGATGTGTGGGTGCCCCATTTTTGAACTCTTGCCGAACAATACAACGATTAATTCGGAAGTCTATTGTCATCAGCTGGATAAATTGAATGATTTATCTAAAGAGAAGAGGCCCGAATTCAACAGAAAGGGTGTAGTCTTTCACCAGGATAGTGCGAAACTTCACACAAGTTTGGTCTCTCGCCAAAAACTTTTACAGCTTGAATGGGACGTACTGCAACATCCACCATATTCTCCAGATCTGGCGCCTTCCGACTACTATTCGTTCCGCTCCCTGCAAAATTTTTTGGATGGCAAAACCTTTACCTCAAATGAAGATGACAAAAACCACCTGAACCAGTTTTTTTGCCAGCAAGGACCAAAACTTTTGTGAGAGGGGAATTATGTTACTGCCAGAAAGATGGCAAAAGGTGTTGGACCAGAATGGCCTATATATAATTCAATAAAATATTTATTCATTATACGAAAACTGTCTTTCATGTTCCCCAAAAAAAAACGAAATGACTTTCCGAACAATCTAATATTTTAAATTACTTTTGGCTTATCTTCAATCCTACCTAGATGTTATTCGTTCTTCATATATCTATCAGATAATTTTCCCACACTTCAGATGGGTATAGAGTTTGAAAATGAATCCATCTTTCCTCACAGTGTCATATGCCGAAGATAAATCAATGAAAGCGGCTCCTGTTTTCAACCTATCATTGAAGCCTGATTCTATGAAAGTTGTAAGGCTGAGAACCTGATCTGAACAATTTCTATTTTTCCTAAAGCCTCCCAATAAAACTTATTGATGATTGATTCTATACGATAGAAGTTAGAATTGTATTTAATGTTTGAAACTTCCATTAAGCCCGAAAATTCCGTTTTTATATTAAAATTTCACGTTTTGATGAATGTTCTGAATATCTCAAAACATCATGAAAAAACTCCAGCCTTCTTTTTGAAAACCTGTTAATCATTGTTATCCATTCGATATACTGTCCAAATCATGATCGATCATCATTTTCAGTGCAAACAGTTATATTATTGTATCAAGGAAGCAATGGAGAGGGGCGGAGTTGCAGGAACAGCCCCTGAACTTGGTGGTGAGTTTCCAGTGCAAGATATGGTGACTGGCGAAGGAGGTTTACTCCAAGTCTGCCTGGAAGGTGTTGGTTTACTCTTTGAGACTAGCAAGGTATCTTCATAAGACCAATTTAAAATTTTACCATTAATTTTTTTATAATTCACTGTATGGAGTGTCAAACGGAAATTTTTAAGTGAATCTAAATTCCAATATGTAACTTCAACAGGATCTGACACTCTGTATTTACTTGATCAAACCATAATTTCTGGAATTGATATCAAATTAATTATTCAAATTATTTTCATGAACTTGTTTAGATAATTCTGAGGCATATAAAATATATGTTCACTTGCTTGTTGGTTTATAAATATTGTCAATGGGTGCGCTAAATTGTGCATATGTCTGCAAGGACCACTCAAAACTTTCCTACATAACTGTGCCACTCGCTCATCTTTTTATTGTTCGTTTTGATATCATGAAATTTTTGACTTTTTCCATCTTCAAAATGGGTTAGCAGTAGTTGCAAAACTCGTGAACGCCTTAGGCGTCTTCAGAGCTCAGGTAGTAATTTTCACAAATTCTTCCTCTTTTTTCTGTTCTTCCATTCGATTTTTCTCTTTAAATGTCGTACCCTTTTTAAACTTCTTGCATGCATACTGAATGTTGTTTATAACTAAAGAAGGATCAGTAAAATATCACATTCAACTCATATTCTGATTATTATACAGGTGTTGGAAACTTCTATCTGGTAATTTTCCAATAAATCATGATAGGAAAAATGTAACTAAGAGAAATACACAAGCTTTATAAACATATAACTTACCATTCGACTCATTTCTACACAATGGAAAAATTCAATAATTTTAAACAGATTGAGAGAAAATAAAACCTTCAGTGAATTCCTTGATTGAATATCATTCGTATAATTCTTTTCTGTAGAATAAAAACTCTATTCATTTCGGGCGAAGCACCCCAAAGAATAACATTATATTTGAGATGGCTGTAAACCAAAGAGAGATACATTCAAAAGTGCATATCTTGGAAGTGATCCCTTCAGTTGATGTATAGCATAGTATGACCTGCTCAATGTTTTGCAAAGATGTTCAATATGTGAGTCCCATCTCAAGAACCTATCAACATTCAGTCCCAGACACCTAACATGTTCAACTGCCTCGATCTGTCGATCAGCAACGGACAAAACCAGTGGAGGAGATTGGATGGTTTCTCTTAACGATTTGGGTTTCATTTAAATTGACCATGAGAGAATTACGTCCACACCATGTAATGAACTGTTGGACGAGCTCCTCACAGGTTATCTTCAGTACTTCTAGATTCCTGATCGTAGAGCTACAGAAGTATCATCAGCAAACAAAATAATGATATCCGCCTCAATGTGGTCTGGCAAGTCATTGATAAACAACAAAAACAGTAACGGACCAAGAACTGAGCCCTGAGGGACACCAAGATTGGTGCAGTATTCTCTTGAAGTACTGTTGTTGTAATCGACGAACATATTACGATCCGATAGGTACCTCATTATCCATTTAAGAAATATTCCAATCTGATAAAGCTTATCCACAATGAATTGGTGTTGTAAACAGTCAAAAGCTCTCGACAGATCGAAGAAAATGCCGACATCGTCCAGAGAGCAATGAACAAACTCAATGAATTCAGAGCAAGCCGTTTGAGTCGACCTCCCTGCCCGAAAGCCAGGCTGATGATCTGATATTATTGCAGATTTCGCAAGGAAATCGTACATTCGTCTATATACAATCTTCTCAAACTGACTTAAAATTGAAATTGGACGATAGTTCGCGACATCACTCGTAGGACCCTTCTTGTGGACTGGTACAACCCTCGAAGGGAAACATCCCGTAGTGACAGAGTCATTGATGAGAAAAGCAAAGTGCTCAGCTATGAAAGGGCCCATCGTCTTGAGCATCCTAACAGATATAGCATCCGGACCCGTGCCACCACTGCTGTTCAAACACTCAATAACGGTTATTACCTCATCCGGTATTACTATATGAGAGTAACATTATAAACATATTATAACATCCAAAAGAGAGGTGCAATGTTGATGTCTTCTACTGTAAAGCTTTCCAGCTCAGCTTGTCCAAGACATTCCATTGGCTGAGTGGGCAATCTCTCTCCAATGAGCAGTGCGTCGAAGATCATTAGAAATCCCACGTTGAGATTATAGAAGACTATACTATTAGGGTTGATTTGAGAATCTAAATCTTCACAATTAATGACAAATCGAACTTGAATTCAGAACGTGAAAAAATACAACTGCTTCTCTCATTTTTGCCAAATGGCTAACCTCCACGACTTATAGAATCACAGAGTATACCATAGAATACTAACAAGGAGAAGTTGTAATGTTATCCAATACTTTATCAACCATTCAACCAAATCAATTGAAATTTTTACCTGATAGATTCGACTGAATTATTAATTATTACAAAAGCGTCTCATACTTCAACGCCTTTAGAAGGAATGTTCGATTTTACTGATCCTTGTAGCTATTGTCTAAAGACTCCATTGCTGTTTGCTTGAGTATTACCCATCTTCATCTTCCTTTCAATCGATGTCAGTGAGTGGTCATGTTTTGCAAGGTCTGAAGATCTCCCGAGCGTTTATCTTGAAACTCTCGAGAGTGTCTTCACTAGCTTAGGAACTTTTGAGATGGTCCTTCCTTTACTGAGTCAATACTCTTCACTAATGTTGTTTTTCTGTTTGGTTTCCATTTGCGTCGGGCGCTGGCTGCTTGCAGGACTTTGAGGTACAGAAAAATTGGTCTAAGTTGATCGTTTAGATTAGTTTAAATAGTCTTTGTTTATAGTTAGCGCTTATTCCTTGTAGTTATTTGCTGCATCACTCTACCCGACACTAACCTTGAACACACCAGGGCTTTTACTTGACTATCATTTCTAACCAGAGATCATTAATTGGGGAACTGTTTGTTTTGTTGTTGTGGGTATGGGCGTAGACGATTTTTAGAGCTGCTTCTGGGGAAAGCATGGCAACCTTTGATGCACATTTCAACTCTCTTACCTAACCATACCTACACGACACAAAAAAATTGACATACACTCTGTAGTTCCATTTTACATAGAGCAAACCATCTCTGAAGTTGCCTACAGCTTATTGCACGTTGATATAATTATTGCATGTTATTTAAGCTTGATGGTTGCTTGAGGAAGGATCAAATCATCAGTTTTTTTTCGCAGTTCTTCATAAGGATAGACCATATAAGAAAATGTTTCACGCAAAAGGGAACTATATTTGTCATCGAAGAATACAGTGAGTATTATTTCTACAATATTTAATTTTAAACATGGTTAAATTGTCCAAATGGATCTCTAACAAACAGACTAGTCAAGCATGTTAATTTTCCAGCGAAACTGAGGGCTGTCTCATTTGAATGAGACCATTTTCTTACCATATCTTGCTCTTCGAAATCACATTGAAAAGAGTAAAATTCTTTTCCGCAAATCGCCAGGAAATTTTGACATTCCTGTCAAAATTTCTTGAAGAAAAAGACTTCTTTACTGTACGGAAATATCATTTCCTTACTTAAAGGAAATGATATTTCAGTTGTTAGTGTTCTACATAAATGATAGAAAACACATTGCTTATAAGGAATTAATTTATATTTTGAGAACATCAAGTCATTGCTGAATACCTTTTTAAGATCAATTTGTTATATTTACAGTAATTTGACAGTTAGTACAATTATTGAACATTGGAGGAACACTCTTAGAACTATGAGAAACATTTTGGACAACATGCAGGGTGGAAGGGTCATTTTGTTGAATATTTTGTACTGTGAAAATTTTATTTGCCACCTCAACCTTATTGTTAAGCGATTCTTCGATATATCCTTCAGCAACGTTTGATGACTTCCATCCGCCATGCCTCTTTAAACTAGTTATGTCGGCACCAGAGTCAACCAATATTGTTGCAGAAGACCGACGAAAGCAGTGACCAGTATATTCTGTCGGATTTACCAAGTTCAAATAAGTAGCAACTATTTTGGGCATTTTTCTAAATTGATGAATTCCTACCACTTGTCTACAACCCTTTCCGCTTTGATATTTAAAGAAAAATCGGTCTCTGTTCATATTTTCTGGTCTTAACGAAACATACTTTCGATAAACATTCAAGTAGATCTGATTAATTACAAATGATCTTGGTTTGTTGGTTTTCGAATCAGGTATGCTGATTAAAAGCTTAGATTCTAAGTCTTCTATATCGTGTACAGTCATTCGGACTAACTCATCCATTCTACAGGCCCCAGAAATACCAGATATTACAGCCACTAAAAAATAAATAAAGCTATAATCTAAATAGAAATTAAAAACTTGTAAATTACCTTAATCATTAAATTTTCTTTATCTGGAGCTTCCTGGATAAATTTTTCAATTTCTTCCTCCGTTAAAATCTTAGATTTCTTTGCCCTATAACCTTGAGCTTGCCGTTTCAATAAAGAACGAAGTTTTGAGTATGTAGATATATCTACATTGTGTTTAAGTGCAAGGGTTGACTTCAGCATTGAATAATTGGCCCATAATGTTGAAGATTTCATCTTTAAACAAAGGTCTAGGAAGTATGCCATTACAACATTTTCTGAGAAAGAACTCGTATTTTTACTCATGCGATAATCCATAAAACGTCTGTATGCATTTTCGTACTTTTCTCTTGATTTCTTTGGCAATAATTCTAATGAAGCAGTATTCACTGCCTCAACCAGCTCTGGAGGAGTCCCAGGAATGGAAATTTCATCATCACTTATCATTTTACTTTCGAGAACACCAGCAATTAAATTTATAAGCGTCAAGTTTGACAATTCAACCTCAATACGTTTCCATAGTAACCCAAGTAATTTTATTAGGAATTTAAAAGCACCATTTATTTGGGAATAAAATTATCGCGTTTTTTTTAAATCAATCAATATCTGTCGAATTTTAAACGATTTGCGGAAAAATAGTATGTTTACGTCGTAGGAAAAGCCACATTCCAGGACTCTGTGTTGCTATCTTCACAGTCGTCCAGGAATGTTAAGCTTTTCCTACCCGGTAAAAAATGTACTATTTCCACACTTTACATTAGTACTCCAGTGATTGAGTTTGTATAAATATTTGCCTAAATGAAATAATCCCATCGTTATAAAACTGAAAATGAATTATTTATTGCGGTACATGTAAAAAATTAATCGCAACACGCCTTGAAACAGAATATTTCTCATAGTGTTTTTCAATTTTCATTGAGCCCAAGTGTAAATAAATAAAACTTATTGTATTTTAATTTTTCCACAGACCCTAAAACTAGACAAATTACTCAGAGAAGATATAAGTCATCTATGGTAAGTTCGTTGATTTTCAGAAATATGTTTCATCAGGTGTTTCCTAATTATGTAAGGTACTATCGAATTTAGAATATGGATTTTTATTTGGAGATGAGCAATAATCGTTACTGTTTGAAATATACAGGGTCTTTCACGAGGAACCTCACCCATATTTATACGGGAAACTACTGAACGTATTTTCATGAAATTCAGCACTTATAAGTATTTCACGATGCTGATGAAATCTAAAATATTTTCAAGGCATGAGCACCTCCGGTTTTTCCGGAAATTACGTCAACTTCCGTTTTTCAAATTACAACACCATTTTTTTATTGCAGAAATAGATTCCTTAGAAAATTTCAAGTTATTTTGATGTAACATTTTTCAGTTTTGGTTGGAAAATTCTCTCTGAGCGGAAAAATTCGAAAAGAAAATCGAAAATAGAGCTCCGCCGAAACATGAATAACTTCGCGGTTTTTGGATGAAAATTTTTCATTTTTGGGATTTTTCAAGATGTAAGACTGATGTATCCACTTTGAAGATCGAAATCGCGATTCATGATACAGGGGGTGAAAAAATCGCTTTCAAATTTAGGGATGACAAAATCGTGAAAAATCAATTTTTTCAAATTAGAACCCCATTTTTTTATGGCAGATATTGAATCTACGTTAAAAAATAATGTGAGTGTATGCATCACACCCTTGCCCTAAAGTGGATATTTTCTGAGTTATTCACAAAAAACTGTTTTTCCTCTTGAATTTTCAGCTATTTCTTTTCCCTTCACGCCAAAAAGATGAAATTTTCAGGAACTGTTATTTGAACCATGCTGTAGATTTTTCACCCCTTCTTGAAACCGACTTCAAGTTACTATTAGGAGAACCATGACAAACACTCGCAGTTATAACTAGAGAAGATGCTCAAAGTTTTGAACGTTAATTTGTACACATTTATTTATACGTCTCAGGAATGCTTCGTGCGTTGCTCTTCTTATTTCATCGGGAGGAAGAGATCTGCAAAAGTGTTTAAAACCAAATTGAGTTTCAAAACTATGAATCTAAAAATCTAAAAAAACCTGAACGCATTTCTGACTAGATCTATGCAGTCCTCTTTATCAGTCAGGGGAGTTGAGTAGACAATATTTTTTATCCTACTCCAAACATAATAGTCTGAAGGAGTTAAATCAGGAGAATGTGGTGGCCAAAGATGTGGACCATTGTTCGCCAACCATCGATTTCAAATAGCCTGTATAGGATATTTGACACATTGAGTTAATTGTGTGGAGGCGCGCCATCTTGTTGATACCATAAGTCATTATGGTTCTGTACTAGCGGCTCAATTATTTGAGTCAATATGTCAGAATATCTATCTCCTAAGGGAGAACATTCTTTAAATAATGCAAACATGTGTAGTGTTCTATCTTACCAGTTGATGTCCCATCATAAATGTGAATATCGAGAATTGCATTATTTTTGATGGCGCAAAAAACATTGAAACTCCAGGTCTCTTGAAAGTTCCATTGTCTGAAGTCCCAAT
Organism: Micraspis discolor; assembly: GCA_030674115.1. Classification (NCBI taxonomy): domain Eukaryota; kingdom Metazoa; phylum Arthropoda; class Insecta; order Coleoptera; family Coccinellidae; genus Micraspis; species Micraspis discolor. The sequence goes on along the minus strand of JARTUT010001760.1, from coordinate 305,624 downwards.
AATGACTGTTATGCCTATTGAAAGAACCATTCTTTGTGAATTTAGATTCATCTGTCCAAATTATACAGTCCAAAAAGTTTTCATTTTCTTGAAATCGAATCATCATAGCTTCGCAAAACTCTGTTCTCCTGATGAAATCAGTTTCCTTCAAATGCTGTACCTTATTGAATTTATATGGGTGCATTTTATGTTTTTTTAATATTCTCCAAACACTCGATTGAGATAATCCCAGAGCAATCTCGGCATCGTTGAGAGAATTTTGAGGATTCACACGAAAATATGCGAGTACTGTAATTTCGTTGTTCTCATCTTCTACTACACTTTTTCTCTGTGTATAGTTTTCTTAACGAAAGATCCGACATTTCTCAAGTTTGTCATGGTTCTGTTAATGGTATCTCTCGTTGGTCTGGGTCGGTCAGGAAACCTCTCAATGAACAGTCGAATCGTCCTATCTACAACTTTATTACATTCTCCATGAAGTAGAATGAGATTTAAATAATCTTCATTGGTAAAATTAGGCATAATGATCGATTTTATAACTTAATACGAATTATCACCAAATTAATAGTAAACACAAAATGCTACTGAATAAAGAGGAATTTGGCAGATGTAATTAATGATATCTATCATTAAAAAAAAAAGAATGTAAAACATGGTAAGTTTTCACATATGGTTCATAAGGAATTATTTATTTATCACTGGAGAGAAAACCGATGGCCGATTAGTTGAAATAAAGAGGTTTCCGATACAAATTCGCCATCTATTTAGGAACAACCTGTAACTTTTTCTCTTGCATATTAGGGTAGTAGGTAAAATCTAAAACATGGTTTAAATAACAGTTCCTGAAAATTTCATCTTTTTGGCGTGAAGGGAAAAGAAATAGCTGAAAATTCAAGACGAAAAACAGTTTTTTGTGAATAACTCAGAAAATATCCACTTTAGGGCAAGGGTGTGATGCATACACTTACATTATTTTTCAACGTAGATTCAATATCTGCCATAAAAAAAATGGGGTTCTAATTTGAAAAAATTGATATTTCACGATTTTGTCATCCCTAACTTTGAAAGCGATTTTTCACCCCCTGTATCATGAATCGCGGTTTTAATTTTTAAAGTGGATACATCAATCTTACATCATGAAAAATTCCAAAAATGAAAATTTTCCATCCAAAAACCTCGAAGTTATTCTTGTTTCAGCGGAGCTCCATTTTCGATTTTTTTTCGAATTTTCCCGCTCAGACAGAATTTTCCAACCAAAACTGAAAAATGTTACATCAAAATAACTTGAAATTTTCTAAGAAATCTATTTCTGCAATAACAAAATGGTGTTCTAATTTGAAAAACGGAAGTTGACGTCATTTCCGGAAAAACCGGAGGTGCTCATGCCTTGAAAATATTTTAGATTTCATCAGCATCGTGAAATACTTATAAGTGCTGAATTTCATGAAAATACGTTCAGTAGTTTCCCGTATAAATATGGGTGAGGATCCTCGTGAAAGACCCTGTATAATTAAATCCATTCCAAAGTCTTACAGGCGATAAAAATTATTATACTAAGCGTCAAACGATCCGTGAGCTATTGTAATCTAGTCTCTTATTGCGTCTGTTCAGAGCATGGCATGACTAAGAATAAAAACCATGAATATCAACATAATATCTTGATTTGAGAATTGTATTAGGTAATCAATGATGGAAATGAATCACCGTTTCACCTCAAAAAGTTAATGAATATCCCTAAAGAATAAAATTTTCAGATAGCAATATGAGAATTTAGGATGAGTTACATATTTACGAAACACCTGTTTGCTCATATCTGTTTTCACAATACCAAACTTCCATGATTTCGTCAAACATTATTCAAACCTTATTTCATTATGTTAATCTGTCATGTTCTCAGCTGGACCCCATCGTGAAAATTTTAAATATTTTGGAAACCGTTATGTAATATATAGATGTATATAAGAAACTTTATATCTATATATTATTTGACGAATCAAGTTTGGTATTGTGTTTATGTATGTTTGTTACTCGAAATTTCGGCATGTTTCTGTTTATAGGCTAGAGAGATGTGTTTAATGTTTCACAGGATATTTTCTGTTTGCATGGCACTAAAACTTGACCAAATGAAACCAACCGATGCATGTCCCATCGATATCTGTAAAAGTTTATAGAACCTACTTGTTTTATTCCTAGGAGTAAATTTCTGTTCACTTTGCTGCTATTGTGCTTGGTAAATTTCCAACCCCATTCTGGACCAAAATTTTTATTTTAATCATCTTCAGGCTGACCAGATTTGCTACTCGGTACTGTGTGTATTCTCCTATCTGGCAGCTGGAGCTCACAAATCTGCAACTACTCAGAAAATAACAGTTTCAACTCCTCAACCCCCTTCAATGTTTGTTCCTATGGTTGGTAGCTGTATAACTCAAGTTTCCTCACAAGAGGACCTTGAAAACACTACAAGTGTCAAGACAGCTGCAAGCATATCACACAAAGAGGATCAAACTGTATCTTTACCGAAACCGAGCCAAATACAAGCTAGTGCGGTTACACCAACTGGCGGACCACCCTCTTACCCTCCCCCAGCTCTACCTCCTGGAGTACAACCACCAGCACCCCCACCAGGAAATATAAGACCCGTTAGTGGAGTACCCCAAGTGCCTCCTGGAAGACCAGGGCGACCCCCTCCTATTCCTCAACGTTCTCTGAGTAGACAGCCATCTACTCCACCACCTCCTCCTAGACCTAAGTGACGCAATAGGGGATATTCCCTCCCGTTGATTTATGGGGACGATGTATTTTGCGTGGTACCTTCGTGTCTTCCATGGGTGTAACATTGTATCTTCTGGCAAAAATTACGGGTTGAAGATTTTATAACGATACTTGACTTATGAACAAGAATGATAATTTAACCATTCCGCAGAAAGATATGGAAGCAAAAAAAGGAATATACACAAAAATGATTATTTTTGTTCATATTTGAATTTTTGTACTGACGAAATTCCATATTTAACTTGGACTTAAGTCTGAGATATTAATAATTGGCTCATATACCTATATTGATTCATGAAGATGTTCAACCAAGTGCTGCAATGGACATTGAAGTATGAAAAATTATTTGTAGTATTGATTTCTATGAAATTCGGTGCAAAGAGATTTTATTTTTAATCAGAATCCTCTAAATTCATTGATTATTGCAGTTTTTTTTCAATTAAGCTACTGCCCTTAAGGATCGATATAAAAAATTGACTGGACAAAAGCTCAGTAAACATTTTTACATCTCAGAAACATATCCTAAACATTTGTTGATTTGTCACTATGATGATGCAAAACGATGTTACACTTAAGCGTTTGCGAAATGTTTCTCAAATGTAATATAATATATAAATGTAATAATAATAAATCAATTCAATGAATTAAGTTAATTAATTAATTTAATTAAATAAGGTAATTAATTAAGTTAATTTATCAATTTAATTAATTTTATTTCTACTTAATTTTTTATTTAATTTTTTAAAATTTTTAATTTCATTTAATTTAATTTTTTCAAATTGTATTAATTAATTTAATTAATTAATTTAATTAATTTAATTAATTAATTAATTTAATTAATTTAATTAATTAATTAATTTAATTAATTAATTAATTTAATTAATTTAATTAATTTAATTAATTTAATTAATTCAATTAATTTAATTAATTTAATTAATTAATTATTAAATTAATTTGATTAATTAATTTAATTAATTAAGGAGTGACGTATTTTCAATAATCGAATAGTGGGTCGTACAATTGAATTATTTGAGTTTCTCCAACCCTTAAAGAAAGGAATATCTATATGGGCTTCAATTCAATTCAAAAATATAAGCATATGCACAATTTTGAGAATGAATGCAATATTAATTGAAAATTGGAGATGTATAGCTTGCTAAGAACGGTTCAGGTAATAGTGTCTTTTTCACAAAATACATTTGAAATATCTATGTAGAATCTTAAAACAAATATGCAAAATGAAGAAGTTTTTTCTTAAATGAAACATTTAGTTTTCATTAAAATTCTACTAGAAAATGAATCAAGTTCCCAATCAAAATAATTGACATATCCACGGAATGTGAGTTTTTGTTGACAATAGGAATTAAGGTATCATGGAGATTGCAGACTAACAAATTGTGATAGGTAGAGATGCTATGAGAAATTAAAAACGATTCTAGAATATAATACCAAATGGGAAATCTATTAGATTGAATATATTCAATTAGAAAATTATTAGGTAGATAATGAATTAAAAATGATCTTAAGTTAATTTTATTGATATTTATTGATTATCTACCAACTAGATAGGGTATGTAGAATACATAATCAAGAAAAAAAATCGCTCGAAAAATTGAAGGGCGTTCCTCGATATGTTATCATTATGCTTTTATCGAATGTTAAATTGTGAATCTTTTATTTTAGAAATCTATACTTGAATATTTCGTCATTCACATGTAGGTATAAGGTAATTTGTAATGATAGTTTGAAAGGAATTGTGCCTCCAATTTTGTGTTGTACCCACTTGTGTATATTTTGATATGAAAGTTTGTGAAAATTTGAATTGTGTATACTATACTATATTACTAGAAGACTTCTGCATGAATACGAGCATCTATATGTTTAAACGCCTCGGATATATAAAAAATATTATCTACTGCGAAATTTCTTTGTATAAGCAATATTGATGGCGGATTTTTTTATATTTGAATTGTGTAACAGAATGGGTAATATGTAACTATTTTGTATGTAAAGATCTGACTAATATATGATGAATATGATTATTAGTTCCTTATTGTCTTTCTGACCAAATCACGAATCAGTGAGGTATGTATTACTCTTTCCAATTCTTTGTACTGTATAATCTGTGGGTGCTAGAGTAATTTTCTACACATCAGCAACTCTTGAAACATATTTCTTCAAATCTTTCTTGTTGTTCCTGGAATATTACGTTGTTTTTGAGTTCTTCTCGGTTTTGTATTTTTTCAGTATGTATATTTACTTACCAAGGCTTCTACTGCATTTGCTGCGATTAATTTTGGGGTAAAACTGGTACGCCACTGGCAATTATCTCAGTAGGTGTTCTTCTGTGTTTCTTCTTTGAATTGATTTATAAGATTTAGAATAATCAGGAAAACCCCAGGTATTTTCAATTCTTCGCAACTCCGTTTTGTGATCTATAAAACAAATTATTCTCGAGACTTTCGGCTTTGATTTGATATAAACTCCAAATTTTCCGCCGACAATAGACCTGACGAATAATCGAATCTATCGGATCAATCAAAACCTCGTCCACTCACACGCTCACGAACAGTTTTAAGGAGTGGCACATAAGACTGATAAGTCTATGATCCTCGCATTTCCTAGCGTTATTCTTTTTTGGCAAAGGTATGAAGGTAGATGACAACCATTGAGCGGGATATTGACCGGTTTCATATATTCTATTGAAGAGTTTGTGAAGAACTGTTACCCCTTTGTCGTCAAGCAGTTTAATAAGCTCTGCAGTTATCTCATCGGGACCAGGTGCTTTGTTATTTTTCAGTGTGCGGATGGTCCTTTCTATTTCTGCTTTTGTTATTGAGGGTCCAGATAGATCATCCTCTGTATCTTGGCTAAGAGTTCTGTCATCCGAGAATAGGTTTCTGATATAATTTTCCCATATTATTTTTCGCGTATTGATGTCGTCTGCGATTTCGTTATTCTCATTTGTTATGGTAGAGAAGTTTCTTTTCGGTATATTCCTGCCGTTTCTTTTAGTTTCTTGTACAAGTTGAGATCATCATCTAGGGTTTGTAATCTTTCCATAATTTCGCATTCATGTTTTAACCATTCATTCTTTGCTATTCTAATGTTTGCTCTTATTTGTTTTTGAATTTTCAGGTAGTTCTCTTGGTTCCTCTGGGTTTTGAATTTCCTACGTTCGTCCATCAATGAAAGAATCTCGTCTGTTATCCATGGTTGCTTGTGTTCTCGTGTTTTATATCCTATTACTTCTTTAGCTATATTCATTATGATATTTTGAGTATTTTCCCAGATATTGGTTAGGTCTTCATCTGATTCTATTTTTGGTATAATTGTTTCTATTTGATGGTTAATTTCTCTACTTACACTGTCCCTAAGCTCTTTTTCCTGCAGGGATTCGTAGGCTATTTTCCTTTGTGGGGCTATTTTGTTGTGTTTTGCCATTTTCACCTTAAGACAGGCCAAAAGCAAAACATGATCAGAAGGTACGTCTGCTCCTGGATATGTGCAAGCTCTGGTGATAGATGTTCCAAAACGTCTGTTAATAAGGATAAAGTCTATCTGATTACGCACTATGTTATGTGGTTTGTCTGCTGGAGACTTCCACGTGTACATACGGTGAGGTGGTAAACAGAACCAGGTATTAGTTATTTCCATATTTTCCTCTTGGCAGAATTGTAGCAGACGATCGCCTCTCCCAAAAGGTCCAACCAGGTCTTCAAATCTACCTTTTCCTATCTTGGAATTAAAATCGCCCATTATTATATTGATTTCATGTTTTTTTGTGAGTTTAAGAAGTTCTTTTAACCCGTCATAGAATGTTTCGATATCCTCATCTGTCGACTCTGAAGTAGGGGCATATGTTTGTATGACATTTAGGTTAATGGGCTTGGCGCTAAGTTTTAATAAAGCTAATCTATCGGAGTATGGGAAGAAGTTAATGATGCTAGTGGACAATTTATCTGTAATAAACATTCCTACTCCATTTCGGTGGTTCTTGTCCTGATTGCCTGAGTAATAGAAACGGCCTCCAGTGACATTACACATTCCATTTTCTGGCCACCAAGTTTCTGAGATCCCCAATATATCTATTTTTAGTCTCCTGATCTCTTGACTAAGATTTGCTAGTTTTCCCGCTTCAAATAAGCTTCGTACGTTCCAGGTCCCTAGATTGATATTTTGCGGCCATTTAGTCTTTGTATCCTGACTTCATTCAAGACCGTTCCCCCCGGAGATCCGATCGGGGAACTTATTTTGCCTCCGGAATATTTTGAATCTAGTAAATGGAATAGGAGAGTTTTCAAACTTTCCGAAATTTCAGATATAGTGCTATCTAAGAATTTACTTGAGAGGGGATTTTCATAGTTATAATCTTGTTTTTTTTTATATCAGCTATAACGATTTGACCAGCTATCCGTAAAATTAAATTTCAATTACTGAGAAAATCGGGATTAAAAGCCAATCTTTACTAAGCTCCATATGTTGGGAGATTTGTAAAAGAAAACCGGTTGCTTCCCACGATGTTGTTCGATGATAATGACATTACTATATTTCCCTTTAAATTTTTTTATATTATAAAAGTATTATTGTTGAGAAAGTTTTTCCCCCATAACTAAATATATAATAATCTGTTCTTGTAAGTATTCAATATCCCGTCAACGAGTTATTTGAGAAAATGAAATTTTGGTGGGGCAATTATTCATTTCAATGCGTCAATGAAATATCGATTTCAAACTAATCAGTTTACACCCAATAATTAAATGTTATTGATATCCCAAGCGAGCTGTTATTCATTCTAATAGACCAAGAATTTCAAATCACCCTCTCCAGACAACTTGTGCTGAATCCTACCCTGTTCTAGAACTTCAGATGTCTAGGACCTCTAGGTTTTGCACTAGGCGCCAAATTTCGAATTCACTGTTATCGCCGCATTAGAGAAATACCTTAATAATCAGTACACAAAATCAGTTTCAAGAACGGTAAAGTACATAATTTGGACTAGAATTTTCCGCTCTACAACTTTTGTTTTAAACTTTTTCTCACTAAACCTTCTCATGTGCGAAAATATCAGAAAAAACGTATTTTTTTCTATTTTATCAAGAATTTTCCAATGTTCCTGAAAATTTTAAACCTACATATTTGACCATATGTTTCTCTCTTTATAACAATCAACATATCAAAAATGCAGCTGTTTCCGAGAAAAAGTGATTTCAGCCCTTCCTTTACTGGACTATCTTATAATTTTTCAAATTGAAACAAGCGCTTAAAAACCAAAAACAATCAATTACTCATTCTGGATTTCATAACCGTTGATCACTAATCAGCTAAGAGATCGAGCGATTCTGTGCGGAGCATTCCGTAAATTGGAAATTCCATTGATCAATCTGACAATTTCGTTGAAGTATTCTGTGAATCATTCCCTCAACGATCTTTATGAAACTCGCCTTAACAACGTCAAAGTGACACCGTCAAAAACACAAATAATTGTCTTAATACATATTAAAATTCTAGTAATTTTTCTAATAAAAACGAAAACTTTAACAGAGCAAAATTTTACGTGAAAAAAATGGTTAAAACTCAAGGTCCGACCGGAATAGATGTGGTAGATAATTTTATCGAAGAGTATGGGTGGACTAACATAGGACTTGCAGTGCTCATAATTGTGGCAGTGGTATTAGTATACCTTTACATTAAAAAGGGTGGCTCTTGCGTCTGACAAATGTGGAATGAAATAAAGAAGTCTCTATCATGTTTCGAGAATAAAATCAATTGAATGATATTAGAAATTTGATTACTTAAAACGAATTCATTTGACGTTTCAAATCTTTGGGAAAGCCCAGCAATCGATCCATTGATCAATCTGACAATTTCGTTGAAGTATTCTGTGAATCATTTCATCAAAGATTTTTTCAAACACACCTTAAGGGCGTCAGAGTGACACCGTCATATACAGATGTAGTTCATATCCAAATTACAGTGGTTTTTCTAGTCAAAACAAAAATTGGAACAGTGCAAAATTTTACGTGAATGAAATGGTTACAGATCCGGAATTGACTTTCCTAGGAATTGCAATGATAGGTGTAGGAATGATGATAATCTACGTCTTAGTAAGGTGCGTATACATTAGCGCTCTCAGCTCCTTAATTTATTCATTTCAGCAACCTCCCATGATCCATGGGAACGGTCTTCCCAAATGAGTGCACAGATATTCTAGGAGTTGTTGAGATATTTGAGCTGCTAACATATTATGAATATATGATAACTCTAGCTTATTTCTTTCGGAAAGAAGGGAGTATACTACCGGAAGGTGGACGAACATACTTGACCCTGAATTGCTCATCAGGAAGTCAAACCCAATCGATTGAGACAATTTTCTCCCCGATATTCGAAAATTACAGGCATTTGGACAAAACAATATACGCTGTTCTCACTTGTTCAACATGAGCTCCTAGCCATTTATTTTCATGAAAGGTCAGTTCGCCGTTTTTTTTCGCGTTTGTTCTAGGTTAGGAAACTAAGTCTCAAGTTCGAGTGCCTATTAGACGTTTCTGGAGAACTAGACATATTTAAAATCTGAAAATTGGGATTATGATATTGTTCGAAGTTCTTTACAGAGTTGAAATATTTTCGAAGACCAAAAACTTCCGGTTATACAGGGAGTGAAAATAAATTCGATGAAAAAATGTTTTTTCAAGTTTTCCATTCCTGGTATGATCGAGTATTCAATAGTGATTACATTTCTGTTAAAACCATTGTATTAAATCGAATAGTTTTCAAAATATCAAAAAAAACTGGAAAAAAGCCGAATGTGTTCAGTCAGTAATATGTTCATTATTCTTATTTTAAATATCCTGAGCGTAAACCGTTTTTACAACATCGAAGAGGAAGGATGTAAGAAGGTCATGCATCTTTTGGATTTCAAAAATATCATCACAGGGTGTTTCAAATTTTGTGTTGAAAATTGTGATCTTCAATTGGCCATAACTTCTGTTTTTCAAATTAGAACCCTATTTTTTTCTAATTGTATTGGATTCTGCGGTCAAAAATAATGATAGTTTTCTCACATGATTATGCTCCTAAATTCGACAATTTCAGAGTTATTTGAGATTATCTGGATTTATGTAGTACGTAAGTGAAATTCTTTGAATCTGATTCATAAGGATATTCTGTGAGCATAAATCATCCCATTTATAATTCACATGTGTCAGACAGGTCTTATTGTTAGTCGTTATGAAATTTTTTGATTTCACAAAATGAATCGTTGCTATTCTAATAATGAGATTTTGGATTTATTTTATATGTATATTATTTTGAAGTAATTTTCTTGGGGTTAGAGCATGGGATCAAAAATTAGGATTTCATCTATTTTTTGTATATTAATGCTTAACTACATATGTTTCGGCGTACATTGAGCCTTTTTCAAGTTTATGTGCTACAAACATAGTGACAATCACATCTAAAATGTATAACTAGATTATTAGGTGTTTTTTAATATTTTGATGTTTTATGCTAGCCTACCTGTCCAACAATTCATCTTAAAACTCAGAAAAATTAAAATCATGTTCATCATGTTGTGAACGCTGTCAATTAGAATTATTCTTTCAATTATTTCTTTGTACATGCAGGTTTCCAATTTATCATTTGAAATGCCATCTGTTTATATGTTGGAACATTGTTGAAGAAGATATTTTATTTTCATCAATTCATTTTGATGATGTTTTCTGAATATAATCAACAGATGCCACTTCGACATAAATTTGATATTATCCAAGAATGTTATAGTAAATTTTGGATAGGTTTTTCAGGTCTGTTCTATCATTTATTGAGTGTTTTTCTCTTTGAATGTATGTATATTATATCCATGGTGAATGACACAAAATGTTGAGTATCCAATGAGAAGTATCCCCATTTTTTTTACAATTTCTGAAAAGATGTTTCAAACTTTCCAAATTTTGGATTGTAAGAGCCCTAAAAATACAAAAAAGGGCAGTTGATGAAATTAGTATTTCGACTTATTTCGAAGCGAATGAGAATTCATCTCTTTAATAGGAAACACATTAAATAGATTCGCTACTTCAATACACCGAATTATGATTATAAATAAATTATGATAATAAATATTAAAATACGATTCAAAACTCAAATTGACAAAATAAATGATCAGGTAAGATTTTCAATATGGTACCCATTTTGTTCCACACACTTTCGAATACGTCTTGAAACACCTCGGTTAGTCGCTCGCTCAATTTCCTCCCCCTTTAGTGAGTGGAAAGCCTCCTCCACACGCCGTTTCGAATCTTCTTTGCTTTCAATAGGAGATTCATTGACTATGTTTTTTATTCTACCGCATAAATGAAAATCTAAGGGAGTAAGTTCGGGAGATCGTGGGGGCCAAAACAGTGAAGAACGGCGTTCGATCCACCGATTACCAAACATTGCATTCAGTTCTTCAGACACTTCGTGCGAACTATGTGCCGGAGCCCCATCCAATTGATAATATGCGGTAGTCGACATACTCAACGGCAGTTCATGCAAAAACTCAGAAACAAAATTTCTCAGGATTTCCATAAATTTTCCTGTATTTAAATTTTCTTCATAAATGTAGTACCGCACTTTATTGTTCATCAAAAGAGCAAACACATTAAAACTAAATTTGTTCTGGGGGTTTCTTTGTCTTTTTCTATGAGGATTTTCACTTTTCCAATGTGGCAATGCTTTCTATTAAATAGTCCTTCATTATTGAATTCTGCTTCGTCTGTCCAAATGATCTTTTTCAAAAAATTCAATCATTTTCAAGTTTTTCTAATATTCCTCTACAAAAATTTTACCTTTTTATTTAGTCACCTGGTTCTAATGCATGAAATTTCTCATATTTGTAGTCATGCATGTTGTGCTTTCTCAAAATTCGGTGCACTGTCTAAATCGATTTCATGCATTTTCATTCGCATCGAAATAAGTCAAAACACTAATTACATTTTCCTCATCATCAACTAACCTTCTTCTGTATTCTTTAGGGGCTCTTACACATCCAAAAGTTTGAAGCATATTTTCTAAAGATCTTCTCCGTCATGGAAAGTAAATGGGGATACTTCTCGTTGAAGGCCCGTAGAGAACATATAATGTGCAGATATTCAGGAGATAATTTGAAAAAATACAAATGAAGAGAAGTTTATAAGTGATCCCTAGCAATTGTTGATCCGTGTAGTTTAAGGGGTCAATCTTCATATGTATTCCTATATTCTTCTTTCAACAAGCCCAACACGAATGTGTTCCCCCACCTAAGCTTGTTTTGAATTGGTCAAGCATTGAACTTTACTCACCTGTTGAACGCCACTTTTCCTTACCGGTATATCGGATGAGTAGCAATTGACGCGTTATCATTAAATAGATAGTTCTGCCTTGAAACGATAAAAACTGGACAGAAATAAATATGTGCGCTGCAGTAGAGGTCAGTGTTAGTGCTTCTTGCTCGTATTGGTCAATTTTCGTTACCATAGTCGCCCTCTTATATATATTTTTTGATGTGAACTACTTCATAAGATTGGGTTTTACAATATTTTGGGGAAGATTATTCCATAAAAAGAAAAATGTAGAAGACATCACAGAGATATATGGTGAGTAAAGCTTAGAACTACATTGAAAAAATTTTGATGAAACATAGAATTATTCCTTCTGAAGTACCAATAACTATCAGCTCTGCTCACAAAAGTCACAATGCGCCAAAAATGGTTTGAAATTTGAGTAAGCCTAATTTAGATAATTTTGTTCACTCTATTTCGCTGTATGATTTTACTGATATTAACAACTTTCACCATATAGATTAATGTTTTGAACTATTCTTTAATATTATTTGTAATATTTTCAATTGTTGCCCACTCAAAAAATACTCTAGTCGTGCTGAAACTTTAAAAATTGGGTATTTTCTGATGTTACTGCAGCTAAACGTAACATGTACCATCTTCACTGGTTACATAGGAATTTAAGTAGTCAACCCACCTATGATTTATATAAAAAAGCAAATGCCTCCTATTATTCTCTTCTCTTATATTCTTTAGCCAGGAACATTGTCTCCTACCGGGACCTCTTTTACCTTCAATCTTGCCCTCCATTATCACTTTAAGGAACTCGTAATTTTTGCCTCTATAAATAGCTTGTCTTTCGTTTTTTGACAATTCCCAGAATTTCTCTATCCCTGTTCATTCTTCTAAGTACAGTTTCATTGGTAATGCGTTCCGTCCACGATATTTAGGCTTCCAATCTTTGCATCGAGCGAGCTCCAAGAGTCCAGAGTATTCGTCTTCGAAAAAGATGACATGACTGAGGTTTCGAACTACAGACCAATTGCCATCCTGAGTTTCTTCTCCAAAGTATTTGAGAAGATTACATATAACAGAAAGATGGGTTATCTCGACAAATTTCAAATTATTGATAGTGCTCAGCATGGATTTAGAGCTGGCCGCTCCACTCAAACTGGAGCGCTGAATTTTGTTGAGTTTATCTATGAGCATCTGGATCGTAGAGCACATGTTGCTGTCCTGTTTTTCCCATCAGTTTATTTTAGATAAACTTTATAACCTGGGATTCAGAGGTATCTTTCATGATTGGATTCGGAGCTACCTCATTAATAGAGTTGCGTCAGTACGAGTTGAAGATTTTTATTCAAGTGAGCGAAATTTGAAATTGGGAGTTCCACAGGGCTCTGTCCTGGGATCATTCTTATTCCTCTTGTTTATTAATGATTTACCTTCAAACTTGAATGAAGTTTTAACCAAATTATCCAACTGAAATAAATCCGTCCATGTGAAGAATTGTTTCTATATTTTTGACAATTAATGGAAGAAGGTCAAAAAATCTTACTAAATATCTCAGGTCGCTATACAATTTATTGGATATCTATTGTAGGGAGCTCCAGTTTGTCCGAGCATTTTGAGGTTTGACAACCTAATATCCTGAACCGATTAGATTAATCAGACACATTTTAATCATAAAAGTGGGGCCTAGGGGTCAAAGCTCAAACCTGACACCCTATTGTTAAAAATTTATAACTCAACTTCCGTCCGTAGGAACTTTATGAACTCCAGTACATAAATATTCAACTTTGATGTGACTATTCATTTGACCCAGGAGGTCAGATCGGAATCAAAGTCTCACCCCTTTTCAATGGACAAATTAGAGCTCTCCAACATTGTCGTTGGGACATTATGAGCTTGCAAAAGCTCATAATAAGCTTTTCGATGTGATTGATCACTTAAAATTCCGTTAACTACCAGAGGTGTAGGTGGGAGAATTAGAGCTCAAGAATGTCCCTTTATCAAAAAAAATTGGTTTGGTGAATGAATTCTTAGTGTCGATGTTATTAATCCATCCATTTGAATTATCATTGAATATTTTATCCAGTATCAGGGGACACAGTAGATTGAATCAGTCTCATGGTAATGATTCGATGAAGGGAACCGAAGTTGCCAGTTGCCAGTTGGTCAGGATTGGATGTTATAGCACTACATCTCCTTCATCTAAACTTGAAGAGGTAGAAAAAAATGCTATATTCTACTTTTGCGTGACAAAAATATATTGCCAAAAACCGTTAGTAGAAAAAATTTGAATTACTGTCCGAGCTGAAGGAAGTGTTGCAATTTGGCCAATTCAAACAATAAGCTATAAATTTCTTATTATTGAGATACGCTTTTCAAATTAATACAGGGTGTCTCAAGTTCGTTTCTGGAGAACTAGACTTATTTGAAATCTGAAAATTGGGATTATGATATTGTTCGAAGTTCTCTACAGAGATTAAATATTTTCGAAGCCTAAAAACTTCCAGTTATACAGGGAGTGAAAATAAATTCGACGAAAAAAAATTTTTTTTCAAGTTTTCCATTTCTGGTATGATCGAGTATTCAATAGTGAATACATTTCTGTTAAAACCATTGTATTATATCGAATAGTTTTCAAAATATCTAACTGGAAAAAAAGTCAAATATGTTCAGTCAGTAATATGTTCATTATTCTTATTTTAAATATCCTGAGAGTAAACTGTTTTTACAACATCGAAGAGGAAGGATGTTAAAAAGGTCCTGCATCTTTTGATTCAAAAATCAAAAAAATATCATCACAAATTGGTGTTTTTTGGCAAATTTCATTTTGCTGTTGAATTTTGGAATATCGTGGTCTCAATCTTGGGTTCGAATGAAGAATTCGTGGCCTGTCCGGCCGGCCGTATCCTCTCTAGCATCCAAAAGAATTCAGCTAGTTTTCATATTTTCAGAATTGTCCAAATATCTCGAACCCAAATATTTTTTATGAGCATCTGAAATTTTGTTTCCTCAATAACTACTAGAATATCCATCCGATCAAGTTGATACTTGGAATGTTATTGAGGAGGCTGAAGCGAAACGGCTTGCAAAATTTCGCAGAAATTGTCACGCTAGAAAATTTTTAAAAATTCCCAAAAAAAAATTTTCAATACTCAATATCTCCTAAGACTTCATTAAGATTTAAATAAAAATCCGTATATATATTGAGGTTACCGATATCTTACTCCTTCTCAAATTTCATTGTCGTAGCTTTCCCCTTCTGAAGATATGATCATTTTTTCATTTACTCAAGAGAAAATAGAAATGTCATGAAGTCCGAGCTTTGTCATTGAAAGATTTGCCATCACAGATCGATATTCGTTTGACAACTTGCGGACCTAGATATCAGTGTCAGTTGGCGTAATATCAATCAAAATTTTCATAGAATTCGATGTCGATGTCAAAATTCAGAAAAGCACAGACGTAATATTAATCAAAAAATTTTTTAACATAGAGAAAGAATTTGATGGCGTTGTCAAAACTCAGAAAAGCAATGACGTATGTTTTTAGGAGAAGCATAGAACAAAATTTGGTGAAAATTATGAGTAGTTATTTTCAAATTGAGAAAAAGGTTTGGTTATTCATTAGGCTTTCATATTTACATCACATTGTCCCATAGTAAGGAAAAAGACTATTGTTCACCCGATCAGAGAGCTTATAGATTTGTTAAGGTTTGAATATTTACTCGCAAGTAGGTCAACAAGAGCGCCAAAGCAATCTGACCTCACGTCAGTGCTTACTAAATTTTTATAATTGTGTTGGATTCCGCGGTCAAAAATAATGATAGTTTTCTTACATAATTATGCTCCTAAATTCAATAATTTCTGAGTTATTCGAGATTTTCTGGATATATCTCCAGAGCTGTTTTTGACTCTCTTGTTCACGTCAACATAGTACCTATAAATTTGCCCAAAGATCTGCATTTTTCGAATTTTTGGGAGAAAGTGGTATTCTTTGTTTTGTATGGACTCACACTCACTGATGAAGAATCAGTGGTCAAAATCGATTTTGTCCGTCCGGAATGAGCAAGAGGGCTGAAGAATGAATATCTTGGACGAGTAAAGTATTCAGTCTAATCAGCTCAGTAGTTTCGGAGTAATGAATTTTTTTTTTCAAATTAAACTTGCCCAAAAAATTTCTCTTATTATATAGATAGATCTATCATACAAACCCAATGATACCATTTTCATTCTTAACAAAATTATACTTTAGGAGTATGATCTTTCAAAATTTTCACAATCACTCGCTAGGATCTGAAGCAAAAAATTCCATCATTTTATCAATATCTGGATTAGACGAGAGGCTACGGTTATGTTTTCTTTAATGCTCTTACTTGTCGTCATAAAATGAAATTATTAATTGCAATACTGAATTTCGTAAATGAGCATTGAGACTCGACCTTTAAAAAAAATCAGAAATTAATCACTAAATATAACATATCAATTATCGCAAAAAACTCTAAAATATACATATGTCTAATAGTACATGGCACGACAAGGGCCTCTGAAAAGCAAAAGAAAACGATAGAAAATTATCGATGAAATTCTGAAATAATATGAAAAATGACTCGTAAGAAAATGCGAATGCTGGAGTATCGACTTCTGCCTACCTGGTTTCACAGCACGGCTGAATGAACTTGTCCAGGCACTCACGGGCGAGAATAGTCACTTTTTCACTAGAGTTCGAATTTGTAGATTTAACGAGAAGGCTATTTATTTCCAAGAAAAGTGTTCTTGTACTTTATCGGATGAACGCCACTTCAGTACTCTTTGTTCGACATAGGTCATATGCTCCAACATATGTTACGCGTTAATCGGAAAATGAAGTGAACATATACAGAGTGTATCACTATTGAATCGAGCAAGCAACTAGGAACAGAAATGAATGAAACTAACAAATGTAATTAAAAATAATAAGTTGCAGTAACAGTACATATCAAATCAACAATAACGGTACCTAAATCTCAATAATAATAAAAATCAAAAATAATGACTAATCTAAAAAATTAACATAGTGAAAAACCGTGCACTTAGGGCAATGGTTAGTCACCATTTTTTAATAAAGAATAAATTGTAATCACAACCAATCCAATATGAATACTTTATAATTGCAGAAAATAAGCAATTCCAGATGTAAATTATTGAAGTCTGAGATCGAATATAAAATCTCAATCTTTTAATGATACAAAAATATAACTGAAATCTAGAATAGTTGACCAGCAATCAGAAATTTATAGGTGTTATCATAAATTATGTCTGATCCAATTACAATTCTGAATAGATATGGAGACAATTAAATATGGTAAGGGACTTATCTTTTAAGTCAGGTTGAATCTTCCAATGAATTGCATCAGAAATGAACGAAACTAATTGAATAATCAAAAGTAAATAATTTAAAAGTTTTTGTTTGAATTTGAATTGATCACCGTATAACTTACCCTCATAATTAATAGAGGATTTCCACTCAATTGTATCCGCAAAAAATGGACTAAAATCCTACTAAGCTAACCAAATTCAATTGATTGTGCCTCAACAGCAAAAACATACTTCTCAATTCATGAAGGCTATTTACTTCCCCGAAACTGTGACGATCACAGATTTGATGTCTTTCATCGATTGTTTTTCGACAAACTCGTTTTACGATCATCATCGATAAATCGTCTTGCTTTTTCATCAGATCCTAACTTTTATTAATTATCAAGAATACAATATGGCAATAAATTTTGGAATCGTTGTTTATCCAAATCCAATTCGAAAAGAAACATTAATGGAAAACTTCAAATTCTATGACCTTCACAGTTACTTAGGGATGAAATAAAAACCTACTAAATTATGTTGATCGAAGAGTATTTTTCCCAGATTTGTTATACAGGGTGGCCATTTGAAAACGAAACAGACGAGATTACAAACGAAATAAGTTTTTTCGATAGAAATGCTCGAACAGGTCGATTTCTGTTTCGAGGGGGCAACTTAAGACATTTAATCCCTCCGGAATTAAATATTGACGAAACTCCCGGAACGATTAAATCACAAACAAACGAATTTAAGGGATATTTTATTGAAAAATACAATTAATTAGAATGGTAATTAACGTTAATATTCAAATTAATATTGTGACAGTTCGTCATATTGACTAGTCATTCCTGGGTTAATGCAGCAGGTAACTGACGAGTAACAGATAGGTCCTTATCATATTGAACTGGTGTTTGTTTCGAAGATCCTGCGGAAACAGGAAGCGAGAATGAGGACTGTGGCATAACTATAGTGGACGAATCGGCGACTTGACCAAATATTTTATCTGAAATTTTCTGTTTATTTTTAATAGACGATTCAATATATCCCTCGGCCACGTTGGAGGATTTCCATCCTCCATGTCTCTTCAGCACGTCTATTGTTGCTCCCGAATCAGCTAACAAATGATGTACGTCTAAAACAATGTCCCGTATAAGACGTAGCATTTTCTAATTTCAAGAAAGCTGCTATTTGCCGTGGAAATGTACCAAACATGTTTTTTCCTACTACTCGCGTAGTACATTCTTTGTTGATGTATTGAACAAAAAATTTTGAATGAGGTGTCCCTGTCTTTCGCAATGCCACATATTTTCGAAATATCGCCACAAAACTGATGGCACTGTTTTCTGGATTTTTGATCACAAAATTTCGGTCAATTTTATTTTTGGTGTTTCTAATCGCAATTAGGAAGGAATCGCCCAAATCTCTCACATCGTCGATTTCTAAATCAACCAACTCTTTTCCACGACAAGCACCCGCAACTCCCAAAATAAGTGCAACCTACAAAAAAATTGATTTCTTAAAATTTCTGAATATAAACACATTTCCAAATTTACCTTAAGCATCCTTATCATCCGGAGCCTCCCGTAAGAACTGATCTACCTGCTCAGACGTGAGAATTCTTGACTTCTTTGGCTTAAATCCCTCATTTCTTCTCTTCAAAAAAGCTAATAATTTCGGAAATTTACTTATATCAATATCTTCTCTAATGTTAATAACCGATTTCAGCATTGAGTAATGTGCCCAGAGAGTTGAGGCAAAAACCGCTTTTGATTTATCATTGAAGTAGACCAACAGCGCATTTTCAGTAGTCTCACATTTTTTAAGCGGCACCACTTTTTAAAAGCACCGTACTGCTGCTCGTATAGTTTTCTAGATTTCAGTGGTAACAATTCTTCACCTACTTCGGCTGCTCTTTTATCAATATCAGATACACCTTCTTCACTCATGATACCAATAATTATCAATAACAATGTTTCTTTACAATGACACTAGTAATGACAATGTTTCTAAATTATAATTGTCACAACGCAATGTTACTATGGTAACTTATTTTAAAGACAGTTTATTAAATGAGTTGAAGAGAGAAAAAACTGATTGAAATTATTGAAAAAATTAATAAAATCATACCGGACGTACGAAAAGTATCGTATATACCTTGCGACTGAAGTACATTTAATCCTTCAGGTAAATTATGGCCCTCCCTGCGGTCGGGCCATAAACTTTACCTTCAGGATTAAATGTACTACTTCAGTCCCGCGGTATATAATATACTATTAATACTGATTTCAGCACAGTAATTGATTTTTCATTTTATCCATTAGTTCTCGAAATATTCTTAACTGAGTGTTTGAAAATCCTGCTTTTTGCAGGATTGGCGACAACGTCGGACGTAGACATTTTTTTCCGGCACATGAACAACGCTAGATATGTCAGAGAGTTGGATTTTGCGAGGTTTCATTTCTACGACCGAACTGGACTCTATCAGGAAATTATCAAAGCGAAGGCCCATGCACTCCAAACAGCCTCAAATATACGATATAGAAGAACCATTCCAACTTTCACTCCATACAGGATAACAACACAGGTAAAAATTAATTTCAAATAAACTTCTTCTCACATATAAGCGATTTTTTCACCCCCCGTATCATGAATCGCGATTTCGATTTTTAAAGTGGATACATCAATCTTACATCTTGAAAAATCCCAAAAATGAAAATTTTCAATCCAAAAACCTCGAAGTTATTCTTGTTTCAGCAGAGCTCTATTTTCGATTTTTCCCGTTCAGAGAGAATTTTCTAACCAAAACTGAAGAATGTTCCATCAAACTTGAAATTTTCTAAGGAATCTATTTCTGCCATAAAAAAAATGGGGTTCTAATTTGAAAAAATTGATTTTTCACGATTTTGTCATTCGTAACTTTGTAAGCGATTATTTCACCCCCTGTATCATGAATCGCGATTTCGATTTTTAAAGTGGATACATCAATCTTACATCTTGAAAAATCCCAAAAATGAAAATTTTCCATCCGAAAACCTCGAAGTTATTCTTGTTTCAGCGGAGCTCTATTTTCGATTTTGTTTTCAAATTTTTCTATAGAATCTATTTCTGCAATAAAAAAATGGTGTTGTAATTTGAAAAACGGAAGTTGACGTCATTTCCGGAAAAACCGGAGGTGCTCATGCCTTGAAAATATTTTAGATTTCATCAGCATCGTGAAATACTTATAAGTGATGAATTTCATGAAAATACGTTCAGTAGTTTCCCGTATAAATATAGGTGAGTTTCCTCGTGAAAGACCCTGTACAAGTTTGTCCTGTTCCTCATGAAACGTTCTACATTAAAGACAGAATGATTGAATTGCAATGTTGATGAGCTTGGTTTGAAACATGGAGAAATTAATATTAATGAAACAAAGTTTTTCTGGAACCGTAATAATCTGAATTATTGATTGCACCATGGAATTAATATCAAGGACAAAGTTGAATGTTTTGAACGTTTCAATTATGATACAGTACAGAGTACATACGTGGATTTGTCTCGAACATCTATGGTTTTTAATTTCATCTTATATTGACATTTGCAGTGTGTTTAAATTTGATAGATATGCTAGTTCTGACTACAAAAAAACGAAGAATAGAACTAGAAACAATGCTGTAATAAGCCCATTACAGCACCGTTTTTAGTATTGTAATGAACTCGTTACGAAACTGAAATCTATAATATAAAAATGAATCGCAAAATGTGTTGGTAAACGCATAACTCAACAACGCCAGGACCAATTTGGCCAAATCTTTTTTTAAAATGTATGTTGAAGTTCAAGGATGGTTTTTACGGCGAGAAAAATTAGAATTATTGCTGAAAAAACCCTAAAAATAGCCCTTTTCTTTTTCCCATACAAATGATTTGTAACTAAAACGTAGTCAACTAAAATTGCCATTAAATATGCAAAGCAATGAAACTTCAACCTGCAACGTTTCGAAGAACTCTGCAATGGCAAAGGTTTTGCAGCAATGTAAATTGATTGTTTGGGATAAATGCAAGATGGCACTTAAAAAATGGAGGCTTTAGACAGAACCTTAAAAGATCTACGGAGCAATAATAACCGATTTGGTGGTGCAATGATTTTATTAGCAGGAGATTTTCGTCAAACATTGCCAGTGATTCCACGATCAACGCCAGCTGATGAACTCAATGCATGTCTAAAGTCCTCCAATTTGTGGAAACATGTCAAAGTATTTGATTTAAGCAAGAATATGCGTGTCGAGTTGCAAAATGACCAATCTGGAAACATATTCTCTAAACAATTCATTGACATTGGTAATGGCAAATTTCCTATAGACATGTTGACTGGCTGCATTAACTTTCCTCAAAGTTTTTGTCAGTTAACTCGATCAAAAGATTAACTTATTCAGAAGGTGTTTCCAGATGTTTCTCAAAATTACAGAAACCATGATTGGTTGAGCGAACGAGCTATACTGGCTGCAAAAAACATAGATGTAAATGAATTAAATTTGTAAATTCAAGAACAAATTACAGGCGAATTGAGGATATATAAATCAGTTGATGCGGCTACTAATCTAGATGATGTAGTTAACTATCCACCGGAATTTTAAACTCGCTGGATTTGCCAGGATTGCCACCTCACAATCTTCAATTAAAGGTTGGATCGGTGGTTATAATGTTGCGAAATATCAACCAACCGCGTCTTTGCAACGGTACACGGTTAGCGATAAAAAAATTACTAAACAATGTGATAGAAGCAACTATACTCAAAGGAAAGTATAAAGGAGAAGATGTTCTCATACCGCGCATCCCAATGATTCCGACTGATGTGCCATTTGAGTTTAAACGACTACAGTTTCCAGTGCGGCTTGCTTTTGCTATGACTATAAACAAGTCCCAGGGGCAATCATTAAGTGTTTGTGGTATTAGTCTAGAAAACCCATGTTTCTCACATGGTCAATTGTATGTTGCCTGTTCCCGTGTTGGAAAATCATCAGATTTGTTTATCTATGCGCCAGGTAATCAAACAAAAAACATCGTATACCACATCGAATTTTTGACAGGACGAAGTCTGTCGGGTCAGCTAGTAGAGAATATTTTTGTATGCACCCCATGTTTCTATAAAATTGAATTTACATAGTCAATACAGAAGATTATTTCGATTTTCATAATTTGCAGGTAATATTTTGGGACGAAAAGGCTCTCTACCTTGAACAACGTTTCATTACATTTGACGGTTTCATCAGAGCAATAGTGCTGAGCAGACAAGGAACGATTGGACTCAACGTCCCGGAAGTGATGGCCAAATTGACAGGAAAGGATGTTTCTTATAGGCCTGTGCCCCCTCCTGAACTAGAGGATTGGCAAAAATCTATAGAAAAATCTAGCCAAAAATTGAAGAAAAAAGATTAATTGATATCAGTCCATAGTTATCTCTATTTTTCAGTTAGCTAATCGTTAATATTTAATTTATAAATAAAGGTTGTCTTTGCTGTAGTTCCTTTCAGAAATTATATTTATGAATAAAATGTATTCAATCTTGTTTATTGGAGATCTAAGTTGAGAGTTTGGAGCTACGTGGAAATTATTAATCAGCGCATCCACTTTTTAAGTGTTGAATAGAATATTTTAGTACATCTTAAATCTGAAAATTACATATATTAATATACAGGGGTCCGGAAAAATGTGGGAGATCTCTCGGATTCAGATAGACATAAAAAAATAAGATGACAAGTCCCCATAAATTTTTTCCGTAGCAACCCTCCCAACGGAGGTACGGCTTTCAGAAGGACGTCACTGGTAATCAATTTTTCGTGAATAATTTTAAAACTGCTTAATATAATTTAATGAAAATTTAATACGATAAACAGTAGTAAGAACCTCTCAAAATACTGCCCTTAAATCATAATTAGCTTGTTTAGTTTATCAGGGGCGGACTAAATGTGTATCTCATTATCAAGATATTCAAATTACCAACGTATTAACAAAATTTAAAATGTCCATGCAAGATATCTATTTATTTCATCGGTACCATAGTGTCGTTTGTAAAAGCAGTGCATTTTTTAATACAGATTACAATTTCTTTCTAATAAAAATAAAATATTAATTCTTTTAATTTTTTTTCTAGAAAACGGTTGAATTTATCTACAATGAACAAGAGTACCTTTTCTTTAGATTAATGTTAGAAATGTAAGTAATAAAATGTACAACCTAATCGGCCGTTATTTTAGCCCACCAAGGGGGTGCAAGTCAAAGATAATTACTGAGGTATTATTTTTGTCAATATGTAGATATTTCCGCAGGAGTATGATAGCATTCTCACGTTTGATTGATTTTTTATGAATTTTTAATAATCAGGCTGAGCACCTACTGATCCTCCTGGGGATTAAAAAAATCTCAAATTATCTCGGCGAATCAACATTATTTGCATCGGTCAATATTCCAGTGGCGTACGAAAAATTCTGTACAAAACTCGGCTATCTTACTCGGCTGTTTTCACATCAGTGGAACTTGTGCTCTTATTTTTGGCGCTCTTGTTCACCCGAACAGAGTTGCTATCATTTTGCCAAAATGAAGGGGTTTTCCACTGGAAGGCCTTCCTTTTGTATATAAATTTTATTCTCGAAAGAAAAATATTTCTGAACTTTAATAAGTGAAAAAGTGATATATATATACAGGATGTTCGACACATGGACCGTCAAATTTTTGGGGCGTTGGTAGGGTCATTGCTTTCTCAGTCTTGGAACCTGGGTTCTTAGTATTACAGTTACGTATGATTTTTATTAGGTTTTTCTAAATTACCCAAAATGTACCCTTCAAGCCCCATAACTTTTTTTACAGTGTGTGCTTTTACATGCATTTTTTTATTGTATTAAGTCTACATGAGTGTGTGTTTAAAAAAAACGTATTTATTGTTACAGATAACACCACAAAATTAACACGAGGGCCTTTTATTAAAAAAAAAATTATGAAAGTATGAAAACATCTCCACTCCTATTGAAATTTTAAAAAAAGTTACAGCTATTACAAACTTAGTTTTATTTTAAAATGTTCTTTGGTTTATAACGTTGCTAACCATATGCTATTTACGTAAGTCAATAAAAAAATAATACTGCAAATAAGGTTTTAGTCAGAAAGAGTGAAGAAAGTCGCACCTAAATAAAGTACGGATTTCGACACAACACAGCGAGCAAGGAAATTTTACCTGCCCGTTTTAGACGCGTGTGAATTATTATTACTATTTCTGTCCTTAGGTTGGATTGGGTTAGTCGCCGCTGACTTGACCCTACCGTCATTCGAGATTTAACTGTTGTTCAGTTTTTTAAATTTGTAATTTTTTGTTTTTGTTACTTTAATCGACTTTTTGCTACTGTTGTTTTAATTTTGGTTGTTGATATGCCTAATTTCACCAACGCTGAGTATGCTGATATGGTGATGGCATATGGCAAGGCCGATGGCTAAATTTCCTGATCGAAGATTACCCCACCACGAAACATTCTCGACGACTTATCGACGATTAAGAGAGACTGGAAACTTAAATTTTCAAGAGCCTCGGGTCAATGTGAGGCAACACCATGTAGCAGTTGACGATCAAATACTTCAAGCCTTTGAAGAAGATCCAACTACAAGCATTCGTGTCGTTGCTCAAAGACTCAACTTGACGATTTGGAAAGTTTGAGTTTGGTCAGTACTTCGGGATAAAAATCAACACGCTTTTCATTACACCCCAGTACAAGGTAAATAAACTTTTTTATTGATAAATTTGTCCTTTTGACTGCGAAAAAATTGTCACAGACTAATGAATTTTATTAATTGTTAAAGGTCTTCATGAAGGCGATCCTGCCAGACGGTTGGAATTCTGTAGATTTTTGCTGCACACAGATGTCGATGACAACTTGTTTCTAAAACGAATTTTGTGGACAGACGAATCCTGTTTTAACCGAGAAGGAATAACAAATCTGCACAATTTACATCACTGGGCACCTAAAGATGAGAATCCCCAAGTGAAAAGGCAAATGAGTTTTCAACAAAATTTAGTGTTAACGTTTGGGCTGGCGTGATAGGAAGACATCTCATCGGGCCACACTATTTACCGGCTCGACTAAGTGGGCCTGCTTATTTGCATTTTCTGCAGAATGCTCTGCCGGAGCTACTAGCCGATGTTCCGGCCTTCGATGAAGATGGTGCGACTTTCTTCACTCTTTTGACAAAAAGCTTATTTGCAGTATTATTTTTTTTATTGACTTACGTAAATAGCATATGGTTAGCAACGTTATAAACCAAAGAACATTTTAAAATAAAACAAAGTTTGTAATTGCTGTAACTTTATTTAAATTTCAATAAGAGTGGAGATGTTTTCATACTTTCATAATTTGTTTTTTAATAAAAGGCCCTCGTGTTAATTTTGTGGTGTTATCTGTAACAATAAATACGTTTTTTTCAAACACATACTCATGTAGATTTAATACAATAAAAAAAATGCATGTAAAAGCACACGCAAAAAAAGTGATGGGGCTTCGAAGGGTACACTTTGGGTAATTTAGAAAAACCTAATAAAAAAATCATACTTCCGTAACCGTAATACTAAGGACCCAGGTTCCAAGACTGAAAAAGTAGCAAATGACCCTACTAACGCCCCAAAAAAATTTGACGGTCCATGTGCTGAACACCCTGTATACATAACGGTGTCTAATATTTGAGAAAGGTTCTGATGTTCTCTTACTCTTACTTTCAAAGGGCGTCTTGTTTCCCCGAAAGATCTTCCGCATTCCCATGCTACCTCATATATGCAATTCTTTGTTCTCTGATTTTTGTTATCAGATTTCACGTTTGATAGAGTAGATCAGACGGAATCTCGTGTCTTGACTGCGGTTATTATATCGTATTTATTTCAATTCTTCTAATTTCTTCTGATAATGGCATAAGGAATGACCTTTTTCATTATTGACCCATATTTCCTGTGTTGCTAAAACAATTTCCATATGAGTTATCGATATATATATAATAAAAGAACAGATATTTTGTCGTGATTCTGTCCATTCAAATTCTCAATCAGAGACAATACAGCCACAGCTGTACGATTTGATGAGCAGTTACAAATCTCAACCTCGGGAACCTATGACAAAAGTCTTGAAATTTTTTTTGCTATCATTTAATCAGTTTGTTCATCTTCTTCGAATGTAATGGCATACATGGTCAACTATTTCTTCAATTTCACAAAAATTAAAATACCTCAGAAATCTCTCTATTGATTTGTTGATTATATTAAACGTTTATGGTAAACATTAACTGAGTTATTCCACCTATTGGAGCGCATCCTCAGCGATCATATCCGAGCAACTCCGATAAGTTTTAGGTGGGAAGTTCAATTCGAACTTTCATGGATGTTTTAAGTCCCGTTCAGTGCAAATCTGACCTTTCGTGAATGTTATCGCAAGTCCGCTCAATTAAAAAAGCCGTCCGTTTATGGCTGTTTACAACGAGATTTAATAATGTTCTAATTCAGGAATAGAACTTGTTTGCATTGAGTTGCACAGACTCGGAAGCTGCTCATGTTTGGATTGCTCTGGAAAAACATGTGTTGCGCCGGCAGATAAGGTAATTTGTGTGGGTGGTGGAAATTCTGAAAATTTAGTATGCGATGAAGTAATTCGAATTTGAATCTGGTCGATGTCCTAGTCTAAGATCCGGGATTAGATCATCTGTTATTTAGATGAAACAATTCTTCATTGACTAATATTCTGAATTTATGAGAACAACCTTTACCACCTGTCTGTTGCTATTAATATTAATTAACACTCAATTTATTTATAATTTTTATCTTTTCGAGTTGATTTCATGTAGTGAGCTTAAACCGTCAATAATTTGTATTATATACCTCACTAGTAGGCACCCATTTCTATGATTGGTACGAGCAGCTAGGTGACAAAAGATAGATAAATGTTGCTTATTTCCCTCCCATGTAAATTGAAAAATCCAAGTGCATGAATAAAGGCCGTCGAATTCTAAACATTATAATTTTTGGCTATCTAATTGCTGATGCAGCTGAACGTCAATAATAAAAATTAAATTGACGGTGGCTACTGAAGCTCATTGTGAAGAGAGAGACGTAATTATTATAATCCCTTCAACGGACAAAGACAGCCGAAAATCATACGCGCGCATCACGGGCTCATTCAAACCTATTAAAATAAAGATATAAGATGAAACTTAGGCCCGTTTGCACCAACCACACAACATCCCATTGTTGCTAAAAAAGTTATTCAAGGTCAAAGGTCGCGAAAATGGGTTTTTCGCTTTTTTCAGCCAAACGGTGAGTTTTATCATAAAAATAGCTCAGACATGAATTGTAGATCGTGCAATTATCTACAAAAATTGTGTCTATACTTCTTTTTCGTGAGAGTCACCGTTTCCGAGATATGAGCGAAGAAAGTTGTATGCTCCATAAAATGCGTAAGTACGCCACGTTCATTCGTCACTGGCGCCGTAATGCGAGTTGAATTCTTTTTCTTTCGGTATATTAACTTAAAAAAATCAATATTAACTGAAAAGAAACTAAGTCCATTGCCTTCTACGCCAGTGCAACCTTGACGTCTGTTTTTAAAATGTTTGAGAAACAAGATTCACTTGATTGTGCCGAAGTTTTTAGAAATAATAAGTCTACTCCAAAAGACATAATTATTCATGAAATTCGCCTGCATACCTGCATTGATAAGTTCCGTTACGTGTCTTTTGTCAAAAATACTCGTAACAAAAAGCAAGTGCAATTGGCTTCTCTTCCTCCAACCTCAGCTTCTGCACAACAACATCTTCTTCGGGTATATTATCAAGTTCAAGTGTGGCTTGGTAATCAATTAGACCCAAAAGACTGGGGTTGGATGTTGATTGATAATGCATTAGAACCTGTCCAAACTTTACTTTCACCTGCACCAGAAAAACTCCTCAACACCATTTTTTGCAATTGTAAAAAAGGATGTAATGCCAAATGTGGCTGCAAAAGAGTTGGGTTGTTTTGTTCCTTAGCCTGTACAAGTTGTCAAGGCCAGCTTTGTTCTAATGCTGAATCTCCATTAGAAGAGGACTCATTTCATATAAACGACGAGACATCCGATCCATCGTTTTTGAAAGAGTTTATTTTCACTCAGCTCGAAGAAGAAGACGAAGAACAAGGAGAAATAGATGTAATAAATGATTATAATTCGGACCAATAGTTTTATCACATTCTTTACAATTAACGACAATTTTTTTTATTCTTTATTAGTACAGATCGGTTCGTGGAATAGGCCTACCGGGGAAACCACGTTAAATAAAACGCGTCAAGTACACAACCCCACAGGTGACCTGGAAACGTGTGCATTTTATGGAGCTTACCACTTTCTTCGCTCATATCTCGGAAACGGCGACTTTCACGAAAAAAAGTATTGAGACAATTTTTGTAGATAATTGCACGGTCTACAATTTATGTCTGAGCTATTTTTATGATAAAACTCACCGTTTGGCTGAAAAAAGCGAAAAACCCATTTTCGTGACCTTTGACCTTGAATAACTTTTTTTAGCAACAATGGGATTTTTGGGGACTTTTCACCCTTTCTTTCTAATGGTATCCTGACCATCTCTACCAATTCTCAGCTCTATGCGAATTTTGGTAACCTCACCTCTGTTATTTGGTCTAACTTGACCGGACTATTAAGCGTCCCTTAAAGTGAATCCTTAACTTCAATTGCGTTGCACCAACTGCTAAGCTGCACTTAAATCCCTTAAGCGAGCCTTAAATTTACATGTTTATTCATGGCCACTTAACTATTTAAGGACGGTTTCAACCCATAGATCAAAGGTAAACGTACATTTATTTTGGTATTTATTTATGATTCTAACCTAAAATAATTTGATTTGTTGGGTTCTCCAAATATTTGTCTAGTATTTCTTTGTGATTTTCGAACAATTGTGATGTGACTAAAATAATATTAATCGTAATTGTAATATATACTTCGAACAACGCTATAAACTTGTATAATGGACTTCTTTAATGAATTAGATGCATTTCATGACGACTTGAAAATAATAGAAATTGTGGAAAGAGGATATCCTAGGCGTATATATGTTAGGCCCGAAGACCGAAAACGCTCAGTGGCCGGAAAAAACGGCCACATCGCGTTCTGGCTGTCTTCGAACGCACAGAACGCGTTTTGGCTGTTTTTAAACGCTCGCAACGCGTTCTGGTAATTGTTAAACAGCCGGAACGCGTTTTGTCAATTGTTCAACGCTCACAACGCATTCTTAATATTCAACTTGTATTATTTGCCTCTTTCTACCTGCGTAGGATAAAATTTATATTGTCCCTCATAAAACAAAGTTGAAAATTGAAATACAATTCAATTATTGACAACTACAATTGAATACCAAAGATGGGTCCGTTTTTTCTTGCCGAATCATTTCAACAATATTAAATTTCCTATAATTGTTTTTCAGTTCTAGGAAGAAAGTTACACTAATAAACTTATATTGTCGAGCATATAATATATAAATGCATGAATGAAAAAGCGAAAAGTTCTTTATTGAACAAATGAATTTCAATTTATTTTCTACAAATCCAACTTATTGTGGAGAACAAAACAAACTTGAATTTATAACTCTTTTAATTACTTTATTAGAAACAATTTAATTATTGAAAACTACAATTAAATACAAACGACGGGTTTTTCCAAACTTTTGTGTACTTTATAGGTACGTTACTTATTTTTACAAGAACTGTTTGAATGTCATTTCGAATGACATAGTACATTTAAATTGTATCCGTAAAGTATGGAACAAATTCATTTTTAGCTAATCAGACCATTTTAAGAAATAATCCTGAAATACATCGATTTTTATTTTAATTTACCTTATTTTAAAATAATAATCTAATATACAGCGTGAATTATTTTCGAGTAATGACATCACCGTCATTTTTTTTTATTGAACTTTTTTGTCTTCATTTCCGGATTACTCTAGCTGAGCTGATTCCAAAAATGATCACATGTTGATTCCAATAGGTACAGGGTCGACAAATATACAATAGTTTTGTATGTGCTCAGTGCTCATAAAGAAATGCTAGACCACAAGTACCAAACATGCTCGGAAACATCTACAGGGTCTTACATTTGAACCAATTGCTTTTAGACAAACGCGTTCCGGCTGTTTGACAATTACCTGAACGCGTTGCGAGAGTTTAAAAACAACCAAAACGCGTTCTGTGCGTTCGAAAACAGCCAGAACGCGATGTGGCCGTTTTTTCCGTCCACTGAGCGTTTTCGGTCTTCGGGCCTAACATATACGTATAAAGACTTTAATTAAAACCATATCGGACTTGTTTATTTACATATTAATTTATAAACGAATATTTCTGTCACAGAATAGACGAAATATTTAAAACTTCTTTAAACACAGAACATCAAAAATTGCGTGTAGCCAATGAAATCGCTTTATTGATCTAGGGAGAAATGAAATACTGAAACGTCACTAGATTGAGAGAGTTAAACGTCGCTTAGTTAAGCTTCTGTTAAGTGACAGTCGTGCAACTGGAGATAAATTTAAGCGACCCTTAACTTTAAGCGGGACTTAGCTAAGCCACATTTTAATGGGGCGTTGGTGCAAACGGGCCTAAGAAATATACCTTTGAAATTCATACATACATAAAGCTCCCAACTCAATCTCATATAACTTCAACCAGAAATCAGTAAAAAATGAAATGTTGCATAATATAATCCTCCGATTTAAGACTGTGTATAGAAATTTCATTGAATCGCTAAATCTAAATTTTTTTCTCTCGAAAGACACAAAAACTTAAAGTACTCTAAAAACACGTTTCGAATTGTTCAGTCGATGTACTTTCGATTTGTTTCATTCAAAATAAACAGTAGCACATGGAAATAAAGTACTCAGTTCTTGATTTTCAGAGTAGGTATTCAAAATATCAAAAACCTGCATATATACACAAAGTTTTGACAGTAGTCATTAAATATCTTGAGAGATATCGAACAATTCCTGCAGTTTTGAGAATTTTGAAATTTATTTAGCCACGAAACTATTTTGTTCAATTTTTTTCCAATTGAAAATAGACCATCTGCGAATGAAGCGAGTTGTTTTGTGGGGAGTCAAAAAGACCACACGTCTGTGTTTACGTTAGTCATTCGGTATGCAAATCGAACAGACTTACCTGTCAATTCCTCAGATTGGAATGACTTGTAATGGGAAACAACCATATGAAATCTGAAAGGTGTGATTAAATGATTAGAATTTCGAAGGAACTGTGCTGAAATGGACGGCGGAAATTGAAAGTGATGGATGTAACTTACTTTGACTATGATTTTATTCCCAGTGAACACTTCATCTGAAATTGAAGCAGAGAAAGATGAGATCACAGAAAATGTAGAAATTGTGGCTATTGAGACCGACAAGGAAAACAGAATTCTCTTCTAGCTCGAATAGAATGAGGATTATCAGAGACATATTCATCCTGAACAATGGGTGAAAATATGTATTGCTATTTTTATTAATAAAATCTTTGCTTTATGTTCTTTCACAACTATATATTTGATATGAAACAAAAAATATAACCAAACTTTTATGCGTTTCCTGTGTATGTTAGAAAAATTAACCCATTGTCAAATATCGTTAACAATCTACCCCTTCTTATGATTACAAGTTCATTTATTAATTACATCAATTATAATATTCTCAAACCTAGGGGCCTATGCAGATAAGACATTTCGGATTTTTGAAATAATACAATGTATGTATACTGTAAAGAATTATTATTTGGGCAATAACTATCATCTATTAGTGTTCTTTTAACCTACCAATCTTCCACACAACTTTCCATCATTGAAAATATAACGCAAATCTTAAGTGATATCCCTGATTTTGAAAAAAGTTATTTTGAAAATATCACTAAAATGATATTCAAGGAAATATACTCGTTTTTCTGAAAACTGAAGAACATAACAGGAAGTTGATTAGGAACACTTAACCGTAAAAGTATTTTCGCCTATTAGTAGATTCAGAGCACAATCTTCCCAAGTAATCTGGAATTACATTGTTCTTCAATTTCTCCAACAATCTCAACCGAATAATAGTCTGCAATTAAATATTGACTCTTACTTCGTCGAAATATTTCAGTTACCTTATAATGAATGTATTTCAATAGAATGCCAGTGCTTCTCGATAGAAATTTGAATACTTTTAACATTATTTTAAAGGTTTTAATAATCCTAAAATCGTTTAATAAAGCTAACTGATTTTAAAGTTTATTGACTTCAGTTATGTGTTTTTCAAGAGTGCAGCATTAGAGGAATACAGGGTGGCCATTTGAAGACGAAACAGATGAGATTACAGTCGAAATAAGTTTTTTCGATAGAAATGCTCGGACAGCTTGATTTCTGTTTCGAAGAGGACATTTTAAGATGTAGGTTACGGACGCATAGGGAAGATGGGATGAGTGATGCCTCAATTCAAAGGTATTTTTAAACTGATTTCTGCACAGTAATTGTTTGTTCATTCATTGAGGCGACTGTAATAGTATTAGACTGTTCCAGAATATTCCAGAATGTTCCAAAAATATTATTGTGAAGTTTTCCGAACGTTAATTTTACTCAATATCAGGTTTTAACAATCAGACTTCATATTGCTCTACATAAGCAATTTCTGAGATCGGAAAATAGGTTTCACGTAGTCATAAATACCGGATCCAATGATATGCTTATCTTATTTATGACACACATGTCTGTTTTACACGTCTACCTAAAAAAAATTGTCTCAGTTCGGAGATTTAATCGATTCTCCCAAGAAATGTTACATGATCCAGTGTTTTTTTTTTTCTGAATGTCATCTTTCCACTTACATCACTTGAAATATAATGAAATCACAGCAACAGTTCTGTAGGAGTGGGACCGACTATTATTGGATTTTGATAATATCCTGACGACACATACACATCCATTTGTTTAATAACAGATATATAGTCCTATGAAATTACTTTCGAATATATGCAGATGTATTTTGCGTGCTTGTTCTGATAGAACAACGTGCTATTGTTGGGGAAAGGTTTTTGAATACTTAGGCTTATTTGTTCGTTCTGTCAAGTCTTTTCAAAGTAACACAAATATTTTTTCAAATTAAATACTTTTTATTATGCAGTTCCATCATACTCATTAGTTCTTATTGGGATATGTATCATACCTGTGTCCTTCTTGTTCCTCCCTGAATCAACTCCAATATACTAGGGTCATATTGCATCTTCCTGAAACGTGTAACTGAATATTTCTGAGATTATAACATGCATTCGTTTTGGCGAATTGGGCAATATCTCTGATTATCAGGTTTATTTGACTGTTAACTAAGTGCTATTTATGAACGGATGTCATAATAAAATAACGATTATATCCAGTATGCTTAATGAACCCTCTACTTTCACATAGAATGTAAATTAAATAGATAATAACGACGGACATTATAGATATTAAACAACTTAAAACTTTTGCGAACAAATAAGTGTTGAGTCGGTAAATATTAACAAGTCGAATATATTCATTATTTGCATTTTCACCTGTAATATTCAAACGACAATATCAATTGAAATGATCTCTTGTAGAAGATTTTTGATGGCATTCGTGCATATTTTGGCATAAATAGATTTATTCCATTTCTTGTGGTTATCTCACTACTACTCTACATATTGGTTAAATTACATGAAAAACAAATATCGCTTGAACTAAAGGTCCGTATTTTGTACTTCCTGGAATCATTAGTCTTTTTTGCAGATAAAATCATTCCTCATCTTTTCTTCTAAATTACACCATTCTTGAGGTATTTGAAGTTCAAAGGAATTGGATCGATATAATTTTGTCCAAATTTTCTGATTTTCCAAAATCCAACTCTGTGCTGAATTGGTTCAATCAGATTGGTCCAATGTTGCCATATTTCATGTCTTTATTAAATATTTCTACAAAAGGTTGGGGAAATCTCTCCAGTCTATGGTTCCACCACTAAACACTATAGATAAAATTAACCACTGAACAATTTTTGTCTTACATTCACCACAAAATCTAAATTGCCATTCGCTGTATTCATTATTAATGATGTCTAGCACCTTGTTTAATATTTAATCCAGAGTAATATTCTATAATAAATAGAGAAAAAGGTTTCCATCACTCACATAGGTACTTCGGTACATTTTCATGATGACCGTTCAAATAGGTAATGTATTTTCTGTCGTGACCTATTGAATTGAAGACTTATCTTTATGAAGAGCTGGTTCTTTATAGCTTCAAGCTTTTAGAGTTCATCAAGTTATATCTATTTTAACATAGGAATGCTTCAAATTAAGCTCATATGAGTTTTAAAAACTTCGAACCCAGTGTCCTAGATTTGTTTTGAAGATTTATAGAAGTTTTTTCACATCTATATTTCATACACCCATTCAACCTGGTTTACAAACTTAGGAGATAATAGAATTTCACTTAGTTTTAATATTACTGAATGTTTGTTATGATGCATGGTTAGTTAAAATTCAATCAATATTGAAACTGGAAGCTGTAGGCTCAAAAACAAGAAAGATTAGAATAGAAATGTATTTTCTGAACATAATCATTTCATACTGAATTGAATAATTTCAAACTATCGAAATCATCCTTACAATATTTTCCACATTTTTTTAAAGAAAGCTACAAATAACTGTTGACAGTTTCAAACAGAATCAAAACAACAAGGAACCACAGAACACTATTTTATTGGGAACTACCCACCACAGAGACGTCATAATATTTTAATGTGATAATAATTCACTCTAGTTATTCTGAGGAAAATTATAACTAAAGATCAATAATGATTACAGACATTATCTTTCATTTAAAAAAACTTTGCCATTATTAATTTTTTCTCTCCTGGGGTGTGGTAATAAATTAATTTTATTCAATATTTATGTTTTTGTTTACGTAATTAAAACAGATAGTCTGATTATAAAAACCAAAAATTTACGCATGTTCAGTAATCAGTAATTATATTCTATACTGAATAGATTCATATTAATGATTTAACAAAAAATTTTTTATTGAAGAATACCTAGTTGATTTTTTAGAATTAAATTTAGGTGATCGAACTCTATTTCTTCAAGCAAGTATAATTGCACACCTAAATCTGGGAACACTTGTAATCTATCCAAGTATATTGTTATTGGGATTCAGTACAGAAAATAATCACCAAGCAAAGTAACATCATTACAAAATAATTATTCGTAGTGACATCATTCATTGTTGTTGAAGATTTCGAAAAAGATTGCCATATTTTTAACAGTCTCATAGACCTGTTCACTGGTCTCTGTCAAGGAGAAGAAACTTAAATAATATCAGTGTTTGGAAAATCATAGATGATTTTTTCTGACTTTGAGTGAAAAAAAAGCAATGTGACAACCTCTTGCCTTGGAAGTTTTCATAGAAATGATGGTTTTCATGATTTGAAAATTTTAAGAAGAAAATTACAAATGTATGATGAAAACAGCCAATAATTCTGAGGTTTTTTTGGAATTCCTCACTAGAAAGGGATGGTTTATAATCTTGAAGTAGAAAGAAATTATAGTAGAACAACAAAAATCTATGTTTATGGTGTCAACAATTTCTAAAAATGTTTCTTGCAATTAGCTTCAATACCATAGAGTTCGTAGAAACAATACATGAAAAATTACGTGAGTTTTTGGATATCGAACTTGGGCCAATTGTTGGATTGCTAGAATATTTTGCCGGTGAACGAATTTTTCGAAATTCTTGAAGCATAGTGCTTATTCTATACGCATGCATAGAAGTTCTCTCGATGAAGTATAAGGCACAAAGACTACAATAGACTTCATTCATCGAATGTTATGAAAGTGTGGGAAGAAA
Source organism: Micraspis discolor (assembly GCA_030674115.1). Classification (NCBI taxonomy): domain Eukaryota; kingdom Metazoa; phylum Arthropoda; class Insecta; order Coleoptera; family Coccinellidae; genus Micraspis; species Micraspis discolor. Next base: position 269,297 of record JARTUT010001760.1, on the reverse strand, counting down.
ACATCAACGAGTTTAGAGTTAACGGTAGTCACCTTTCCATCGGTCAATCGATAGTGAGGAGAAGTAGGTTTCTTGAACTGCCTACCGTTGGGACACTAATTGTCGTGACACATATTGATGCCGATGACTCTATGCTGATTGTGAAAAAAAAATCTCATTTTCATAAATCGAATTATAGGTTCGTTAATAGTTTCGCAAATACAAACCACATATTATCAACGTAGATTTGTTCGAACATCCTCGAAGGTTCCGACAAATAATTGTGTCAGAGACATGCTGAAGTGATACTTTGAATTCTTCTATTTTATTGAGAAAGTTGTTGTTTCATAAAGTATATTCTTAACAATTCTGAATTGATTCAATGAAAATTCTTCATAGCTACTACCTGAAGGTGTCTGACCATAGATAAAATTGTTAATCCTTGGAATAAATTTCAATTAACTATTGAAAGCAATTAGTAAAACTAATTAATGATCCGATAAGATTTCTAGGAAAAGTGAAATGTATTGGAGAATACATAAAATAATTCCATAGCGACATTTGTAACTTTCATGACTAAAGGTGCATTCAGGTCAAATATGTTTTATTTCCTACTTGGAACTGGTTACAGAATAAAATCGTGCGTTGAATCGAAAACATGAAGCTATACAGGGTCTTTCACGAGGAAACTCACCCATATTTATACGGGAAACTACTGAACGTATTTTCATTAAATTCTGCACAGTATTTCACGATGCTGATATAATCTAAAATATTTTCAAGGCATGAGCACCTCCGGTTTTTCCGGAAATGACGTCAACTTCCGTTTTTCAAATTACAACACCAATTTTTTCTTGCAGAAATAGATTCCTTAGAAAATTTCAAGTTATTTTGATGTAACATTTTTCAGTTTTGGTTGGAAAATTCTCTCTGAGCGGGAAAATTCGAAAAAAAAATCAAATATAGAGCACCGCTGAAACAAGAATAACTACGAGGTTTTTGGATGGAAAATTTTCATTTTTGGGATTTTTCAAGATGTAAGATTGATATATCCACTTTAACAATCGAAATCGCGATTCATGATACAGGGAGTGAAAAAATCGCTTTCAAAGTTATGGATGACAAAATCGTGAATAATCAATTTTTTCAAATTAGAACCCCATTTTTTTATGGCAGATATTGAATCTACGTTAAAAAATAATGTGAGGGTATGCATCACACCCTTGCCCTAAAGTGGATATTTTCTGAGTTATTCACAAAAAATTGTTTTTCGTCTTGAATTTTCAGCTATTTCTTTTCCCTTCTCGCCAAAAAGATGAAATTTTCAGGAACTGTTATTTGAACCATGCTGTAGATTTTTCACCCCTTCTTGAAACCGACTTCAAGTTACTATTAGGAGAACCATGGCAAACTCTCGCAGTTATAACTAGAGAAGATGCTCAAAGTTTTGACCATTAATTTCTAGACATTTATTTATACGTCTCAGGAATGCTTCCGTGCGTTGCTCTTCTTATTTCATCGGGGGGAAGAGATCTGCAAAAGTGTTTAAAAACCAAATTGAGTTTCAAAACTATGAATCTAAAAATCTAAACAAACCTGAACGCATTTCTGACTCGTTCTATGCAGTCCTCTTTATCAGTCAGGGGAGTTGAGTAGACAATATTTTTTATCCTACCCCAAACATAATAGTTTAAAGGAGTTAAATCGGGAGAACGTAGTGGCCAAAGATGTGGACCATTGTTCGCCAACCATCGATCTTCGAATAGCCTGTATAGGATATTTGACACATTGTGTGGAGGCGCTCCATCTTGTTGATACCATAAGTCATTATGGTTCTGTACTAGCGGCTCAATTATTTGAGTCAATATGCCAGAATATCTATCTCCTAAGGGAGAACATTCTTTAAATAATGCAAACATGTGTAGTGATCTATCTTACCAGTTAAAGTCACATCATAAATGTGAACATCGAGAATTGCATTATTTTTGATGGCGCAAAAAACATTGAAACTCCAGGTCTCTTGAAAGTTTTATTGTCTGTAATGGTGGTTGTTCTCTTCATCCCAATAATGACTGTTATGCCTATTGAAAGAAGTATTCTTTGTGAATTTAGATTCATCTATCCAAATTATACAGTCCAACAAGTTTTCATTCTCTTGAAATCGAATCATCATAGCTTCGCAAAACTCTGTTCTCCTGACGAAATCAGTTTCCTTCAAATGCTGTACCCAATTGAATTTATATGGGTGCATTTTATGTTTTTTAATATTCTCCAAACACTCGATTGAGATAATCCTAGAGCAATCTCGGCATCTTTGAGAGAATATTGAGGATTCACACGAAAATATGCAAGAACTGTAATTTCGTTGTTCTCATCTTCTACTACACTTTTTCTCTGTGTATAGTTTTCTTAACGAAAGATCCGACATTTCTCAAGTTTGTCATGGTTCTGTTAATGGTATCTCTCGTTGGTCTGGGTCGGTCAGGAAACCTCTCAATGAACAGTCGAATCGTTCTATCTACAACTTTATTACATTCTCCATGAAGTAGAATGAGATTTAAATAATCTTCATTGGTAAAATTAGGCATAGTGATCGATTTTATAACTTAATACGAATTATCACCAAATTAATAGTAAACACAAAATGCTACTGAATAAAGAGGATTTGGCAGATGTAATTAATGATATCTATCATTAAAAAAAAAGAATGTAAAACATGGTAAGTTTTTGCATATGGTTCATAAGGAATTATTTATTTATCACTGGAGAGAAAACCGATGGCCGATTAGTTGAAATAAAGAGGTTTCCGATACAAATTCGAATCCAAATTCGCCATCTATTTAGGAACAACCTGTAACTTTCTTCTCTTGCATATTAGGGTAGTAAAATCTAAAACATGGTTTAAGTAACAGTTCCTGAAAATTTCATCTTTTTGGCGTGAAGGGAAAAGAAGTAGCTGAAAATTCAAGACGAAAAACAGTTTTTTGTGAATAACTCAGAAAATATCCACTTTAGGGCAAGGGTGTGATGCATAGACTCACATTATTTTTTAACGTAGATTCAATATCTGCCATAAAAAATGGGGTTCTAATTTGAAAAAATTGATTTTTCACGATTTTGTCATCCCTTACTTTGAAAGCGATATTTTCACCCTCATCATGAATCGCGATTTCGATTTTCAAAGTGGATACATCAATCTTACATCTTGAAAAATCCCAAAAATGAAAATTTTCCATCCAAAAACCTCGAAGTTATTCTTGTTTCAGCGGAGCTCTATTTTCTATTTTGAAAAATGCCTTGATAATATTTTAGATTTCATCAGCATCGTGAAATACTTATAAGTGCTGAATTTCATGAAAATACGTTCAGTAGTTTCCCGTTTAAGATGGGTGAGGTTCCTCGTGAAAGACACTGTTTGAACTTTTGGCTGACAATATTTAGTTAGCAAACAATAAAGCATATAGATCAGGGGTTAGTGAAATACAATTCCAGTAAAAATAAAAGCCTGGCTCCCCATCTAAAAACCCTGTCCCCAAAACAAAAAAAAATAAGCTGAAATATATTTTAGGAGCTTTTTTCTTCAAGAGCGGTCTTCTATTGATGAAAACAGAGACTTCTTCAATTCACATCGAATCTGGAAATAAAAAGACAAATTCAGAAAAATGAACTGAATAACAGAAATACAAAATTTGAAAGAGTTGAAGAAAACACCCTCAAATTCGCCTTTTTGTTCTAGTATAACAGCATCCTATCGTAGCTTCCTGTAACAAGAGCAGTCTCATTATTTCTATGCTTTCAATAAATTTCTTCAAAATTCGCAGTCTTCTTCCTTTCTGTTACTATTACTGCGTCAGATTTCAAACATTCAAAAATCGCCATTAAACTTAATTTACTTTCTATTTCAGGTGAACTTCGACATCATTCAGTCAATATGTCTAACAGTGGATACAGCTGCGTAAGGCTCGTGTTTTGCTGGTTGAACGTCTTCTTATGGGTAAGGCAATTTAATGTGCTAGATAATGTTTATATTAGTGTGCATTTCCATAGTAATTACCCACTTGAGGCGGCCTTTCAAGGTCATCTGATATAGAGTTAAAAATTCGCGTTCGCACTCCTTTAATCATGAAATATGCAACACAGCTTCAATTGTTGATGAATATGTTCATTAAGGTGTATTTGTGGTCTTGGAATGCCCCCCAATTTATTCAAGGATTGCTTTCAGGTGACTTCCAATAAACAAAAAGATCATAAAATATCTAAATTGGACAATTATATTCTCACACTTCTTCAAAGTGATACCTTTATTTATTCTAGATCGGGCATTCCACAATAAGTTCTAACCAAGAATTGTTTAAATTATTGTTAATCGAATATGAATGCCTATTGAGTGATAAGGTTATTCACAAATCTCGAAACACATGTGTCGTATTCTATTTCATTTTTTGATAGATTTTTCTGTAGTTTTTTGAATTGTAATACAATAACACTGGTCAACAGTGGTTTTGGTGCCGAAAATTTTGGAGGTGATTTTATATGAATTTGATGCCCTGAATTCAAATATGCTATTAGTTTTTGCCTGTCAGCTCGAATTTTTAAGATATCAACATTTTTGTGAATTATACATTACACTATTCTAAAAGAAAAACCATGGTTTAAAGAAACAGATTAATAAAGGAATTTTTATTATATTATAGATTATATACTATAGAAAACAGAAAAAGTCATCATTTAAACCAATTACTCACTAAACATTTCGGAAACTTCTTTCGCGTGACATTCTTGAATGTATTTTAGAACAATCCCGTTTTAAAGACCAGCAGTAATCTGCCATCATGTGAGTATCCCATCTTCCTTGATAGGGATCCTCCATACATTTGATATCTCACTAATGTCGCCTAAATTATCAGAAAAGCGGTCTAAGTGGCTGTGTAAATAGTGCTCATGTTACACCCAAGTGATCTGAAATTATTCAGTATCTCATTGACTAATTCAACATAGTTTTCAGCTTTGTGTTTACCCAGAAAATTTTGGACAACTGAAACAAATGAATTCCAGGCATTTTGTTCAATCTCAATCATTGAATTTATGAAGTCAGGGTCTTTAATCAGCTGTCTTATTTGTGGGCCATCAAATATTCCTGCTTAAATTTTTTCCTTACTCAGCTGAGGCATTTTTTCCCTATATATGCAAAGCATGATCCATTCTTATCAAGAGCCTTTACAAACTGCTTCATTAGACCCAGCTTGATATGCAGGGGTGGAAACATGATTTTCTCTCGGGAACTAAAGGATCATTGATGATATTCTTTCCCCCAACATCCATGTTTTCTCTTCTAGGCCACTCTTTTCTAACCCAGTGTTGCGTTTTGTCTCTGCCTCCCAGAGGCACAAGAAACAAGGATACTTGGTGTGGCCACTTTGCTGTCCAAGGAGAAAGTTTACCATTTTTAAGTCTACACAAATCACCCATTGGTGTTCATGATACTTTATTTTTTCCGAACCAAAGCTATGTTGTCATATTGCTCTTTCATTTTCGTTAAGTGAGCAATTGGTATTGAGCCATATTTGTTCCCATTATGTAGAAGAACACATTTCAAACTTCGCTTTGAGCTGTCAATAAATAGGCGACAATCATCCGGAAAATGTTCAGGAAGATCCATTTTTATCAGGAGTTCTCTAATAGCATGGCAAAATACAAGATTTTGTTCTTCAGAGAAAAAAGGTAGCAGATCTATCTGCTTTGTGCGATAAAATGTAATTTTCGTTCCTGATTCAAGTAATTTTTTTCCTTCAACCTGGAAACTAGTAATTCAGAAGCTTCTTTCGACAGGTTGAGATCTCTAGTGAGGTCATTTAACTCATCTTGGTTGAAACATTGGGGAATTGATGACATCGTTTCAAAATCACTGTCACCTTCAGTAGTGTCAGAATTCTGATCAGAGGGACATGTGTCCTCACAGAGTTCTGGTAGCTGCTGAAAAGTTGGAATTGGCACTTCTTCTGAGCGTCTTGCAGAGACTTAATCTGCCTAAGTCCACTTGTTACGGTTATTTCGATGGATTCCAGTTATATTTACTAGGCAGAAATAACAGTCAACGAAGTGATTTTTTGGTTCTCTCATATTTAGATTCAAACCATTGGTACCAGCTCGAATTTCACCAAAAAAAAACTTTTTTTTGTAAGCCTGTGAATAGATCGATTTCTATAACGTTAATTAGTTATTGCGACTGATTTCCGTGATGCAAAATTGTCCGCAGACAGTGCATTTATTTCTCGCTTAGCTGGAAAATCGGAATTTTGATGCTGGGTTCATTAGTAATTTCACCTGAATAATCGAATGGCCAATCAGATTTTGGGTCCTTATATGAGGTCCGATATTGAAATTCCAAAGGCAGACCCTAGCTTTCTTATGGCAGATTGCTATTCAGCGAGAAATTTTACCCTGAATTGTTTGAAATAGGTGGTCGAATGCTGGTAAAGGATCTCGAGATTCTATTTATTGCCGAACTAGATAGATTTACAAATATCGAGAAATGTCCGATGAAGTTTATGAACTCTACCAGTCCTATTTCTTACGTCCTCGTAGGTTCAAGGATTCTTCATCAGGAAGCCAAACCCAATCGATTGAAACTATTTTGACTTGATACATACATTTAGCCAAATATATTTTTTTCTTAGTTTGAATGTTCTACCCACAAGATGAAAAATCTCATTCTATTCAAGAAGGACATAATGAAGAGTTAATATTCAGCTCTCGATTATGCTAATTTAACGGATGAGCAACATAGTCCATAAATGAACTTCCCCGCTTAGCTGTTCATGAAAGGTTATCGAAATCGATTTATAAATAAATAGCAATCCAGGTTCTATCAATTCGACGGTTCAACAAAGGCACTTCAATCTGGGCCATTGATTTGGGTCACTCACTGACTCAAATCTAATCGATAAATTAATTGCAGGAAGGATTCACCTAAGTCATCGACAGGAAAATGCTTCTTATTTGCATCAAATGAGAACTAGGAAATATATCGATTATTTGGCTGAAATGAATCATTCTAAGTCTATATTTTGCCCAAATTTAATCTGATCAGGAGCTTTTCGCGCTTTACTCTTTCACTTAAAACTGTAATATATCTTCTCACTGAATATCCACACACTTTTGAGATTTATCATTAATCAAATTTTGATGAATCTCCCAACCAGATAGTTGGACATTGTTATGCTTTCAATCATATAATATTTTCTGGTAAATAACCTAATATGTTGTAAGATTATCTCTTCAATAGGTTGCAATTCAATGCTGATGTCCACAATGTCTATATTTTAGTGAGTATAAATCTACTCACTTGTCCTCACCAAAGAACCTTTCAGAAAAGTTTTAGGAATAACGTCTTGTTACGTGTTAAACTAAATTTTAAACTGATTCACAGATAGGATAACATACCACGCAGCTCGCGGTTCAGCTGCAGTGGAGAAGGGGGTTGGTTTAAGAAAATTTAAATAGAATTAATTAGAGGATGCCAGGTGGTTTTCAAAAATATAAAACCCCTGAAATTAAATGATTTAAACCACCGAAGTAACTGAACTGTGTAGGATCTAAACAAAATAATAACACGAGACACATAATTTTGTAATATATTAATCTAAATATGACACGGTGTGAGAAGTTCTCAAAATTATATAAAATACCTGAAGGGCCTATATTTATTATTTCCGGCATTCATTAATAAAAAGTCATAAGACCAAGATAATTGAACATTTCAAAGCGGGGTAATTGAAACAATTTCAAGAGAATTGGATGGAGAACGTGACGTCATCGATCAGCAGGCAGACTATAGTTTCGGAATTATTATTCCTCATCAGTGTCGCTTAACTTGATTGATGATGACGGCCAAAAATGAACCCACAGAACTTAACTCAAACCGGAAGGCACATTGGAACCATATACACCATCAAGTGCCATCTAGCGGTCAAGCGTCTGCGATTCTTTCCAAATCAGTTCCTCAAGACATCATCCAACGTTCTATTCTTTTCTCCTGAAAGTACACTCGCCTCGATCGAGGCATTTTTAATGTACTCAGGAGGTTGAATTTCACCCAATAAGCGAATAATCGCATTTTAATACAAAGTATATGAGAAAAAGTTAATGTCATAAGACCAAGATAATTGAACAATTCAAAGCATTATCCAGCCGATTCTCTTAACATTGTTTCAATTACCCCGCTTTGAAATGTTCAATTATCTGAAATATGATCTTCATTGAGAATAGGTTGGCAGCCAGATCGTGGTAATCGTCACGCTAGAAACTCATCCCAAAACTTGTTTTTCATTTACTTAATATCTCATGAGATATTCATCAGACATCTACAAAATTTTGATTATGTATATTCAGAATATCCTTGAATTTCAGCATTGCAAATATCATCTTATTGTAAGAAGCAAATTTGGTAGATTCTTCATATATCTTCTTTTTTATAGGTTTCAGCATGTATCACTCTTGGTATAGGAATATGGTTGCGGATATCACATGACGGATATGTTACTCTTGTGCCTCAGTTTGGTTACCTCAGTTTAGACATAATTGCCATTGGAGTTGGAGCTGTAGCTTTCACGTTATCATTTTTGGGATGCTGTGGTTCATTGATACAAAACAGATGTTTGCTTATTGTGGTGAGTAAAGCATTTCAACCTTTTTCCGTTTTGAACTTAAGTGATACCTTTAATTCAACTTCCGATCTAATCTTTTTTTTTTTCAGTATTTCATTTTAGTGATTCTACTTCTTGTAGCAGAGATTATCAGCGGTACTGCCGCTTTCGTATTTAGGGAAGGTCTTTCCCATACTGTGAAGGAAGAACTGCGAAATGGTATTCTGCTTCACTACAACAACACAGGTTCCGGGCCATACAGTTTACCGGTGATTTGGGATCATATACAGTTGCAGGCAAGTTGAAAAAGTTTTTTTTTATGGAATTATTTGTATATCTGTTCATTCGTGAAATATTCTGCTGATATTCCATAATTTTCAATACAGTTCCAGACGAAAGTATGTTTTTTATCTCATAATGATTGAAAAATTTTCGCGAAACACATCGAATGACTCTGATTAGAGTTTATTTGACGTTAGAACGAGGAATCTCCTAAGGAGGGCTTCTACCCCTTACAATTGAAAGGTCTCTGAAGACCTCCACACACGGTGAATGAAATATAAGTACACGTAAATGATTCGCCAAAAGTTAACATGATTATTATTATTATAAAAGGATACAGAGAAGAGGCTGTTGCCTATAAATCTCAAACAAAAGTTGAAAATTAAGTGGCACTTCAGAAATAACAAAGAAAAAATAGAGTATTGCCAAAATGAAAAAATATCACACAATTGTTAATGCGTCCAATCTGTTTTTAAAAGAGTTTATCGGCACAAACTACACTGTTAGGAAGAGAGTTTCCACGCGATTCGGCAGAAAAAACTGTCTCTCACGAGCGCGGAATGCCTCATGGTAAAGTTTATATTGGTGGCCAAGAAAATGATTTCTATTCAACTCGAAAATACTGCCCAGATTGCCTCCAATGAAACCACGCAGTATACGGAACGTCACTATTCCACGCATCCTACGATCACTAAACAAGTCCAGCTCAAACATTTTTAGTCTGTTTTCATATGAAGGGTGAACTACCCCGAACGGAATCCTCGTTGCAGAACGCTGCACTCCCTCCAAACGTTGTTGATCTGCAATCAGGCTAGGAAACCATGCAAATTGCAGAATTGGTCGAACATAGGTGATGTAAAGCTGCAGGCATGTCTCGATCGAGTATCTAAGAAAAACTTTCCGCATCAAGTACAAAATCTTCCGGCATTTGGCTGTTATATTGCTCACATGGGCTAATCAAGACAGATCCTCAGTTATCACCAGCCCGAGGTCGACGTGCTGTGCAGCGGATACCAAACATTTGCCTTCGATCATATAATGATTACTCGTATTGTGACTCCCAAGGTGAACAACTCTACACTTTTCTACGTTCACGGGAAGAAGCCACTGACGTCACCATTGGCTAAACCGATTCAGGTCACATATTAGGCAAGCGAGCATCATTAAAGAGCTTGATGTCATCAGCATATTGGGATGAGTGGGACGAGAATAAACCAGGCAGATCTGATACGTACGCCATAAATAGGATCGAACCCAAAACAGAACCCTGCTGCGGTACTCCACTGATAACGGGTTTGAAGTCAGATAATGAGTCGCCAACTCTTACTGAGAAGTACCTACCAACAATGAACGAACGCAGCCAGTCCAAAACCCTACTTCTCGCACCAAGATGTTCAAGCTTGAAAAGGAACATGATCGAAGGCTCGGGAGAGGTCCAGATATATCACATCAACAGGTATACCACAGTCAATAGACTTGGTCCAATGCTGGAGACCCTGCAGAAGACATGTCCCGGAAGAAAACCATGCTGTTGTTCAGGAATTATATTATTTTCAACAAAGAACCCAAGCAGTCTATCAGACACAATCTTGGAGATTAAGGGGGGTAAGCTAATAGGGCGGTAATTGCTGGTACTCAGTTTGTCTTCCCTCTTAAAGACTGGAGTGACTCTTGACATTTTCCAAGCTGATGGCAACTGACAAGTATGGAATGATAACCGGATGATCATGGTTGTGGGTAATGAGAGACTTGCAGCGCACCTCTTCAGAAATCGCGCTGAGATATTATCCAAACCTGGCGCAGTAGACTCATCCAACCGAGACAGAATACCCAAAATCTCTTCCTCTCGGACATCTATGTTATCCAGTGTACAGACTGCACGTGGTGCAGAGATTGCTGGCATAGGATCATCAGAAAACGAATTAGAGAAGGTGTCAGAAAAAGCAGAAGCACACTCGGAACCTTCAGAACAGAGATCACCGGATCAGCGGAACCGATCGTAAATACGTTTTATCATATATATTGTAAAGAGGTCCCCAATTCATTTTAGTCAGTTGAAGTGCCCTCTCTTAGGGCTCATTCACACAGATGTTAATGGTAATGTTAGTGTTAAGCAACGATGTTGAAGCCTAAAGAATAGTGTTATAATAATACGAATTCTTTGCTCCAAGGTTACCGTTCTTATCAGCGTCTAAACTTAGAGTCTTTTTGATGGAAACCTTCAGTCTCCAGGAACTTTCGTAATTTTTAAGGTACATCCCTAAACACTCTCATTGGTCCACTTTAAACCATAGTTCCCACCACTGCACTCAGGGTACTTCGTCATAACTCTTATCTCTCAACTCTTGAGATGCACAACCTTTTAACACAACACATCCGAGTCGCACATAAATGTTCGAAAATGTCATCTCGAACATATCCCTTCAAGATAAGATTTCATTAGCTATTTTTTCTCTTTAATTGGATTCAACCGATTAGGAACTCGATAAAACATAGAATGTAGTATTTGAATGCTAAAAGCAGACATGAATCCTCTAAAAAAAACATGAAGCATCCTCAAACCGTTAGTGAAATATGAACATGTTTTAGTTCAGGTGTTGTGGCGTGGAAAGCTATGAAGATTGGTACCTCATTTCGGCTTGGCCTCAGGAAAGATGGGTTCCTGATTCTTGTTGTCTTCCAGCAGTGCGAGAAAAAGGTTGTGGAAAAACTGATGCAGACAATTGGTACGAGGGTGGCTGTTATCAACCCATTTACTCATGGTTTTTGAATAGATTGACCACATTGGGAGCTGTCGGGATGATCGTAGCCTTTTTGCAGGTGAGGTGGAAATAAGGCACAGTGTAGTCCGGTCAAGTTAGACCAAATAACAGAGGTGAGGTTACCAAAATTCGCATAGAGCTGAAAATTGGTAGAGATGGTCAGGATACCATTAGAAAGAAAGGGTGAAAAGTCCCCAAAAATCCCATGGTTGCTAAAAAAGTTATTCAAGGTCAAAGGTCGCGAAAATGGGTTTTTCGCTTTTTTCAGCCAAACGGTGAGTTTTATCATAAAAATAGCTCAGACATAAATTGTAACTCGTGCAATTATCTACAAAAATTGTCTCAATACTTTTTTTCGTGAGAGTCGCCGTTTCCGAGATATGAGCGAAGAAAGTTGTATGCTCGATAAAATGCACACGTTTCACGTGAGGTAGTGTACTTGACGCGTTTTTTTTAACGTGGTTTCCTCGGTAGGCCTATTCCACGAACCGATCTGTACTAATAAATAATAAAAAAAATTGTCGTTAATTGTAAAGAATGTGATAAAATTATTGGTCCGAATTATAATCATTTATTACATCTGTTTCTTCTTGTTCTTCGTCTTCTTCTTCGAGCTGAGTGAAAATAAACTCGTCCAAAAGCGATGGATTTATATGAAATGAGTCCTCTTCTGATGGAGATTCAGCATTAGAACAAAGCTGGCCTTGACAACTTGTACAGGCTAAGGAACAAAACAACACAACTTTTTTGCAGCCACATTTGGCATTACATCCTTTTTTACAATTGCAAAAAATGGTGTTGGAGGGTTTTCCGGTGCAGGTGGAAGTAAAGTTTGGACAGGTTCTAATGCATTATCAATCAACATCCAACCCCAGTCTTTTGGGTCTAATTGATTACCAAGCCACACTTGAACTTGATAATATACCCGAAGATGTTGTTGTGCAGAAGCAGAGGTTGGAGGAAGAGAAGCCAATCGCACTTGCTGTTTGTTACTAGTATTTTTGACAAAAGACACGTAACGGAACTTATCAATGCAAGTAATTTTTTTTGAGCTCCGTACATGGCAAGAAGAAAGTGAATTCCATGAATAATTATGTCTTTTGGAGTAGACTTATTATTTTTAAAAACTTCGGCACAATCAAGTAAATCTTGTTTCTCAAACATTTTAAAAACAGACGTCAAGGTTGCACTGGCGTAGAAGGCAATGGACTTAGTTTCTTTTGAGTTAATATTGATTTTTTTCAAGTTAATATACCGAAAGAATGAGAATTCAACTCGCATTACGGCGCCAGTGACGAATGAACGTGGCGTACTTATGCATTTTATGGAGCATACAAATTTCTTCGCTCATATCTCAGAAACGGTGACTCTCACGAAAAAAAGTATTGAGACAATTTTTGTAGATAATTGCACGATCTACAATTTATGTCTGAGCTATTTTTATGATAAAACTCACCGTTTGGCTGAAAAAAGCGAAAAACCCATTTTTGCGACCTTTGACCTTGAATAACTTTTTTAGCAACAATGGGATTTTTGGGGACTTTTCACCCTTTCTTTCTAATGGTATCATGACCGTCTCTACCAATTTTCAGCTCTATGCGAATTTTGGTAACCTGATATGTATACTTTGACCGGACTAGTGTATGACAAATATCTTTGTTCAAGCGCCAAGACATAAGTCTCTGATATCTCGTCCGGTTTTGCCTGCATATAAGGAAAACACATTTCATGTACTCCATTCATTACAACACTTTGTCTCCTGAACTACAATAATAATTGAAATTTTTTTATTTTTCAGCTTTATGGAATGATATCAGCGATGCTTCTATTCTGTACTATCAAGCATAAAATATTGACTAGAAAATATAAATCCTATAAGACTAATAGTGTAAGTTGAAAAATCATTTACAGAATCGGTATCTTTGCTGAATGGAGTGAATACACAAAATTTGAATGCCTTCTGTTCACTAAGTTGAATTATTTCATGAAATATTAATCAATTATTACATCGATTATTATTATGTTTGTTTGCGAGATTGATTTCGTGAACAGTTGGAAATTAAAATTTAGAGTCATTTATTCATACTCATATTTCGTATTCCCGTTGTTCATTTCATTTCAATTAAGAAAATTCAATGTCTAATAAAAACATTCTTCTTGCAGATAAAGTGAAAAAGTCTGACTTAGATTCTTATGTGTTTTTAGACTCGGGAAGGCCAAAGATATATGCCAAGATACAGAAAAGATATCTATGAATATGAACTATATACATAATTTTTATGTAGTCATGTTATACAAAAAAATTTTATTCCTTATAAAAATTTTGTACTGAATCGAATCGATTGATGTATAATATATAATGTTCTTTGTTGTTAAGATTCTTTTGAATTTTCCTTATGAATGTTATATCCCTAAATAATGAGACAATCGATCACGAACAGATTAAATTGTATTCACAAAAGCTGAACATGAGGATGTTCATTACCTGTATGGTAGAAGTATCCTTCTGCGCAGGGTGTCAAAAACAGCTGAGTAAGGGATTCCTATGTTGTGAAAGTTTGGGGCGCCATTATGATTATTACAGCTTGGGGTAGGTTTACATCGATTTCTTTAGTTTGGGTATTTTGGGGATAGTGGAAAGATCTTTAGAATCAAGTTAAAACAATATAAGATAATTGAACATTTCAAAGCGGGCTAATTGAAACATTGCCAAGAGGATTGGCTGGAGAACGTGTCGTCATCGATCACAAGTAGTAGGCAGACTATAGTTTCGGAATGATTATTCCTCATCAGTGTCGCTTAACTTGATTGATATTGACGGTCAAAAATGAACCGACAGAACTTAACTCAAACCGAATCACATAATCATACACCATCATGTGCCATCTAGCGGTCAAGCGTCTGCGATTCTTTCCAAACCAGTTCCCCAAGACATCATTCAACGTTCTATTCTTTCCTTCTGAAAGTACACTTGCCTTGATTGGGGCATTTTTAATGTACTCAGGAGGTTGAAATTTACCCAATAACCGAATTTTTCCCTCTGGTAGGTAACGACGTTCAGACACTTCAATTGATCGACCTTGCATTCCTAAAAAAATAATTTCAATCAAATAACCGCAATCCCCACATTTCTATTCATTCCAGTAAGTATTCTTCGAACGAATAAGAATCAAAATTACTGAACAAAGGTCCCAAATATTCACAAATCCAATAAACAAATCCTGGGTGTAGAAACAGAAATGAACATAATAAAAAACACAAGTGTAATTGATAACCCTTCATTACACAAATACAAAACAGCAGAGATCATTAAAAAAACACCCACAAAAACAACCGCCACACACAACAAAGATAATTAAAGAAATTGTTCGAAAAAGCACCGAAGAAAATCTTACATTCACAAAAGCAGATAAAGGAAACAGCATTGTGTGTCTCCACAAAGAAGACTACCACAACAAAATGAAGAGGACTATAAGCACATTAGATTTAACTCAAATTCCAAAGGATCCTACCAACAAATATTCAAAACAAATAAAAGAAGCTCTAGAAGATTGCAATCTACTTTTTTCTACACCATGGGAAATAAGGAAGCATCTTCCAATGAATCCACGACCTCTAGAAATGTATGGTTTAATAAAACTCCACAAAAAAGACAATCCCGTTAGACCAGTAGTTTCCTATATTAATACACCTACAGGTAAACTATCAAAATTTTTATCTAATAAATTCAAAAATCTATCGAAATTTTCACCAGAATATAGTTTAAAAAGTTCCAAAGATTTAATTGACAAATTATCTAAAATAAACAGCACAGAAAATATGAAATTAATATCTTTTGATGTAGAAAATATGTACCCTAGCACTCCAGCAAAAGAATGTTTACCCCTAGTTGGCGAGTCACTTCGTAAAAATAACGTTAACCCCCTCTTAATTTCAGAAATTCAGGAGTTATTTTCAATTTGTCTATCCCAAAATTACTTTAAATTCGAATCCAAATTATATTTTCAAAATTCAGGTTTACCGATGGGATCACCTTTGAGCCCATTATTGTCAGATCTATTCATGAATCCCCTTGAAAATGAATTCATAAAAACAAATGACCTATCAAAAACACGTCATTTTCTGGTTCCGGTATGTTGATGATATTATAGTAGGATTCATCGGAACAAATAGACAAATAAAAATGTTTCTTGACTTCCTCAATTCAATTCACCCCAAAATAAAATTCAAAAATTGAAAACAAAGCGATTAACACCATTGGAAAAACACATTGACTTTAACATCTACCGAAAAGACACACAACTCGCATTACGGCGCCAGTGACGAATGAACTTTTACTGGAGCATACAAATTTCTTCGCTCACTCAGAAACGGCGACTCTCACGAAAAAGTAGAGACATTTTTGTAATAATTGCACATCTCAATTTTAACTATTTTTATGATAAAAACTTACAAAAAGCCAAAATACCATTTTTATGACCTTTCACCTTGAATAATCTTTTTTTAGCAACAATGGGATTTTTGGGGACTTTTCACCATTTCTTTCTCGAATGGTATCATGACCGTCTCTACCAATTTTCAGATCTATGCAAAGAATTTGGTAACCTGATAATATACTTTGACCGGACTAGTGTAAACAAATATCTTTGTTCAAGCGCCAAGACATAAGTCTCTGATATCTCGTCCGGTTTTGCCTGCATATAAAAAACACATTTCATAAATTCCATACATATCAACACTTTGTCTCGGAGAATTATCAATAATAATCCAAAATTTTTTTTTTTAAACTTTATGGAATGATTCAAAACAACTTCTATTCTGTACTATCAAGCATAAAATATTGACTAGTCCAAACCTATAAGACTAAAGTGTAAGTTGATAAATTCACAGAATCAAATCTTTGCAAAATGGAGTGAAAACTTTGAATGCCTTCTGTTCACTAAGTTGAAAATTTCAAAAATTGATTGAGATTGATTTCGCATATGTTGGAGAATTAAAATTTAAAATTTTGAGTCATTTATTCATACTCATATTTCGTATTCCCGTTGTTCATTTCATTTCAATTAAGAAAATTCAATGTCTAATAAAAACATTCTTCTTGCAGATAAAGTGAAAAAGTCTGACTTAGATTCTTATGTGTTTTTAGACTCGGGAAGGCCAAAGATATATGCCAAGATACAGAAAAGATATCTATGAATATGAACTATATACATAATTTTTATGTAGTCATGTTATACAAAAAAATTTTATTCCTTATAAAAATTTTGTACTGAATCGAATCGATTGATGTATAATATATAATGTTCTTTGTTGTTAAGATTCTTTTGAATTTTCCTTATGAATGTTATATCCCTAAATAATGAGACAATCGATCACGAACAGATTAAATTGTATTCACAAAAGCTGAACATGAGGATGTTCATTACCTGTATGGTAGAAGTATCCTTCTGCGCAGGGTGTCAAAAACAGCTGAGTAAGGGATTCCTATGTTGTGAAAGTTTGGGGCGCCATTATGATTATTACAGCTTGGGGTAGGTTTACATCGATTTCTTTAGTTTGGGTATTTTGAGGATAGTGGAAAGATCTTTAGAATCAAGTTAAAACAATATAAGATAATTAAACATTTCAAAGCGGGCTAATTGAAACATTGCCAAGAGGATTGGCTGGAGAACGTGTCGCCATCAATCACAAGTAGTAGGCAGACTATAGTTTCGGAATTATTATTCCTCATCAGTGTCGCTTAACTGGATTGATGATGACATTGGAATCATATACACCATCATGTGCCATCTAGCGGTCTAGCGTCTGCGAAAAACCAGTTCCCAAACATCATTCAACCATTCTTTTTCTGAAAGTCACTTGCCTTGATTGGGGCATTTTTAATGTACTCAGGAGGTTGAAATTTACCCAATTTTTTAGTCTGTACCTAACACCAGAAGATGGTTTAACAACCTTGCATTCGTGTAATAATATCAATAAAGTGAAAATTAGACAAAAATAATTGTTTTCTTTCAATGTAGTAAGTATTCTGTTTCAATTTTGTGTTATTTTCAAATTAATTCCACAATGATTAACAATTATAGCCTATACAACTGCAAAAACAATAGTTTCAATAATCCCAAACTTTCTTTTTTCTCAATACCATAAGACACCGACAGGTGAGTGATACATATAGTATTGTTGAAAATGTTGTTTATTAAAAGCTCCGTTAGTTGAGTAGTGCTTCATTCGATTAGTTGAGATTAATTGAGATATCAGGAACCAATGGAATTTCAGGAGGTTTACGCCTACTGTCGTCATTTCTCTACTATTAGTGGAGATATCAGGAACCAATAGAATTTCAGGAGGTTTACGCCTACTGTCGTCATTCCTTTACGATAAGTGGAGATATCAGAAACCAATGAAATTTTAGCAGATTAACGCCTACAGCTTAGTATATTCGTCATTTCCTTACGAATAATTGAGATATCAGGAACCAATGAAATTTCAGGAGGTTTACGCCTACTTCATGCGTTTGCAGAAGAATGAAATTTTTTTAGATAAATATTTGAGTGTGTATCTATATGATTTACAATTTTATAAATAGCAATAACAATAATATAATATATACAGGGTCTTTCAAGAAGAACCTCACCCATATTTATACGGGAAACTACTGAACATATTTTCATGAAATTCAGCACTTATAAGTATTTCACGATGCTGATGAAATCTAAAATATTTTCAAGGCATGAGCACCTCCGGTTTTTCCGCAAATTACGTCAACTTCCGTTTTTCAAATTACAACACCATTTTTTTATTGCAGAAATAGATTCCTTAGAAAATTTCCAGTTATTTTGATGTAACATTTTTTAGTTTTGGTTGGAAAATTCCCTCTGAGCGGAAAAGTCGAATAAAAAATCGAAAATAGAGCTCCGCTGAAACAAGAATAACTTCGAGGTTTTTGGATGGAAAATGTTCATTTTTGGCATTTTGTAAGATGTAAGATTGATGTATCAACTTTAGAAATCGAAATCGCGATTCATGATACAGGGGGTGAAAAAATCGCTTTCAAAGTTAGGGATGACAAAATCGTAAAAAATCAATTTTTTCAAATTAGAACCCCCTTTTTTATGGCAGATATTGAATCTACGTTAAAAAATAATGTGAGTGTATGCATCACACCCTTGCTCTAAAGTGGATATTTTCTGAGTTATTCACAAAAAACTGTTTTTCGTCTTGAATTTTCAGCTATTTCTTTTCCCTTCACGCCAAAAAGATGAAATTTTCAGGTCTCAAAGGTTCTGCCGTTGCAATTTTTACAACAGATTTTATTAACACCTGAAGTTTTCGGTATTCGATGTGAAGGGACCAAGCAGTAGTCGCACTCCGTAGATTTTGAATTGAAATTCCTTACACCAAAGGGAACTCGCGCATTCCTCCATGCGCATCTAACCTTATCGACTGCGAATTTAACAATTGATTAGAAAAGGTTATTTGCGTTATCTGAAAACTCAAATATTTTCATTTAAGCTAGTATGAAGTTTTCACAGTGATATTTAGAATGTATGGACCATTGTTTAGTCTATATTCATATAAAAATTATGACTCCGCTCATAATGTAACCGTAAATGTAATCATTAACAGTATGCATTCAATAAAAGATATATTGTTTTATTGTGGTTTTAATATCACTTTGAAAGAAACAGTAATTAGTGATGAAATTTACTCAATAGTTTACTCAGGAACAGCCTCTGAAACTTTTTGAAATGTGTTAAAAATCATAGGTACCTTAGGTTTGTAAGTGAAATGACTCATTAAACCTCCTGAAATTACATTGTTTCCTGATATCTTAACCAATCGTAAAGAAATTACGACTATACTAAGCCTGCTGTAGGCGTAAATCTGCTGAAATTCCATTGGTTCCTGATATCTCAACATATCGTAAAGATATGACGACAGTAGGCGTAAACCTCCTGAAATTTCATTGGTTCCTGATATCTCAACTAATCGTGAAGAAATGAGGACAGTAAGCGTAAACCTCCTGCAATTTCATTGGTTCCTGATATCTCAACTAATCGTAAGACAGTAGGCGTAAACCTCCTGAAATTTCATTGGTTCCTGATATCTCAACTAATCGTGAAGAAATGAGGACAGTAAGCGTAAACCTCCTGCAATTTCATTGGTTCCTGATATCTCAACTAATCGTAAAGAAATGACGACAGTAGGCGTAAACCTCCTGAAATTTCATTGGTTCCTGATATCTCAACTAATCGTAAAGAAATGACGACAGTAGGCGTAAACCTCCTGAAATTTCATTTCAAATTACCGGATGGAGGATTCGAGGTTAACTTACCTCAAAAGAAATTGAATTTATTGCGTTTAGCAATAATATGTACATTACCAATCTGTAATTTTTCCATTCGATGAGGGCATATTGCCGTATATTGAATTGGTTCGATTCATTGAATAAATAAGAATTTTACCCAACATCAAAAGTTGCGTGAAAATATTCTGATGGGACCATAAAAAATTGAATTTACAAAATTTTTCTTTAATTCTCGAAGAAATTAGTTTACAAAAATAATTTATCACTAGTATGTACAAATATTAGTAGTTTTGGTACTAATATACCCTTCGTGATGTGCCCATACGAACCATCATCATTTTATACTTTCATAGTCGCTCTTGATATTGGTTCCAGTGCAGAGTGTCCATTCCATTATCAGAATTATAGGAAATGGATATTTTTGGGATGTATATATCAACGAAACCTTCATTTCTTACTCCCGCCTTCTCAGGTTTCTTCTTCTCGGAATTTATCTTTTCTGGTTGTTTTTCTGCAATAAGATATTTGTTAAATTACTAATCCACTGACTCCGGTTAAATTTCCTTACCCGAATGTCCACTCCCTCCTCTTAAAATAATTTTTTCTAGTTGTATAATAGGAGACTCAAATACAAGGCTTAAGCAGAACCCAGCTACGTAGGAAAGGACAATATCAGAAGCTGTGAAGTTGAACTAAAATAATAAAAGAAAAATCAGTTTTTTTCGTTCATCCAATTTCACAAGTGACTGCAAAAATGCTTAGATGTGGCGTAAAAGGAATGATAATAATTCTGAGTGAATGCCTAACTACCAGTTATACAGGGTCTTTCACGAGGAATCTCACCCATATTTATACGGGAAACTACTGAACGTATTTTCATGAAATTCAGCACTTATAAGTATTTCACGATGCTGATGGGGGTGAAAAATCGCTTTCAAAGTTAGGGATGACAAAATCGTGAAAAATCAATTTTTTCAAATTAGAACCCCATTTTTTATGGCAGATATTGAATCTACGTTAAAAGATAATATGAGTGTATGCATTACACCCTTGCCCTAAAGTGGATATTTTCGGAGTTATTCACAAAAAACTGTTTTTCGTCTTGAATTTTCAGCTATTTCTTTTCCCTTCACGCCAAAAAGATGAAATTTTCAGGAACTGTTACTTAAACCATGTTTTAGATTTTACTATCCTAATATGGAAGAGAAAAAAATTACAGGTTGTTCCTAAATAGATGGCGAATTTGGATTCGAATTTGTATCGGAAACCTCCTTATTTCAACTAATCGGCCATCGGTTTTCTCTCCAGTGATTAATAAATAATTCCTTATGAACCATATGCAAAAACTTACTATGTTTTACATTCTTTTTTTTTTTTTTAATGATAGATATCATTAATTACATCTGCCAAATTCCTCTATTCAATAGCATTTTGTGTTTACTATTAATTTGGTGATAATTCGTATTAAGTTATAAAATCGATCACTATGCCTAATTTTACTAATGAAGATTATTTAAATCTCATTTTACTTCATGGAGAATGTAATAAAGTTGTAGATAGAACGATTCGACTGTTCATTGAGAGGTTTCTGACCGACCCAGACCAACGAGAGATACCATTAACAGAACCATGACAAACTTGAGAAATGTCGGATCTTTCGTTAAGAAAACTATACACAGAGAAAAAAGTGTAGTAGAAGATGAGAACAACGAAATTACAGTTCTTGCATATTTGTGAATCCTCAAAATTCTCTCAAAGATGCCGAGATTGCTCTGGGATTATCTCAATCGAGTGTTTGGAGAATATTAAAAATTTAATCATTTTAGCGTGAAGGAAAAGAAATAGTTGAAAATTCAAGACGAAAAACAGTTTTTGTGAATAACCCAGAAAATATCCACTTTAGGGCAAGGGTGTGATGCATACACTCACATTATTTTTAACGTAGATTCAATATCTGCCATAAAAAATGGGGTTCTAATTTGAAAAAATTGATTTTTCACAATTTTGTCATCCCTAACTTTGAAAGCGATTTTTTCACCCCCTGTATCATGAATCGCGATTTCGATTTTTAATTGGATACATCAATCTTATATCTTAAAAATCCCAAAATGAAAATTCTCCATCCAAAAACCTCGAAGTTATTCTTGTTTCAGCGGAGCTTTATTTTTTATTTTTTTCGAATTTTCCCGCTCAGAGAGAATTTTCCTACCAAAACTGTAAAATGTTACATCAAAATAACTTGAAATTTTCTAAGGAATCTATTTCTGCAATAAAAAATGGTGTTGTAATTTGAAAAACGGAACGTCATTTCCGGAAAAACCGGAGGTGCTCATGCCTTGAAAATATTTTAGATTTCATCAGCATCGTGAAATACTTATAAGTGCTGAATTTTATGATAATACGTTCAGTAGTTTCCCGTATAAATATGGGTGAGGTTCCTCGTGAAAGACCCTGTATATACCTTATCCTTACCATCAAACTAAGGAAAGGTAACTAGCCCGCAGAGCTAACAAGACGCATAAGGATGACATGGGCTGCTTTCGGTAAACTAGGACACATCCTTAAGAACAACGCGATTTCTATAAATTGAGAACGCAAAGTATAAAACACAGGATTTTTAAGGTCCAAAAATAAAATTCAATTTCACCCTATGCTTGAAACATCTCTGTCTAATTGATCGAACCTACCATGACCACCCTTACAATGAAGAAAAGTTCTATGTCAGATATCTTTTTTGCGCATTTTTATCAAAAATAGGTTAAAGCACAGGGATCCCGTTGTTGTTAGGCGTCATTGTTAGGTTATTCAAGCGTTGGTGGAGAACAACTATCAACGTTATGGCAGCATATGGAAACCTCTATTTCTTGATCCATTGTAATTCTATTGTTCTCTATGGGTTTAATAAGAAATTTACCTTTTATAGGTAAAACATCGTTGATAAATTACTCTTGGATGGTAGAGATCCATCCTATGCCTCCGGAAATATTTAAGAACGTATAGAGATTTCACAGTATATTAGATTATATTAGTACCTAGGGAATTAATTACACTATTCTTGAGTAATCGAGTGTCTTCAAGTCCGAAGCACCACGTAGTAGATAATAAATGATGATATCTAGCCATGCGATAACATGGCGATAACATAACGTAGAGTTCTACCCTTGCGATACTATCACATTAAATGGCCAAATCTTTGTATCTGGAGTCATTCGGACTCCGGTGTGGTAGTTAGTAGATAGAAGGGCATAGACGTTCTGAATCCACGAATTCTTTTGATCCCGAATGGAATGCCATGTGACTTTAAATGGATTCAATTTCCAGTGCATCTAGCATACGCAATGACGATAAATATATCTCAAGGGCAGTTGTTGAGTGTACGAGGCATCAAACTTGAAAATTCTCATTTTTCACATTGCCAGTTATATATAGCGTGCTCCCGTGTCGGAATATTAATAAAAATTTTTATATATGTGCAAGAACTAAAATCTAAAAATATTGTATATGATAAAGCATTGGAATGATGAATAGACTTTTTGTTTCTAAATTGTACCAATAAGCATTGAATAGTCATCGCTAAGACAGGACAAGCTAGTAACTCACCATATTGAACATTCCTGTATAAATTGGTGATCTAGTGATGCCTGCAGTATACAAAAGAACTGCACCTTGGCAGAGGTATGCTGTATAGGTTATTCTTCCCAAAAGAGCCCAAGGCCTCCAGTTCAAAATGGGGGCAAACCATGCTGAAATAGAAAGATTATTATATTGTTGTCGAGCTAGTCGAAGCAAACCAACTGATTATTATGAATGGATGTTTTACATTAAGTAGCAGTCTGTTATGTCGTTGTCACGACATAACACGAAAACGGCTTGACCGATTTGGGTGTTTTTTTTTTGTAGTTTTCTAATACGCTGTACATATTTGCTGTTGTAGAATATTAATCTATTCGGTCTGAACTATCGGTAGAAATACTGATAACTCGGTAGTATAAGCAACATTGCCTAGCCCTTAAACATTAAGATTGCCCCGGGTTCGGCCCTTCGGGCCTCACGCTCATAATCTTCTCTAGTTTGTTTATTACTGCTATATTATTTAGACGACCATCTCTACCACCACGTGACTTCTCCCGATGAACAATCGTTTGAAAAACCATACGTTCTATCTGACGGTGCCGGCATATCATGAGAAATGTCTTACCCCCATATCCTTCGGAGACAAAAATAATGAGCAGGGTCATACAGAAACTCCATAAGAAATGGTGCAGCGAACCGTAGAGACCAGAAAGCAGATAATCCTTGTGCTCGGTAGGTATATAAAACAAAAATCCAGTGAAGATTATGGAGACGGCAACACTGACTCCAACTATCCAGGTGGGGTAAACTATGTGATTGGGGATTGTATATCCAGATTTCCTCAGTCTGAATTTAAGGTATCCACCCAGTACTCCTATAAAGTATGGACTCATTCTCATATGACTTGGAGTATATATAGACTGGAAAGTCTGATTGGCAACAGGGTCCCTCAATAACCTGAAAAAAAAACATATTTTAGAGAATTGTTGCATTTTGTATTGGTAATTTTTCATTTAATGTCAGTCGATAATTTTCCACTGTGCCACATATCCAAAAAGGTTATATATTCATTTATTATCTCCTTAGTCAAATTTACGGTTTAGCTTGTTATGTTAAAAAATTTAGAACGTGAGGTCAGATTGCTTTGGCGCTCTTGTTGAGCTACTTGCGAGTAAATATTCGAACCATAACAAATCTATAAGCACTCTGATCAGGTGAATAAGTCTTTTCTCGTACTATGGGACAATGTGATGCAAATATGAACGCCTAATGAACGAACAAACCTATATCTCAAATTAAAAATAACTACTCGTAATTTTCCCCAAGTTTTGTTCGAAGCTATAATTCCTTCCCTAAAAACTTACGTCAGTGCTTTTCTGAATTTTGACAACGTATATTATTTCAGCCATCGAGATTGAATTCTATCTTTATGATATCCAGTTATGAAAAATTTTGATTAATATTACGCCAACTGAGACTGATTAATGAGCCCGGCATTTGTCAATCGAATATCGATCTGTAATGGCCATCGTTCAAAGAAAATCACCGGGACTTCATGTTATTTCTCTTGAGTAAATGAAAAAAATGATCATATCTTTAGATGGAAAAGAGCTACGACAATGAAATTTCAGGTTGAGTAAGATATCGATCACCTCAATATATTCACGAATTTTTATTGAAATCCGAAAGATATCTTACGAGATAGTGAGTATTGAAAAATTTTTTTTTGGGACTTTGTTAAAAATTTTCTATCGTGACGATTTCTGCGAAATTTTGCGAGCCGTTTTGTTTCAGCCTCCCTCAACGATATTTCAAGTATCAACTTGATCGGATTGATATTCTAGTAGTTATTGAGGAAACAAAATTTCAGATGCTCATAACTACTGAACCATCCGACGGATTTGGCCCAATAACGAACTTGACCGAGATATTTGGACAATTAAACTATTCTGAATGATGATTCGTATGATTAGTATTGAGCCTCTTGCTAAACTACTAGTAGTTATCCAAGTCTTTATAAATTGTAGCTCTGACATTATTACTCCATCAGTTTAGACCAATGTTGAAAGATTTTCATTATGAAACAACTCCGAAACAACTAAATCGTTTAATGAATAATGAACTCATCAGAGATATTCATCCATCGAGCCTACCCTGAAAATTTCATCCTTTTAGCTCATTCCTTTCGGATGTAATCATACCTACGGGCGGATGAAGAAAGGACCCATGAAAAAAAGACCCATGAGAAAAAGACCATGAAAAAAAGACCCATGAAAAAGAGACCCATGGAAAAAGAGACCCATGAAAAAAAAGACCCATGTAAAAAGGACCCATGAAAAAAAGACCCATGAGAAAAAAGAACCATGAAAAAAGGACCCATGAAAAAAGAACCCATGAAAAAAAGACCCACGAAAAAAGGACCCATGAAAAAAAGACCCACGAAAAAAAGACCCATGAAAAAAAGACCCATGAAAAAAGGACCCATGAAAAAAGGACCCATGAAAAAGGACCCATGAAAAAAGACCCATGAAAAAAGGACCCAAGAAAAAAAGACCCATGAAAAAAGGACTCGTGAAAAAAAAGACCCATGAAGAAAGGACCCATGAAAAAAGGACTCATGAAAAAAAAGACCCATGAAAAAAAGACCATGAAAAAAAGACCCATGAAAAAGACCCATGAAAAAAGAGACCCATGGAAAAAGAGACCCATGAAAAAAAGACATGAAAAAAAAGACCCATGTAAAAAGGACCCATGAAAAAAAGACCCATGAGAAAAAGACCATGACCCATGGAAAAAGAGACCCATGAAAAAAAGACCCATGAAAAAGGACCCATGAAAAAAAAGAAGGACCCATGAAAAAGACCCACGAAAAAGAAGAACCCATGAAAAAGACCCATGAAAAAGACCCATGAAAAAAGGACCCATGAAAAAAAGACCCATGAAAAAAGGACCCATGAAAAAAGAATGAAAAAGGACTCATGAAAAAAGACCCATGAAAAAAAAAAAAAAGACCCATGAAAAAGACCCATGAAAATGAAAAAAAGACCCATGAAAAAGGACCCATGAAAAAAAGACCCCATGAAAAAAAGACCCATGAAAAAATCCCATGAAAAAAAGACC
Source organism: Micraspis discolor (assembly GCA_030674115.1). Taxonomy (NCBI): domain Eukaryota; kingdom Metazoa; phylum Arthropoda; class Insecta; order Coleoptera; family Coccinellidae; genus Micraspis; species Micraspis discolor. The sequence goes on along the minus strand of JARTUT010001760.1, from coordinate 242,628 downwards.
CATGAAAAAAAAGCCCATGGAAAAAGACCAATGAAAAAAAGACCCATGAAAAAAAGACCCAAGAGAAAAAAGAACCATGAAAAAAGGACCCATGAAAAAAATGAAAAAGACCCATGAAAAAAAGACCATGAAAAAAAGGACCCATGAAAAAGAGACCCATGAAAAAAAGACCCATGAAAAAAATGCCCATGGAAAAAGACCAATGAAAAAAAGACCCATGAAAAAGACCCATTGAAAAAGACCAATGAAAAAAAGACCCATGAATAAAAGAACCCATGGAAAAAGACCAATGAAAAAAAGACCCATGAAAAAAAGACCCATGAAAAAAGGACCCATGAAAAAAAGACCCATGAAAAAAAAAAAGACATGGAAAAAGACCAATGAAAAAAAATGAAAAAAAAGACCCATGAAAAAAAGACCCATGAAAAAAGGACCCATGAAAAAAGACCCATGAAAAAAAGACCCATGGAAAACATGAAAAAAAAAAGACCCATCAAGAAAGGACCCATGAAAAATTTAGAAAGCATTGAGGTGGGGTCAGATTGCTTTGGCACTCTTGTTGAGCAACTTGCGAGTAAATATTCAAACCATAACAAATCTATAAGCACTCTGATCAGGTGAACAATAGTCTTATCCCGTACTATGGGACAATGTGTTGCAAATAATGAACGCCTAATGAATGAACAAACCCATATCTCAAATTAAAAATAACTATTCATAATTTTCCCCAAGTTTTGTTCGAAGTTATAATTCCCTTCCCCTAAAATCTTACGTCAGTGCTTTTCTGACAACGTATTTTTGACAACGTATATTATTTCAGCCACCGAAATTGAATTCTATCTTTATGAATTCCAGTTAGGAAAAATTTTGATTAATATTACGCCAACTGACACTGATTAATGAGCCCGGCATTTGTCAATCGAATATCGATCTGTGATGGCCATCGTTCAAAGAAAATCACCGGGACTTCATGTTATTTCTCTTGAGTAAATGAAAAAAATGTTCATATCTCTAGATGGAAAAGATCTACGACAATGAAATTTCAGGTTGAGTAAGATATCGATCACCTCAATATGTTCACGAATTTTTATTGAAATCCGAAAAATATCTTAGATAGTGAGTATTGAAAATTTTTTTTTTGGGAATTTTTTAAAAATTTTCTAGCTCATTGATTTCTGCGAAATTCTGCGTTTTGTTTCATCCTCCCTCAACGATATTTCAAGTATCAACTTGATCGTATGGATATTCTAGTAGTTATTGAGGAAACAAAATTTCAGATGCCCATAACTACTGAACCATCCGACGGATTTTGCCCAATAACTAACTTGACCGAGATATTTAGACAATTAACCTATTCTGAAAATATGAAAACTCTAGCTCATCTCTTTTGGATGCTACGGCCGGCCGTACAGACCATTTTTGGCTCGATATTTGAAAATTACAGACATTCGGGCAAAATGATAGGCACTCTGTTCGGGTGAACAAGAGCGCCAAAAAATATTCTTCAGAGATCGACAAAATTTTGAATGTAATGTTTTGTGTAAATCGGTACATCCTTGAATTTCATCATTGCGCTTTTGTTGGCAAAAAGTTCCTGAAATTTGATCTTTATTCATTTTTCTAAATTTCTAACATCTTATTGTAAGAAGCTGTTAATTTTTCCCTGAACATCTTCAACGACCAAAAATTTTGATTTCATAGACAAGCCTATCTATCAAGATTATCTATGATTGCCAAATTGTCAAAAGAATTCATCAATCATTAAGGGATTTAGTTGCCAGCAGATCTCATTTCCTTGATTTAGACTTAAAAAGAAGATATTTCGAAAAACTAGATATAACTGAAATTTCTGAATGATTTTCGATAAAAATGATTTATATTTCTTTTTTGATGGGGTTGAAGGAAAACAGTGATTAGCTATTTTCAATTCAAGATATAACTATGTTGATTCTTTCACATTCATTATGACAGTTGGCTTAGTATCCAATTGTTTCGAGAATACAAAAAGCTTCACTTTCTGTGCTGTCCAATTTTTTTGTGATGTTGTTGGTCAGTTGGACATTGGTTTCACTACGCTGCAGAAGAATGGCCTATTATCTTTATCAGCTGTCCTCGCCAATCCCTTTTGGCTAATTGGCTGAAAGCAGTAGCTCGATGCGAGGGTTGGTTATCTTCGACTTGGAGTGTTGATGCCAATTTTTTCTGAACATTCTTTTGTCCATTTAGCATTATGCGTTTACCGACTGGGGAGTTTTTTAACCATAAACCATATTCCTGGATTACTTTGTTGAGTGAATAGTCTTTCAGTGGTAATTTTTGCAAAACCTTGTCTTGTTCTCAAAAATATCGGATTGTAGAATCTCGTGCCCGTGGGATTACTTCGTTTTCATCATTCAAAATTGGAAATCAAAATAAATAATGATGAATCCTCTCCTCCGCGCAAAAATAACTCAGATGCAGCAATAAAAAAAATTTTCTGTTCAAACCGTCTGGATTATCTTCTTTACATAAGTTGGCCATCTCTTTGTGTTGCTCCAAAGACAGCGCCTTGGCACTGACTTTTCTTTTCTCGGGGTCCACTTGCAAAATACGCCTCTTGGCATTACGTGCATCCCGCGCCGTTTTAAAAGCCACGTCTGTGAATGGATCGAACCTAACGCCCCATTCGGAATAGAATTTTCCCTGCAGCTGTTTGGCAGTATTATTCCACAAGATTTTTACGACACTTTCCTTGTAGTCTGATCCATCTCTTTTCTTCATATTGAAAGCCCATTCTAGCATAATATTATTGAGCTCTGACAAACTTGTTTTTTCATTTACAAGGTATTTCCGGGCAGCACAGAATTCTTCAAATTGTTTCCAAATGTAGGATCTTGACTTCACTGTATTAAGCGGCACACTTTTCTTCACACTTTCCTCAATTGAAGTAATATTACATTTCCCAAAACGTTTCATTTTTATCTACTTTATGGTAAAATACGAAAATAAACTGACAGAACTGCCAAATGTGCTGTAATCGCTAACAACTGCTTGTTTATCGACCGCTACTTCCACCAACAGCCAAAGCTATCCGGACGTATTAATATTCCTATGCAAATTGGGCATTTGATAAAAACAAATTTCTAAAAGTGAAAACACTGTGAGGTTGAGTGTTTTCAGATACAGTTTGTTTCTATTGGTCCGTTTTCAAAAATTCAGCGATTTCATTGGACGATGTAGTATAGTGTTGAATGATCATTGGAATTTTCTCCAAGCATTTCCTTGTTTCCGTTCAAAATCATCAGAAAGGTTGAAGTCCTACACAGACTTGAATTCTTCTTTCTCGAATATACCTCAATTAATTCTTTTCCTGGATTTAAAGAAACAAACTGGTTGTTTTCGATATAATCGAAATTGAACCTGTTGTGGGCAAAATGAAGGTCCTACTGCTTTCTAAATTTTCAAGAAATACGATTTTTTCACGTCCAAATCGAACTCCGCAAGGTTTCGCAAAGGTCGAAAAAAATCGAAAACGTAATCAATAATCCTTGTCGGAACCTGAACAAGACGAATGCGAGATTCGTTTTATTGTTGTTCCCACACGACAATAATTACATATTAAAAATGGACTGGTTCTATTCGAGATTTCTTCAAGTTCAATGTCCAACACATGACCATGAGGGATTCACAGAAATGGGAAAAGTTGAAGACTAAATTCCTCATAATCCTGAAATTCTTCTGGTGGCAGTTGTCAATATTCTTGACGACCTCACTCGGAAAATTAAAGTTCATTCACATTATTTATTATTCAATTTCAAATTGTTTGTTGTTCTGAATTGGACCACAGGTTATTGAATTTTTTTGATGCTTAAACCGAATTGTTTGTTGTTTTGATTCTCGTATTTTTTCATTTATGCAGACTGTACAAAAATGGGTCAACCAAGAACTCTTCCAGAAATTGAGTTTCAACAACTGAAGTGAATTGTGCTAAGCATCTACTGAGTTATGCCGTTTTTCCGTCCCAAATGTCGGTCAATAGAATTGCACCATTCGACGTCACGTGGTACAACCTACACGGTATTATACTGATAATTTTTGAAAATTTTCTCTGGTAGTTGCTATATATAAACAAAACATGATCCAGTCAAATTAAGCAGACGTCAAACTGACAGGTTGAATTCAATTGTGAAAATTGGAGATTTTGCATGAAAATGAGTCGATTTGGAGTTTGTTCTCTGTCCACCATCGATAAAAAGTCAAAGGAAATGTTCCCATTAATACGGAGAAGGCAAAAAAACAGTTTGGAACCAATTTACTACTTTTTGTACTGAGAGGGAATACACATTGAGTGCTGAAACGAGTGAAGCGCAATTGGCAAACATTATGAAAGATTACGCTTACAATATAAAGAAAATGGATGGAGAAGACTATAAGGAAGGTACAATAAAAACAATGTGGAATCAGACTGCCAAATTACTTCAAGAAAAGTATTTGAACGATTTCGACATCAAAATCAACCCATTTTCGGATGCTGCATTCAAGACCGCTCGAGGAGCTCGTGATGCCAAGACTTTACAATCTATTCCGGAAAACGGAGGGCAAGTGCAGCAGCGTTGGAGGAAAAAGATTGGGATGCAATGACCACTGTTTGGGACGAGGAAACTCCTGATGGCCTCCAGAAAAATTATTCATGATAATATCAGTGGAATTGACTTGGAGAGGTGGTGAGGGCAGCATAGCGTCAATACATCACTTCAAGGCAGAACAGCGAAATTGAATACAATCCAATTTTCAGCATTACCACACAAGGTGGTGATAAAAATTATCAGACAGCAAGTGGCTAGTGGAGAATCGGGAAATCCCTGACAAGTGCCCAGTGAGACTGTTCCAGAAATTGAGAAAGAAGAGAGATGTCAATATCAAGAGCGACAGACTATTCCTGACCCAAAATCCATTCTGGAATAAAGTTCCAGGCTCTAGGTGGTACAAGGATTCCCCAGTAGGCCAAAACACGATTTCAAAGTGGGTTAAGGAGTCAGCACAAAAAGCTGGGCTTGACCTTGGTAACAAAAAAATCAACAATCACTCCAGTCGTGCAACAGCCGTCTCCAATCTAGCGAAATCGGGCCTGGGAGAGCAGCAGATAATCAAAATAACTGGACATGCCAACAGTAACTCCATCAAGCCGTATCTCCAACTCGACCAGGAACACCACGAATTAATTGTCAAGAAACTGCGAAGGAGTGAGCCTACTGCAGAAAATGCCATCAACAGCATAAACCTCATGCCATCTACCTCTTCTGGGACCATTACCGATAACTCTGACTTGAAGAAAACATGCACCAATGTTTACAACAATTGTATTTTTTAATTGCACTACCCTGATTCTTAATTAAATGTTGTTTTATTCATTATGAAACTCTTATTTGTTAACTGTACATTTAGTCTCATGGTGCAATTCTATTGGCCGACATTTGGGACAGAAAATAATCTCGAATACCACACGAGCTTCAAAATTATCTGGTATTTCCCGATAGTTTCCTGCAAACAAATAAAATCGTCAAAATTTTTTCAGGAAAAATCACTCGCGCTTCGCGCTCGTGATTTTTTAACCTGAAAACTTGACTCCTTCATTTGTTTGCAACGAACCTATCGGAAAATACCCGATAATTTTGAAGCTCTTGTGGTATTATAAGTTATAGTTTTTTTAATTTCCTAGGAAATGGATAATCAAAAACGAAAATAGGAAATCCTCTTGGATCAAACACCTCACGTTTCCCGGAAATCCCCGAAAATACATTACGATACCATCCCAGGGCTTTTTTTTCTCGACCGATATATGTAGAAAAACTTGTGATTGAAGTAATGCAATGATCTTTCAGAAAAATCGAACGGTTTATCACGATGAAGTGAAATACTGTAAAATAACCTAGCACTTTTGTTTCCTTCCGAAAATGAAAATTATCTTATTTTGACACATTTGTGTTGATTTTCGAAAAACTTTCGAGTTTTCCTTTTGAACAGTGCAAAAACGAGAAAACGGAAATAAGATGATAAATAGTTAAAGTGGCAAGACTGTTGTGACGGTAGCCCAGTAGTTATACAGGGTGGCCATTTGAAAACGAAACAGAGATTACAGACGAAATAAATTTTTTCGATAGAAATACTCAGACAGGTCGTTTTCTGTTTCGAGGGGGACAACTTAAGATGTAGGTTACGGACGCATAGCGCTTCAACCCTTGCTACTACAACCCTCGCCCCCAAATTTAGAATAGGGAAGATGGGGTGAGTGATACCTCATGTGAAAGGTATTTTCATACTGATTTCAGCACAGTAATTGGTTTTTCATTTTATGCATTAGTTCTCGAAATATTCTCAACTAAGTATTTGAAAATGAAGTGGTGTTTGTGTGTTTTTTTTGTGGAAAATCGACATTTTGAGCTTCAATACAACCATGACTGTGGCTTCCTTCCTCCAATCCACTGACATAGAAATCTTCAATCAAGATGTCGAACAAACAAAGCGTATTGCGAAGGAGCTCAATCTCACTGTGGTGCTGAAACTTCAAAAGATGTCCACCTTATACAATGCACGAAGGCCCTTAGAACATAGCCAGTATTTCTGTGTTTCAAGTGACGCGAAAACTACTCGTAGTCCGGTCAAGTTAGACCAAATAACAGAGGTGAGGTTACCAAAATTCGCATAGAGCTGAAAATTGGTAGAGATGGTCAGGATACCATTAGAAAGAAAGGATGAAAAGTTCCCAAAAATCCCATTGTTGCTAAAAAGTTATTCAAGGTCAAAGGTCGCGAAAATGGGTTTTTCGCTTTTTTCAGCCAAACGGTGAGTTTTATCATAAAAATAGCTCAGACATAAATTGTAGATCGTGCAATTATCTACAAAAATTGTCTCAATACTTTTTTTCGTGAGAGTCGCCGTTTCCGAGATATGAGCGAAGTTGTTGTATGCTCCATAAAATGCCTAAGTAGGCCACGTTCATTCGTCACTGGCGCCGTAATGCGAGTGGAATTCTTTTCTTTCGGTGTATTAACTTGAAAAAATCAATATTAACTCAAAAGAAACTAAGTCCATTGCCTTCTACGCCAGTGCAACCTTGACATCTGTTTTTAAAATGTTCGAGAAACAAGATTTACTTGATTGTGAAGTTTTTAAAAATAATAAGTCTACTCCAAAAGACATAATTATTCATGGAATTCACTTTCTTCTTGCCATGTACGGAGCTCCAAAAAAAATTACCTGCATTGATAAGTTCCGTTACGTGTCTTTTGTCAAAAATACTAGTAACAAAAAGCAAGTGCGATTGGCTTCTCTTCCTCCAACCTCAGCTTCTGCACAACAACATCTTCTTCGGGTATATTATCATTTTCAAGTGTGGCTTGGTAATCAATTAGACCCAAAAGACTGGGGTTGGATGTTGATTGATAATGCATTAGAACCTGTCCAAACATTACTTCCACCTTCCTCAACACCATTTTTTGCAATTATAAAAAAGGATGTAATGCCAAATGTGACTGCAAAAAAGTTGGGATGTTTTGTTCCTTAGCCTGTACAAGTTGTCAAGGACAGCTTTGTTCTAATGCTGAATCTCCATCAGAAGAGGAGTCATTTCATATAAACGACGAGACATCCGATCCATCGCTTTTGGACGAGTTTATTTTCACTCAGCTCGAAGAAGAAGACGAAGAACAAGAAGAAACAGATGTAATAAATGATTATAATTCGACCAATAATTTTATCACATTCTTTACAATTAACGACAATTTTTTTATTATTTATTAGTACAGATCGGTTCGTGGAATAGGCCTACCGGGGAAACCACGTTAAAAAAAAACGCCTCAAGTACACTACCTCTCAGGTGACGTGGAAACGTGTGCACTTTATGGAGCATAAAACTTTCTTTGCTCATATCTCGGAAATGGCGACTCTCACGAAAAAAAGTATTGAGACAATTTTTGTAGATAATTGCACGATCTACAATTTATGTCTGAGCTATTTTTATGATAAAACTCACCGTTTGGCTGAAAAAAGCGAAAAACCCATTTTCGCGACCTTTGACCTTGAATAACTTTTTTAGCAACAATGGGATTTCTGGGGACTTTTCACCCTTTCTTTCTAATGGTATCCTGACCATCTCTACCAATTTTCAGCTCTATGCGAATTTTGGTAACCTCACCTCTGTTATTTGGTCTAACTTGACCGGACTAATACTACTGGGTCGATTTGACCTTTTAATGAAATGAGTCTGATCTTCAAACCTACATATAAAATCCATTCGAAGTTATCGTACACTGACGTGCTTTTCTTAATTTGATTTTCGTAAAATTGATCTTAAAATTTGCAACCTGGGTGATTTCGAGCTAAGATGATAGTATATAAAACTTACTTCATGTAAAGCAGTAAAAACGGTTCCTCCTTATTCCTGTAGATGACCACAAAAGGCACAATCACTGCTACTAGGATGATCATTGAGCAAACGAAAACTCCGATTTTGGGTTTTTTCCAAAGTAAATAGGCAACAAACGGAACCAGCAAGAAGTAGTGAGTGTCACACGTTAGGTACCATGATTGAAACATGCACTGAAATGTGAAACAACCTTTGAAATTATATACGGTTAAGGATAATCACTCACCATCTGGTCGTTTTTGATATAGTTGTTAATGTAAATTAAATTGGCCCACCAAGTATTGAGACAACGCTCTTGTTCTACTCCGATCCTTTCTTGCCAAAACGGGCCATCACCTAACTGTACAAAGATGGTGCAGTAGAAGGCTAAAACTACAGCATACGCTGGAGTCAACCTGCAGTATTAAAAAAAATTTGAAAAATTGAGAAAAAGTTTATGAAATACGGTTTTTGAAAGTAAAATAATGGAAACTAACTAGATCATAAATCTTACCTAATGAATCTATGGAAGTAAATTAGTATAACGTTTATCATTTTTTGTCTTTTCTCGATTTCAAGTAACATCAAGTAGCACGCTAAAAAGCCAGAAATGGTGAAGAAAGTGTCAACAACGATCGGTCCATTGAGTAGAGCGGAAAATTCTGCCTTTCTGTATATCTAGAAAAGTAATCCCCGTTAATACATCATTCAACGAGAACAAAAGGTACACCAAAAAAGTTACAAGGAGGCAAAACTTAAAAACAGATATAATAAAATAAATTGTCAACGGTTCTGTAACAAAGCGATACATTAGGAAAATGCCCTAATTATCTGTTCGACTCCTAAATATTTGTCGTGTAAAATTCCTTTATTTTAGCACTGCCCTGTTAGTGACTTTGTTTTCAACCAACCAGACAGTCGCGGCAATATTACGTTTCGGATTGGTCGGCGCCGTTGTCGCGTTAAATTCCTTTATTTTAGCACTGCCCTGTTAGTCATTTTGTTTTCAACCAACCAGACAGTCGCGGCAATATCACGTTTCTGTTTTTTCGGTGCCGCTGTCGTGTAAAATTCCTTTATTTTAGCACTGCCCTGTTAGTCATTTTCTATACTGTTGTTTAGAGGATCCCAAGATCTTTCAACTGAAGTAACACTCAACCGCTATGCCGCATTAATTCTGTGCGATTGATAATTCCCGTTTCAGGGTATTGCTCGTTGAAGCCTCAAATGTTTGTCAAAAATGTCCCCCAAACTAAATAATTCGACATGTTTGAGGAAATGTTTCAATCACTATGGAATAAGAATTTACGGGATGGCTATAATCAAACACCCTGTATACCAATTCAGATATTACTTACACTTTCTACAAATATTGGATTTCCAACTGGAGAACTAACTGCAAACATTATTCTATGACCCATTATAATGAGGAACATGGAAATCGTTTTCATTCCATGCATGCATTCCATACCGTCGTCATTATTTGATTCAGACGCCATCTTCTTCATGATGTGGGAATAAGAGAAGGCTTGGATTATATCGTTAGTCTTACCTTAAAGATAAAAAATTATTTCATGCAGAGGACTTCTAAAATTCTAAAAATTTTTCAAAACCAAACCGGTCTAATATAAGTGATAACTCACCATACACTCTGTATTTTTCCATACCCCTCTAATTTCGTTATCAAATGATAAAATTCTGGAATAAAGTTCCAGGCTCTAGGTGGTACAAGGATTCCCCAGTAGGCCAAAACACGATTTCAAAGTGGGTTAAGGAGTCAGCACAAAAAGCTGGGCTTGACCTTGGTAACAAAATAATCAGCAATCACTCCAGTCGTGCAACAGCCGTCTCCAATCTAGCGAAATCGGAGAGCAGCAGATAGTCAAAATAACTAGACATGCCAAGAGTAACTCCATCAAGCCGTATCTCCAACTCGACCAGGAACGCCACGAATTAATTGTCAAGAAACTGCGAAGGAGTGAGCCTACTGCAGAAAATGCCATCAACAGCATAAACCTCATGCCATCTACCTCTTCTGGGACCATTACCGATAACTCTGACTTGAAGAAAACATGCACCAATGTTTACAACAATTGTATTTTTAATTGCACTACCCTGATTCTTAATTAAATGTTGTTTTATTCATTATGAAACTCTTATTTGTTAACTGTACATTTAGTCTCATGGTCCCGGAAAACCCCGAAAATACATTACGAAACCATCCCAGGGCTTTTTTTTCTCGACCGATATATGTAGAAAAACTTGTGATTGAAGTAATGCGTTGATCTTTTAAAAAAATCGAACGGTTTATCACGATAAAGTGAAATACTGTAAAATAACCTAGCACTTTTGTTTCCTTCCGAAAATGAAAATTATCTTATTTTGACACATTTGTGTTGATTTTCGAAAAACTTTCGAGTTTTCCTTTTGAACAGTGCAAAAACGAGAAAACGGAAATAAGATGATAAATAGTTAAAGTGGCAAGACTGTTGTGACGGTAGCCCAGTAGTTATACACGGTGGCCATTTGAAAACGAAATAGAGATTACAGACGAAATAAATTTTTTCGATAGAAATACTCAGACAGGTCGTTTTCTGTTTCGAGGGGGACAACTTAAGATGTAGGTTACGGACGCATAGCGCTTCAACCCTTGCTACTACAACCCTCGCCCCCAAATTTAGAATAGGGAAGATGGGGTGAGTGATACCTCATGTGAAAGGTATTTTTATACTGATTTCAGCACAGTAATAGTTTTTTCATTTTATGCATTAGTTCTCGAAATATTCTCAACTAAGTATTTGAAAATGAAGTGGTGTTTTCATGGCACTTGTAGTGTTTTTTTTTGTGGAAAATCGACATTTTGAGCTTCAAAACAACCATGACTGTGGCTTCCTTCCTCCAATCCACTGACATAGAAATCTTTAATCAAGATGTCGAACAAACAAAGCGTATTGCGAAGGAGCTCAATCTCACTGTGGTGCTGAAACTTAAAAAGATGTCCACCTTATACAATGCACGAAGGCCCTTAGAACATAGCCAGTATTTCTGTGTTTCAAGTGACGCGAAAACTACTCGTAGTCCGGTCAAGTTAGACCAAATAACAGAGGTGAGGTTACCAAAATTCGCATAGAGCTGAAAATTGGTAGAGATGGTCAGGATACCATTAGAAAGAAAGGATGAAAAGTTCCCAAAAATCCCATTGTTGCTAAAAAAGTTATTCAAGGTCAAAGGTCGCGAAAATGGGTTTTTCGCTTTTTTCAGCCAAACGGTGAGTTTTATCATAAAAATAGCTCAGACATAAATTGTAACTCGTGCAATTATCTACAAAAATTGTCTCAATACTTTTTTTCGTGAGAGTCGCCGTTTCCGAGATATTTTCATCCTTTGTTTCTAATGGTATCCTGACCATCTCAGCTCAGCTCTATGCGAATTTTGGTAACCTCACCTCTGTTATTTGGTCTAACTTGACCGGACTAATACCTACTACTGGGTCGATTTGACCTTTTAATGAAATGAGTCTGATCTTCAAACCTACATATAAAATCCATTCGAAGTTATCGTACACTGACGTGCTTTTCTTAATTTGATTTTCGTAAAATTGATCTTAAAATTTGCAACCTGGGTGATTTCGAGCTAAGATGATAGTACATAAAACTTACTTCATGTAAAGCAGTAAAAACGGTTCCTCCTTATTCCTGTAGATGACCACAAAAGGCACAATCACTGCTACTAGGATGATCATTGAGCAAACGAAAACTCCGATTTTGGGTTTTTTCCAAAGTAAATAGGCAACAAACGGAACCAGCAAGAAGTAGTGAGTGTCACACGTTAGGTACCATGATTGAAACATGCACTGAAATGTGAAACAACCTTTGAAATTATATACGGTTAAGGATAATCACTCACCATCTGGTCGTTTTTGATATAGTTGTTAATGTAAATTAAATTTGCCCACCAAGTATTGAGACAACGCTCTTGTTCTACTCCGATCCTTTCTTGCCAAAACGGGCCATCACCTAACTGTACAAAGATGGTGCAGTAGAAGGCTAAAACTACAGCATACGCTGGAGTCAACCTGCAGTATTAAAAAAAATTTGAAAAATTGAGAAAAAGTTTATGAAATACAGTTTTTAAATGTAAAATAATGGAAACTAACTAGATCATAAATCTTACCTAATGAATCTATGGAAGTAAATTAGTATAACGTTTATCATTTTTTGTCTTTTCTCGATTTCAAGTAACATCAAGTAGCACGCTAAAAAGCCAGAAATGGTGAAGAAAGTGTCAACAACAATCGGTCCATTGAGTAGAGCGGAAAATTCTGCCTTTCTGTATATCTAGAAAAGTAATCCCCGTTAATACATCATTTAACGAGAACAAAAGGTACAGCAAAAAAGTTACAAGGAGGCAAAACTTAAAAACAGATATAATAAAATAAATTGTCAACGGTTCTGTAACAAAGCGATACATTAAGAAAATGCCCTAATTATATGTTCGACTCCTAAATATTTGTCGTGTAAAATTCCTTTATTTTAGCACTGCCCTGTTAGTGACTTTGTTTTCAACCAACCAGACAGTCGCGGCAATATTACGTTTCTGATTGGTCGGCGCCGCTGTCGTGTAAAATTCCTTTATTTTAGCACTGCCCTGTTAGTCATTTTCTATACTGTTGTTTAGAGGATCCCAAGATCTTTCAACTGAAGTAACACTCAACCGCTATGCCCCATTAATTCTGTGCGATTGATAATTCCCGTTTCAGGGTATTGCTCGTTGAAGCCTCAAATGTTTGTCAAAAATGTCCCCCAAACTGAATAATTCGACATGTTTGAGGAAATGTTTCAATCACTATGGAATAAGAATTTACGGGATGGCTATAATCAAACACCCTGTATACCAATTCAGATATTACTTACACTTTCTACAAATATTGGATTTCCAACTGGAGAACTAACTGCAAACATTATTCTATGACCCATTATAATGAGGAACATGGAAATCGTTTTCATTCCATGCATGCATTCCATACCGTCGTCATTATTTGATTCAGACGCCATCTTCTTCATGATGTGGGAATAAGAGAAGGCTTGGATTATATCGTTAGTCTTACCTTAAAGATAAAAAAATTATTTCATGCATAGGACTTCTAAAATTCTAAAAAATTTTTCAAAACCAAACCGGTCTAATATAAGTGATAACTCACCATACACTCTGTATTTTTCCATACCCTCTAATTTCGTTATCAAATGATAAAGGGTGGCCATAATTCCAATTAGAATAAACCCTCCAACAACTCCCCTGAAAGCAAAGTTATAGCAAATTTGTATTCTTCTTAGGTCGAGCAAAACTCACATGAAAAGCAGGTCAGCTATGCTGAAATCAAATTCTCTTTCCACCTGACAATTTAATCTATTCACGTCAACTGCTAGACTGAATGGTAGGAAATCTTTCACCAAATTGACTTTCATCTTCAGCGAATCCTCCAAGTCCTTGTAGGTACAAGAGGATGGAATGCAGAATGTAAAATAAATCTGATCTCTCGATTGTTTTGATCCGTCTTGGGCATATTTCTGAAGAAGAAATATAGACAATTAGTAGATGTGCTTAAATAGGTGTGAAAATTCATAGAAATTCAGAATACTGGTAATGTATAATGATAAGAATGAACCTATTTCATAATACTGTAAAGGAGCAAGAAGTAATTTTACATAACACTGGTCAACAGTGGTTTAGGTGCCCAAGATTTTGGAGGTGATTTCATATTAATTTGATGCCCTCAATTCAAATATGCTATTAGTTTTTGCTTGCCAGCTCGAATTTTTAAGATATCAACATTTTTGTGAATTATACATTACACTATTTCAAAAGAAAAACCATGGTTTGAAGAAACAAATTAATAAAGGAATTTTTATTGTATTATAGATTATATACTATAGAAAACAGAAAAAGTCATCATTTAAACCAATTACTCACTAAACATTTTGGAAACTTCTTTTGCGTGACATTCTTGAATGTATTTTAGAACAATCCCGTTTTAAAGACCAGCAGTAATCTGCCATCATGTGAGTATCCCATCTTCCTTGATAGCGATCCTCCATACATTTGATATCTTGGTGAAATCTTTCACCTTGCTCCTCACTAATGTCGCCTAAATTATCAGGAAAACTGTCTAAGTGGATGTGTAAATAGTGCTCATGTTACACCCAAGTGATCTAAAATTATTCAGCATCTCATTGACTAATTCAATATAGTTTTCAGCTTTGTGTTTACCCAGAAAATTTTGGACAACTGAAACAAATGAATTCCAGGCATTTTGTTCAATATCAATCATTGAATTTATAAAGTCAGGGTCTTTAATCAGCTGTCTTATTTGTGGGCCATCAAATATTCCTGCTTTAATTTTTCCTTACTCAGCTGAGGCATTTTTTCCCTATACATGCAAAGCATGATCCATTCTTATCAAGAGCCTTTACAAACTGCTTCATTAGGCCCAGCTTGATATGCAGGGGTGGAAACATGATTTTCTCTCGAGGAACTAAAGGATCATTGATGATATTCTTTCCCCCAACATCCATGTTTTCTCTTCTAGACCACTCTTTTCTAACCCAGTGTTGCGTTTTGTTTCTGCTATCCCAGATGCACAAGAAACAAGGATACTTGATGTGGCCACTTTGCTGTCCAAGGAGAAAGTTTACCATTTTTAAGTCTACACAAATCACCCATTGGTGTTCATGATACTTTATTTTTTCCAAAACCAAAGCTATGTTGTCATATTGCTCTTTCATTTTCGTTGAGTTGAGTGAGTGGTATTGAGCCATATTTGTTTCCATTATGTAGAAGAACACATTTCAAACTTCGCTATGATCTGTCAATAAATAGGCGCCAATCATCCGGAAAATATTCAGGAAGACCCATTTTTACCAGGAGTTCTCTAATAGCATGGCAAAATACAAGATTTTGTTCTTCAGAGAAAAAAAGTAGCAGATCTTTCTCCCTTGTGAGATAAAATGTAATTTTCGTTCCTGGTTCAAGTACAACTCTTTCCTTCAACCTGGAAGCTAGTAATTCAGAAGCTTCTTTCGACAGGTTGAGATCTCTAGTGGGGTCATTTAACTCATCTTGGTTGAAACATTGGGGAATTGATGACATCGTTTCAAAATCACTGTCACTTTCAGTAGTGTCAGAATTCTGATCAGAGGGACATATGTCCTCACAGAGTTCTGGCAGCTGTTGAAAAGTTGGAATTGGCACTTCTTCTGAGCGTCTTGTAGAGACTAAATCTGCATAAGTCCACTTCTTACGGTTATTTCGATTGATTCCAGTAATAGGCAGAAATAACAGTCATTGAAGTGATTTTTTGGTTTTCTCCAAACCATTGGTACTCCGAATTTCAGACTTTTCCCTTTCCCGGTAGTCCACTGTCGTAAATGCTCTGTACAAGTTTTACAGACAATATGTGGTGCCCAGGTTTTATCCTGATCACCAAAATATCCCAGATAAGCCCTCTTTACAAAGTCACTAATAGTTTTTCTGTTTTCCAAGAACGTGTATTCTCCGCATATGTAGCAAAAAATATCAGGATGATATACACAGCTACATTTCTATTCAACAACACAAATACAACAATTCACATTAACAATCTACTTTTTAGATTTACTTTTCAAAACTCGTTACTAAAGAGAAATTTCATATGACGCTAAGTTCTATCTATCTGCACCGCGGGAATTCACTAACTAACCTCAACTCTTAACTACAGTTGAAGTTCACTTCAGACTGGACAGCTCCATATATCGGATTTTTATGGAACTGACTGGATGACACTAAATAGAATTAAATCCCACTTGTTAACAGTTTGTCAAACAATCAGTTATATATCTCATATTGTTAGTCTTCTATTTGTAATAAATGAATTAAAATAATAATTATAATAAATATTATTATTTTAAATTCAATTTGTTACAAATGAAGACTGACAATAAGGAAAATATACAAGAATCTATCTCCTGTATAAATTTTATAACACTCATTTGAAAGTATTAAATAGGAAAAAACATTGATAGATAAGTGAATTTTTCTAAATATTTAGAGCTGATACAGAAAAACTGCTATCATATTTAGATTCAACAACAAAAATATAGTTAAAATCAGCTCAAAAATTCTAGGCAGTAAAGGCTAATCAAGGAATAACTGTAACTGTCGACATCACCTAACAACAAAACACTGACTTCTCAATAATGTTTTGGTAGTTACGAAAATCCTTCAAAAGCATGTCCAGCGACCTTGAGTGCAAAATTACTAATTTACGTATCTGAATAATCTTCTCTATAGCGTTTGTGGCGATTTTACAAACTGGCGTTTCATTTATTTGGTGTTTAGTGGTAATTTCAAGACAGAAAGTGCATGTTCGTCTGCTTTCTGAAAGGTGGCAACCGTTACAGATGAAGCCAACACTTAGGATATCTGATGGGATCTATGTCAAGCACCCATAACAAGAACCAATTCCTTTGGTATGAGAATATTTCAACTGTTTCAAGTCAAAATTACTACTTTTTTCGTTATCATCTCCTTGTAAAAATTTCCTAGACAATATTGAACAGTTACGAGTTGAGATGTCACAAACCCGGCGTGTTCGCCATTTTGTAACGGCAATGTTCCAAAAAATTTTCTTGTATTCAAATTTCATTTTTTCATCCAATAGTTCTAAGATATCTCCTTATCAATTTCGAGCTACCTCAGTTAAGCCGGTCTTGAGTCATAAGTAGTACAACTAAAAGGATCTTCTTTCATATACAGGTTGTTTCAAAAAAAAGGTGACCCCCTCTCTAGGATAGAAAGAAAACTGAAAAATAATTGAGGTTTGCTCAGTAAAAAATTTTCGTAACGCCATCCATAATCAAGATATAGGGCCTTGAAGAAAAAAAATTATACATATGTTTAAAATTTTGCAGAAACTACTGGCAACATTGTACTGAAATTTTATACGAATATGTTTTGGAAGCTGATACATCCAATGAATTCGTTTTTATGTCTGACTGTCGTAGAGGGCGCTAGTTACACGGTACGTACCAAGTAATATTGAACATAACTTTTTTAATAAAAGATTTATTGAGCAAAATTTCAATCGTACTTAAACATAATTCAATTTCACACAAAAACGGTACTCTAGGTAAAACTCGATACTTTGTACCGTTTTCGGAGTATTTTGGTTTAAAAATTATTATTATTAAATTTAAAGTGATTATGGATCTTTCTATCTGTATGACATTTGGACCAAACTGCAGCAGGCCCGGATCTAGGCGGGGCAAGCGGAGCAAGCGCCCCGGGCGCCAGCCAGCATTTTTGGATTTTATCGGAAAAAATTAATTTTCTAATGGTATAATCGAAACTGTAAATGCCAAAAATCTTTAAAATAATTGAGGATTCAATCGATCAATTATTAACTGCATATCATTCAGTCATCTACTAATGATGTAAAACAGATAAAGAAAAATAGGAAGATACATATTAAATATTAAAGTATTTTAATTTTACGAGCAGTATTCAATGTATTTCGTATGAATTGATGTCATAAGAGTATTCTACTGAATTACTGTAAGTAAAATTAAAATTATGACTTCACGGTAAAATATATAGGGTGTTGAAAAGAGACAGGGCATCATATATTATTATGAGATCATTTGTCGTTATTGAATTGATAATAACGTAAGACAGGGCACAGAGTACTGAAAGCTTTTTTTAATCGAATTTTCTTGGAAAGTAAGTATTCACAAATCTTTTTGGAGATTTTTTGAAAACTTTTCAGGATTGCTCAGCTCATGCTGACTTGGTATATAACCTTGATTTGGATTTTTCTTAAATTACTGAAACTTCAATTACTCCTTCCATTCACATCAATTAATCATGCTAAAAGCTGAAATATTTTCATTCTATTTTTGTGAAGACAAGAAGAAAATATACACCTTCAAATTTTTCTTCAATCAATTTTCAATTATAATAGGGAGACACAGTGACGGCTCGTGCCCTCTAGGAGTGGGTCGGCCAGACCAAGCATATAATTTAGAAGCAATTTTCTTGGGATTAGAGCACTGGATTGAAATTAGGATTTCATCTTTTTTGACGTGACAACGTCTTATAAATTGGTTTGCCGGGTGACACTTCAAGAAACTGCGTTACGCTCCGCTCACGTTATGCGCTCACAATGAGAGCGAGTGAGAGGCACGCGTCCCTTCCACTCGGGCATGGTTAGCCCGCCTAAGAGCGAGAGAGACAGACATAAAAAGTGAAAGGCACGCGTCCCTTCCACTCGAGCACAGTTAGCCCGCCTAAGAGCGAGAGAGAGAGAGAGCAAAGGTAAACGCGTACGAATGAATATTCACATTAAAATTATTTTATCACTCAAAGCCGTTGTCACGTAAAACTTTCGCCCGTATACCGACTTTACAGGCAACCAATTTTTTTATTAATAATTTACTACATATGTTTAGGCGTACATTGAGACTTTTTCAAGTTTACATGTTACAAATACAGTGACAATCATATCTAAAATGTATAACTGTCCAACAATTTATCTTAAAACTTAGTAAAATTAAAATCATATTCATCATGTTGTGAACGCTGCCAATTAGAATTATTCTAATAATGGAAAACCTGTTATCTACTAAAAAACTAATCAAATCACCGCAATTTGATACTATCTCTCTTACACTTGCCATCTGGATCACTCACATTCAACTTGTAACCGAAAACGAACGAAAACTCGTACAACCCTAAGCCCTACACACTTACATCTTACTCCAAACTACTGACCTAGTGAACTGAACTCTGATAATCAAAGTGTAAACACACGCAATGCAATTCTCATATACCCCCTCCCCAAGGGTATCTTGGCCGACCTAGTTTTTGAAAAATGAACAAGTCGTGGGTTGCTGTTTTGTTATTTACAGTCACTAAGAATGAATGTTTATGGTCAGAAAATCACAAAATTTATTCCATACAGTACGAATACACTTTTTTCTGAAATTGAAATAATATTCAAGTACTTATGATAATAGTCATTTGAGATTTGAGGGTGAAAGTTTCAATTATTAACAGGATATGTGAAAAAATTTTAAATACATGATGATTTCTCTTTCTATCTCAAATTTAGGATAAACATATGAAGATGTCGGATATTAAATTAAAATTTTCAATTTGATATTTGCAATAAACATCGATAATAATAAACAATTTCACCCGCCTGCCGTTTCACATAGGGACGGCCAAGGGTTCTCGGCCGACCTCGCAAGTGTCACAGTCGAGGTATTGTAGAGTTCCATAATAGGAACTTCGAGCGACGTATAAGTTAGATGAAATCATAAACTGAAAGCTGTGGCTCGGCTGGCTGAGCTGCGTTATTACGTATAAGGACAGATGCGGGAACTTGGACTAAAAATTATTTGAGATGTTTGACCGAAATAATGTGTTGAGTGGAAATATGAGATATATAGAGGGCAGAGGAAAAGATACTAAGGGAATTTCTCGAGATTTAAATATTGCGTTTAATGTTTCAAATAAGTTTCGATTAAAAAAATATTTATTTTCACCTTCTTTTTTCGGTTGCGCCTAACCTGACGAGCCGTCACTGGGGTGTCATTCATTGAATATCAATAGAATATACAGGGTGTTTCTAAATTGAACGTACAAACGAAAAGGGAAGATTCTTTGACTAAGTTGAAGAAATAAAAAGTTCCATAAACATGGGGTCACAAACGTTTCGATTTCGAGGAGCAGATAAATGCGTTCGCAATCATGAACAATTTTTGAGTTAAACTGACAGGCCGATAATTCCATCAACTCAATTGAATATCTAAATAGTAGGCGAATCAATATTCATAGAATTATATTTTCACTATCTATTATCGATGTGCTTCTAACCAACATGTCGGTACACATCTACCGGTTTCAAGGTAAATTGGCTATAAAAAAATCAGAAACTATTTGAAAATTATTCAATCTCAACTATTAGCCCTTTTAGTTTCTGTAAATCAAATTTAATTCGCAAACGTTAAAAGATATCTACCGAAACGTACGCCATTTTTCCGACCAAATTATATAAAAAGATCTAAATTGTTCATCGGAAAATACGAAGTTTTCGTAAAATCAAATAAGAGAAATGTCAAAAAGTCCTTCAGAAATTTCACACAGATACGTATTCAATTGACACCGATCGAACTTATTAATTCAGTTTCAGTTTAGGTGAAAATTAATCGAAAAAGTTCATTCAAGATGAAATAATGCATGTTGTCATTTAATGATTAAGCTATTTTTAATTCAGCCTTGAATATATAAGTTTTTAGGAGAAGGTAATTCGAACTTCGAACAAAACTGATTAAACGCTTTCAGAATTCAGAAAAAGTCTCTATAACAAGGGCACAAAAGTTCTTGACATCACGTCAGTGCTTTTCTAATTTTTTATTTTTACTCACTGCGATTTTATGCCAGGTTGTGATGTTGAATATGTTTTCGTACAAGTCGTATTCAAGGACGTGGCCTTCCTGCACCTGAACAGGACTGAGAGGTTTGATTGTGAAATGCGCCATGCAATGTTGACCTGAGAATCCAATATCCTGTGGAAGATGAACTTTGACGCATTCATCGAAGTTGCCGGTATCGAAATTGGATCCGAAGAATATTCCACTAGGAAATTTTGTCGAAGCATCAAACACTGAAAATAAAGGAAAATCATGTATCATCGGACATTGCCCTTCAAGTTATATGATCCACACAAGAGCATTGTGGACGTTATACAGGGTTATGTATAAAGTAATGCACAGATTTCATAAAACGTACAACGATCACTTTAAAAAAATGCAAAAACACGTCAAACAGTGTTTTATATTACGCATCTCTTGACATAAGTTACAAAAATAAAAAGTCAAAGTAATGACGTCATCAACATGTTTTTTTAATGGCAAGCTAAGATTTTTATTACATTATGTGATAAAGCTTGTTTTTTTACACTAGGGAAAAATAGTTGCAGTAGGGCTAACATAAGAAAAAAACGAGAAAACGAATAAAAATCGAAATAACAAAACCAATTATATAAAGAGGTCAAACTTAAACTTATCTAGTAAGAACATCTGTTCTTATCAATTTTTTCGATTGATTTACTAAAACAACGGTGTGTCAGTGTCAGTCGTACAATTAGTGTGACGCCAGTTTTACTATTATGGCTCGTTTAAACGAAAGAGAAAGGATAGAAATTCTAATGATGGTAGGTTTCGCCGATCGTCTTCGAAGTCATGAAGAAGCATGTGCTTTATTTAACGCTACACATTTGGAAAGATCTCCAATTGCTAGAAGCACAGTAAGCAGAATTGTTGCAAAATTTAATGCAACGGGATGCTCCAAAATCTGGACGACCAGGAATAAGCGACGATGTGAAGTTAGATATTTTGCCGTCAGTAGAAAACAACCCTCACGCAACTACAACAGAAATTGCCTTACAAGAGAATGTTAGTCAGTCGTTGGTAGTAAAGATGTTAAAAAAAAAACTACACCCATACAAAGTTCAACTTGTTCACGAACTATCAGAAGATGATCCGGACAGACGTTTGGAATTTTGTGAAATCTTCATGTGACGAAAATCCAAATTTTCTTAATAGTGTAGTATTTTTCGATGAGACAACGTTTTATCCAAGTGGTTCTGTAAATCGACACAATTGCCGCTACTGGGCTCGGGAAAATCCCCACTGGATGCCGTCAAAACACACCTATCGCCCCCAAATAATTAATGTTTGGGTAGGAATCGTCAGGGGAAGATTTATTGGTCCTTATTACTTTCAGTTCGAAATTTGCCATGAACTTAGGCGATCATTCGATCTGCGCCATCGTTTTCGAATTTTAGTTGTCAGTTATACAGAGTGGTCAAAAAAATACCAATTGTCAAGTCAAAACATTGTAAAAAAATAGGAAAAATATAGAAAAATTGTAGATTGAGTTGTTTTCATTCTGAAAACGAAAAAACAGATTTTTTCATAATTTGGTGAATTGAAAAATGGTTAATCTTTGTTGACCACTCTGAATGACTGATCATTGAGATTCGGAAACGGTGGAACAGATTAAAGTTTTATTTAAGGTCATATAAAAATCGAACTGAGATCTCGAATATTCAGCGAACTGAAATTGGATTCAAAACTTTTCAAAAAATGTATTACTCCGTCGAAAATAGATATAAGAAAGTTGAATTAATTGATTTGATTTGAAAATTCGGAATAAAATAGAAATACAGAATGTCCCATTCAAAATAACAAAGCTGTTGCTGAATTTCCATACATCTAGCAACACTGGATATTTGAAACTCTTTCAGAAATCAATGTTATTAATCAAATCAATTCGAAGACCGCAGTAGAAGAAAGCATTTTAGGTTAGAATCACGCCCTTAAATGGTTCAGTGGTCGTACATGAGCTCTTAAATTTAAAGTCTACCTCAGGCATTTAATTGCCACTACACAGTTGGTTGAACGCAATTTAAGTTAAGGCTGTACACCACCTTGCGGCGAAACTCGAATTCCGCTAGATGGCACCAAGCGAAAATTTCAAGGAACTGAAAACAGGCACGCCCATTGTACGAAATAGGACGGTCTGTACGGTATTTATGCCCCTAATAAACTTTCTAGGTACTGTCGCCGGTGAGTGGGATCGAAACGGAACGTAAATTTGTGTTTGTGGATTTTTTGTGGGTTTCGAAGAGAATGGTAAATACAGAGTTTATTCTATTTAGACCGGTCAATTGAGACCAAATAACAAGGGTGAAGTTACATAAATTCCCTACAAGCTGAGAGTCGGTGAAATTGTTCAAAACATTCATTAGTTTCCCTGTATGGAAAAATTTCATTCAAGGAGGTCAAAAAATGCGGTTTTCACGATTTTCTGCAAAACGTCAAGTTTTATGTTAAAATTACTCCAGACAAATATTGTAGAACATATAATTATCTATAAAATGTGTATCAATATTTTGTTCCAAAGAGTCACCGTTTTTGAGATATAACGGTTCAAAAAATTATGAAAGTTGTAATCGTCATAATATACATGATTTGGCCACGAATACAGGGTGAGTCAAAATTGTGTATGGAGCTATCTGGGGGTACATTGAAAAATAAGTATAGTATGATGGATGAACTCATATCCCATGCATATTATGACGATTAAAACTTGAAACGTTGTATCTCAAAAACGGGTGGCTCTTAGGAAAAAAAAGTTGATACATATCTTATGGATAATATATGTTCTACAATTTTTTATGGAGCAATTTTGTGATAAAACTTGCCTTTTTGCTGAAAATCGCGAAAAACGCATTCTTGGCCTTTGACTTTGACTTGAATATTTCCGTACAGCGGAATAATGAAAAACTTTCAAATTTTATTCATAATTAGGTTCTGAACAATTGCACCAACTTTCAGCTTGTTGGAAATGTAACCCTGAATGTCTAAATTGACCCTATAATTATTTATGTGAATGTGAGTGATGCAAATTAATTAAAACAATCTCGTGAATTTGTACATGGGGCGCTATAATACATGAAAAAAAATTTATTCGGACAAATCTAATTAGTTGAAGAAGCATATAAAATTTCCATGTCTCCAAAACATTTTTCCTGGGCATATCAAACATGGGAAATAAAAAATTTTTGTTTTTTAAAATATATTATTTGGATTGAGGGAGCTGATATAATGCAATACATATTGAAACAAAATGTCCCTAGCTGAGGTTGGTGCACGGGGTACCATACAATTCTGCAATAAAAAAATAATACTGCAAATAAGGTTTTAGTCAGAAGAGTGAAGAAAGTCGCACCTAAATAAAAGTACGGATTTCGACACAACACAGCGAGCAAGGAAATTTTACCTGCCCGTTTTATACGCGTGTGAATTATTATTACTATTTCTGTCCTTAGGTTGGATTGGGTTAGTCGCCGCTGACTTGACCCTACCGTCATTCGAGATTTAAAGGCTGTTGGAAGTGTCTGTGCCGCGTTGTTCAATTTTTTAAATTTTTATTTTTTTGTTTTCGTTACTTTTATCGACTTTTTGCTACTGTTGTTTTAATTTTGGTTGTTGATACGCCTAATTTCACCAACGCTGTATATGCTGATATGGTGATGGCATATGGCAAGGCCGATGGTGTTCCTCGAGCAGCTCAAAGGATTTATCAAGCCAAATTTCCTGATCGAAGATTACCCCACCACGAAACATTCTCGACGACATATCGACGATTTTTTTTTTGCATTTATATTACAAAAAGATTATTTATTGTTGCGGAAGCAGACTTATATCGTATCAATCACGATGACCCATCAATTCACGTAATATGAATTGAAGTCTAATAGAGATCGACTTCCGTGGAGTCTTCTCTACGGAAAAATTCCTCCACTTTAATGGGCATTTTTATAAAATTGATACTTGGCGACTTATCAACGAAAAACTGAATTCCATTCTTTTCTCATTTTATTACGCTGATAACAATGTCAATGTTTTTCCTACATCAAAATACTTCAAATTCATTTTTTCAAAGCTATTCCGCATGCTATAAGCTTATTTCACAATTATTGGACATCTATTTCCGTCTGAAATATTTGAACCTGTTGGCTTGTATATTCTTTTGATCACTTTGTGATAACTCAATGGACTTCATACGTGTAGATTAAATACAAATCTCCCGTCGATGCACTAATTGTCTCGTACGCAAAAATGTTGTCATTAAAATCGTGATGTAGTGGAAGTATTTTAGTTTGTTGATGATACATTAAATGCTATCATATGCACGAACAAGTTGAAATATTTGATCTTTGTCAGATCCAACATTTAATACAGCATTTCGTGCATTTTTTTGGGTATCTGAGATTTCCCTCGATCCCTCAGTAACTACTCAAATATATTTCCGATCAATTTGTTACTTGAAAAATGTAGAAAAGCACTGAAGTGAGGTCAGGAACTCAAATCACATTCTCTTAAATATGAACCAAATATAGGTATATCTACTACATCGAAAATCGTTTAGAATATCTCTCTTCCAGTAAGTACTCAAAAGTAAATGAGAAATATGTTATATCTACTGGTGATGTAAGTTCCGACAATGCAATACATACAGGGTGGCCATTTGAAAACGAAATAGACGAGATTACAGACGAAATAAGTTTTTTCGACAGAAATGCTCGGACAGGTCGATTTCTGTTTCGAGGGGGACAACTTAAGATGTAGGTTACGGACGTATAACGCTTCAACCCTTGCTGCTACAACCCCCACCCCCAATTTTTGAATAGGGAAGATGGGGTGAGTGATACCTCATTTGAAAGGTATTTTTATACTGATTTCAGCACAGTAATTGTTTTTTCATTTCATTCATTAGTTCTCGAAATATTCTTAACTAAGTATTTGAAAATGAAATGGTGTTTTCATGGCACTGGTAGTGTTTTTTTGTGAAAAATCGACATTTTGACCTTCAAAACAACCATGACTGTGGCTTCCTTCCTCCAATCTACTGAACTATTCGACTTGACCGAGGTAAGTGGGAGATTAACCTATTCTGAAAATATGAAACTCCAGCTCATCTTCTTCGGAAGATGTGGATCAGTCAGACATACTCATGTTTGACCGTGGATTCTTCATCATCGGCTTCGAACCCAAACAAAAGAGAGTATTTTCTGCTCGATATGCGAAAATTGCAGACAATTAGTCAAAATGATAACACGCTGTTCCACTGGTTTATTGGATTAGTACAATCGCGCAAAAATCTAAATAAATAAATAACTGTAGGAATGATATAAACAATATCGAATGCAGATAGCGCCTTCCTTGTCTCATGCGAAGCAAAGTCCATCGCAAGGTTTATGACAATAAAATTCAAATCATTGAATAAACTCGATTTTATGCAGATGATGCAGATGGAATTGAAATTGCTACAAATCTGGTTTTGTAGTAGGTAGATTAATATTTTAGAGAAAATTAAAAATTTTGTTCTTCCTGCTAGCTGAGAACCCATTTGATATTCAAGGTTTTGTCGAGATTTGCGGATTATAAGTCTGGTTTGCATTCTTCTTGTGATTCATCGAGGAAATTTCATGAATATTTAGTGGATCCGTATATATAAAAAAAATTGAACAATCTATCGAACACCCACCACCGTATTGAAAACTTTGAATCCAAAATAAAAATATTTTTGCAAGATTTTGTCCTTTTGTCTTTTCTTCAAGATGGTGGATCCAATCGATTGAGAATATTTTTGGCTTAATAGTCGAAAATTATAGACCTTCGAATAAAACGACAGCTCGCTGTTCCACCTAAACTCAGAATTCAGAAGTTGTTGACATCATATCAGTGCTTTAGACTTTTTTTTTGCAAGTTCTGTATCCTTTATCTCACCTATGGGAAATTTACTCTATAAAAGCAAAATTATAATCAACTAACTGACCCGACAGACTTCGTCCTGTCAAAAAGATTTGTAATGTGGCAGTTTTTGTGCCTACGTATTTTAAAAAATTCTCCTGAACAGAACCGTCACCCTGGTGATGATAAAAAATAATTAAATAAAACATATATAAGGATTTAAAAGTAAGTAATCGCTTTATTGTTAATCATGTCAATCAAAATTATTATTATTATCATTGTAGTGCTTTATTGTATACGATGTTTTTTGTTTAATTACCTGGCGCATAGATAAACAAATCTAATGGTTTTCCAACACGGAAACAGGCAACATACAATTGACCATGTAAGAAACATGGGTTTTCTAGAATAATACCACAAACACTTAATGATTGCCCCTGGGACTTGTTTATAGTCATAGCAAAAGCAAGCCGCACTGGAAACTGTAGTCGTTTAAACTCAAATAGCACATCAGTCGGAATCATTGGGATGCGCAGTATGAGAACATCTTCTCCTTCATACTTTTCTTTGAGAATAGTTGCTTCTATCACATTGTTTAGTAAATTTTGTGTCGCTAACCGTGTACCGTTGCAAAGATGCGGTTGGTTGACATTTCTCAACATTATAACCACCGATCCAACCTTTAATTGAAGATTGTGAGGTGGCAATCCTGGCAAATCCAGCGAGTTTAAAAATTCCGGTGGATAGTCTTGATCTTGATTAGTAGCCGAATCAACTGATTTATATATCCTCAATTCGCCTGTAATTTGTTCTTGAATTTTGAAATTTAATTCATTTACATCTATGTTTTTTGCAGCCAGTATAGCTCGTTCGCTCAACCAATCATGGTTTCTGTAATTTTGAGAAACATCTGGAAACACCTTCTGAATAAGTTCATTTTTTGATCGAGTTAACTGACAAAAACTTTGAGGAAAGTTAATGCAGCCAGTCAACATGTCTATAGGAAATTTGCCATTACCAATGTCAATGAGTTGTTTAGAGAATATGTTTCCAGATTGGTCATTTTGCAACTCGACACGCATATTCTTGCTTAAATGAAGTACTTTGACATGTTTCCACAAATTGGAGGACTTTAGACATGCATTGAGTTCATCAGCTGGCGTTGATCGTGGAATCACTGGCAATGTTTGACGAAAATCTCCTGCTAATAAAATCATTGCACCACCAAATCGGTTATTATTGCTCCGTAGATCTTTTAAGGTTCTGTCTAAAGCCTCCAAAGATTTTTATGTGCCATCGTGCATTCATCCCAAACAATCAATTTACATTGCTGCAAAACCTTTGCCATTGCAGAGTTCTTCGAAACGTTGCAGGTTGGAGTTTCATTGCTTTGCATATTTAATGGCAATTTTAGTGCTGAATGGGCTGTTCGACCACCTTCAAGCAATTTTGCTTTTCCCGACGAAGCGAGTGCAAGTGCAATTTTATTTTGTGAGCGAATTGTTGAAATTAATGAAATCAAAAAGTTTTTCCTGAACCACCAGGTGCATCTAAGAAATAAATCCAGTTTCATCATTTGTTACTTTCATAAGAGTTTCAAATACATACTTCTGTTGTTCATTTAACAGTGGAAGATTTGTTTGAATTAATTCTTTCAAAGCTTTATACCATAGCAATAAAGCTCAAATTGACTACGTTTTAGTTACAAATCATTTGTATGGGAAAAAGAAAATGGCTATTTTTAGGGTTTTTCCAGCAATAATTCTAATTTTTCTCGTCGTAAAAACCATCCTTGAACTTGAACGAACATTTTAAAAAAAGATTTGGCCAAATTGGTCCAGGCGTTGTTGAGTTATGCGCTTACCAACACATTTTGCGATTCATTTTTATATTATATATTATCAAAATATTCGTCAATCATAATTTATTGAATATCTTTTCACAAGAATTTATGTAACTAGATTTGATCCAAAAAGGGGAATTCGAGAGTGTTTTCTTTATCTCTTTCAAATTTTGTATTTTTGTTATTCAGTTCTTTTTTCTGGATTTGTCTTGTTATTTGCAGATTCAATGTGGGCTACTTGAAGAAGTAAGTCTCTGTCTCCATCAATAGAAGACCACTCTAGAAGAAAGTAGTCCCTAAAATATATTTCAGCTTATTTTTGTAATTTCACACTTAGCCAGGGAGCCAGGGTTTTTTTTACTGGGTTTTTATCTAGGCTTTTATGCCATACGCCGAATTGTTTGACACCCCGTCACTAACCCCTGATCTATATGCTTTATTGATTGCTAACTAAATATTGTCAGGCAAAAGTTCAAAAGAATATATATATATATACTAACGAACTGGGTCGAAATATTGGAATTCACAAACCATCTTGAACGTCTGAAAACTTCAGCTCATTTCATACAAATTATATCTACAGGCCGCCAACTGTACAAGCTAAAATCTTGAATTCGTGATTAGGTAGTAAAACCCAATCATTTTTGCGATTTTGCAATTTCAGGCACACCTTGCGATGGGTTTTTCGGGATGCCCAATAAACCCGCATTCTTCTACATCGGAAATATGGAAACAGGTTATTCTTAAGATATTGAGAACAGGAATAACGACTAACCAAAATTAAACCTTTATGGTATTCAGTTTCTTCAAATTTTTCAAATCATTTCTTTTCCTGTGTAACCGAGAATTTTCACGTCTGAAAAATATTTTTTCTCTATTAAATCAAATCAAAATCACATTTTTCAAATTGTACAGAGATTCACTACCGGCGGAACGTCTTATTCAGTCGGTTTATTTTAATATATTCTTCATATCATACAGGGTATCTCAAGTTCGAGTGCCTATTAGACGTTTCTGGATAACTAGACATATTTGAAATGTGGAAATTGGGATTATGATATTGTTCGAAGTTCTCTACAGAGCTTAAATAATTTCGAAGCCCAAAAACTTCCGGTTATACAGGGAGTGAAAATAAATTCGACGAAAAAATTTTTTATATACATGGTGAATGTGACAAAATTATTAGTAGAACCTGCCGGGTCTTCAACGAGAAGTATCCCCACTTACCTTCCATGACGGAGAAGATCTTTAGAAAATATGTTTCAAACTTTCAAAGTTTTGGATGTGAAAGAGCCCCTAAAGAATACAAATGAAGGGTAGTTGATGATGAGGAAAATGAAATTAGTGTTTTGTTTTATTTCGAAGCGAATGAAAATGCATCTATTCGAAGTGCAGCTCATGAAATCGATTTAGACAGAAATTCAGTGCAATTTTGAAAAAACACAACATGCATGACTACAAATATGAGAAAATTCATGCATTAGAACCAGGTGACTACATAAAAAGGTTAAATTTTTTTGAGGAATATTAGAAAAACTTGAAAATGATGAAAATTTTTTGAAAAAGATCATTTGGACAGACGAAGCAAATTCAATAATGAAGGACTATTTAATAGAAAGAATTGCCACATTTGGAAAAGTGAAAATCCTCATAGAAAAAGACAAGGAAACCCCCAGAACAAATTTAGTTTTAATGTGTTTGCTCTTTTGATGAACAATAAAGTGCGGTACACATTTATGAAGAAAATTTAAATACAGATAAATTTTTGGAAATTCTGAGAAATTTTGTTTTTGAGTTTTTGGATGAACTGCCGTTGAGTATGTCGACTACCGCATATTATCAATTGGATGGGGCTCCGGCACATATTTCGCAAGAGGTGTCTGAAGAACTGAATGCAATGTTTGGTAATCGGTGGATCGGACGCCGTTCTTCACTGTTTTGGCCCCCACGATCTCCCGATCTTACTCCCTTAGATTTTTATTTATGGGGTAGAATAAAAAACATAGTCAATGAATCTCCTATTGAAAGCAAAGAAGATTCGAAACGGCGTGTGGAGGAGGCTTTCCACTCACTAAAGGGGAGGAAATTGAGCGAGCGACTAACCGAGGTGTTTCAAGACGTATTCGAAAGTGTGTGGAACAAAATGGTTACCATATTGAAACTCTTACCTGATCATTTATTTTGTTAATTTGAGTTTTGAAACGTATTTTTATTTTTATTATCATAATTTATTTATAATCATTATTCGGTGTATTGAAGTAGCGAATCTATTTAATGTGTTTCCTATTGAAGAGATGAATTCTCATTCGCTTCGAAATAAGTCGAAATACTAATTTCATCAACTGCCTTTTTTTGTATTCTTTAGGGGCTCTTACATTCCAAAATTTGGAAAATTTGAAACATCTTTTCAGAAATTGTAAAAAAAAATGGGGATACTTCTCATTGGATACTCAACATTTTGTGTCATCTACCATGGATTTGAAATAAACAATATCATTAAGTGCATTTGAATGTGTATTGCGTATACAATTGAAAAAATACAATATAAGAAATAAATCCAAAATCTCATTATTAGAATAGCAACGATTCATTTTGTGAAATCAAAAAATTTCATAACGACTAACAATAAGACCTGTCTGACACACACACGTACTACATAAATCCAGAAAATCTCAAATAACTATCATTATTTTTGACCGCAGAATCCAACACAATTATAAAAAAATAGGGTTCTAATTTGAAAAACAGAAGTTATGGCCAATTTAAGATCACAATTTTCAACACAAAATTTGAAACACCCTGTGATGATATTTTTGAAATCCAAAAGATGCATGATCTTTTCACATCCTTCCTCTTCGATGTTGTAAAAACGGTTTACGCTCAGGATATTTAAAATAAGAATAATGAACATATTACTGACTGAACATATTTTCCAGTTTTCTTTAGATATTTTGAAAACTATTCAATTTAATACAATGGTTTTAACAGAAATATATTCACTATTGAATACTCGATCATACCAGGAATGGAAAACTTGAAAAAGTGTGAAATTTTTCGTCGAATTTATTTTCACTCCCTGTATAACCGGAAGTTTTTGGGCTACGAAAATATTTTAGCTCTGTAGAGAACTTCGAACGATATCATAATCCCAATTTTCAGATTTCAAATATATCTAGTTCTCCAGAAACATCTAATAGCCACTTGAGACACCCTGTATATATTTTATCTCTTTTATTTTCTGGATAGTCGGTCTGAATTCTAACTTGAATGAATGAATCGTATATACCTTTAACATTTTTTGAGAGTTCCACTATTTGAAAGAATATAGAGGAACTTTATGTAGTGATTGAGGCACAAATAAGTTAAACAAATTCTCCAACTTCAAGCAGGTAAAATATAAAAACGTCTCATTGTATTTTCCGTGAAAAGACAAAACTTATTATAAGTTACAACAAAACTCAGTTGACAAATAGTAAGTTTATTTTCTGCGTTGAATACCAGTAATTTTCACCAGAATATGGCCTCATTTATTCTTGAATTTTTCCTAAAAAAATAACGCCGCATCTCAGAGAATATGTAGCAAAAATTTTACATTCATTTGTTAAGGCAAAATCAAAAGTGGTAACATTTTCAACATTCTTTTATCACGGTTTAGAATAAAATCGAAAAGCATAAATTATTCAAGTACTTGAAATTGGATTTAAGCAGAAATACTGGGCAGGTCTTTTTACAATAGTAACATTTTTGAATTGCGTAGTTATTTGGGAAATTTTATACATTGGAGGTATAATAATGAAAAAACAATACTTAAATTCAGGAAAGCCATTTTCTATATAGTTATGGTAATCAAAATCAACTGAATTAATTGATCAGATATTATTTGATGAAAAATTCACATAACTACCAAAAAAAATTTGAACAAATAATAAAAATTACTTACTGTCTGTTGCCCACACTGTGAATTTAGACAGCTCCTTTTTGTACAACAAACTGTGCTCCCTGCATTTTGAATTTTCAGCGTCGGTAGTCGGGATGAGAAAATCTAAAGGATTGATTGTCTCGTTGTTGAACAGAAGCTGAAGATCCAAGGAAACGGCATTTCCGAAAAACAACCCGATAAAGAGAAACCCTAGAGTGAAGTTCTCCATCTCGGGAACCGGACAACGAACTAAATGGATCAAAGAACCCGAGCGCGTCTATATACTTGTATATTTAAATATCTATGCTCTCTTCAGATCGTTGTTTCATTTACTGCGATATTTAATATTTTGGAGGACGCACTTTTCAATTCCGATATATTTTCTTTATTTCTAGCATTTTCTTCCGCAATACGAATTTATATAGGTGTTAACGACTATGATTCTTAATGGTTATGATATGCATAAAATCTCACTCACGATAAGATCACTCTGTAAGTACTTCTGGATAAGATGCTCTCTAGATGATCCATTTAAATACAGTGCTCTAATTTGATTTACAATGTGAATCTTATGTAAACTTACTAAAAGACCATAATCTTGTTTTCCGCGTTGCCTAACACTCCTTATTCGAAGGGATGGCTTCAACGTAAAAGTTAGAAATTATTTAAGAACTTAATAATCGATCCAATAAAAAAAACAAGAATTTTATTTATTATTGATAAACTTGTTAATTTCAGGTAATTCAATTTAATAATTTCTAAATATTGAATGAAAGAAGTATTTCGCCTCATTCTTTTATCTATAATATAAAAATGAATCGCAAAATGTGTTGGTAAGCGCATAACTCAACAACGCCTGGACCAATTTGGCCAAATTTTTTTAAAATGTTCGTTGAAGTTCAAGGATGGTTTTTACGGCGAGAAAAATTAGAATTATTGCTGGAAAACCCTAAAAATAGCCCTTTTCTTTTTCCCATACAAATGATTTCTAACTAAAACGTAGTCAATTTGAGCTTTATTGCTATGGTATAAAGTTCATATTAAATTACAAGCACTCACTGTTGTCTAAGCAATGTAGGTGTGTTCCTAAAGTCAAAGATCATATCTATCAAAACAATGTGCGTGTGTGCGTTGGAGCACAGAATACATAGTTGGAGGAGTTTAATGTCGCGTTCCGAAACTGGCGTTTCTTTTGTATTAGTTTCGGCACGCGAGATAAAATGCAGTTTCCACGTCATTACAGCAGTCAAACAAAAATCGCGTTACCTACAGTGTTTTATTATTTTTAATATCCAAATTTTAAATAAATAAAACAATTCGTACGGCTTGGATTTGACTTCAAGTCATATCAAATTAAAAAAAAAAAAGTTGTCTGTTACCTAATCTACTGAGTTTGCTTTTGTCAACTGATACACGAAACAAATTCGTATATCGTGTTTTGTGCAGAGTGTTTAGTTAGTTAGTGTTTGTTTAGTTCGTGAAATTTATATTTGATATGCCTCCTATAAGACGAAGCAATTTAGGTAGAAGAACCAGAAATGCAGAAAGAACGTGACGACGGAGATGAACGTGAAAGAAAAAAAAGATCTACGGAGCAATAATAACCGATTTCGTGGTGCAATGATTTTATTAGCAGGAGATTTTCGTCAACCTCAATGCAGAAATGACCAATCTACTAAATGTTTCTCAAAATTATGATTGGTTGAGCCAATTCGCTAATTACCGATCTAATGACTATAAACGTACTGCACAAAGAACGTGACGACGGAGATGAACGTGATAGAAAAAAATTAATTTTTGATCTACGGAGCAATAATATCCGATTTGGTGGTGCAATGATTTTCATTAGCAGGAGATTTTCGTCAAACATTGCCAGTGATTCCACGATCAACGCCAGCTGATGAAATCAATGCATGTCTAAAGTCCTCAATTTGTGGAAACATGTGAAAGTACTTCATTTAAGCAAGAATATGCGTGTCGAGTTGCAAAATGACGAATCTGGAAACATATTCTCTAAACAACTCATTGACATTGGTAATGGCAAATTTCCTATAGACATGTTAATTAATTAATTGTTTAAAAACATTATTTTCCCTCTAAGAAATGATTCACTCACTCATGTTTCATCCGATGAGGTCCATATCCATAAGGAAGATACAAAATACTAATTTTCTGTTAAAAAAAATTCAACACCATAAACATAGATTTTTGTTGTTCTACTATAATTTCTTTCTACTTCAAAATTATAAACCATGCCTTTCTAGTGAGAAATTCCAAAAAACCTCAGGATTATTGGGTGTTATCATCACACATTTGTAATTTTCTTCTTAAAATTTCCAAATCATGAAAACCATCATTTCTATGAAAACTTCCAAGGCAAGAGGTTGTCACATTGCTTTTTTTCCGAGGAGGTCACTCAAAGCCAGAAAAAAACCATCATCTATGATTTTCCAAACACTGATATTTCTGAAGTTTCTTCTACTTGACAGACTTTCTTGAGTATTGACCAGTGAACAGGTCTTGAGGTCTCTTGATACGGTTAAAAATATGAAAATCTTTTTCGAAATCTTCAACAATAATGAATGATGTCACTACGAATAATTATTTTAAAGTGATGTTACTTTGCTTGATTGTTTTCTGTACTGAATCCCAATAACAATTTACTTGGATAGATTACAAGTATTTCCAGATTTAGGTGTGCAATTATACTTTCTTGAAGAAATACCTAAATTTGATTTTGAAGAATCAACTAGGTGTTCTTTAATAAAAAATTTTTTGTTAAATCATTAATATGAATCTATTCTGTTTAGACTATAATTACTGATTTTTATAATCAGAGTATCTGTTTTAATTACGTAAACAAGAACATAAATATTGAATAATGGTTATTTATAGATTATGTCAAATTTTAATACCTTACCATAGAATATTAATTTATTACCGAACCCCAGGAGAGAAAAAATTAATATTTGCAATGTTTTTTTAAATGAAAAGATAACATCTGTAACTATTATTGATCTTTAGTTATAATTTTCCTCAGAATAATCAGAGTGAATTATTATCACATTAAAATATTATAACGTCTCTGTGGTGGGTAGTTCCCAATAAAAGAGTGTTCTGTGGTTCCTTGTTGTTTTGATTCTGTTTGAAATCGTCAACAGTTATTTGTAGCTTTCTTTCAAAAAATGTGGAAAATATTGGAAAGATAATATCGATAGTTTTGAATTATTCAATTAAGTATGAAATGATTATGGTCAGAAAATGCATTCTATTCTAATCTTTCTTGTTTATGAGCTTATAGCTTCCAGATTCAATATTGTTTGAATTTTAATTAACCATGCATCATAACAAACATTCAGAAATATCAAAACTAAGTCAAATTCTATTATCTCCTAAGTTTGTGAACAAAGTTGAATCGGTGTATGAAATAAAGATAATAAAGGTATAAAACAAATCTAAGAGACTGGGTTCGAAGTTTTTAAAACTCATATGAGCTTAATTTGCAGCATTCCTATGTTAGAATAGATATAATTTGATGAACCCTGAAAGACTGAAGCTATAAAAAAACTATATAATTTATAAACCAATGTGTTATGTCCGATAGCTCAGTAATTTTGAGAAATAAATAGACTGTATTATCAGCTCTTCACAGGGACCCCTTGCTGCGGGATTTCTAGTCCACCTTTTGTTCAAATGCGGTGTTGAAAACACAATCAAAATGCGATGCGAAATTTCCAAATATGCGAGTGAAACCAAGCGTGTAATATATCCAAAAAACAAATCAAAATTAGCGTGATA
Source organism: Micraspis discolor (assembly GCA_030674115.1). Taxonomy (NCBI): domain Eukaryota; kingdom Metazoa; phylum Arthropoda; class Insecta; order Coleoptera; family Coccinellidae; genus Micraspis; species Micraspis discolor. Next base: position 206,326 of record JARTUT010001760.1, on the reverse strand, counting down.
TTATAAACAATTTCGATAACAAACGTGATAGCGAGAGTTCTTCTATTCCAATTCGCGTTCTAGATGCGTATGCGCATCCATAACATGTGCGAAGTCACCAGTGTTGACTTATAAAATTAGCGCGAAATTCAAATATTTAGCGATCGCCTCAGCTTCAAATTCATGCTATAACAAAAGGACCGAACAAATACATAAAAAAAACAATACAATATACAAAATATATTTACAATTCATTTTATAATCATTAGTCTTCATCAAGAAAGGAGATAACATATACCACCTTAATTAAATCAATCAATTTCTCTAATTGTAATTCAATTATCTTTCCGCTGACGTGGAAGTTTCATGTTTTTTCAGCTCACGATTTCCAAACTTATGTTGCACTATAACAAAAAAAAATTAAAATATTATAAGACTATTCAGTTTGATGGATTGCTGATACTCACCATGATCAATATTACGAACATCGTAGACTACGAAGTTGTTGTTTTTGTTATCACCTCCAGCGGCAATTACAAAGGGCGAATTCGGTGAACCTTCCAGGGAAAGAATGGTACCCAAGTTGAAATCTTGGCTATGCACCAATTCGGGAACATTTTCTCCATTCAAGTCCCAAATTTTAACCATGCCATCATGTGATCCGGTAATTAACAAACCAGGACACTCTCCACTTATAAACACCCCACTGACTTCTTTCTCATGAACCGCCAATGACCAAAGAGAACCTGAAATAACACCATTAGGTCTCTCTTTTTGTTATAGCCAACACAATTACTTAATACCTATATGTGTAGATTGTATATTGAGCAATAAATATTGAGAAGAAAATGTTACTCAAAGGAGAGAACGTACCTTTTCTACAATCGAAGCATTGTAAAGATCCAATGCTGGTGCCTGCCAAAAACATGTAAGGTTGATATGGATGCCAATTCAACGTTTCACACTCCCCGTCCAACTTCCAAGTTAAATGATCATCTGGACTGCTACAATCGAAAAGTTTCACCTGACCATCACATCCACCTGAAGAAAATAAAACATAGTCGATTTACAGAACCACTTAGACAAAACGTTGCCTCATCTACACTATTAAGAAAATTTGGACTTTCGTCACAAGGCCGCATGAAGATTTCACAAAATTCCAAACGTCTGTCCGGATCATCTTCTGATAGTTCGTGAACAAGTTGAACTTTGTATGGGTGTAGTTTTTCTTTTTTAACATCTTTACTACAAACTACAAACCCGTTGAAAGCAAAGAAACTTGAAAGAACGCGGAGAAACACGGAAGAAAGCGAACGAACACGAAAAAACGCAAAAAAAACCACAAAAGAAAGCGAGAAATCATGAAAGGACCCGATGAAACACGAAAGAACCCGAAGCAACACGAAAGAACGCGGCGAACCACGAAAGATTGCAAAAAGCTCAGAGGAACCCGAAAAAACCCGAAGAAATGCAAAAAACCCCGTCGAAACACGAAAGAACCCGACCAAACACAAAAAAACGCGAAAAAACATGAAAGAACCCGAAGTAACACGAAAGAACGAAAAAAATCCAAGGGAACCGAAAAAACCGCGAAGGAGCACAAAATCACCGAAAGCGCGCAAAAAAACTCGAAGGAAAGCTAAACAAAAGTAGCACGGAAAAGCGTGCAAAAAATATCGAAAGAACTTGTGAATTGCACACCCTGTATATCAATCGATCGCGAATTCATTGTTAATGGCACACCCTGTATGACATTTCATTGAATTTAGCTCACTTACGCGGAAAAGGACGAAAACTCGAGAAAAACACTGGTGAATGTCAGCGCTACTCAGATCTGACACCCTGTATATGAATCGAAAATATTTTATCGAATTAAAAACCAAAACAACCCGAAGGAACACAAAAAACTCGAATTTGAGCAAAAAAAACCAAAATAACTTGTAAATTGCACACCCCGTATATCACACGATCGCAAATTCATTGTAATTCGCACACCCTGTATGACATTTTATCGAAATTAGATCTCATACGCGAAAAAACATGAACACTTGCATATGGGACACCCACTATATAATCGATTCGCAGTGGGTGCTTTTTCCATAAAAAATGCAGAAGGAAAAACTCTCGAAGAAAGACTCTGGTGAAAGTCAGTGCAACCACTGTGCACAGCCCGTATATCAATCAATCGCAATCGGTGCATTCCACAAAGGTAGTATAAGCATTATTCGATAAAGCTCCTATGTAACACCCTGTATATGAATCGAAAATAATTTTTCCATAAAAAATAAACCCAAAAAAAATTGGTTGCCTGTAAAGTCGGTATACGGGCGAAAGTTTTACGTGACAACGTAATCATCGTTTTATCATTAACTGGCAACGTGTAAACTTGTATGCAGGCACCTAAGCGAAATAGAAGAGCAAGACATGAACCGGTGTATGCCTATCTCTCTCGCTCTCATTGTGAGCGCATAACGTGAGCGGAGCGTAACGCAGTTTCTTGAAGTGTCACCCGGCAAACCAATTTATAAGAGGTTGTCACGTCAAAATATCGTTTCAACTCCATCAATTTTACAAAGGTAAAATAAAAATTATTCGAAATAGGTCTGAACGTGTATTCATGAACAGAGTGCTTAGCCGTTTTCTCCTGAATAAACTAAGTGTGTCGGATTCTAACATAGAGTATCATAAGTTGGATCGGACCTCGGAGAGGGCAATGAATTCGCGCGCAAATCGAGTCGAAAATGCCGATTTTGAAACATATAGTTGAGGTACTTTTCTTTCGGTTCAAGAACCGTGAGTGGTCTCTAGAGATTCGGAATCTCCTGTAGATTCTTATTCGAGCGATTGGAAGGCGCGAAGAATCTTCCACCGCCGATATCGAGCTTAAAAATTATGCCGGATTTTCAAATTTGGAGCTCGCGTTCGGCTATCATCGGAATCGTATCAGAAACTGTGACATTTCATCGCGTATTTCGTGAAAATTGCCGAATTTGGAATGAAGAATTCGCTGCCCTATCTCGCTACTTGGATATGAAAATTGGTTTCCTAAAGTTTCTATTTCTACCGCCGAAAGGGCGTTTAGGGGCTTCTACGGCCACTGCGGAGCGAAAGCATCATAGGGTGTTTTTGACGTTTTTCATGAGTTGAGTATCGAAAAATAGGCGTTTTTGTTAAGGGATTTTAGCCAAGAATTAGGGGAGCTCCGGAATTCTAATGGGTTCTAAGGAATCCCCTAGTTCTTGCTCTCGGAATATGTAGTGACTCCCGGACCCGGGTCGTTCCGGCTTCGGAGTTTATTCCCTTATTCCGGGGCAACTTTGGCGAAAAACGTAATTTTCGCGATTTTCGTTTGATAATTTCGGGTACTTTAAGAGCGCCCGGGTGGTGTTTCGGGGTCGCTTCCCCTAGAAGAGGATACGCCCTTTCGATTTTTTAGGATTGCCTATCGAGCCGCTCGGCCGGGTCCCTAACGGAACCCCCTCTCATAATTTTCTCTAGTCCCCGATCTTATTACAATATTATATAGACAAAATGAATTCTGCAATATTACAAAATCAACCTTTAATAAAAACTCTTGAATGAAAGACGCTTTTGAATATTTCATAAAAAATAGTATAATTTTTAATGAATTACCTGCTAATAAAGACTGAGTCTCCATTTTATGCCAACTGAGACACTGAACATCTTTTTCAAATGCTTTAATGGTTGTGCTTGGTTCAGTTTTCTCCAAATCCCATAAAATGATACTTTTATCTGAAGAACCACTTGCTAAAACATGTTCGTAAGTCTTGTTCCAAGCCAGCGAAAGGACAGAGCTTTTGTGGCCGACTCGTGGTCGTCCCTTTTTACTATGGGGTTTCTGTCCTAATCGATAGGCAGGTTTCATCACATTCATGATATCTAAATTGTAAACTTCAATGATAGGTTCCATCGTGCCAACAGCGGCATAGTTCCCCAAAGGATTGCTATTTTCATAGTTCAACCATTCAAAACAAACTGGAAAACTCGGTAGTAAGATATCATGGTGACAGTAAAATGAAGGCTCTTCGTCATTATAAACTGTAAAAGAATTAAGCATACACACAGTCAATGTTGTTTGAGAATTTGAATATTGAAAATTCACTATCAAAAGAGTAAATAAATAAATTTTACCATGAACTTCTAATATGCCAATTTCACCATCAAAACGGCCCACCAGCACCAAATTATCATTTTCAAGTATAATTTCATCTTCTCTGTCTGATTCTTCAGACTCGTCACTAAGATAGTCTTCAGGATTTGTTGATAATTCCCTTATTGAATCCAAGATAGGAAAGTCCAAGTTATTTCCTTCTGTAAAACAGAAAATCATAGGATAAATATTTCCAAGCACTTTATTTATACTCAGAGCAAGTAACATACCTTCATCACTTTCCATATCAGCATTGTCTTCCCCCTCATCGCAATTTATTCTGAAATGAAATTTATTGATTCTATTACGTGAAGAGATTAACCTAGACTGTTCTTTTGAATATCATAAATTACAATTTAGATTGTTTACTGAAATTTCGTCAAAATACTTACTTCAGATCTTCCTTGGTACTTTTAATCATCTCTACTAATTCTTCCTTAGAAACTTTTATTTTTAAGGGCTCTGCAACGGCTTTACCCTTTTCCACCCATTTAACGCATGATATAAAATTCACTCTACCAGTATTTTCCATACTGACACTGACTAAATCACAATCAAGTTAAACGGACAAAGTAGAGCCTTCGAAATATGTGATAACTATTATTTTACTAATTTAACCTCAATCGGAATGTGTACTTTTTTTGTATGGTGTGAGTCACAGAATATTGAAGGCCACAAAAAATAATTACAAGAAGAAAAATTGTAAAACAAAATCGTGAATTATTTTCATGTTGTTCACTTTAGAAAGAGAGTTATAGGCCCAACTAATTAAGATCTCTAAAATACTGTTACGAATCTGCCTGTGACTGCATCGTAGTTGAGAGGAGAAAGAATAACAACACGTCTATAGCGCCCTCTGCTCCGGGTTCATACAATAATAAATTCCAAGCGAAAGACCGATCATTCTTTGTCATCGTTTTGGTCCTTCTAGCTGTCATTTAATTACATCTTGTACCATAAGCAATGACCGCTAAAAAGACCAGAATAATGAGCGGTCTTTCGCTGGAAATAGGATATTGTTGATCATCGTTTTGGTCCTTCTAGCGGTAATTTCGTTTTGTGCCATAAACAATAGCCTATTTCAAGCGAAAAACCGCTCATTATTCTGGTCTTTTTAGCGGTCATTGCTTATGGTACAAGATGTAATGAAATGACCGCTAGAAGGACCAAAACGATGACCAACAATGATCGGTCTTTCTTTTGCCACTAGAAAGACCATACTAATGTGTGGGCTTTTGCTTGGAATATGTCCTGTGGTATATCCTGGAGTAGACTGTCTCAAGAGTTTGTTCTGTGGTCTCGATTGTCTCTGGTCACAGGGTTATTTGTCTCTGGTTATGTCTATGGTACAATAAAGATGTAATCGTCGAATTTTTTTCGAATACTTCAGTGACCGCGATAGAAGGACCAAAACGATGACCAACAATGATCGGTCTTTCTTTTGGAATTGATTAATGACCACTAGAAAGACCATACTAATGTGTGGGCTTTTGCTTGGAATATGTTTATGCCTGTGGTATATCCTGGAGTAGACCGTCTCAAGAGTTTGTTCTGTGGTCTCGATTGTCTCTGGCTCACAGGGTTATGTACAGATTGTCTCTGGTTATGTCTATTCTGGGAAAGTTCGTTGATATTTCAAAGTTTGTCGAAGAGTAATAATAAAGACCTCCACATTTTGGTAATTTTCCCTATCGTCGGTTTTAATTTTTTTCAGTTTGAATTCTGTTTTCAATAAAGGTGTTTTATAGGTACCTATAATTTATTTTACGTTTATACGATAAAAAACTAATATGTATCTCAATTCTTCCTTACTGCAATGTTTAAATGAAAATATTTTGAATGATTTTATAACACTGGACTTTCACTTGAAATTGAGGACTAACACTATAAAACAAAAATAACCGGTATCGAGATATGCTCTTTTACTTTTATTTCCTTAGCCCCATAACTGTATGTGTAGATGTTCTATTCAGTTGAAGAATTTTCTTTTCAGAATCTTTTCCATGTTAATGGATCGATCGAATAAGCAGTAAGAGAATGGATGCAATTACTGTTATTTTTGTAGTTTCAAAAGACTTGAAGGATGAAACTGAAACTGGAGAAATAATGATGCAAGCTTTCGAGGTACCAAACTGAAATTTGCTTTGTGTACTGAATCATTCTAGTTAACAAGTTTTTCAGGCTTGCCAACAAAACAAAGTTAAAACAATATGGATGAAAGAGCAAGATATTCATAAGAAGGAACTGAAAAAAACTGATTTCATTGTTTTTGAAAGTTTTGAAGGAAACGATTTTGAGAATATCAAAAAAGCAAAGAGCGTGTAAGGATTATTGATTAGGTTTGTTTGTGGAGCCTGTTCTTGATAAATTCTGAACAAAAACAGACAAATTATTAGTATTACTTGTAAAGACTTGGAATCTATGATTTTAAATTGAAGAGAGTACTTTGAAAGGACATGCTCCACAAACAAAGCTTATATTGCTAAACTGGAATAAATTTTCGACATTCTTTGTAGTAGTATTTTAGGACCATGGTGTATTCTGGTATGTTTGATGGAGGGTAAAAAAATACCTAACTTTGAATGGCCCATATATAATGTTGCAATGTATGATTGCATCGTAACGTCATCACATCTTCCCAAGACTGTTAAAATGGATATAAGTGAAAAGGTACAGAAAATGGGAGGATATTACAGTGATTCTTTGGCAGAAAATTCAACACACTTGATTACAGATAGTGTGAAAAGTGCTAAATATATGGTATGTTTTTTGATGATTACAATTAACTTATAGATTTATTGTTTTTTTTAATTCTTTTAGAAAGCCATAGAAATGGGAATAAAGGTGCTTACACCTTCGTGGGTGGACGCTGTTTGGCAGGCAAGCCAAGAGGCAAATGTTCACTGTAACGACAAAGTATTTGAAAAATATAAGTGCCCTCCTCTACACAAACTCATTATATCCACAACAGGCATAAAAAGTTTGGAAGAAAGAGAGGCTGTTAGAGCAATGATAAATGAAAACGGTGGAAAGTACTCGGGAAAACTTAACCTGAAAATAACAGACTTCCTGATATGCGACGGAACAGCGTGAGTATTCTCAAAAAAAAGTATAAAATTCTGTCTGAAACACATGTGTATTTTGTGAGGAATTCATTAACTGTTTGATCAATGTTGGTCTTGTTTGATTTGGTCAGAGTTGTGCTACATCTGGCGATATGTGACCAGCAGGCCGTTCGGGTGATCCTAAATCGCGAAAAGTGTGGCAGGACTGGCATTTGGCTGCTCATTAACTGTTCGATTCGTTGAGCTACTCTAGTGTAGGCTTTATTAAACAGCCCTGCAATGTCGTATGGCGTAATTTTAATCAAATTACTTGAGTTTATGAACAAGTTGCACTCTTTGTTATAAACTGTTTTAAGCGGGGAATAAAAAGCAACGTCGAGAGGTTGTAGACGGTGAGATGCATGTGGTGGAATTGGTAGATTATGACATGATTCTCTTTTGACAATTCCCAAGCTTCGAAACGAAAAAGAAATTTATTTATGTATTTCTTTATTGATTAACGTTACATGACCTTTATATGTAAAATAAAACACAAAATAATAAAAACTAAGTAGTATAACACGAAAAAGAGTAGATGTAGAGGTAAAGCAAGTATAAGGGTGTTGGTAGGGTCATTTGCTACCTTTTCAGTCTTGGAACCTGGGTCCTTAGTATTACGGTTAAGGAGGTATGATTTTTTTATTAGGTTTTTCTAAATTACCCAAAATGTACCCTTCAAAGCCCCATAACTTTTTTTATGCGTGGCTTTTACATGCATTTTTTTATTGCATTAAGTCTACATGAGTGTGTGTTTAAAAAAAACGTATTTATTGTTACAGATAACACCACAAAATTAACACGAGGGCCTTTTATTAAAAAAAAAAATATAAAAAAAGTATGAAAACATCTCTATGACAGGTGGTCCCGTTAGGGACCCGGAAAGCGAAGCTTTCCGAGCGGCCCACAGGGCCGCTCGAGAGGCAATCTTAAAAATAATCGAAAAGGCGTATCCTCCTCTAGGAGAAGCGACCGCGAAAACCCCCCCGGGCGCTCTTAAAGCGCCCGAAATTTTCAAACGAAAATCGCGAAAATGACGTTTTTCGCCAAAGGTGTCCCGGAATAAGGGAATAAACTCCGAAGCCGGAACGCCCCGGGTCCGGGAGTCACCACATATTCCGAGAGCAAGGACCGGGGGATTCCTTAAAACCCATTAGAATTCCAAAGCTCCCCTAATTCTTGGCTAAAATCCCTCAACTAAAACGGCAATTTTTCGATACTCAACTCATGAAAAACGTCAAAAACACCCTATGATGCTTTCGCTCCGCAGTGGCCGTAGAAGCCCCTAAACGCCCTTTCGGCGGTAGAAATAGAAACTTTAGGAAATTTCCAATCCCCAGGTACCAATTTTCATATCCAAGTAGCGAGATAGGGCAGCGAATTCTTCATTCCAAATTCGGCAATTTTCACGAAATACGCGATGAAATGTCACAGTTTCTGATACGATTCCGATGATAGCCGAACGCGAGCTCCAAATTTGAAAATCCGGCATCCAATTTTCGCTCGATATCGGCGGTGGAAGATTCTTCGCGCCTTCCAATCGCTCGAATAAGAATCTACAGGAGATTCCGAATCTCTAGAGACCACTCACGGTTCTTGAACCGAAAGAAAAGTACCTCAACTATTTGTTTCAAAATCGGTATTTTCGACTCGATTTGCGCGCGAATTCATTGCCCTCTCCGAGGTCCGATCCAACTTATGATACTCTATGTTAGAATCCGACACACTTAGTTTATTCAGGAGAAAACGGCTAAGCATTCTGTTCATGAATACACGTTCAGACCTATTTCGAATAATTTTTATTTTACCTTTGTAAAATTGATGGAGTTGAAACGATATTTTGACGTGACAACCTCTTATAAATTGGTTTGCCGGGTGACACTTCAAGAAACTGCGTTACGCTCCGCTCACGTTATGCGCTCACAATGAGAGCGAGTGAGAGGCACGCGTCCCTTCCACTCGAACATTGTTAGCCCGTCAAAATCACCTATGGTGCTTTCGATCCGTGCGGGCGCTACGAGCCCCTAAACGCCCTTTCGGCGGTAGAAATAGAAACTTTAGGAAATTTCCAATCTCCGGGTACCAATTTTCATATCCAAGTAGCGAGATAAGGCCGCGAATTCTTCATTCCAAATTCGGCAATTTTCACGAAATACGCTGTGAAATGTCACAGTTTCTGATACGATTCCGATGATAGCCGAACGCGAGCTCCAAATTTGAAAATCCGGCATCGATTTTTCGCTCGATATGGGCGGTGGAAGATTCTTTGCGCCTTCCAAGTGCTCGAATAAGAATCTACAGGAGATTCCGAATCTCTAGAGACCACTTACGGTTCACGAATCGAAAGAAAAACACCTCAAATATGCGTTTCAAAATCGTAATTTTCCAGTCGATTTTCGCTCGAATTCATTGCCCGCTCCGAGAAATGCACACAGATGAATCGCTATACAGGCTGTGCCCATTGGAAGCACTGATTTTCACCAGATTCTTTCTTCGAGAGATTTTCCGTCTGAATTTTTTATGGAAAAAGCACCCACTGCGAACCAGTTATAGAGTGGGATCTAATTTCGATAAAATGTCATACAGGGTGAACGATTTACAATGAATTTGCGATCATGTGATATACGAGGTGCTCAATTTATAAGTTAATTTGATTTTTTTCGCGCAAATTCGAGTTTTTTGTGTTCCTTCGGTGTGTTTTGGTTCTGAATTCGATAAAATATATTCGATTCATATACAGTGTGTCAGATCTTGAGTAGCGCTGACATTCACCAGAGTTTTTCTCTAGCTTTCGTGCTTTTCCGCGTAAGGGAGCTAAATTCAATGAAATGTCATACAGGGTGTGCCATTAACAATGAATTTGCGATCGATTGATATACAGGGTGTGCAATTCACAAGTTCCTTCGGTAATTTTGCTTGCTTTCGGATTTTGGTGTTCCCTCGAGGTTTTTAGCTTCCTTCGAGTTTTTTCGAAGGAAAAATTATTTTCGATTCATATACGGCGTGTTACATAGGACCTCCATAGAATAATTTTGATACTTCCTTCGTAATAATTACTGAACTCGAATAGATGGAGTTACAACGATATTCTTTTTAATTTTTCTCACTGCTAATCAATTGTATACTGTATACATAAATACGTTTTTTTCTAAACACACACTCATGTAGACTTAATACAATAAAAAAAATGCATGTAAAAGCCTACGCAAAAAAGTGATGGGGCTTCGAAGGGTACATTTTGGGTAATTTAGAAAAACCTAATAAAAAAATCATACCTCCGTAACCGTAATACTAAGGATCCAGGTTCCAAGACTGAAAAGGTAGCAAATGACCCTACCAACACCCAAAAAAATTTGACGGTCCATCTGCCGAGCACCCTGTATACGATCGTGCTACTGTGTATTTGCCGTTCATTTTCCATCGCTCCCATTGCCCCGCGCTCCCCTATTATACAAATAATAATCTTAAGTAACCGGTGTGTTGAATTTTTTTTCATCAATAGTGATTAAAATAAACAGCATTTCTTTCTTGATCCTTATATAAAAATTTGTCGAACAGAGGTGCCATGAGTGAGAAATATAAAGAAGCAAGAAAAACAGAGAACGTTACCTGTGTTACATTACACTGGCTACACGACAGTATAGAGAAGGGGTATTGTGTACCCCATCATGATTATGTTGTGAAAAAGTACTTCCACACCGAAAAGAAACGACTTAAGTGATCCAAACTTCTCTACAATGAGTGCCATAAATCAGTCTAAATGTGACAAGAGTAGTATTGATGAAACGTTGGTTAAAAAGCCTAATGCAGGTAACTCTTGTACTCCTCCAAGTAATGTCAAAAAAAGAGGTGTGTATTCATTGATACAAACTAACTTAGCTTAGTCTATATAAACTAACACCTTTATCAATAAGTCCCGGGCCTTTCATTGCCAAAATTGATCTTAATTCATAAATAGTGATACAATCATTTAACGTTTCTCTAGCTTTTCGATACCACGATTGTAGACCGATTTATCGACACCTTCAAAATATGCTTTAGCTTCGGCAATCTCTTTAATTTAATTGTCTGATCAGAATTCTGACACTACTGAAGGTGACAGTGATTTTGAAACGATGTCATCAATTCCCCAATGTTTCAACCAAGATGAGTTAAATGACCTCAAGAGATCTCAACCTGTCGAAAGAAGCTTCTGAATTAGTAGCTTCCAGGTTGAAGGAAAAAAATTTACTTGAACCAGGAACGAAAATTGCATTTTATCGCACGAGGGAGAAAGATCTGCTACCTTTTTTCTCTGAAGAACAAAATCTTGTATTTTGCCATGCTATTAGAGAACTCCTGGTAAAAATGGGTCTTCCTGAATATTTTCCGGATGATTGTCGCCTCATTTATTGACAGCTCAAAGCGAAGTTTGAAATGTGTTCTTCTACATAATGGGAACAAATATGGCTCAATACCAATTGCTCACTCAACGAAAATGAAAGAGCAATATGACAACATAGCTTTGGTTTTGGAAAAAATAAAGTATCATGAACAACAATGGGTGATTTGTGTAGACTTAAAAATGGTAAACTTTCTCCTTGGACAGCAAAGTGGCCACACCAAGTATCCTTGTTTCTTGTGCATCTGGGATAGCAGAGACAAAACGCAACACTGGGTGTTGCGATATTCTCACAACAAAGGACAGTTCTTGGAATTTGGGGCAGCGGCCGTTACTTCTAAGAACGCCTTCTGTCGGACGGAATTTTGGAAATCCCTAAACTTATCAACCTGAACTTTTGTACACGTCCGACCTCTTTCAATTATTCAAATTCATTCTCTCTACACCTCTCAAGGTGGTCATTTCTACAAGTAAGTTGTCTTTTATCAATTTACTTTTCACGAGTCTATAACGGCACTCAGAACTACAAGTTCCTCTAAAGATCCCTCAAAATAATCTGTTTTCGGGTCAGTTAGCTACCCTAGTTCATGTGTATGTGAATTACTCAGTTGAAATTCTCTACGTAAAAGAAAAAGGTTGTGAATTGTGAACCTGTGACGCAATTACATATCGCCAAGGCACAATTCATCAGTGGAAGTTTGTGAAGCTTTATCCAAAGTGCCTGCACCTTATTCAGAGAAATCTACCCTCGACGATTGAAGCAGAGCTGTGGTGAACTCAAACAACAAATAAGGTCAGATCTCTTTATCATTTAATATTACCAGAAGTGCCCAAGATTGAGCAGAGAAGTTCAAATCCTTGGTTATTATAGACACCTAAAAACTCTTTCCGTGAGTGTAAACTAAAGTGCCGAACATTGTGTAACTATTCTTATCTGTGAATACATAATACAAACTTGTTTTTATTCACCTTGCAAACATCTTTTCTACCAAAGATAATTTTTGGATCTACTGTTATAGTGTAACCAGCGACTCAGCAAGTGCGCTGCCCTTCATTAAGCGGGTGATTATTATTATTTCTAATTTTGTACCCGCACACTGGGTTAGAAAAGAGTGGCTTAGAAGAGAAAACATGGATGTTGGGGAAAAGAATATCATCAATGATCCTTTAGTTCCTCGAGAGAAAATCATGTTTCCACCCCTGCATATCAAGCTGGGTCTAATGAAGCAGTTTGTAAAGGCTCTTGATAAGAATGGATCATGCTTTGCATATATAGGGAAAAACATGCCTCAGCTGAGTAAGGAAAAAATTAAAGCAGGAATATTTGATGGCCCACAAATAAGACAGCTGATTAAAGACCCTGACTTTATAAATTCAATGATTGAGATTGAACAAAATGCCTGGAATTCATTTGTTTCAGTTGTCCAAAATTTTCTGAGTAAACACAAAGCTGAAAACTATGTTGAATTAGTCAATGAGACACTGGGTATAACATGAGCATTAAGGTGCACTATTTACACAGCCACTTAGACCGTTTTCCTGATAATTTAGGCGACATTAGTGAGGAGCAAGGTGAAAGATTTTACCAAGATATCAAACGTATGGAGGATCGCTATCAAGGAAGATGGGATACTCGCATGCTGGTCTTTAAAACAGGATTGTTCTAAAATACATTCAAAAATGTCTCGCAAAAGAATTTTCCGAAATGTTTAGTGAGTAATTGGTTAAAATGATGACTTTTTTGTTTCTATGGTATATAATGAATAATATCTGTGTAATATAATAAAAATTCCTTTATTAATTTGTTTCTTCAAACCATGGTTTTTCTTGTAAAATAGTGTAATGTATAATTCACAAAAATGTTGATATCTTAAAAATTCGAGCTGACGGGCAGAAACTAATAGGATATTTGAATTCAGGGAATCAAATTCAAAATCTTCTGCACCAAAGCCACTGTAATGATCCGAACGTCATGAAATTTTGGCAGCAATTTTTTTAAGGTTGACTCTTGCGTGAACTCGGGATATTTTGTTGGAGGCGCTTTATGAAAGGTAGGCCCGGTACTTATTGACCGCTATAGTACAAGATCTGTGCTGAATCAAGCTAATAGGAAATGACGCAATGTTACATAGATTTATAGATGCTTTGTTTCAGTTTTTGCCGAATGCGATAGTCTTATTCAAAATATTGATTTAAAGAAAGCAAAGAGGAGCGGATATTTTCTGGATGGATGTTCAGTGAGTATACTCATTTAATAATAATAATAATGTATCTTTATTTCCAATAAAGTCATACATGACATATATAATGATTGTAAAACAGTTGTTAAACAAGTCGTGGGTTGCTGTTTTGCTATTTACAGTTACTAAGAATGAATTTGTATGGTCAGAAAATCACAAAATTTATTCCATACAGTACGAATACACTTTTTTCTGAAATTGAAATAATATTTAAGTACTTATGATAATAGTCATTTGAGATTTGAGGGAGAAAATTTCAATTATTAACAGGATACGTGACAAATTTTTAAATACATAATGATTTATCTTTCTATCGCAAATTTAGGATAAACATATGAAGATGTCGCATAATAAATTACAATTTTTAATTTTATATTTGAAATAAACATCGATAATATGTAATAAACAATTTCACCCGCCTGCCATTTCACATAGGGACGGCCAAGTGTTCTCGGCCGACCTCGCAAGTGTCACAGTCGAGGTATTGTAAAGTTCCATTAATAGGAACTTTGAGCGACGTATGTGTTAGATGAAATCATAAACTGAAAGCTGTGGCTCGGCTGGCTGAGCTGCGTTATTACGTATACGGACAGATGGGGGAACTTGGAATAAAAATTATTTGAGGTGTTTGACCGAAATAATGTGTTGAGTGGAAATATAGAGAATTTCTCGAGATTTAAATATTGCTATTAAGTTTTCAAATAAGTTTCGATTAAAAAAATATTTATTTTCACTTTCTCTTTTTTGGTTGTGTTTGGGTCGGCCCGGCCAACCCTGACGAGCCGTCACTGGTGCTGTCAGTTTTCTTCTAGCCTCTATAGTTCTCTAGATCCCTTCAGTAGACAACGAATCTTGCCCACCACACATGTACGTGTTTCAGGTCTACTTGGTGGGTTTCAAGGACGATCACAGAGAAAAAATATGCAGGATATTAAACGTCAGCGGCGCCACCCGTTGCGATGAGATCTCAGATAGGGTAACTCATATCTTGGTCGGTGATCCTGAATGCTCAGAATTGAAGTTGATCAAATCGAGAGGCTTGTCCTGCTCTATTGTAACACTTCAATGGCTACTGGACAGTATAGAAAGGCAGAGGCCTTGTCTTGAGGAGTCTTATTTAGTGAGCAATTTGAGGGATGAGCCTTACTTCAAATCCCCATCAGGCAAAAAGGTTGTATTTCTTGTTAACCGTAAAATTTGTCTGATTTGGGATTTCTAGGGTTTGAGTTTGTTACGTTCGAATAGGACAATAACTGAAATAGATTTAACCTTATCTCAGAAGGAAAAAGAAATTTTGGAAGAAGACGATGCTGCTGAGAGAGAAATTATGGAACAGTATATGATGCCAGAACCTGTTAATGGTAAGTAATAGGTATATTCACTATTTCTACTTCAATATATTTTTCTCAAAACTAAAAATTACATCATATCATGTTCTGGCGCTCTGTCTTTTATATTTTATAAGCTGTTTTTGTCCTTGCATCTTCATTTGAATTGTAGATTTTCGACAGTTCACGTGCCCTGAACGTTTCGAACTGTGACCGCTCATTGTGTTGACTTGAATAATTCATCTCATCACAGGCAAAAGTGTTTAAATCTTGAAGGTGGATATTTTGAGAAGAAAATAAAACCAAAACCTTATAGATGGCTCCTCTACTTGCTTTTATGATGATAAAACAATTTTTTTTCAGAGGAAGACACTTTGGCCCATCTATTGAAGAATTATGATAGTGAGGTTATGGTTGCCCACGAGTCGGAGTCTCAAACCAAAAGCGAAGGCACCTCAACACTTCAAAACGATGAAGGATCGCAAACAATCACTCAGTCCATCGACATATTTCGCGGTCTTACCTTCTTCATAACAAATTTCGACGAAGAACAAGCAGCTGAACTTCAAGAACAGATACAGGGTGGGCTTGGATGTATCGCAAGCGATTTAGAAGAGGCCAATTACATTGTATCGCCATGCTTCATCAGTTAGTACCAAATACTTTATACGGTGTTGTAAAAAGAATTATTTTTCTGAAACGACTTTATCTAGCGATCAGGTTCGACTAGATGGTCTTGTATTAGTCCCCGGCCTGGCACATAGATGGCGCTTCTATAATTGAATCCATATGTTTTGTAGTCAGCCCTAACCCTCGGAAGATTCGTGTTTGAATGTGACAGCTGTCTAATCAATCGTTTGGGAATGATAGCATTTTAATTTATATGCGAGTTTCCTAAAGTTTCGTTCTCTACCGCCGAAACGGCGTTTAAGGGCTTTTTTTGGCGTTTTTTGACGTTTCTCGGTACTCGCGGGTCGAGAAATTGCCCTTTTATCTGAGTTATTTTCGGAAAGTTTTCGGGAAGCTCCGAGGTTCAGCTCCTAGCCAGCCACGGGGACGTTCTTCGTCTCGAAAAAGCGACCTCCCCCGTACCGCGAGACGCTCCGGCTTCGGAGGAGTACTTCCGCCCGTTTTTCGCCTTTGGGCGATTTCGACGAAAAACGTCATTTTCGCGATTTTCGTCGGAAAATTTCGGGTTCGCGGTCGCTTCTCCTAGAAGAGGATACGCCCTTTCGATCTGTATTAAGATTGCCCCGCGTTCGGCCCTTCGGGCCTCTCGCTTCGCTCATAATCTTCTACAATTCAATAGCATTACCCCCACGTGTTGCTGATTACCATGATAGATTATTAATCATTATCTTTAAAGGTGATAAGAAGTTCACCAGGTCATCTATTAATTTATAAAGAACCCTGTATGAATTAAATGTTTTTTTTTTCCACTAGCGCAACCGCTAAGTTACAATGAAGACTGCACAATAAACGATCTTTGGATTTATGAGTCAATCACGGAAGAAGAACTTGTACCAGTGAAGTACTACCACCGTCCTCTGTTAATCTGTAATCCTTCAGTGTTAGAAGATTGTGTGGTGACTATAAGTGGTTATTCTGGCTACGAACGCAATTTTCTATCTTCTCTGATAGTCATGTTGGGAGGCGTGTCGCAGGAACAGTTTTGTAGGGTAACCTCGGTACAAAGAAACGTACTGGGATCTACCCATCTTGTCACAGCTGAGGCCACTGGTAAAAAATACGCAGGCGCCATCAAATGGTCCCTGCCTGCGGTTGACAAGGATTGGCTCATCGGATGCTCCAGAAGCCAGACAAAGTTGCCGGAACAGAATTATCTTGTTTCAAGAAATAGTGAGTGTTTCATAGTGTTCTATATATTCCTAATTAACCTTCATTCGCTTTATATTTCGCCTAACCTAACCTTTATTTGCTTTCTATTTCACCTAACCTTTATTTGCTTTATATTTTACCTAACCTAACCTTTATTTGCTTTCTATTTCAGCTAACTTAACCTTTATTTGCTTTATATTTCACCTAACCTTTATTTGCTTTCTATTACACCTAACCTAACCTTTATTTGCTTTATATTTCACCTAACCTAACCTTTATTTGCTTTGAATTTCACCTAACCTAACCTTTATTTGCTTTCTATTTCACCTAACCTAACCTTTATTTGCTTTATATTTCACCTAACCTAACCTTTATTTGCTTTGAATTTCACCTAACCTAACCTTTATTTGCTTTATATTTCACCTAACCTAACCTTTATTTGCTTTCTATTTCACCTAACCTAACCTTTATTTGCTTTTTATTTCACCTAACCTAACCTTTATTTGCTTTATATTTCACCTAACCTAACCTTTATTTGCTTTCTATTTCACCTAACCTAACCTTTATTTGCTTTATATTTCACCTAACTTAACCTTTATTTGCTTTATATTTCACCTAACCTTTATTTGCTTTGAATTTCACCTAACCTAACCTTTCTTTGCTTTATATTTCACCTAACCTAACCTTTATTTGCTTTAATTTCACCCTAACCTAACCTTTATTTGCTTTATATTTCACCTAACCTAACCTTTATTTGCTTTCTATTTCACCTAACCTAACCTTTATTTGCTTTCTATTTCACCTAACCTAACCTTTATTTGCTTTCTATTTCACCTAACCTAACCTTTATTTGCTTTATATTTCACCTAACCTAACCTTTATTTGCTTTATATTTCACCTAACCTTTATTTGCTTTGAATTTCACCTAACCTAACCTTTATTTGCTTTATATTTCACCTAACCTAACCTTTATTTGCTTTGAATTTCACCTAACCTAACCTTTATTTGCTTTATATTTCACCTAACCTAACCTTTATTTGCTTTATATTTCACCTAACCTAACCTTTATTTGCTTTCTGTTTCACCTAACCTTTATTTGCTTTATATTTCACCTAACCTAACCTTTATTTGCTTTATATTTCATGTGCTTTTTTCAACTTCTTAATTCTTCTGTGCAAATTTTTATCCAGGCTCAAGAATAGAAAACACGACCGAAAAAAATCCCTCGTTAAGCTTGGAGGATTTGAAGATCACAGGTAATGCAATCGTTCCATCACATTTGATAGAATTCAAGAAAGACTATTATAACTTTGCTCTTGGCATCACAGCAAACTCTGATCCGTCGATGAAAGAAAATTCAAGAAATTCTCACGATGCTGATCGAGATTGCCTAGAATTGAATGCTGATTTATTGGAAAAATTAAACGGGAAACAAGTAAATGCTAAAGAATCATCAGTTCAGGAAATTTCAGAGCCGATTCGAAATGTTGAACGTATAGTTTCCCGTGTTCAGAATTTCAGTGCAGGTAATTGATCCTGTTTTTTAATGATCTTTTGTTTATCATTTTACTAGAATAACGTGCTATCGTTTTGCCCAAATGACTGTCTCAATCGGTTGGGTTTGACTTCCTGATGAAGAATACAGCGTCAAACTTGATTATGATTGTTTGTTCAGCCATGAACATACCCTTTGGAAGCATACATTGCTAAAACTCTTCATTATAATTCCAACCTCACGTTATATTTTTAAATTCATTTATTTATATTCCGAGTTGCTTGCTTTCAATAATTCTACCCTCTGATAGGATAAACGCTCATCCTAGTCAATTAATTGAAGCCGCTTTCGATGCATTTCTCTTGGCAGAATTTCTTATTCCAGAGTTGGAACTTGTGAAACTGCTCACGTTAGCATCCACTTTACGCTTGAAGATTCTTTCAATTATACCACCTCCTGCAAAACTGAGTATGGGCAGAGGTTGAGCTACAGCACCTACTGAAGATTCTTTTACCATACCACCTCCTAGAAAACTGAGATCAGGCATGTGCAAATCAAATGTCATTTATCATATGTTGAACTGACATTTGTTATGTGTCAAACTGGCATTTGATATGAATTGCAGTTAAAACTCCGGATGGTAAAGATGACGATGTTTTCTACAGTCAAGTAACACCAGTAGATAAGATAATGAGTGCAGTGAGAATGACGAATTTACTGGGAACTCCAGATTCACCCCAACTACCTAAATTGCCGTGGGATGTTGATACTCCGGAAACACCCTATGGTTTATGTTTCACGCCGAATCCTTCTAAAAGTCTCAAAAAGGCGCTTTTGAGGTGCATCAACAGGTTCCCGGACAACCCTACGCCAGTCGCAAGGAGGAGATTGAGTACCGTGAGTTCATGTTCTGATGTTTTCGAGTTTTAGTAGTACTAGTGGCAGTAACTGTCTTTTATTGAAAGCAATTAGCCATCAACTTGAGGTCTTTCAGCTTATTATAATGCAAAGTCGACTATATAATATAGCAGTAAGGAGGGAACCAGAGAAAATCTGGACGGGAAGCGGAGATTCCCGGGAGACCCGAAGGGCCGACTCCGGGGGAATCTTAAAGCAGATCGAATAGGCGTATCCCCTTATTGAAGAAGCGTGCGGAAATCGAACCCCGGGGACTGTCGAAATGCCCGAAAATTTCAATGACGTATTTCGCCAAAGGTGCCCCTGGATATGGAAATAAACTCCGAAGCCGGAACGCCCCGGGTCCGGAAGTCGCTACGTATTCCAAGAGTCTCCTTAAAATCCATCAGACCTTCGGAGCCCCCCGAAATCTTGGGGAAAATAACGAACTAAAACGCCCATTTTCCGATTCCCAACTCAAGAATAACGTCAAAAACCGCAATGATGCAATGATGATGATTCCAAAATGTGTGGAACTGTTCATGGGCACACGTTTAGACCTTCATCCAATAATTTTAATTTTACCTTTGTAAAATTCACCGATCGCGGATCTATCGAACAGAAACGATATTCCTTCGGTTTTTTTTATGGAAAAAGCGCCCACTGCGACTCAATTATATACAGGGTGTCCCATATACGTTGCCTTTCATTAACAAATACTTTCCATGGAGGTATTTCGGCTGTTTCTGCTTACGGCTTCTTAATTCGATAAAATATTTCCGATTCATATATAGGGTGTCACATCTGAGTTGCGCACTCTGTCACCAAACCCACTCGGCTCCAGAGAGTGCACAAAGTACCTCCTCGGCTAGCTCTAGAGCTGAGACTACTTATAAAGGGCGCCACTCTCTTTTATGATAATACAAAGAAAAAAGAGGAGAGTACACTAAAGATCTCAGGGTCGCAAAAGAGAGAAAATAACGAACGCACTCTCAGGATGCCAAACGAGCCCGATCACACAAGCGGGAGGTAGTGGCTGGTAGAAAGAATATAGAGCAATTATTTAATAATATAATGAGCCCAAATGAAATACACAAGGTCCCTCAAACGAGGATATATCTTACAGAAGGTAGATCACTAACTAGTTCTTACTTCACAACCCGAATATTCGATATAATGCTTTATCTCTTACTAAACAAACAGTAATATCACCCCAAGGTATATACTTAGAGCCTCGATGGTAATCGTTACAAATAGCTCTTTACTTAGATCTAAGCGACCTTCTCGATAGGTCGGGTTTTATGTACTAAACAGTATTCACTGAATTGGGCCTCTTTGATACTAATCAATCTTAACTAAATTCTACAGACTAACCTTCTATAACAGTCTAGGTCGTGGCTTGACTGAAGTAAAAAAGGATATAGTTTCTCAACCCATAATTATTCTCACAGTCTCGTAGATGGAAACTGGGCTCAAATATATTCCTGGGCCAACGTAGTACAATTTCTCACAGTAATGCGCCCTGGGTAGACGACAGGTGTGGTATCTTAGATGGCGAAATCTGGTGGAGGTCCCCAAAGACAGCTCCCACGGCAGCTCGACGGTAATTCAAAGACAGCCTAGACAAACAGCTCGAAGACTTCAAAGACAGTTCAGAATCTGCGGTACCTCGCAACGGTACAATAATAATTCCCAATTCGAAGCAGAATGATGCTAAAATACGAACAAAAATCTAAAATACCTCGTGACAAACATAGGTTAACTCACCAATCCCACGTCGTTTTCCAAACAAATACGCCACTCCGCTAAAGCGCAAAAATCTCACCAACGAACAAACCAAACCAACATGATAAGATTTCTCTCAGGGCTTCAGTTAAAATCCTGTTCAGATCCGCAAAATTGCGATTAATTTCTCCAGGACGTTTTAACCAAATATATGCCGGAAGAACGACGTCATTGACAACCTACGTCACATGCACAGAACAGGACCACCGACAACCGTCCATTGAAACGTACGAGATAAGCTGGTAAACTACTGCGACTAACGCCACCAGTTCGATTTGTAGGTACTAACTGGAGCGGGAATTTTGAAACCGTGACAACACTTCCAACAGAAGAGGCAGTTAATCTCGAATGACGGTAGGGTCAAGTCAGCGGCGACTAACCCAATCCAACCTAAGGACAGAAATAGTAATAATAATTCACACGCGTCTAAAACGGGCAGGTAAAATTTCCTTGCTCGCTGTGTTGTGTCGAAATCCGTACTTTTATTTAGGTGCGACTTTCTTCACTCTTCTGACTACAACCTTATTTGCTGTAGCATTTTTTTATTGACTTACGTAAATAGCATATGGTTAGCAACGTTATAAACCAAAGAACATTTTAAAATAAAACTAAGTTTGTAATAGCTGTAACTTTTTTTTAATTTCAATAGGAGTGGAGATGTTTTCATACTTTCATAATTTTTTTTTAATAAAAGGCCCACGTGTTAATTTTGTGGTGTTATCTGTAACAATAAATACGTTTTTTCAAACACACACTCATGTAGACTTAATACAATAAAAAAAATGCATGTAAAAGCCCACGCAAAAAAAGTTATGGGGCTTCGAAGGGTACATTTTGGGTAATTTAGAAAAACCTAATAAAAAAATCATACCTCCGTAACCGTAATACTAAGGACCCAGGTTCCAAGACTGAAAAGGTAGCAAGTGACCCTACCAACACCCCAAAAAAATTTGATGGTCCATGTGCCGAACACCCTGTATAGATGTCTTTGTTTCTAGCAAATTATCTGTAATTCTATATGATTGATAAATTTCATTATTTATGCTAGCCTCTCTCCGAACTAAAGAGAAAACTATGGGACAAAATTGGCTCCGGTCGCTTTAATGATAGCTACGAGGAAGAAAACGAAATGCCACAAAAAATTGAAAGTCAGGAAGAGGATGAATCTGAAAAGGTAAGTTCAATTTTTTTAAATTTTAATTACCATATTTTCCTCATCAATAAATATTGGTTGAAAAGTTTGCGGAGGCTCAGTTTCAGTTGGCAACAGAGTCGTTCGTTGGAAATTTCGAAATATGTTTATTCCACAAACCATTGGAATTATGGCATGATTATAAGCTGAGTTATGTCTTGTTTAGCAAACCACATCTCAGACTGAACTGGTGAATACGAAATTGGAACAACTAGAAAACATAATGGCAGCTTCGGAAAGTGCTAAGAAGTCGAGAAGACAGAGTAAAACTACAACAGCTTCACTCGAACCCGGTGAGATAAACACCACTTGTAATAGGAAGTCATATTTTAAAATCCCAATTTTTTTTCAGCGTCAGAAGTCCATATCAGACAATCTCAGCCTTGTACGGTACAGTGGGATTATGGTAAAGACACTCAGGTGAATTATTCTCCCGGAATCGACACTCTGTTAATACAATTCACTTTTTTTTTACTTTAACACAGGAAGAACCGCCACAACAATCCAGGATCTTCATGATATCTGGAGTTGGAGATTTGTGTATGAAGGAGAGAATCATAACCTCTTTGAAGGAATTAGGAGGGATAGTATCAGAAACGTCTAGTTACGATCGCAGTGCGACACATCTGTTGTGTCCTAAACCGGCGAGAAATGAGAAAACCTTGTCTTCCATGGCTGCTGGTAAATGGATCTTGCATGTGGAGTATGTTAATGCTTGTATGACAGCTGGGAAATTCTTGAATGTGAGTATCACGATACCCAAATAACACACATACATAATTGAGATCAGTGGCGACACGTGACAATATAGTATGGTGAGGCACATATGAAAAAAAATTTAATAATGTAATATATATATATATGTTTTCTTCACTAATGCTTGGAATTTTTGATGAATCCTCTAATTATTTATATACGAGAAACTAACCTCCGATTGGTCCCAGTGCGGGTAGTGGGGGGGAGTAGCGCGCCATCTGTGCATTCACGCGCTCAGCAGGTCAGTCGGCATCAAGCCGTAGTCGAGTGAACATCGTACCTGCGCTAGTTTAGTTTTTGTGGCAGTTTGAAATGTGTGCTGCAATAGAAAATCCCGCCAAATGTGAGGTGCGTGCTGTTATAAGGTTTTTTACAGCCAAAGGATACTCTGCAGCAGCTATTCATCGTGAGCTTTGTGCCGTGTACGGACCAAAATTTATGAGTGAAGGAGTTGTCCGTGAATGGGTACGTTTATTTAAAAGTGGACGAGAAAACGTTCATGATGAAGAGAGGAGTGGTAGACCATCATTGGTGACTGACGAACTCGTTCAGACAGTTGATGCAAAAGTTCGTGAAAATCGAAGAAATGGCTTGGGTCCCAGAGCTCAAAGATGCGGTCACAGGCTGGCTCAAGGCACAAGCGGGTGATTTTTATGCAGAAGGAATTTCAAAGCTTGTGAAGAGATACGATAAGTGCCTCAATCGTAATGGAGACTATGTCGAAAAATAGTGCAAAGATGTAGTTGTAAGATGTATATATTAAAATATTTTTACTTAACTTGGTGTATTTTTTTCAATTAACCGGAGGTTAGTTTCTGAACGGCCCTCGTTCATATTACTTTATTTTATTCAGCAAAAAAAGCCATAAATTTAATTGTCCCAATATATTATGAGCTTATTTTTCGATATACTAAATTGCTCAAAAATATGAAAACCATTATTATGCAGCTGTACAGAACCAACGTGGAGGTGTAGAGCATTCCTGCCACGTGTGGGATGGAAATGAAGGAAATCGGATCAGATCAAGTGGGAAATTTTCAAAATAACGAAATAAACTCTAAATAAATAAAATAAACTCTGAAAAAAAAATTAACACTGAATAAAAAAATTAAAAAGGCAATGTAAAATAGGATTTATTTTGAAAGTTATAAATGAAAATTATTCTAAATTGAGTTCTTAATATTAAAATTTTTTATAAATCAATGGAATTCTACGATTTTTCTGATCAGCGAAATGATCTATAACCTTGTCAATAAAAATATTTTCGTCCTGTGATTTTATGAATCCTTTTTCGATCGAAATTTTAGCCATATTACTCAGCCGCGCCTGTCCACTTGTATTCCTAATATAATTTTTAATCCTTTTCAACGCAGAGAAACTTCTTTCTGTGGAAGCAGTTGTCAAATTTTCCGAATTTTGAAGATAAAAATTGAAATAGATCATCAGCAGAACGCCCAGAACTAACATCATAAAATCCCACGAAGCGCTCAACAAGTTGGTCATCTATTACATAACGAAAAATGACTGATAACTGGGAATGACAGCTTATGTCAGTTGTTTCATCAACTTGCCAAGAAAAAAACAATGATTGTGAAATTTCGTCCTCGATTTGTTTATTCACAACAAAAGCAACCGAATCAATTAATTCATTTTGAATGGTTTTAGATGTACCAGAAAATACCGATTTACTGTTGGTGTCATTTTCTGAAAAGGTTTTTAAATTCGTGTCAAATTCACTAACAAGAATTACCAATTCTTTGAAATTTCCGCGATTTAAAGACTCATTCGATTCATCGTGCCCCCTAAAAGGTAACTCTTGCATACAGAGGTGCATCGTAATATCTATTTAACTTCTTAGAATTTGTCGATTTTCTTTGACTTTAGCATTGAAATTTTCAATTTCTATTTGACGCGCATTGTCTATTGCTGTGGCGATATTTTGTTTTTGCTTTCTCATAACGGTAAGCTTGCAATTAGATGAAATATGTTGAGCACTTTTATTGTGTAGCGATAGACCCCGAGATGAATTTTTCAAATCACTAAAACCACTTTTCGGCCAAACTCTGTCGGAATTTCCATCAGTTGCTGAGAATAAAATGCACGGCCAACAAAATATTTTCTTCAAAGTAATACTTCCAGTAAGCCAGTCGTACTTGTCATACCACGTATTTTGGAATCCCCGATTTGATTTACCGACCCCACCACTAGACACTAGAGATTTTCTCAAATCTGGAACAGGTCGCTTAACTTCCTTACTTAAATATAATTTATCATCATACGAATGAGTCGAAAAATGTTGCTTATTTATTAAAAAATTAACAATATCACAAGTACACTGAACATGTTCCTTAGGAATTTCAAAAGATTTACTATTACTAGGTCCCGCTGAATCCATTTCGATAAAAAAGATTTATATTTCAGAAAAAATTCACCTAAAAATGGTTATAATCATACGCGATACACAGCAAACGCGATACCTCTAAATAACGACAAAGTGAACTAACCCTATTTCTCTATTTCCCGCTTCCCGATTAACTCGAATAAAAACCTGAGGCCAGCCTCTAATTCCTCGAGAAGCCGCCTTCAAAGCCGTAGATATGTTCTCACCGCTTCGACGCAGATAACCCGCTGGACATCGCAGAAGCGAAACGATCTCAGATCGGCTAAGATCGCGCAGAGGCCAGCCTCGGATTAATCCTAGAACGGCTTTCCATTACGTTCTCGTAGGTCATCGAAGTAGATAACACGCTAATTCAGTCAAAGAAGCCTGCGTTAGGCATGCCTTCAACCGTTTATTCAAAGAGGATTTGATTTGTTATGAATATACAAGGAACGTGAGATTGGAAAAATATTGAGGAAAAAGTGATGATGAAAGGGAATGAAGAAATATACGGTTCAGAATTTTTGTCTGCTCGTTTATACTTCATGAGGCACTGCCTCACTGCTCGTTTAAACCTCAATTTAAACAAGCCGCCACTGCTCTAGTTTATTAAATTCAAATTGGCGATCCAAAATTATATTTTTAAAGGCTTAATTGGTGGTAGCAGGATCAAAGAAACGGGAAAATGAAAACTATGTCAGTTCGCCGACGTTTTGCTAATATATTTTTAAATTCAGGGCTCTACAAAAGAATATGGAGCATAAAATGAAAAATTCCAAAAAACAGATATGTAAATATATAAAACAGCAGGAATGACAAACCAAGACAACAACTCATAATTACAGTCTAAAAAGTGTAACATCAAACCATTAAACATGGATACAGCTCAAAAAGTGAAAACAACATAAACAATCAGCAATAATGTTGAAGGTTTTCGTGAAAAAATTCAGCTCAATATTCCTGTTGGTTTTCCATTTTCTTGAATAACCTTCTATATGTGGTTATGTCTGAATTTATACTTGTAAAATATTAAACTGTTTAATTCAAGGAGGAGGACTATGAATTTGGTAATCCCAACTCGTTTGGAAAGATCTCAATTGAGTTAGATCGTGATATTGAATTGAGAATGCAGGCCATCTATTATTGGAGGAATGAGATCGCGAGAACTGGGAAGCGTCCGTTTCAAGATATGATCGCCATCATAGTTGCAGAGAAAAAACAGGCTCTTATCAGCGTCATAGAAGCTGGAGGTGGTACCGTTATAGATGCAGAGTGAGTTGATATCTAACATATTTTCTCTATTTCAGTATCGTAATCAGTTCATTACAGTACTAAAAACAGTATTTTTCGTTTTGTGGTTGACAACACTGACATCCTATCCTTTCGAATGTCAACAGGCGTCCATTTCATGTCAATTGTCAATATTAAACCATGTAGAGAATTGAGCGCACTATTCAAATTCTATAATCTGTCAATCAGTCACACCAACTGCAAAACTAAAATACAAAAGGCACTAGGAGGTATAATCTGAATTTTTCATTGAATTCCAATAAATTTCTTGACTGAAATAGAGAAAATATTGTCTAATACTCGTTGCCCATTCTGCAACTTGTTTTAGAATATACTATTTTGATTTTCTGTTTATTCATTCTAATTTCGAATTTTTCCGCAGACCTCCTTTCAAAAATGATGTACTTGCAACACATTGCCTGATGGAACCAAAAAGCGTAACAAGTTTTTCTTTGTATGAACCTCTGGCGAGACAGGGGATCTACTGCGTAAACACAGTTTATCTCAGCGATTTCTTGCACAGAACGAATAACGATATAAAAGACGCCATTTTACCTTTTTTTCAAAAACATTTTAGTTGATGAAAGTGTATATAACGTTTTGATTTCACTCCTTAGATTTCTTGATATTTGAAATTTATATCCATCACCGAAACTGACTAATGTATTGTATTATGTATTTATTTTTGCGAATGATTTGTTGTGAATGTATTGTTGAATTCGTATTAAATATAAAAATGATATTTATTCTTTGTGATTTCGTTTACAAGTGTAAGTAAATATTTCGGGTCACATGCAGTAACATTGTCAATGTCAATGAATTTGCCTGACATATGAAGTGAATTTTTTTGCGATTTCGAAATTTCTTCATTTTTGACTGTTCAAATAGTAAAAATCAAATTTTTAAGTCGGTTTTCTACATTTGACCTAACCGGAACGACATCATGAAAAAAACAGGCGAGGAGGTGATGAACCAAATAAAATTCTATTACAATAGAGACTCGATAATCCAGATCAATTAATGCTAGATTCATTTTAATAAAACGTTGAGATAAATAAAGGTCTTATTCTCAAAATTACATAAATATATTATTTGAAATAATCATATATTTTATTTTTAACTGTAGAGTATCAGTAATTCCAATATTATTCTCTTCTGTCCATTGCAATTCCAATGTTTTACAGGGTGTCTCAAGTTCAAGTGCCTATTAGACGTTTCTGGAGAACTAGACATATTTGAAATCTGAAAATTGGGATTATAATATTGTTCGAAGTTCTCTACAGGGCTTAAATATTTTCGAAGCCTAAAAACTTCCGGTTATACAGGGAGCAAGATTTCCATTTCTGGTATGATCGAGTATTCAATAGTGAATACATTTCTGTTGAAACCATTGTATTATATCGAATAGTTTTCAAAATATCTAAAAAAAACTGGAAAAAAAGTAAAATATGTTCAGTCAGTAATATGTTCATTATTCTTATTTTAAATATCCTGAGCGTAAACCGTTTTTACAACATCGAAGAGGAAGGATGTGAAAAGGTCATGCATCTTTTGGATTTCAAAAATATCATCACAGGGTGTTTCAAATTTTGTGTTGAATATTGTGATCTTAAATTGGCCATCATAGCAAAATACACGAAAAACAGGTTTAAGGGTGAATTTAATCCTTTTATCCCCTCTCTCCTTCTTGATCACTTACAATAGTAGCTTCTTAATATCAAAAAATAGAAAATTTATAGATTTTAACTTCCATATACATAACCAACATCTCGGAGACAAACATCGAGTTCAACTCATAGACATTATATATTATATAACATCTATGGTTCAACTATATATTTCGTACGCGGCATCGTTTGTGAAAAACTACCTACGCCAATGAACCTTCGGGTGAACTCGGCTATTTCACAGGATAACTTTTCCGTCACTATACGTTGCACATGAATTAATCACTACGCTTTGATAGGAAAAAATTCTACTCTTCCCAACATGAGAAAAGTTCAAGATTTTATTTCGATATTTTTGCAAGGTGTGGCCGTTCTGAAAAAATGACAAAGACTTTCTGACAATCTCTAGCTATATGTTCCACATGAAATAATTTCTACGCTTTGCTAGGGAAAAATTCTACACTGCCCAACATGAAGAAAGTTCAAGATTTTTTTTTAATATTTCCGTGAGGTGCGGTCGTTCTGAAAAAATGTAAAATACATTCAGACAGTCTCTGGCTATACGTTCCACATGAAATAATTACTACGCTTTGATAGGGAAAAATTCTACACTGCCCAACATGAAAAAAGTCTATGGCTAATAGTGACAACTCTCATTGACTATTCATTCAAAATTCAATGAGTAACGCGACGACACAAGCGACATCTCTAAACAAGAGCCGGTATTATGGACGCTTTTTGATCTGTCTATGGCCTCACTTTTCAACCACGTGTTTGACATCTATGTTTTATATATCTATGTCAAAGTACAAATGAGTCAAAATTCTTCAAATCTTAATATTAAAATAATCTTAAAATTTAAATAATAAGTGTAATTATGGAAGAAAAACCTTATGTATTGGTTCTAAGCAATACAAATACGAAACCACAATCTTTAATCAAACTGATAACTAAATCAACGACAATTAAGGAAGATCCTACAGGCATAATAAAATGTAATTGGTTCATAGATTCAAAATACTATACAACAGAAGTTACGTTATTTGGAATTGAGCACGATTTTGAAAGATCTGCTGACTTCAACAATAGAGTAGAGGCAATTATTGTTCATTTGGATGCAAATAAATGTTCTGGCCTTGAAGATTTAGACTTATGGAACAAAATTGATTCAGATTGCGATCCTGAAATTAAAATAGTAGTTGCTAACTACTGCAATGAAGATACAAGCATTACCAAAGCCAAAGCTACTGAATGGTCTCTTGAGAGAGGATACGAATTTATAGAACTCTATCCCACATGCACAGAAAAAGATGATACATTTTCAGATTTTAATGAAAAGATTGGTGTAGATAGAATCATAGAAGCTTTACATTCACATACTTGGTCAAA
Organism: Micraspis discolor; assembly: GCA_030674115.1. Lineage (NCBI taxonomy): Eukaryota > Metazoa > Arthropoda > Insecta > Coleoptera > Coccinellidae > Micraspis > Micraspis discolor. The sequence goes on along the minus strand of JARTUT010001760.1, from coordinate 176,436 downwards.
TTTAACAATGAAATCTCCTCTCAAGAAGCAGATATTAAGTAATGATCATTCTAACGGCATCAGTGGATCAAATGCAGATGAGAACATTATAGATGACTTTACGGAAATTTTCTCTCAGTTACACACCATGAGAGATAATTTAAACTCTTTACCCAGCACTCAAAAAAAACAATTTGCAGAGCAAATGGTCACTGCTTTTTGGAAAGCTATAGGAGGCAATGAAGAGGAACTAGCTGATTTTGATTGAGAAATGATAGCAACTTTTTTCAGCAAGATGGTGTAGAAACTAGTATTGACATTTTATAGTTTTTCGAGAGCTTAAAAGCATTTATATAGTTATATAATTTATTCATTATTTCATGAGATTAGATGGTTTTTATCTTGTGGAAAATAAATGATCGTTAATGTCTATCAAAAAATGCTGAAATTAAAACCAGAGCATTTGGTAACATTGCATTCACAATATGATACTTGTGGTATCCTTTTAACATTGTTTTTCGATATATATTCTTTTGAACTTTTGGGTTACAATTGGTAAATAACAGAGCATGTAGTGTTGGCAGGGGTTAGTGACATGGTGCCATACAATTCCGTGTATGATATGAAAACCTAGGGAAAAAAGTGTTGTGTGTACAAAAATAATCTGAAATATAATTGAGGGACTTTTTTCTTCAATAGTGGTCTTCTATCAATAAACTTCTTTAAGATACTCACATCGAATCTGAAAATGAAAAGACAAAACCATAAAAAAGAACTGTATAAAAAAAGTAAGTATCACATTCTTTTGAAATTAATAACCAATTCCAAGAAAGAATTGTAAACTCTAAAACCATCTTGAGATATATGGGACATTTATTGATGAGATGAGGTATTATTTCTTCTGCATATCCACGTTCACACATTTTTGTGTATATGCACTATTAAACCAAACATAGCAACAATACTCAGCTGCAGAAAAGACTAAAGCTAGAGATGCTGTGAGTAGAGAGGAAGCATCTGCACCCTAGATGATTCAGCTAATTTCTGAAGAATCTTAGTTTTAGACTCATATCATCTGAATAAGCGTTGCAATTGAGAGATTGATCTAATTTAACACGTAAGTACTTGGGATAGAAATTATGTTGGGTGGTCAATCATTGAAAGTTACAGCCAATTTCCTATATTTCTCACGAGTAGTCAGATGGAAACAAAATACCTCTTTTTCGTTGAAGTTGGGACATAATCGCCACTCAACAAAATAATTCTTTAAAATTTCGGAATCAGATGATGGTATGTTCTCCAGAGTATGTAAATCCGAATGGTAGTAAAAACAAATTTCTGGGATGATGTATAAATATATAAACGAATCCAACCTGCTATTGATCCAACCGTGTCCAAAAAACAATTCAGTGATCCTGTGCTAGGGATGGGACATCATCATCGATGTTTTTCAAACATCGATATTTCAGTGTCGATGTTTTTACCATCGATATTAATTGATTTCATCATCGATGTTGCGGATAGAATACTCAACATCGGTTTCTCGATGTTTCATATATATATTTATGGAAATTCAGCGATAGAATCAATTTTCAATCAACCAGGTATATTTTTATACCAGGATGATATATATATTATTCAAAATCATGAATATGACTTGTCAAAAATTGACGAAGAAAATAGCGCCGTATTCAAAATGAAGTGTACAATGAAAATATGAGAAAATATACCCATTTTACCATCAAATATTCAAAAAATAGTCCAATTTCTGTCTACCTGTAAATATTTGTGACCTTTTCTTTGGTTCAACTGATGCCCATCCAAAAATATTCCATACTGAAAAAAATAGAATTTCATATCCTCAATGATATGCAAACATGAACATGATTCCATATTTTATTGTCACCATAGAAATACAAGACGATTGTCACCCTGTATAGACAAATGGGTGAATATAGTCGTCACAGTTTTGGTCCACGTCAGGAGAAAGTTATATTCGGGTTTTACCGCAATTTTGTGTTATTGAATATTTTGGAATCGGTCGTTTATTATACAGGGTGTCAATTAATTACTTGTACAAACTTTAAGGGGTTAAACGTTGCGTAATTTTAAAATTAAAAAGTTCATATGAACGGCTTTATTTCAGAGATAGAGGGCGTCCAAAAATTAATTTTGACGTGACAACGTCTTATAAATTGGTTTGCCGGGTGACACTTCAAGAAACTGCGTTACGTTCCGCTCACGTTATGCGCTCACAATGAGAACGAGTGAGAGGCACGCGTCCCTTCCACTCGGGCATGGTTAGCCCGCCTAAGAGCGAAAGAGACAGACATAAAAAGTGAAAGGCACGCGTCCCTTCCACTCGAGCACAGTTAGCGCGCCTAAGAGCGAGAGAGACAGAGAGAGAGAGTGAGAGAGATAGGCATACACACCGGTTCATGTCTTGTGTTGTCACGTAAAACTTTCGCCCGTATACCGACTTTACAGGCAACCAATTTTTTCACTTAATTTTTTGTTCTCCAGTTTACACTAATTTGATGATAGTGATATGTGATGTACTAATTCAACATGGACATGACACAAAAAAATATTTTTGTTGAAGTTTTTAATCGTAGAAAATTCTTACTGAGTGTAAATTCTATAAAACGGTAAGAACTTTATTGACATTCAATTTATTTTATTTATTTATTTCACCAGTTTGAAAAACATACAAAAATAGATTTTAATATACATTTAATTTATTCGGATATTTGATTGAGTTGGAAGTTAATTTTTTTGTACATTCATCCAACTTTATACTGTACTTATAATTGTATTTCATCGTGCCTTTTTTTCAATATAAGAATTTTCAGTAGACATTGAAATTATTTCTGATATATTGGGAATCTATCATTATGAATTATTGATATACGTAAGTATAATTAAAGTGTTAAAACACCGATGTTTACAAACATCGATGTTCAGTTAACATCGATGGTACAGTTCGATGTTATCATCGATGTTAAACATCGACGAAAACCTATCGATGTCCCATCCCTATCCTGTGCTATCTATTCAAATTTTCCGCTATTCTTTCACTAGCGCTATCTGAAAATTGGCTTTTTTGGGAGAGAGAAAAATTACATCGGATACGAATTTAGTTCGGAGTTGACAGTCTCGGTTGTCTTTAAGGAACTATTACTTTAAACCGTAGATTCTCTTTAATCTATACTTTTAACTGGTAATTCCAATTTTTTGGCCTGTGACCAGAGATTAAAAAGAATTTTTTTACTCTATGGCTGTGACATAACTCGTAAGCTTTTATTTATCTATGCTCGTAAGCAGGGCTTTGGTCGATGATAACATTACATTTTTCTTTTTGCAGATTTCCAGATCAATCATAAATAAATACACAAATTATAAACTCTTATTTTTAAATATATAGACACCTGAAAGTACACAAATTCAATATACAGTAATATTTACAGTTTTTACTATTTCAGAATCATAACTCCTTAAAATGCCTTACTGTGATAAACAAAACAAGGGAATACCAAGTAATTATTATTATTTAATTGAGAATGGCTGTGTTTTCAAACATTTGCTGGAAGGAGCCTTTAAATTTCAAAAAATTGAGGTATGTTCTTGATTTTTGAGCTTTTCGGTTGATATAGATTTAGGATGGATTCATTATTCTAATTTAAATTTCAGTTCACTTCTTATGATGCCAGTACACATTTTATCGTATTTGGTGCAAACATTGGAAGTCTTTATGTTTACCATATCGAAAACATTAGTAAATGTGTGAAAGTTCTTCCAAGTAATGTAAGTATCATATCAAAAAATATGCATGTTTCTCAAACCTTGTTTTTTTTAGTTGGTTAAACCTATCATTATTGTGTCCATCTCACCTTGTGAGGATAACATTTTATTTGTAGATGAAACTGGAGCGATAATAGTACTAGAAAAATGTTTCTCTGAAAAACCATATAGAACACATATTTTTAATGAGCAAAAAGGAAAAACTATCACTGCTGTAAAATGGGATGGCAATAATAAAATTTATACAGGTGATAGTGAAGGAACAATAGCTGTATTATCCGTAAAAAGCAAATTGGTAGGTACCTGTTATTCCTAGTGCCTTATTTTGTTTTGTACTAAATTTTTCAAATTATGATTTTAGATGCTTTCTTTATTACATACACCACATGTATCCCTGATGGATTTACATTCTAGAATTGTTCAGATCGAAGTATTGGCTCCATTATTATTAATAACAACAGAAAAGAAAACATATATATGCAACCAAGAACAAGAAACATTCAGACAAGTAGGTACCCAAGAGACGGCAAAGGGGTTCGGCGCATGTTTTATGTGTAATTCCAGCGGAATCAACCTATACTGTAGTCGACCAGGTTTGAGATTATGGCAGGTCGACACTAAAGGTGACGTGTTTTCTACTCAAAAATACAAAGGAGTTCATTCTCACCTAACTGAAATTATTAGATTTGGCGAGAGAAACAATGTTGGTTTGCAATTTGAGAAGTTAGATGCACATATAGAAGATAAAACTGATTTCGGAAAAGTCTATTCATTTGCAGACAAATTTTTGTGTATTATAAACTCGGAAAATATTTTCATTTTGGATCCCGAAGAGAGAAGAATAATTTTTCACCTTCAAAGTCTAATATCGATAGATGTTCGTATAGTTAAGCATAAATTGTTCGTAAAATACTCAACAGGCAAAATTACGATATTGGATTTCTGCAGATTCGAGGAACTGATGAACGAAATATATTTCAAGAAGCAATATAGTACAGGTATCGAAATTCTTTTGAGATACAGAAAAAACACAATGAATTGGTTGAAATGTTCCCCGAACATCAAACTAGTAACAAATTTAGAACAAAAAATTGAAAACGTCGATAAAGATTTAGCGGAAGAGTTCACAGCTCTCCTCACTGAGTTTAGAAGTTGGGAACAGAAAAGACTCGAGGAATTTTCTAGATATCGAAGATCCGAAACTCGATTCAAATCCTCAAATAAAAGAAATATCGGAGGAAAAACTGAGCGAAGAGATGCAACTAATGTGTAAGAAATACGACTTGTTCAAGACCTGCAATATAATTTTCATGCCACAGTTTACCGAAATGTTGTTGAAACTCGATGAGGATGAAATGGCGAAACTTTTTCTTGATTTTATTGAGTACGAAACTTCTAAAAAGGTGGAGATCGAAATGAATTGGTGTTACAAGGAGTACATACATCATTTCAGCCTCAAAAAGGGGCACAAGAACCTTCTTCGCCTAAAAGTTGAAACTATAAATTTCCTCAAAGATTGTTACGTTAATGTTGACGCAGGTATTCATGTTGATTCTTGTTCCAACCCTACATGTAATTTCCCGTTGCCTAGCTCAAAACGGGGTCTACCCAAGTACGATAAAGTGGGAAAAGCTTTGGTGAAATATAAATTCTGCGAAGACGATGCCTCTTTCAAGAAGAAACCGTACTTTTGGTACCACAAACTAAATCAAATCACCACGAAAAAATCCTTCAAATCAAATTTGCCGACAATCGTTCAACTTGGTTACATCGACATTCTAACAAAATTCAAGAGTTACTTAACGTATAACGTTTGCCATGAGCTGGTAAAATTGTTTTTGGAACTGAAACAAGGAAAATGTTTGAATTGTGGGACTGCGTTCGCTGAAGTGCACTCCAAATATATTCCGTCAATTGAAAAGTTCGTTCTTCCCCTCATTCCTTTGATTGGTTCCGACAACGTTTTGAGAATATTGTCGGATAATGTGGAGTACATTCCGGAGAAGGAATCGTTGTCGGAAAGATTTTACTTGGGCTGTATCTTCTCGGAAATAGAGACGCAGGCGACTGGGGAAAATGCAATTCAAATGGCTCTAAATTTTCTGAATAATCTCAACACCCAGCAAGAGGTAAGGTCAAGATCATGAAGATAAAAATCCAACAGAAGTTCCTAACTGTAATTGTCAAACGACTCGTTGAAAAGTTTATTCCCTAAGATCGAAGTATTTTCTTCATTTAAAATACATTTCACATAATAGACAATCTACACTTACTTATTTCTTCACTCACTGAATCATCAAGATACCTGAAACTAGGTTTTACCAAAGAAATTATAAAATTTTGGTATACAGGTGGCCATTTGAAAACGAAACAGACGAAATAAATTTTTTCGATAGAAATGCTCGGACAGGTCGATTTCTGTTTCGAGGGGGACAACTTAAGATGTAGGTTACGGACGTATAGCGCTTCAACCCTTGCTACTACAACCCCCACCCCCAATTTTTGAATAGGGAAGATGGGATGAGTGATACCTCAATTCAAAGGTATTTTTATACTGATATCAGCACAGTAATTGTTTTTTTCATTTTATGCATTAGTTCTTTACTTTCATTGTTGTCACCAAATATTCCAGCCCAAACATTGAGTTTTTCTGGTTGTTGAGTATAAACTACGTGGAACAATTGCGGATTAGCATCGGCCCAATAACGACAATTATGTCGATTTACTGTGCCGTTTCGAAAGAACGAACACTCATCAGAGAAACAAACATTGTACAGATAATTGGGTTACTCGTTCACTCATTGTATCACAAAATTCAACACGACGGTCAATCTTCGTTTAGTGTGTGTGAAAGATGAATTTTGTAAGGATGGAATTTATGATGCTTCAAAATATTTGCAATTCGAGTTCGTGTAAAACCAGATTAATGTACCTACTAGCTGCCTCGTACTTGTCATTGGATTCAGAGCAATCTGTCCAAGAACAGCTACTTCAGCTGCTTCATTTCTTTCCATGTTTCGTTTTTTATTAGCCACGGACCCGGTTTCTTGAAACTTTGACACTAATTCCAAAACATACTTCCTATTAACATGTTCATCTAAATGTCGTTGATTGAAGAATTCTGCGGTTCTATTCGCACATTGATTGTTTGCAAAAAAAAAAGTGAAATTATTTCCACCCGCTCTGCAATTGAATAAACCATGTCGAACAATGAATTAGAACACATACAAGTCTCGATTCAAAACTAAGAATAATTCACATGTCAAAGAACCAGTAAACCAACTTGATGATCTGTTCGTAATAAATAAAAAATTATCGATTCTCATTTTTTTGAAAAAGATATGAATTCAATAATCAACAAAATGAAAACATATTGAAGCCAACTGAGAAAACACTTCATAATTAAGTCGGAAATCGTTTCACGAATTGGGACTGGAATATTTCTGTGGCATCATTAATGATTTGATTTTCTTACCTGTTGATCTGATTACAGATATGTACGTATTTGGACTTTTGGAGATTTCTATCGATCAAGTGTTACCGCATGTTATTGGAAATACTGCAAATTATATCGTAGATAATTTAGATTGAGTTTCAACAAGATTGAGCTCATTCGCAATACGCGTATCTTGATTAAAGATTTCTATGTCAGTGGATTGGAGGAAGGAAGCCACAGTCATGGTTGTTTTGAAGCTCAAAATGTCGATTTTTCACAAAAAAACACTACAAGTGCCATGAAACACCACTTCATTTTCAAATACTTAGTCAAGAATATTTCGAGAACTAATGCATAAAATGAAAAAACAATTACTGTGCTGAAATTAGTATTAAAATACCTTTGAATTGAGGTATCACTAACCTCCATCTTTCCTATTCAAGATTTGGGGGTTGTAGAAGCAAGGATTGAAGCGCTACGCGTCCTTAACCTACATCTTAAGTTGCCCCCTCGAAACAGAAATCGACCTGTCCGAGCATTTCTATCGAAAAAATTTATTTCGTCTGTAATCTCGTCTGTTTCGTTTTCAAATGGCCACCTTGTATCTATATATTCTGCCTGATTTACGATTTTGTTGCCAGCTTGTGCACACTTCGGATTTGTAGAATCTACACGCAATATTTGGTACCATAATACTCGTTGAGTTGTATCATCTATTTTATTTTAAATATTTTCATTAAAAAAAAACTGATATTCAACACTTTGAGCAGTCGTATCAAGGAGTAAAAGAAAGAGTATAATTTAATATCACTAGATCATAACGGTCGATAGGAAGTGGCGAAAAATTAACTTCATATGTCCAAAACAAATTCTTGGACATTTTTCGAATAAGCGAAAAATATTTCGACCCGGCAACGCAGCTTCCAAAATAACGTGATGTCTGAAACACTCAAGGTCACTTGACTATTTTACAGGGTTACTCTAAACTATGCTATTTTGATAAGAACCCATCAACTATTAAAATTCACATCTTTTTTCTTACTACACTTTGATAACACTGAAATTGATACACATTTATTTAATAAACTTCCAACATCTGTTAAAAGTGCTCTCTTACCTAGTCATACGTGTACAGGCCACGTTTTATATTTCTTTATTTGCAGCATGTAGATAGTTTTCCTTCATCAGTAATAAATTTATACCAAAAATGAAATTATGTTTTTTTTTTTTATAATAAACTTTTCATCGTCGCATTACTCCTTGAGAACTTCATCTCAATGTTTCATCACTGTGGTTTGAACAATATTTAATTTTTGACCTATAATGTGACAAAAAGTATCCGGAAATTCTCATTTAAATTGCCCGCATTGGATATTTTCAAGTATCAAGTTTCAGTAGGCTGAAAGTACTGTCAACTAATTTGTTTACAGTTTTTGAAACCAGTCGACTTCATTGGTAGTCTACAAATTTTACAATGGAAAAACGTTGAACAGAATACTGACTCATTGTAAATACTGGAAAAGTCTTAGGTTCTATCGAAAACCCAAGTGTACGATGGCACAAAACGAAGACGGTCTGGAGATCGTTGAAAATTTGTCTACGTCGACCTCTTCAACCAAAAAATCAAGGAAATTGTGCAAAATCATCATGCCAGTGTTCGAGAGAAAGCTCGTGATCCCAACATCTCTCAAGAAACCGCTCGTTTGATTTTGGTGAACCAATTGGGTATGCAGCGCGTCACACCATCTCATCGAGCCACGATTATTAAAAATTTTGAGATCAAATATTTCATGAGTACCATCGACCAGCCACCTTATTAGCCTGATCTAACTTCGTGTAAAAATTATTCGAAAAAGGTCTGAAGGTGTATTCATGAACAGAGTGCTTCGCCATTCACGCATAATAAACTAAGTAGGTCCGATTCTAACATAGAGTATCATAAGTTTGATAGGGCAATGAATTCGCGCGAAAATCGAGTTGAAAATGCCGATTTTGAAACGAATAGTTGAGGTACTTTTCTTTCGATTCGTGAACCGTGAGTGGTCTCTAGAGATTCGGAATCTCCTGTAGATTCTTATTCGAGCACTTGGAAGGCGTGAAGAATCTTCCACCGCCAATATTGAGCGAAAAATTGATGTCGGATTTTCAAAATTGGAGCTCGCGTTGGGCTATCATCGGAATCGTATCAGAAACTGTGACATTTCACCACGTATTATCGTGAAAATTACCGAATTCGGAATGAAGAATTCACGGCCTTATCTCGCTACTTGGATATGTAAATTGGTACCCAGAGATTGGAAATTTCCTAAAGTTTCGTTCTCTACCGCCTAAAGGGCGTTTAGGGGCTTCTACCGTCCCCACGAAATTGCCTTTTTATCTGCGTTATTCAAGTACAGTTTTCGGGGGACTCAGAGGTTCAGCTCCTAGCCAGGCACGGGGATGTTCTTCGTCTCGAAACAGCGACCTCCCCCGTACCGCGAGACGCTCCGGCTTCGGAGGAGTACTTCCGCCCGTTTTTCGCCTTTGGGCGATTTCGCGAAAATCGCCGATGGGGGGGTTTCGCTGTTGCTTCTCCTAGAAGAGGATACGCCTTTTCCACACTGAAGTAACCGCTCCGGGGAACCAGATTTTATTCCGTAGACGCCATAAGACCAAATTGGAGGAGCTGAAGGCAGTCTCTGAAATCGCCTATAAAAATGTTTCCATTTCTGGAAAAAAACGTTGTATATCGCTTCAAATGGAACATATTTTGAAGGAGATTCAATAGGAACTTTAATATTTTGTTTATTTTAAATTTCCGGATGCTTTTTTGTCAAGTTTAGTGATTTATTTCTGAGAACCATCTTTTTCCGCTCATTACAGTTTAGGGACTGTATAGGAGCATTTCTTATGGGCAAAATAGACAAAACCAACCAACCCAGAAGTATTAAGACTGAATTACTTACCTGCAGTTCATGTGAAATGATTTTGCAACATCCTCTTTTCAAACAGGCACAACAACTGGAATGTGGTCATGCTTTTCATGCAATATGTTTAAGTTTGGTCAATTATAGTTGCACTGTTTGTACTACTAATAAATAAAAATATATCTTAAACTATCGTACTTCATTTTCCTAATGAACTTTCTTTTAAATGAAAATTTAATTTTTTATAGAAATATATATTTATACAAATGTACAAATTTAGATTCTAACACAGCCCTAAATATCACAAAATTTAGTGAATGTTTCAAAATTCTTTATCGACGTTTTCGAATGGCAGTAGTTTTACAATTCATTAATTTTAGTCGGAAAGATGTAGCTTAGGAATAGGAACAAATGCAGACTGAGGATTTTCAGCACATGTTAGGTTCACAACATAGCTTCAAGTTATGCCATTGAAGAAAATACTGAAGGAAGCTGTTTGCGAAAAGAAAACTTAAAATAAATTGAGTTTGGCACAAAATTATGCTGTTTGTAAAATAATGTACAACATCGTTACAATTTGTACAATAACAAAAATGTTTTAATGAAATATACCAACTCTACACAGTAGAGGTACAAATGTCATGAATATTAAAAATTTTCCGAAGATCTATGATATCTATATGAAATTATTAGAAAGTATATTGATATTTATTGTAGAGTTATATAATTAGGAGTAAACAAATTGAGACACAAGAATCTGGTGACATTGATAGAACCCTTTCTCAAATAGTATAACCAAATCATTTGAAAGAAATATAAGAGATCTTTTGAAAAATATCCTGAATAAAACGAAAATCAATCAATGAGCACCAAATTAACAAGCACAAAATCTACTCGGTACATTAGTGTGGAACGGCTCTGAATAAAATAAAAACGTCCTCAAAATTTTATATCAAGTATTTCTTGAAAATACAAATAAGAAACAACACTGTTTTGATAAAAATTTATGGAATTGTTGAGAATTTAAAAATAAAAAAAAGTATACACAATAATTCAAGACAGACTAGAATAAACAATATAATACTTGAAATCTCATACTTACTTTGTTTTAAACATGTTGTTATTTGGAGAGAATACCAATAATATAGAAATTACACTGATGAAGCAAATTCTGCTATTCCCTTGCATCCAAGAATTAGTAACATTCCATTCAATCTTGGAGAAAAAACAAACATTCATTGACAAAATGGATCTATATATTAAGTTTTACATTAGACCTGAGAAAATTATTTTCCAAATTGATATATTTATCTAATTTTACTCGAGAAAATCATATAAGCACCAGCAGAACAAACAGAATATTTTACATTCAATGTTTAACCTTAATATTTAAAAAAATTTTTGAAAAATCCCAAAAATATAAGAATGTCATTATCAATATAACCTCATAAAAAATTTTAATTGTTCATCAGTTAGTTGTGACGGAAATTTTTATTATTATTATAATTCTTATTTCGTTCTCCCTACCAACATTCAGATAGAAATCTTGTGTTGGTTTCAAGGCAAACTATCTATTGAATAAGCTAACAATATAGGAAAATTCTTCAATGTTCATTGATTGTTAAAATTGACAGAACTATGAAAGTTGAACTGTTAGGGCGAGTTAAAAAAGCTTCAAGAGTACTACCTGAGTTGGTCAGAAAGTGAGCATTTGAATAATTTTATAACAATTTATATTTTATATAACGTGCTTGAAAATATAAGATGGAAACTGCGATTTTGAAAAAGTTTCATTTTAAAAGTAATTGTCAGACTTAATAACGTTTAATAATTATAATAAACATCTATAATTTAAGCTTTGACTTTCAAAGAGGAAAGACGTGTTTTGACAAGCTTGATTTTAAAGCTTATTTTAATTTCCAAACCTACCGAGTAAGTTAAATTAGAAAATTATAATTGAAAACCCAAATTTGGATGGTTATTCTCCATTTTTGGGTAAAAATTGAAAACGGGTCACGTCCAATTTTTCGATTTTGAGTTAGGTCCAGTGTAAAATTTTAATTTACAGTGGAGACACGACGACGAGGCAGACCAGTGGGTTCTCGAAACGCTACCCGGACAACCCGAACTGAAAGAAACCGACGCCGCGTTCATAACAATAATTACGCAATGCGATCCGTATTTGTAGCGGTTGAAGACGAAATTTCCGCGTTTTCTGTCGGCGAAATGAGCGAATCGTGTCAATTTTGCAATGCTCTGCATTTTAGGGGTGAAAAAGGGCGAGATGGATTCAGCCAGTGCTGCCAGAAAGGCAAAGTTGTTATGAGCGAGCAGATGCAATTGAAAGAAGTACCTGCTTTGCTCAGAGAACTTTACACAGGAACAGATGAAGAATCGAAGAATTTCCAAAACAATAAACGCCAGTATAACAGTGCGTTTCCTTCCCAAAAAGTTAGCTTAAGAGAATCGCCAAGGTCTGAGCTGTAGTTGACGTAGTTTTTAATTTATTATGCGGCAAAAAACGTAAAAATCCGCTTGCAGGAGTCTAAGATTTAATGCATTTACATTGCATCTCTTGGCGGTTGTAGTCCTGTGCTATATTCGTACACCTCCAGGTTTCCTGCACGAAAAACAGGAGCTTTTCTAATTTTCCAGAAGCTCCCTTTTCTTTTTCGCGCGTTCCACGTTTTCTTTCTGCAGTTGCCTTCTTCTTTTTGCTTCTTTTTCAGAAGGCTGTTTTTAAATCGCCGCTGCTGGCGTTGGCGGAAAGTTTTTTGGGCATTTTTTTTAAACACGTCTTCACTCGACGAAAGCTTTGCTAATAACGACCGCGCGCTTCCGTGCCGACACGGGCTTTTCCACCAGTAATCAATATTGTCTGTGTAGATGACCTAAAAGGTTGAGAACATAATAAGAGAGCTTAAAACATACCTTGAAAGTAAGAATACAATAATTTTATAAGCTTTCTGAAGAGAAGACATCGATAGATACGAGTTAAGTTCAACATGCTGTAAATGAAAATAATTAGATAAAATATAATGATGCATCTATAATATGCAAAGAAGAAAAATAAAATGAACATCCTTTTGATCCCATACATGCTCCATCAATTGAGTTGCCCATAGTTTGAAGTAACTCATCTTCAATTCACAGTTAAGTACAAATTTGATCTGGTTTCAGAGTTTTGTCAATCAGAGCAAATTTTCAAATATTTTCAGCTTTTTTTAATACAAATTTGCATTGAAAACGATAGAAGATCTCTATCGAAACGTTGAAGCAAAAACAATAAGTGGATATTATCCAATAATAATTGTACAGTGTTCATCAGTTAAGAAATATCTGTGAGCAATGGTTTAATTTTTTTTGTTGGCAAAAATTAACGAATTGTGAAAAAAAACAATAGAATTGGAAATAATACCATTATGAAATAGATGTATTCAATGAACAACAATAACAATTGGATTCCTTGATTATTTAAAAAAAAATTTGACATCTCATTTTTTTTTTTGGGCGAATCTACCCCAAAACCAAGTACCATAATATTATTTGTATGGTTATGAAAGTATATAAATACAGGGTGTTCGGCATATGGGCCGTCAAATTTTTTTGGGGCGTTGGTAGGGTCATTTGCTACCTTTTCAGTCTTGGAACCTGGGTCCTTAGTATTACGGTTACGAAGGTATGATTTTTTTATTAGGTTTTTCTAAATTACCCAAAATGTACCCTTCGAAGCGCCATAACTTTTTTTCGTGGGCTTTTAGATGCATTTTTTTATTGTATTAAGTCTATATGAGTGTGTGTTTAAAAAAAAACATATTTATTGTTACAGATAACACCACAAAATTAACACGTGGGTCTTTTATTAAAAAAATTATTTTATAACGTTGCTAACCATATGCTATTTACGTAAGTCAATAAAAAATAATACTGCAAATAAGGTTTTAGTCAGAAGAGTGAAGAAAGTCGCACCTAAATAAAAGTACGGATTTCGACACAACACAGCGAGCAAGGAAATTTTACCTGCCCGTTTTAGACGCGTGTGAATTATTTTTACTATTTCTGTCCTTAGGTTGGATTGGGTTAGTCGCCGCTGACTTGACCCTACCGTCATTCGAGATTTAACTGTCTCTACTGTTTGAAGTGTCTGTGCCGCGTTGTTCAGTTTTTTAAATTTGTATTTTTCGTTTTTGTTACTTTTATCGACTTTTTGCTACTGTTGTTTTAATTTAATTTTCTATAATATAAAAACGATAAGATCGGGAACCAGAGAAAAAATTCTACATTGGTCCCGTCAGGGACCCGGAAAGCGTAAGCTTTCGAGCAGCCCGCAGGCCGCTCGGAGGGAATCTTAAAAAAAGCGAAAAGGCGTATCCTCTTCTAGGAGAAGCGACCGCGAAACGCCCCGGGCGCTCTTAAAGCGCCGGAAATTTTCGAAAGAAAATCGCGAAATCGCCGAAAGTGTCCCCAAAGGGGAAGATCTCATGGACGAACGGGGCCATCTCTCCGGCCGAAATCGGTCGCCTTTTCAAGAAAAAGACATTTCTCATAATGTGGTACCGGTACGGGCCGCGGAGCCCCCGGAAATCTATACGAAAATTATGCATTTAAAACGGCAATTTTTAGACTCCCGACTTCTCTGAAACGTCAAAAACCGCACCTACGTTTTCCCTCCGCCGTGCCGGTCGATATAAATCGCCCCGCGATCAGTAGAAAACGAATCTACGTGAAATTTCCCATCTCTGACTACCAATCTTCATATCCAAGTAGCGAGTCAAGGCCGGGGATATTCATTCCAAATTCGGCAATTTCCACGATAATTCGAGGTCAAGTGTCACAGTTTCTGCTACGATTCCGATGATAGCCGAACGCGAGCTCCAAATTTGAAAATCCGGCTTCAATTTTTCGCTCCATATGGGCGGTGGAAGATTGTTAGCGCCTTCCAAGTACTCGAATAAGAATCTACAGGAGATTCCGAATCTCTAGATATCACCCGCGGTTCACGAATCGCAAGAAAAACACCTCAAATATGCGTTTGAAAATCGTCATTTCAGGCTCGATTTTCGCGCGAATTCATTTTCGTCCTTGAAGAACGCACACAGATCGCGATGAATCGCTATACAGGCTGTGCATTCGAAAAAATCGCTATACAGGCTGTGCCCATTGAAAGCACTGATTTTCGTGTTTTTTCGCGTTTT
This sequence comes from Micraspis discolor, assembly GCA_030674115.1. Classification (NCBI taxonomy): domain Eukaryota; kingdom Metazoa; phylum Arthropoda; class Insecta; order Coleoptera; family Coccinellidae; genus Micraspis; species Micraspis discolor. Next base: position 161,119 of record JARTUT010001760.1, on the reverse strand, counting down.
GTCACGTTTCTTCGTGTATTTTGTGCGTTTCTTCGTGGTCAATCCAGTTCTTTCATGTTTTTTTTGCTTTCCACGGGTTTTTTGCATTCCTTCGGGTTTTTTTAAGTTCCTTTGGGCTTTTTGCGTTCTTTCGTGTTCGTTCGCTTTCTTCCGTGTTTCTTCGCGTTCTTTCAAGTTTCTTTGCTTTCAACGGGTTTCTTGGTCGTGTTTCGCGTTTCTGTGCGTTCCATTGACCTATGGTCGATATTGATCTATGGTCTATATTGATCTATGAGCTTATTGAATTACTGGCTTATGGATCTATGGGCCTATTGATCTACCCGCTTACTAGTAATTAAAACAACAATAGCAAAAAGTCGATAAAAGTAACAAAAACAAAAAAATACAAATTTAAAAAACTGAACAACGCGGCACATACACTTCCAACAGCAGAGACAGTTAAATCTCGAATGACGGTAGGGTCAAGTCAGCGGCGACTAACCCAATCCAACCAAGGACAGAAATAGTAATAATAATTCACACGCGTCTAAAACGGGCAGGTAAAATTTCCTTGCTCGCTGTGTTGTGTCGAAATCCGTACTTTTATTTAGGTGCGACTTTCTTCACTCTTCTGACTAAAACCTTATTTGCAGTATTATTTTTTTATTGACTTACGTAAATAGCATATGGTTAGCAACGTTATAAACCAAAGAACATTTTAAAATAAAACTAAGTTTGTAATAGCTGTAACTTTTTTTTAAATTTCAATAGGAGTGGAGATGTTTTCATACTTTCATAATTTTTTTAATAAAAGGCCCACGTGTTAATTTTGTGGTGTTATCTGTAACAATAAATACGTTTTTTTCAAACACACACTCATGTAGACTTAATACAATAAAAAAATGCATGTAAAAGCCACGCAAAAAAAAAAGTTATGGGGCTTCGAAGGGTACATTTTGGGTAATTTAGAAAAACCTAATAAAAAAATCATACCTCCGTAACCGTAATACCAAGGACCCAGGTTCCAAGACTGAAAAGGTAGCAAATGACCCTACCAACGCCCCAAAAAAATTTGACGGTCCATGTGCCGAACATCCTGTATATTAGACTCATTTTTCCCTGTAAATGAAATTCATGATTGAAGTTGATCAAATTTGTTTGTGAATATATCAGGGATAAATGGTGGACAAGGTAAATCAAAAATGAAATTATTTTAAGCCTCAAGGAGTACTGATAAAATAAGAATGGTCTTAAAGTAAAACAACAAATCAATGTTCTGAATCATATTTTCATTATCCAAAAACCATACAATCTTGAATCATTCGGAGTCATCTTCTTTCTTCAATCTCAGCTTCGTTTCAGGAAATCAACAATTTTGACTTAAATTCACAAATATCAAGACTGAACATAAATGCTATACCTTCTAAAACGTAAGACAATAATCATATATATATTTTTAAATCAAATTAGTATTATTTTTAAATCCAAGATAATTGATCGACACGAATCAGTGACGTGAACGATGAGTTTCCTCTCTCCTATCTCTTTCTCTTTCACGCTCAGAATCCCTGCTTCGTCCCGTATCTCTCTCTCTTTCTCTATAACGTTCTTCGTAGTAGCGTGACTTAGCTGGTTCTCCACTTGCGTCGACCACGTCAGAAGGTGATTTGTTTCTCGTCCGCGTAACTCTTGCTCTATGAAAGTGGAAAATACAAACTAGTTATGAAAGGTAACAAGACAATGACAATAAACACAAGTATATGCTAAAATTTCATCAAAACGAGATACAATATCAGTATATTATCCCTTTGAGCACATATTCAAATTGCTTCTATACTCTGTTCAAATTCACTCAGTCACCGATCAGTTTTTTACGTTGACATTTCTTCGGAATGCGAGGTTGCCGGTTGTCAAGTGTCATTTTGATATTAATCAAAGGAAAAAGCCCGAGAAAGCAACTGATATTTGCTGTGAAATACTTATATCTTATCTAAATAATATAGCAGTAAGAAACGAACCAGAGAAGATTATTTCGAAACTCGACGGAGGGGACCGGGAAAACGAGGCTTCCGGGGAGGCCCGAAGGGCCGAACGCGGGGCAATCTTAATACAGATCGAAAGGGCGTATCCTCTTCTAGGAGAAGCGACCGCGATCGAGTAGAAACGACATTCCTCTGGTTTTTTTTTTGGAAAAGCACCCACTGCGAATCAATTATATACAGGGTGTCCCATATGCGTTGCCTATCATTAACAAACACTTTCCATCGAGTTATTTCGGCTAACGGCTTCTCAATTCGATAAAATATTTTCGATTCATATACAGGGTGTCACATACGAGTTGCGCATTCCTAGCGCAGACTTTCACGAGAGTTTTTCTCAAGTTTTCGTGTTTTTCCGCGTACGGAAGATTATTTCAATAAAATGTCATACAGGGTGTGCGATTTATAATGAATTCGCGATCGATCGATATACAGGGTTTGCAATTTACAAATTCTTTCGGTATTTTTTGCGCGCCCTCGGTTTTTTTGTGCTCCTTCGGTGTTCTTAGTTTTCCTTTGAGTTTTCTTGTGCGCTTTCGGTTTTTTGTGTTCCTTTCCTCCAATTCTTTCATGTTTTCTCGCTTCGAACGGTTTTTTTGCGTTCTTTCGTGTTTGTTTTGGTTCTTTAGGACTTTTTGCGTTTTTTCGTGTTTCTTCGCGTTCTTTCGTGTTTTTTCGCGTTCTTTCAAGTTTCTTTGCTTTCAACGGGTTTCTTTTCCGTATTTCTGTGCGCTTCATTGATCTATAGTCCATATTGATCTATGGGCTTATTGAAATACTGACTTATGGATCTACTGGCCTATACTGATCTATGGGCTTATGGATGTACACGCTTTCTAGTCTATTATAATATGATGCATAATAAGGTCTAGCGCCTAAACCAATCAACCGATTTGCATCAAATTAATTTTTAATTAACGGTAGGCATCTAAACTGATGCAGAAAAATAATAAAAAGTGCCAAACATCTATAATTTCTTTAAAAAACACAAAAAACTTAAAAATTAAGGGTGTTTGACATGTTTTCGCTGTAGATGGCGCCACCGCTCAACAAATTTTCACTGATATGGGCTTTAATTTCTTCTTCATGCACTCCAAGTCACCATTACCCTCACATAACTCATTAAAAACATTTGTAAATTTGATTAACTTTATTTGTATAACCGACGCCGCGTTCATAACAATAATTACGCAATGCGATCTTGTATTTGTAGCGAAAAGGGCTCCGGTTGAATTCGAAATTCCCGCGTTTTCTGTCGGCGAAATGACCGAATCTTGTCAATTTTGCAATGCTCTGCATTTTAGGGGTGAAAAAGGGCGAGATGGATTTTTCGCGCGTTTCACGTTTTCTTTCTGCAGTTGCTCCAATTGCCTCTGCTCCTCTTCTTTTTGCTTCTATTTCAGAAAGGTGTTTTGAAATCGCCGCTGTTGGCGTTTCAGTTGGGCGTCGGAAAGTTTTTTCCTTACTTGCGCCCGTGGGGACACGGGCTTTTCCACTAGTCTTTGATAATACAGTGTGCGGCAAGAGTCAATTTACACTGTCTGGTATTCACGCTCGCGCGTATTCTCGGCCAGGGCGGAAGGAGGCAGCTGAAACGTAGCGAGTTGAGTTGTCCGCGTGTAGTAGTGTTGTTGCGTCGTTGCCATGGCTGCGCGTGTAAACTAGACGAAAAAGAACGTGTTTGTTTGCTCACTTCAATCCTAAAACTTGACGGAAAATTCGTAAAGTACCGGCTCCGTAGTCGACGCGCCGCGTTCAGGTCGCCCTGCTAATTTTTTCGTAAAATTAGTTTTATCGTGACTAAACGATGCAGCGTGTGTGTTGAAGAGGGCGGGGGAACAATTCGAACATAAATGTGAGTTATATGTTTCTCGAAAAATTTATTTGTTCAAGTGAATAACTTTTCAACATACTCAATGAAATGCGTCAAAATTCCACCCCGAGTGACTTAATGAAAATGAAAAGAGTAAAGAATGATGATATAATTTGAAAATGGGCTGTTGGATCACAATTCTCAGTAATGTTATAATTAACACTGGGATTATACTCACAAAATATGGATGACCTAAACTATCATAGAAGGCGCAAACAATTTAATATATATATACACATAAATGAACACAATACCAATAAATTAATTTTTCTCTTCCGACTATAAGTCCTGAGCCTTCCAAAAGCAAACATCAGATATGTTATATCAGAATTTGGATTTTTCATTCAGTATTTTCCTCAAATGGACTACTACAAGGATTTTTTTATCAACTTTTGGTACCGCATCAACCAAAACTGTTAATATAAAAATGGAATAAATATATATGTCTCACAAAGTAATCTTACATCTTAGATTTTTTTTCAAGTTGCTGTTAAATTATGTTGCCCCCTCTTAAATTGTACTTTTTCAATTCTTATTTTCTAATATGTAATGTCGAAATTTACAAAAAACCTATTCATTTTTTTAATGTTTCAATTATAAATTACAGAATGCAATTTCGTAACTGTACATCATCTACAATATTCAATTCTGCCAATATATATATATATCAATTTTATGTTGAATAGAAAAAAAAATGTTTTATTGAAAACTTATGTTATCAGATCAAATGATGAATTAATAGTTTTCAACTCAGAAAAATAACATATTCAATATTCCTATTTCACAAGGACCTCCTCAAGTTTTATTCTGAAACAATATCTGAGAACATCTGAAGAAATTTAGTTACAATCAATAATCGCATAGTAAAAAATGAAAAATAAGTTATCGCCGTTACATATAAAAAACAGCAACTAGGTAGATGATGAATAAGAATATATCGGATGTTTTTATAGGAGTGACAGAACACATAATTGAAATAAAGAACCTTTAAATCAAGATTGAAGCTAAATTTTTTACCTGAAAAATAATTTGATGGCATTTATGAAAATAATTTCTGGCATATGAGGCTCTGAGGAACAGCTTTTGACCAGAGCACTTTCGATTAAAACGGGACGTCACATCGCCTTTTCTCAGATGCAAATAAACTGTTTTCAGTAATTTACAGGTTAATATTAAACGGGGAATAGTTATATTTCATTTACGAGGGCCATTCAGAAACTAACCTCCGATTGGTCACAGTGCGGGTAGTGGGGGGGAATAGCGCGCCATCTGTGCATTCACGCGCTCAGCAGGTCAGTCGGCATCAAGCCGTAGTCGAGTGAACATCGTACCTGCGCTAGTTTAGTTTTTGTGGCAGTTTGAAATGTGTGCTGCAATAGAAAATCCCGCCAAATGTGAGGTGCTTGCTGTTATAAGGTTTTTTGAAGCCAAAGGATACTCTGCAGCAGCTTTGATTCATCGTGAGCGTGTACGGAGCAAAATTTATGAGTGAAGGAGTTGTCCGTGAATGGGTACGTTTATTTAAAAGTGGACGAGAAAACGTTCATGATGAAGAGAGGAGTGGTAGACCATCATTGGTGACTGACGAACTCGTTCAGACAGTTGATGCAAAAGTTCGTGAAAATCGAAGAAATGGCGGAGTTGTCTCCCAGATATTTCAAAGATGCGGTCAGATAGGCTGGCTCAAGGCACAAGCGGTTGATTTTGATGCAGAAGGAATTTCAAAGCTTGTGAAGAGATACGATAAGTGCCTCAATCGTAATGGAGACTATGTCGAAAAATAGTGCAAAGATGTAGTTGTAAGATGTATATATTAAAATATTTTTACTTAACTTGGTGTATTTTTTTCAATTAATCGGAGGTTAGTTTCTGAACGGCCCTTGTATTTTGCAAGGTTGAAGATGAAGTACTCTGAATTATTAAATCAAAATATTCAGAATTTAATACAGAAGACTTACTCCGTAGAGATACGGAATCTTTGACAACAATGTGATATAAGGCAAATATACATGTGCTGTATTCTTGCATTGTTCTAAAAGAAAATCATTTACGCCTAGAAATAAATGGATAAAAAGATTGTTTCAAATAAAAGTCATATAAAATCATAGCAATAATTAATAAAGGTGCGACCTCATACTTATAATAGAGCCTGGCAAATTTTCTTATAACTTTTACAAATAATGATATTAACATTTAATTATAACCTCACTTTGAAACTGTCTGCTGGAAACTAACTCTTTAATTGAATTCTACGCAAAAGTAATAGAACAATACATTTTGACAATTTCAACAAATACCATTCAGTGGAAACAATTCTCAAGAAATGAAACGAAATGTAATTTTTCTCATTGTTCAAGCCCACTTTGTGTATATTGGAAGTATTCATGTTTTATACTCTTCATATAGTAATGAGAAATATTTTTCTCTATTTCAGTGTCGTAATGAGTTCATTACAGTACTAAAAACGATGTTGTAATGAGTTCATTACAGGGTGGCCATTTGAAAACGAAACAGACGAAATAAATTTTTTCGATAGAAATGCTCGGACAGGTCGATTTCTGTTTCGAGGGGGACAACTTAAGATGTAGGTTTCGGACGTATAGCGCTTCAACCCTTGCTACTACAACCCCCACCCCCAATTTTTGAATAGGGAAGATGGGGTGAGTGATACCTCAATTCAAAGGTATTTTTATACTGATTTCAGCACAGTAATTGTTTTTTCATTTTATGCATTAGTTCTCAAAATATTCTTAACTAAGTATTTGAAAATGAAGTGGTGTTTTCATGGCACTTGTAGTGTTTTTTTGTGAAAATCGACATTTTGAGCTTCAAAACAACCATGACTGTGGCTTCCTTCCTCCAATCCACTGACACAGAAATCTTTAATCAAGATGTCGAACAAACAAAGCGTATTGCGAAGGAGCTCAATCTTGCTGAAACTCAATCTAAATTATCTTCGATATAATTTGCAGTATTTCCAATAACATGCGGTAACACTTGATCGATAGAAATCTCCAAAAAGTCCAAATACGTACATATCTCTAATCAGATTACCAGGTAAGAAAATCAAATCATTAATGATGCCAAAGAAATATTCCAGTCCCAATTCGTGAAACGATTTCCGCCTTAATTATGGTTTCTCAGTTGGCTTCAATATGATTTCATTTGGTTGATTATTGAATTCATATCTTTTTCAAAAAAATGAGAATCGATAATTTTTTATATATTACGAACAGATCATTAAGTTGGCTTACTGGTTCTTTGACATGTGAATTATTCTTAGTTTTGAATCGAGACTTGTATGTGTTCTAATTCATTGTTCGATTTTATTCAATTGCAGAGCGGGTGGAATTAATTTCACTTTTTTTGCAAACAATCAATGTGCGAATAGAACCGCAGAATTCTTCAATCATCGACATTTAGATATACATGATAATAGGAAGTATGTTTTGGAATTAGTGTCAAAGTTTCAAGAAACCGGGTCCGTGGCTAATAAAAATCGAATCATGGAAAGAAATGAAGCAGCTGAAGTAGCTGTTCTTGGACAGATTGCTCTAAATCCAATGACGAGTACGAGGCAGCTAGCACATGAATCTGGTTCTACACGAACTCGAATTGCAAATATTTTGAAGCATCATAAATTCCATCCTTACAAAATCCATGTTCCACACGCACTAAAAGAAGATGATTTTGACCGTCGTGCTGAATTTTGTGATACAATGAGTGAACGAGTAACTGCTAATCCCAATTATCTGTACAATGTTTGTTTCTCCGATGAGTGTTTGTTCTTTTGAAACGGCACAGTAAATCGACATAATTGTCGTTATTGGACCGATGCTAATCCGAGATTGTTCCACGAAGTTTATACTCAACAACCAGAAAAACTCAATGTTTGGGCTGGAATATTTGGTGACAACAATGTCGGCCCGTTCTTTTTACCTGGTAATCTTACTGGAGATATGTATTTGGACTTATTGGAAAATCACATTGATCATATTTTGAAGGAAATTATTGAAAACAATGCTGGAAATTATGTGGAAGATCAGATTGTGTTTCAGCAGGATGGAGCTCCTCCACACTACGCTTTACCAGTTCGAGAATATCTGAATCAAAGATTTCCAAATCGGTGGATTGGAAGAAGGGGTCCCACTGAATGGCCAGCCAGATCGCCAGATCTGTCACCACTGGATTTCTTTCTTCGGGGCCACTTGAAGAGTAAAATTTACTTTACACAGCCCGATTCCATAGAAGATTTAAGAAGACGTATGGTGAACGAATGTCGTCAAATCACTCCAGAAATGCTGCAAAATGTGCGCCATCGTTTCGAACAAAACTTATTCCATTGTATGAAAGCTAATGGTGAACAATTTGAATATTTAATTAATTGATGTGGGTTTTTGATAAATTATTTACTTTACTTTGAAGAGTCTTATTTCTTACATCAATACTTTAAATCGTTCTGATACCGTACAGTTGGAGAATGATTTCAGTGAATAAAACAGCTAATTGAACATCTGATCCTAGTAGCATTAACACGTACGGTATGACTTTATTTGTCCAGTGGTAGATGTTTTGCAATTTCAAATAAAAGTACGGAAATTTTGGAGTTTCGGAAGCACGAAATATCAATTATTCGCAAAAAATTAATTTAAGTGATAAAATCAACTAACGCATGAATATTTCGAGAACTAAAGCAAAAAGGAAAAAATAATTACTGTCCTGAAATCAGTATAAAAGTACCTTTCGAATGAGGTATCACTCACCCCATCTTCCCTATTCAAAAATTGGGGGTGGGGGTTGTAGTAGCAAGGGTTGAAGCGCTATACGTCCGAAATCTACTTCTCAAGTTGTCCCCCTCGAAACAAAAATCGACCTGTCCGAGCATTTCTATCGAAAAAACTCATTTCGTCTGTAATCTCGTCTGTTTCATTTTCAAATGGCCACCATGTATTTTTCGTTTTGTGGTTGACAACACTGACATCCTATCCTTTCGAATGTCAACACGCGTCCATTGCATGTCAATTGTCAATATTAAACCATGTAGAGATTTGAACGCACTATTCAAATTCTATAATTTGTCAATTTTCGTGTCAATCACACCAATTGCGAAAATAAAATACAAAAGGCACTAAGAGCTTTAATCTGAATTTTTCATTGAATTCCAATAAATTTCTCAAAATTCTTGACTGAAATAGAGAAAATATGGTCTTATACTCGTTGCAGAAGGCAATAGGCGCCCATTCTGCAACTTGTATTAGAATATACTATTACTTTATAACTTCCAACTTACACTTGAATATAATTGGTATACTCAAAAAAGATAATAGAATTTTCGATGTATTTACTTTGTGAAATGGTAATATAATTTGTTTTCTGAGCGAATAAGATCATTAATTGATTAAACAAAAAAATAAGGAGGCCAAATGGTTTTTATATAATCCCATCTAGAGAATATCTCAAGAAATGAGTAAAAAATAATTACTTGATCGGACAATTAATTGAAATCAAATAGTGGATAACAAAAATCACAAGAAAAACTTTCACAAGAAATTATTTGTGGAAACAATGTATATGGTTGTTCGGAAAGTAATTTCGTTTTTTCCCGTCAGAATACTTGCTGTCCAAGCGAGAAAAAAATTGACGGATGTGTATGGAGAAGGCGTGTTAACAGTACGCCAGTGCCAGAACTGGTTTGCAAAATTTTGATGTCGAAGATGCACCACGGTCTGGAAGACTGGATGACTTTCCGAACAACCCAATATTACTAGAAAGTACATAATACAATAAACCTCTCAAAAAGCCGAGATGGAATATTTGAAATTAGTCGAGTTCTTTAAAATCGAATCCTTCAAATCAATTTTTTCATACAATCATTTTTTTAACTACCTGAATTCCTCAAGTATTCTTTGCTTCCAAGAAACCAATACGCAATACTTTCAGTGACCCATCAACATCGTGATATGTTCGACAGAATACAAAGTAATCAACTCTTCCCAATAAAGTATATCTTCAGTTCGACCTTGACAAGAAAATACACTCACCCCTCTTCCGGATCTCTCTCTCGGTATTCCCGCTCCCTATCTCTGTCGCCTCGACTCCTAGACCTGTCTCTTTCTCTTTCCCTCTCTCTATAGCTTTCGGCGTAGTAGCGATCACGCTCGCGATCCCTATCACGGTCCCTGTCTCTGCTTCTCTCCCTGTACCTAGAAGTGGACCTGTCCCTCCTCGGTCTCCTGTGCGACCGATCTCTAGACCTGGATCTCTCCCGTCTACTCCCAGAACTGTAACTCTTGTCTTCCACACCTCTCAGCGTGTCCTGTAACGAACTGATCAAGATTTTGCATCGGTCATCGTTTGCTACCTTCGATTGTTTTATTAATGATATTGCCGTGACGAGGGTTTCTATAGCACTGGCATACTCCCCAGCCGCAGCGTCCGAGACGGCCCTGGAAATAGCAGATGAGGACACGGTTCTGTTCCTGGACATGATGTCTTCGAATTCTTGTTCGCTTATTGCAGGTATATCGGGCCGGTGATCGGGAGGAGGTCCTCCGTAAGGCGGCTGCGGCATACTTGTGGGCGGGCCATAGTGGGAGGGGCCATGGGGCGGGACACTTGTCATAGGAGGATGGTGAGGGGGTCCTTGGGGCGGAACCTGAGGCGGCATCCCTGGGGCGTTTTGCATTCCCGGATGCGGCATCTGTGGTGGAGGACCGTTTTGCGGAAAGAAAGCGGGATTAACGTGAGGAGCCGGTCCCTGGGGCGGACCTTGGGGAGGGGCACCGGGTGGTCCTCCCATCGGTGGGGGACCTCTAGGACCCATATTGGGACCTTGCATATGAGGCGGACCCTGATGAGGCGGAAAGCCCTGTTGCATCGGGGGGCGGTTCCAGTCGGGTCTCATCGGACCTTGCTGTGGGCCCTGCTGTGGCATGCCACGAGGCGGCATCTGGCCTTGTGGAGGTCCTTGAAACTGAAATAAAATAATTTTACACATTAAACGGATCTAGTCGCAGTATTAAAATTAAAAAAAAAAATACTTGGTCCTTCTTTACCTGAAGCACTTATTATATGTCAACAAGCTATGTGAAAAAAAACTGTTTTTCGTCTTGAATTTTCAGCTATTTCTTTTCCCTTCACGCCAAAAAGATGAAATTTTCAGGAACTGTTACTTGAACCATGTTTTAGATTATACTACCCTAATATGCAAGAGAAAAAAGTTACAGGTTGTTTCTAAATAGATGGCGAATTTGGATTCGAATTTGTATCGGAAACCTCTTTATTTCAACTAATCGGCCATCGGTTTTCTCTCCAGTGATAAATAAATAATTCCTTATGAACCATATGCAAAAACTTACCATGTTTTACATTCTTTTTTTTAATGATAGATATCATTAATTACATCTGCCAAATTCCTCTTTATTCAGTAGCATTTTGTGTTTACTATTAATTTGGTGATAATTCGTATTAAGTTATAAAATCGATCACTATGCCTAATTATACCAATGAAAATTATTTAAATCTCATTCTACTTCATGGAGAATGTAATAAAGTTGTAGATAGAACGATTCGACTGTTCATTGAGAGGTTTCCTGACCGACCCAGACCAACGAGAGATACCATTAACAGAACCATGACAAACTTGAGAAATGTCGGATCTTTCGTTAAGAAAACTATACACAGAGAAAAAGTGTAGTAGAAGATGAGAACAACGAAATTACAGTTCTTGCATATTTTCGTGTGAATCCTCAAAATTCTCTCAAAGATGCCGAGATTGCTCTGGGATTATCTCAATCGAGTGTTTGGAGAATATTAAAAAAACATAAAATGCACCCAAATAAATTCAATAGGGTACAGCATTTGAAGGAAACTGATTTCGTCAGGAGAACAGAGTTTTGCGAAGCTATGATGATTCGATTTCAAGAGAATGAAAACTTTTTGGACTATAATTTGGACAGATGAATCTAAATTCACAAAGAATGGTTCTTTCAATAGACATAACAGTCATTATTGGGATGAAGAGAACAACCACCATTTCAGACAATGGCACTTTCAAGAGACCTGGAGTTTCAATGTTTTTTGCGCCATCAAAAATAATGCAATTCTCGATGTTCACATTTATGATGGGACTTTAACTGGTAAAATAGAACATTACACATGTTTGCATTATTTAAAGAATGTTCTCCCTTAGGAAATAGATATTCTGACATATTGACTCAAATAATTGAGCCGCTAGTACAGAACAATAATGACTTATGGTATCAATCAATGATTCAGCGGGATTATTCTCAATTTATCACACATGTAGAGGAAGAACTGCCGCATAACCCTAAATTATTGTTCAATCTGACTCGTTTTAAGAATAAGAATAATGTCAATAAATTTCCATCCTCAATGACATATAAAGATAGAACTCTTGATGGAGGTGAGAAGATTTGCAATACTTTCGCGGAGTTCTTTCAGGGCGTATTCGTGCCATCGGTACAAAATTCTTATGCTGCAGCCGATTCCGACGAAGTTCCACCTGCTTACATCTCGAACATTGTTGTAACCCAGATGGATATTGAGAAGTCGATAAGATCCTTAGATCAGAGTAAGGGTGCTGGTCCCGATGGAATTCCAGCCTACTTTATCCGCCACTGCCCTGTCCTGAGCGAGCCACTTCATCATATTTTCCACCTATCTCTAAGTACTGGTACTTTTCCACGTCGCTGGAGGGTGGCGGCGGTTCTTCCAGTCTTCAAGGGAGGCGATAAGCGCTCTGTAGTGAACTACAGACCTATTAGTAAATTGTGTATATTTTCTAAAATACTGGAATCCTTAGTATGCGGTCACATGTCCTAAAGAGTCAGATAATCCCCCAGCAGCACGGCTTTTTGAAGGGTAAGTCTGTCGAGACTAACCTCCTGGATTTCGTCACCTTTTTGCACGAGTCTATGGATGAGGGTCTTCAAGTCGACGTCATCTACACTGATTTTAGCAAGGCATTTGACAAAGTATCCCACAACCTACTTCTTAGGCGTCTCTCTGAGGCTGGTGTGAGTGGCAGACTACTGAGTTGGTGCGGATCGTATATTTCCGAAAGAGTGCAGTATGTATCAATGGATGGTTTCGATTCTCTGCATTTCGCCTGTACTTCCGGTGTACCGCAGGGCTCCCATCTTGGCCCCTATTATTCCTGACTTACATTAATAATGTCTCTGAGGTTTTCAGGCGATGCAGAATACTTGTATATGCTGATGACGTGAAGATCTTTCTTCCTGTCAGATCGGACGATGACTGTGCTGTTCTTCAGGAAGAATTGAGGAATTTTGAGGCATTTTGTGGCAGTCACCATCCGTATCTCAATGTATCAAAGTGTCAGATGATCTCTTTTTATCGTGGGAAAAGTCCTGTTCATTTTGAGTACCATCTCGGTGGTTCGACCCTGGTCAGGGTCGATCAGGTCAGAGATTTAGGTATAATACTTGATCGGAAATTGTCCTTTATCCCGCACATTGATCATGTAGTTAAAATCGCCAACAGAATGCTCGGATTCCTGTTCAGGCAGTGTAGAATCTTGAAGAATTTGAAATCGATACTCAGTGTTTGTTACGCCTAAGTGTTTAGTAGAATCAATTTTGCCTCAGTTATCTGGAGTCTCCACTATAATGTTCATATTAATAGAATTGAACGTATTCAAAACAAGCTGCTCAGATTCTTAAGTTTGAAATGTAATATCTCCGTACCGGAGGATGAAGATTTTTATCGCCTGGCACGAAAACATTTCAACTTACTGTCCCTTTGTGACAGGCGTAAAATTGGTGATCTCCTTATGATGAGAAGAATTGTGGGTGGGGAATTGCAGGTGCCGGGTCTATTGCGGTTTGCTGGTCTTAATGTTCCAACATTTAATGTGAGATACCTCAAAAAACCAACCAATAATTCGGATGCTCCGTGCCTGCAATGATCTCTGAGAGGTTGTTGATACCTTTTACTGTAACACTTTGAATTCAAAATTGCTCCTCAAAAGACATTTTCCCCTAATGTAGGTTTATTTTGGTTTTTAAGCTTTTGTTTTGTTGACTGGTGTTTTTTTTCTATATTTCTTTTGTATATTTCGTGCTTTGGGTGTTGATGTTTATCAGAACAGAATGTAAACACTTTAATTTATATTTTTCTACAGGATATTTCGCTAATTGGTGTAAACTGTGAATACTGTTTATGGGGCAACCTGTCTGTATTCCTTGTACATTAAATAAATAAATAAAAATAAATAAATAAACAAGATAGCGCGCCTCCACACAATTCACTCAATGTGTCAAATATCCTATACACGCTATTCGAAGATCGATGGTTGGCGAACAATGGTCCACATCTTTGGCCACCACGTTCTCCCGATTTAACTTCTTTAGACTATGTTTGGGGTAGGATAAAAAATATTGTCTACTCAACTCCCCTGACTGATAAAGAGGACTGCATAGAACGAGTCAGAAATGCGTTCAGGTTTGTTTAGATTTTTAGATTCATAGTTTTGAAACTCAATTTGGTTTTTAAACACTTTTGCAGATCTCTTCCTCCCGATGAAATAAGAAGAGCAACGCACGAAGCATTCCTGAGACGTATAAATAAATGTCTAGAAATTAACGGTCAAAACTTTGAGCATCTTCTCTAGTTATAACTGCGAGAGTTTGCCATGGTTCTCCTAATAGTAACTTGAAGTCGGTTTCAAGAAGGGGTGAAAAATCTACAGCATGGTTCAAATAATAGTTCCTGAAAATTTCATCTTTTTGGCGTGAAGGGAAAAGAAATAGCTGAAAATTCAAGAGGAAAAACAGTTTTTTGTGAATAACTCAGAAAATATCCACTTTAGGGCAAGGGTGTGATGCATACACTCACATTATTTTTTAAAGTAGATTCAATATCTGCCATAAAAAATGGGGATCTAATTTGAAAAAATTGATTTTTCACGATTTTGTCATCCCTAACTTTGAAAACGATTTTTTCACCCCCTGTATTGTAACATTTTGAAATTACAATACCAAAATTTATTTACATTCTATCATCTCTTGATCTGTTTGAAAATAATTTATTTAAAATTAATTTGCTATACCATCTATTGTTGAATAATGTAATTTCCTGTACATAAGGTATTATTCTTTATAGAAATCTGTTCATTAAAATTTTCGGTGGGGTGTCTGGAATTGAATGTTGTTATCGCGAATTAATTCATTCCTTCTTTGAAACTGATAGTATGCAGACATTATCTCTCGATTGAGAATTCGTTAATTCACGTTTACATATTATCCAAGGAATTTTATAATATTCTTTTAGTGTATCCCTTTCTAGAAGGGATTCCTGATATTATTTTTAGGGATTCGTATTCTTAGATTCTTTTATTCTCGTCTCTTTAAATTCTTCGTTTCATATAATCCCAGATTTCTCGACTCTTCGATTCAACAACCACTCCAGACACTATCACCGAAGTTTTCTCAACAACTAACATCATTTGAAGAAAAGTGAGTACCTATATGTTGAAGTTTATCGCCTTCCTGAATAAAGAGATTGTTCACCAGAGTGAGATTACTTCTTCAATTTCGTACACCGTCATCCTGAGATCACATTCGTGTGTTTATTAGTTTTTATACGAATAGAACTCAAAATTGTGTCTAAACTAATTGGCGCCCATATTATCACACAAAAAAAGATCACAAATTTTTATTTAAGTCAAATGAACCTACGCCCATAAATGTTCTCCGGCCAACAGCTGCCATACGCTTTGTGTCCTTCTTTTAACATCAAATAGTCAAGGAGAAAATTACGTGACAGTATCATGAATCGCGATTTCGATTTTTAAAGTGGATACATCAATCTTACATCTTGAGAAATCCCAAAAATGAAAATTTTCCATCCAAAAACCTCGAAGTTATTCTTGTTTCAGCGGAGCTCTATTTTTGATTTTTTTTCGAATTTTCCCGCTAAGAGAGAATTTTCCAACCAAAACTGAAAAATGTTACATCAAAATAACTTGAAATTTTCTAAGGAATCTATTTCTGCAATAAAAAATGGTGTTCTAATTTGAAAAACGGAAGTTGATGTAATTTCCGGAAAAACCGGAGGTGCTCATGCCTTGAAAGTATTTTAGATTTCATCAGCATCGTGAAATACTTATAAGTGATGAATTTCATGAAAATACGTTCAGTAGTTTCCCATATAAATATGGGTGAGGTTCCTCGTGAAAGTCCCTGTATATCTCATATTGTTAGTCTTCTATTAGTAAAAATGAATTAAAATAATAATTATAATAAATATTATTATTTTAAATTCAATTTGTTACAAATGAAGACTGACAACAAAGAAAATATACAAGAATTTATCTCTTGTATAATTTTTACAACACTCACACTGGAAAGTATTAAATAGGAAAAAACATTGATAGATAAGTGAATTTATCTAAAAATCTAGAGCTGATACAGAAAAACAGCTATCATATTTAGATTCAGCAATAAAAATGTTAAAATCGGCTCAAAAATTCTGGGCACCAAAAAAATTTATTTTTGTTACCAAAACAAGTTTTCCAATCTTAAAAACTAAGAATACTCAGATAAAAACAGAGTTTTCTGAAACCGTGCAAATTTAAAAATGGCGTATTAGATGAAGGCAAAACCGACAAAAATAAGGATTATTTCAGAACGTATGAATTTTCCTTCCGTTGAAAATTAAATTTGAATCTTACCATAGGAGGTCTTGGAGGTCCTTGACCGGGAGGAGGGCCCCCTGGTCTCATATTGGGGCCCATGTTAGGAGACATATTATGCGGTGGTCCATTAAACCTGGGACCGTTCCATTGCGGTTGTGGTTGGAAACGTGGTGGTTGACCTTGAGGCGGGCCATTATAACCGGGCGGGGGGCCCTGCATCCTGGGACCCCCTGGATTCATAGGTGTTCTCATTTGAGCGTTCATCGGCATTCTACCTCCGAAATTCTGATGGGGACCTGGGGGAAGGTTATTATTAGAATGACTGGGATGTTGGGATCTGGGATTGTTATTTGCAGGAGAGGGTCTGGTTTTAGACTGACTTTCAAAGTTACTTAGGGCCATTTTAGTAGGAAGGGTTACGACAGGATTTTGACCGTGGATCTCTTTTTTCGGTAACTGCTCCATGCATAGACGCATGCTCGCTTCGGAACCCAATGAAATAACGCAGAATCCCTTGGACTGACCATTTGCACGATGTTCAAAGAATTTCACCTCGTGGAAGTCATTGATGCCAATATTCCGAATAGCATTAGCGATGTCTTGATCAGTGGTCCACTGCAAGAAAAATCCAATATATTCACTTGGACATCTGGGTAAGAATCAAGTAGGGACAAGCGCGCAAGAATTCTTCAAAAAGAGGTACTTACCCAGGTTAAATTTCCCACATACAGTTGATGTCGTCGTCCCACAGTATTAGGAGTTATATTATTACCCTGAGTAGAGTAAGCAGATCCATTAGTTTCTTCGTTAACAGACCCAGAAGTGTTGGCAGCTGATTTATCAGCTACATTAGAAGTTCCAGTCGTAGCCAATACATCGTCATAAAGATCAACGTTGTCACCCCCAAACTCTTCCTGAGCAATATCAATAACAATTTTTTTAATTATTCAAAAATTAACATGAACAATCAGACTTAATAAATTCAGGAGTTATAAATATATCAAAAATTACAGGGAAAGATATTCAGTTAATAACAAATAACATTTACCTTTACCTGCACAAATTCTTGATCTATATCGTCCGCATATAAATCAATATCGTTATCAGCCATTGCTATAGTCTAAGATTTTGCCGGTAACACAAAGATAATATGCACTATTAACAACATATAGTGAAATTTTCTGTTCGGTTCACTTGCACATACCTAATTAATAGGTACGAATAAATTGAATTATTAAAATGTAGGTATTTCCCAAAAATCTACGTCTTCCCACGCTACGCCATTAATTTTTGTTGTCCTTCCTCACTGAGCTAACTTGTCGCCCTAATAAGCATAGAGTGATGGAGACGCTAAACCATAGATTAGTGGGTTACTAGTTAACCTGGCAGATAAAACCACCGAAAAGTTTTCTTGTCGGTTACTTTACAGTTAACCAGTAGTATTTTCGACTCACTCCCAGAACAGCACAAAACGTGATAGATGAAGTAAGTGATCAGATTGAACATAATACAGGAAGGTAAATCTTGAAATAACAGTAAATTTAGCTTAATTATTAAATACTGTTATTTTTTCAGAAATGATTGTCTGTCTCCAAGTAATCAGGTGTTGCCCACTTTAAATTTTTACGCCAATGGCTCATTTTTAAGGACATCTGCTGACATGTCAGGTGTAAACAAAGTAACTGCTAGCAGAGTTGTCAGAAGAGTTAGCTTGGCCTTAGCATCTCTAGCCCCACGCTATATAAAAATGCCCCAAGATGCAGAAATACCTTCGATTAGACAGGCATTCTACAACATAGCAGAATTTCCAAGATGTATTGGTGCCATTGACGGTACCCACATAAAACTTCAGTCACCAGCGGGTAATAATGCTGAAATATTTAGGAACAGAAAGCAATACTTCTCGATCAATGTGCAAACTGTGGCAGACCCAAATTTGAAAATTAGGAATATTGTCGCATAAGGTGGCCTGGATCATCTCACGACTCCCATATATTCAGAAATTCCTCATTGTACCAATTGTTCGAGAGGATGGTGTATATGGTGACTCAGTTTTATTACGAGATAGTGCATACCCTCAAAGAGTTACTTGATAACACCTCTTCATGAGGTGATAACTGCAGCTCAAGCGTTATTCAACGAGTCACAAATCCAACACGTAATGTCGTTGAGAGACAAATTGGAGTATGGAAACGTAGATTTCCAGCTCTTTCAATGGGAATGAGGGTATCATTGAACACAATTCAGGCCATCGTAGTAGCAACAGCTGTCCCTTATAATATTGCTTGTGATGCAAATGAAAATGTACCAAGTAAGCAATGACCAGGAAAGACTTATTGAATTGGGAAATAATATTGGAACGGCATTAAATGAAAATGTTGGAAACAATATCACAAGGAATAATTTTATAAATTATTTTGCCAATATATAATTTTATTGATTGTATTCATGGTTATACCTGTGTTCTATGTAAATTTTTTAATATCGAATAAATTATTTGTTGAAAGTGTTTTATGATTTCTTAAAATAGAATATTAATTGAAAAATGTGATCAAATTGAGCACAAATTATTCATGCATCCTACTCCACATACCTGTGAGAGATATGTATAAATGCAATTTATACGCAATGATATCGATATGTTCAAAATAAATACTTTCATCAGGGAATCAGCAAAAAGAATTCAGTGAATATGTCAATTTTATTATATACATATATTTATTTAACATCATTATTGCTACCATCCACAATATTGATGCCATATTCAGCCAATTGCGCATCTATAAGTAGATGCTTTTTCCTAAAAGTTCCATTTTTAAATTGTGCTCCTGAAGAAAATTTTCTTTTTGAAGTTTTACAAATTCTAATTTTTGTTCCATTAGGGTAGTGGACGGATTACCTATTATTTTTGTGGTAGTTGACTTTTTTAATTTTCTAACATTTTTGCCCCTCAATTTCTCTGATGGAGCTCTCCTCAGATTTTTAATTGTATATGAACTCCAATTTTCGGAAGATGTTTTGCAATCATCCTCTTGTGGCGATGGATCCTCAGAATTTTCAGGTGAATTTTACCTTTTCTTCCGAATAAATGACTGGTAAATAATAGGGATGGCTGCCGGTACGCGGAACTGATATTTTGGATCAGGTCCGGCTTGTCGGACTAGTGGAACTGATCCTACTGACGATTTTATCAGTTCCGAGTATGAGTCCAGTCGGACTCGATACGATCCCTCGTATATAATAGTGGGGATCGAGTCAACAAGAGACTTAGGGCTGGTTGATTTGTTACAAGAAAGTTTACAGACAGGAAGTTCACTGTTATAACAAAGAGATCAATTTTAGGAACAATACTGAACATTTTACCCAGAGGTGAATAAAACGTTTTGAACATTTGTATTTTGATTTCTAAGAAAACGGGTTATTTGTTTGAAGATAAGACACTTATTTCGGCTGTCGAGTTTCCCTTTTATTTTATGGTGTATTAGATTCAGAAATTCCATAAATCTGGAATCTACAACCTTACTTGGAATTGCGATGACTTATATACAGGGTGATTCATGAATAGGCGGGCAAGTCTTAGCAGCTGATTCCTTAACCAAACATATAGTCCTTCCACGTTTAAGACGATTTCACAGTTTTCAATTTTTTTATCTAAAACCAATAAGCGCACCATATTAAAATTTGGCCGAATCAATAAATTTATGAAAACATCTGTTACCAATTTTCTTTAAACCCCTTCTCTCACTACAAGGACTCTTCTTCAACATCCTCTTTTGTATAGAATCAACATGGGTATTAAGTCATTTTTCCATACTAACAAATTTGAATTAAGTAATTCAATTTTCTCGAAAACTATTTATTTTGGAAAAAAAATACAGAACAAAAATTAAAAAAAAACAGTCTGAAGGGTTTGACTTATTCATTGACGGAAAATATAAAGAACAAAAATTTCACCCTGGATAATACATTAGAGACTCTTTAATGTATAGTTTTTTGAAATCAGTTGATAAAAATAATTTGAAAAATAAACAAATATACCAGTTATCGCATTCGAAAAAAGGAAACTCGAGTATGGCAGACTTGAGCAAATCACCCTGTATATTTGAATTTATTCTTTAGAAGTTTTTTCAACCACCTAACACTAAGGGTCAATTATTCTGTGAACTTAAATGGAATTCGGATATGCGCTTACTGCTCTTACTATATTATCAGGGGTTGAAAATAGCGACCCTTTGTGATTTCATTTTAATATTTGTTTTTGCAATCGCCCCTTCTAAGAGGTGTAACTTAAAAAAGTTTTAAAGAAAGTACTCAAAGTACCCCCATTAATTTACTTTCTCAAAGTTCTTCGCATTTACTTGTAGACACCCTGTATACGCATCTCAATTCCCGCAAGCAAGTTTGTTGACTCCAGATTTAGTGAATTTTTGAGTCTAATACATCCTAAAAATAACTAATTGAGCAATAGTTTTACACCTAAATTACCTAGCTTTGGTTAGAGCACTACAAAAAAACCAGGTGGATGAAGCTCATATTTTCTTGTTTGCTGATCATCCTTGTCTGCGAACTAGGAATGCGAAAGGAATAAAAGAATACCCTTCCGACAACTGCAAATTGGCGAAAAGATTGTTAACATGAACACCAGGGTTCTATACTCCACCAAATATAGCTACCGGATTACTCTTTGAATAAAGAAGCTCAGAAAGGGGCATAGCACAGACCAGTTAACTAAAAACTTTTCACGCAGGTTGCTGACCTTGAAATTAAATTTTAGTACGATACGTAGATCCAGACGTCGCTGTATCCAAAACTCGTTCAGCACAGAGCAGAAGAATGTTACTTTCAATCTGAAAAAATGCAAATTTATTTTTATTCTATGAAATTGACCCATCTCAGGTTATTTAAGGAGAGAAAAAGAGAGGCTAGTTGTTTAGGTGGATAAAATCTTAAAATTTTAAGTGTTTTTATAATTTATGATAATAGTTTACCCTTCGTTTATCATGGTATTTTGTAATAAATGTTCTGTGCCCAACTGCAACAGTGATTCTAAATTTAGGCATTGCTTTCCTAATCCAGAAATGGACCTAGATCGTTTCAACATGTGGATCAACGCAATTAGTGATAAGGAGATCATGGAAATGAATCCAATTACGGTGTATAAGACGAAAAGAATGTGTCATATCCAATTCGACAAAACATATGTTTCTAAGTATTCGCAGAAGTTATTTCGAAATGCTGTTCCAACACTGAATATTTCTGGTGAGTGATTATATCACAATTAAATGACAAATACACTTATTTAGTGTACATAGGGTATAAAACATTTAGAAATCTAACTTTTTAGGTAAAACTCAATCAGGCTTGTTGGATATTCAGGTTATTCCGTGTACATCCAGGTCATCGGAATCTATTATAAGCTATGTAGAAGAGTTGAAAGTCATAAGTTTGAATGGCAATTACAAAAAATTTTATTTGTATAAAGGTAAATAACATTCAACATTCCAAACTTTTTAGGTACATCTCCATCTAGCTCATTAGATCTTCGGGAGTTTCCATCAACCTCCAGTTTAACAGAACATATTTCATGTTGTGTTGATGACAGGTCTAGACATAATGCTGATCTGAATAAATCAAGCTCTTCTTCTTCAAGTAATCAATCTAAATCTAGAAATTGTTAATGCTCAAAATGTGTGATTACAAATAATAAATGATTCTTTTTAAAAGTTTGAAAATTAGTGTTTTCTTCTCGATATTTACAGCTAGTATCACATGATGTAAAAACATTTTCTATATCCAATGAAAATGATTAATTTCAACAATGGGAATTTTACATGAATTATTCTGTCACGAATTGAAAATCTGAGAGTGAATCATTTTCAGTTTATTAAGTATTTTACACCTCTTCTAAAACAATAAAATTGGTGTGAAGCATTCAATATAATTTCAAGTCTACCCAGATTTTCTCGACGAGACAAAAATCTCTCGTAGAATTCTCATTGTTAAAAATAGCCATTAAGTAAAACATTCCTGGAAATACATTCAAAATTCCCGCCACAATCCCCGCTTTACGATTTAGTGCGATACGTAGATCCAGGTGGCGCAAAAATTAGTTTTTTCTGTTAACATTAATCAATTTCAAGCGAAAGACCGATCATTTGAGTCATCGTTTTGGTCCTTCTAGTGGTCATTTCATCACATTCATTGCCATAAGGAATGACCACTAGAAAGACCAGAATAATGAGCGGTCTTTCGCTTGAAATAGGCTATTGGCGTGAGCCGTCTGTGCAGTCAGGAAAATACGAATCCGAATGAGGTTAATTAAATATATAAATTGAAATTCAACTTGAGAATAAATGTCTGTAGTATAAATATAAAATCATTGAATAGTAGATATTTCATCGTAGGAATAAAAATGCTGGGCTTTCATGGAAATTCATTAATGTGTTCTGTTTTCAAATTGGGTATTAGGAATCCCTTCAATAATCTGAGTCGAACAGCAAGTTTGATTGAAAATCAGCAAAAATTAGATAAATTATATAAAAAGGTGGAAGTTGAACTTCGTGGAAATGATCCTGCAGTAATGAACAGCTTTGTGAAATTCGCAAAAACGGCAGGAAATTGTTTAAATATTCAATCTCAATCGTAAGAATTTTTATACTTTTGTGTGTTCATTTTCTTAGAAAGTTTTTTTCAGATGGAAACTGCGTAAACCCACACATACAAGATACACACTTTTGAAGTCAGTACATATTTACAAAAAGCATAGAGTGCAATACGAATTCAGGACTCATTATAGTTTTATCAGCTTTAAACATATAACCGAATCAACTGCTTCTACCTTACTAGAATATATTGAACGGAATCTTCCAGAAGGTGTAGCATTAAAAGCTACAATGGTGAGTTGAGTTTGGGGTTCAAATATGGTCTCATTTATTTCATTTTTACAGATAGAACTTGAAAAAATTCCTGAGCATTTAATTATGAACACCTCCAAACAGCTTGAACCTGCAAATAGTAAATCCATTGAAAAACTAGATACATAGTATTAACCAAAGTGTATTTATACAAACAAATATATACTGTGTTTATAAAACTCTTCCTCCTATTATAATTATTTCTTGATATTGTGTTTCGCAAATTTCTGAGACGAAATAGTAATTCAGAAATTCTTGCTATGCTTTTTATAATCAGAATTGTTGCCATTATTATGACGCACAGCAGAATGCCACTTGTCGTCGAGTGAAATATTTGAAAAGTGGGTTGTAGATACATACAGCTTCCTGAAGTCTGTTCTTTCAGATGTTTTAATTGAAGATCCACTTTGTGTTTATAATTGGTCCAATATTCTTCTTTATTGATTTTTGTCAAATACTTCTTTGGGAGTACGAAGGCTATATCTTGGTCGGTAGGAATTGGGTAAACTCGAAAATAGTTTGCTATGAGGTTTTTTAAGATAGGAACCTTGAAGATGAAGGTGATTATTTCATCAGTTCCAATGGCAGATATTTTTGCCAACTCAATAATTTTATAGAGATGAACTTGATCAATTGGTGATAATTGCTGAGGTTTATACATTTTTCTTAGTTAATTGACAATTGAGTAAAGTTCATAGACTTTCAATATTTCTTTCGTTGCAAAGCTAATTGTTCTTTCTAGCATCGAAAGGGTATTAAATAGTTCTTCGGATTGAAGTATTTGATATTCTAAATTCATCAGTTGCTCTGATATTCTCAAAGAAAATTTTGGTATGTAAGATATTACCGTTTAACAGGACTATCTCTTCGGAGTTCCTGTTAGTCAATTTAATATCGAATGAAGTTAATTTGATAATTCTTTTGATTTCCGAATTTTTGTACTGATAGGTACCAGCCACCATAGATAAATAAAAGCCAGCCACAAACCAGTTATTTAGATAACTGTCTGTGGTACCAGCTTTCTAAATTCTCATCATCTAAATTTCCAGTTATTAATTTAATACCTTTTCCAATGAAGATTGCTAGACCTCTTTTTACTTTTCCATTTATGAATTTCTATGGACTATGTGTCTTCTGGCTTTTGTTAAGATTTCGTCCTGGTAGACACTTGAGAGAGACGATATTGCGTTTCATCGGTACGAACAGAGAGAAAAGATTAGGGCAACCTGTCACAATCGAGATTTATGAGATTTCAGACAGATGTAAACAAAAAGTCGTAAATCGGTTGACAGGCTGCCTACGAGGTTCCATCACTCTCGTATTCATATCAGGACCTCTCTCTCTCATTATCGGTCCATAGTATACAGGATGGCCATTTGAAAACGAAACAGACGAAATAAATTTTTTCGATAGTAGTGCTCGGAGAGGTCGATTTCTGTTTCGAGGGGGACAACTTAAGATGTAGGTTACGGACGTATAGCGCTTCAACCCTTGCTGCTACAACCCTCACCCACAAATTTTGAATACGGAAGATGGGGTGAGTGATACCTCAATTCAAAGGTATATTTATACTGATTTCAGCACAGTAATTGTTTTTTCATTTTATGCGTTAGTTCTCGAAATATTCATGCGTTAGTTAATTTTATCACTCAAATTAATTTTTTGCGAATAATTGACATTTCGTGCTTCCGAAACACCAAAATTTCCGTACTGGTATTTGAAATTACAAAACATCTACCACTGGGCAAATGAAGTGATACCGTACGTGTTAATGCTACTAGGGTCAGATGTACGACTAGCTGTTTTATTCACTGAAAAAAATCAATCTCCAACTGTACGGTATCAAAACGATTTGAAGTATTGATCTAAGAAATAAGACTTTTCAAAGTAAAGTAAATAATTTATCAAAAACTCACATCAATTAATTAAATATTCAAATTGGTCACCATTAACTTCCATACAATGAAATAAGTTTTGTTCGAAACGATGGCGCACATTTTGCAGCATTTATGGAGTTATTTGATGACATTCGTTCACTATACGTCTTCTTAAATCTTCTATGGAATCGGGCTGTGTAGAGTAAATTTTACTCTTCAAGTGGCCCCAAAGAAAGAAATCTAGTGGTGACAGATCTGGCGATCTGGGTGGCCATTCAGTGGGACCCCTTCTTCCAATCCACTGATTTGGAAATCTTTGATCCAGATATTCTCGAACTGGTAAGGCGTGTGTGAGGAGCTCTATCCTGCTGAAACACAATCTGATCTTCCACATAATTTCCAGCATTGTTTTCAATAATTTTCGTCAAAATTGGATCAATGTGATTTTCCAATAAGTCCAAATACATATCTTACAAAAACACACTACAAGTGCCATGAAAACACCACTTCATTTTCAAATACTTTGTTGAGAATATTTCGAGAGCTAATGCATAAAATGAAAAAATAATTACTGCGCTGAAATCAGTATAAAAATACCTTTCAAATGAGGTATCACTCACCCCATCTTCCCTATTAAAAATTTGGGGGTGAGGGTTGTAGTAGCAAGGGTTGAAGCGCTATGCGTCCGTAACCTACATCTTAAGTTGTCCCCTCGAAACAGAAATCGACCTGTCCGAGCATTTCTATCGAAAAAATTTATTTCGTCTGTTTCGTTTTCAAATGGCCATCCTGTATATGATTAAATGTAAATTCTATGAGTATGGTTATTTTAGATTGCATTGAAATTAAATTCTAATTTGTAATGTAGTAGTGTTTATAAAGAAGAGAAAATTATGATAATGATCAACAATTTTCGCGTTGCTAGAATGTTCTTCGAAGAATCCGTTATTGGTTATTTTGTTGACCTGTGTTTAAAATTGAGTTGCACGTGCAGATTCTTAATAACACAAAAGAAAGATGGCGAGGATCGGAATGAAACAAACTCGTTGAATAACAACTCAGAACGACTATTCATTAAAAGATATGAAAGTACCCTTAAAAGCGCCCTCACAAAGGCTGAGCGTGAGCAATAAAGGCATTGCGAAAGTACTTATAATGATACTTCATAGATGGGGTTGAAGTATAAAAGAGATTTACTTCCAACATCCACACTAAATCAAATTTTTACTTCAACACTAAGGTCCGTTTGCACCAACGCCCCTTAAAATGTCGCTTAGCTATGTGCCGCTTAAATTCATCTCCAGTTGCACGACTGTCACTTAACAGCATTGAACTCTAAATACCTGGAACGGCCCCATCTTAGCCAAACGCTGAGGCAAAAATTTTGGGTTAGGCAACCGGCGTGCCAAACGGGTATCTATCTCTTTCTATTCTATTACGTTTAATGGAAGGTTACTCTTTTTACCTGAGCAAAGATATGCCCGTCTATGCCCCTTGCCTCAGACTTGGCTAACTAATTGCTGTGACGGGGCCGTTCCAGGTATTCATATAGAGTTCAATGCTTAACAGAAACTTAACTAAGCGACGCTTAACTTTCTCAATCTAGTGACATTTCAGTATTTCATTTCTCCCTAGACCAGTAAAGCGATTTCATTGGCTACACGTAATATATCATGTTCTGTGGTTGAAGAAGTTTTAAATATTTCGTCTACTCTATGGCAGAAATATTTGTTTATAAATTAGTATATAAATAAACAAGCCCGATATGGTTTTAATTAAAGACTTTATACGTATATACACATAGGAAATCCTCTTTCCACAATTTCTATTATTTCCAAGTCGTCATGAAATGCATCAAATTCATTAAAGAAATTCATTATACAAGTTAATAGCGTTGTTCGAAGTATATGTTACAATTACGATTAATATTATTTAAGTCACATCATATTTGTCGTAAATCACAAAGAAATACAAATATCTGGAAAACCAAACAAATCAAATTATTTTACGTTAGAATCATAGATAAATACCAAAATAAATGTACATTTACCTTTGATCTATGGGTAGAATCCGCCCTTAAATAGTTAAGTGACCAAGAATGAGCTCTTAAATTTAAGGCTCGCTTAAGGGATCTAAGTGCCGCTTAACAGTTGGTGCAACGCAATTTAAGTTAAGGATTCATTTTAAGGGACGCTTAACGCTAGGTCTGGTTGGTGCAAACGGGCATTCCCAAGTGAATATATTCTAAAAAAGGACCAGTATATTTGTTTTTCGTCATTTCAGTAGGTACCTATCGGGGGATGAAACCCTAGAAAGAAATTATAGTATTATTTGAGTATGGGGTTACCATAAGTGACTCCCTTCTTTTTGTACCTAGAATTGACTGAAAAAATAAAATACGTTCTAATTTGTACATTTTCAAGACACCTATGATCCTTATAACGCTACATTTTGGCAGAACTGAATATTGTGAATAAGTTGACAAAAAATGAAACAAGCATCCTTCAAAAGCACACTTTATTTAGCCAATACAATAAAAGAATGTAAATCATTAACAAGACAATGAAAACTGATGATAAAAATAAAAACTTTGAAAATATGCAAGAAGGAGAGTATCGCAAAAAAAAAGAACAAACAACTTGTATCGAATGGAATGTCAAATATATATTCTATTCCTGTTGTAAAATATACTTATGTCTATAACAGAATTAAGATCTATTTCATTTTTAACTACATACCATAGAAGATGGACCTACCTAATTATTAATTCCTTCTATCTCCAAAATTGATTCGCCTACATAACATTTCATAAAGATGTATCGAAAAATTTTTGATAAATTGGTCTTTCCACTATTTTTGTTAATTTCCTCCAACCTCAAGTCTGAATACTTAGTTTCAACAACAACCAATATAGTACTAACAATGTTAAACTCCATATAACCTCCTTACAGTCTTTTGATTATCCATGTATAAAGCAAGCTACCAAATCACAAATATATTGCCATAAAGGGGCCCTGTTATTAATTATTTACTACTAGAAATGTACCAGAACTCATTTAAAAAATTTCTATTTCCAAAGAAATTTGAGGGGTTGTCAGTCCTTGAAATCAAAATACTGCTTATGTTTGAATTCTCTACTATAATTAGATGTCATGGAAAACTTCTGAAAAATATTTATAGTGTCATCATGATTATGTGTCATATCAATATAACCATAATTTATTAATTACCTTTTAATATCACTATAAGAAAATATTGTCCCCTCTGATATATCAAAAATATTCAATTACCCAAGATAGTTGCACAGTAAACACCAAATAAAATTATTGGCACCCAACCGGTAAACATTGTGCAAGCTCACAATATAAATCAACAAATTTATAGCTATTCTATTAATAAACTACATATCACAGGGCAATGAAAATTGCTGAAACATACATAGTCGTTGCTTAGCCATAAATCCATATTATGAAGATAGGATGGGAGGTGGAGTGCTATCTTGAAAAATCACCCTTCATGAATCAATTTTCACACCATCATTGTCCTTATTTTTCAAAGACTTTTTTAGTTTATCTAACAGTCTGCAGTGAAAGTTGTTCAAACTGTTGCTCGAGTCACTTATAGGTGGACTTGACGATGACGACTTCATCGGGCTTTGAAGACTTGCTTCCGAAGTTCTGGAGCTAGCTCTAGAATAACTGTTTTGTTTCGAAATGGTTGAAGAGCTCTTGTAATTTGTGGAAGGTTGAGGTTGAAAATCATTGCCAGGAGATGTAGAAAGACTTGGTCCTTCAGATTTTGTCTCGGAAACTTTCCTCGAACGACAATTCTGCGGATTAGAACATTCTGAAACCCTCCTGCCTCTTTTGGAGTTGTATATATCCCAATCATTTTTCACAACAGGCATCATAAAGGCCATGATACTTAAGTTATTTTGTTCAGGTGTACCCGTCAATATAAGATTAATTTTTTACGAAGAGTAATGGTAAAGGCACAAACAGCACGTACACACAAACACCATAGATAAATGAAAGCAGCGACAACCGAGACCAGAGATGGTCAATCATAGATTAATAAAAGCATATAGATCGGAAACTCTCGGCGAATTTTACGACATCGCGACACTAGCGGTTGATGCTGGAGTCAGCCGAACTAAACTACATTAATTTTACCTCGATACCTAAGATCTCGACCAATCAGGAAACGGCGGGCGCTTGCTGTCACTAGGTTTGTTCGCGTGGCAGTTCGGAACTGTAATTTTGGTTCCCACGCGTTCGTCTGGGACAGAACAGGAGTTCCTTGTCGTTCCTGTGGTCGGTACACTTGATTTCGGAACTGTTCGTTACTGTTCTTACGGTTCCTGATCTAGAGATGGTACAAGGTACAACAGAAGAAGCGGTAAATTCAAATCATCGGTGATTCAAATTTTCAGTAGTTCTAATTGGCAATTAAGTTATATATTTGGTGACTAGGATATTCGCATAGCTGTTTTTGAGTATATTTGATGTTGTGTAAGTATAAATTTTTAATCAATTCGTTATAATAGCTTCTCAAAATTTTTGTTATCTCAAAGAAGAGGAAGGATCATGTGCAATAGATGAATAAAACAATTGCATAGTTGTTGATCAAAGTATGTAAGATAATTATTTTATATTATTTATATATACGATATTTCGTATTTATATACTATATATTTATTTTTGTTATTTCGTGATTGTAGTATCTTTATTTTTTAACCACTCAAAATGTATTGCAAATTTAGGAAGGAAACGGAGGAATGACCTCTTTCAAGAACACAACGACTTGTTAAAGTAATTCTTATCTAAAAAATAATTACAAAGCTATGAAAGTTGTTAGAAAATATTTTTATTTATTTCCCAAATGCCACCAGTTCCCACCTGTTCTCACCCATTCGTGTCATAGAACAACTTGCGACGATTCCAAGAGTTACAGAACCTGGATCTCTGTGACCCCAGAACAACTGGTAACTGCCATCCGAACAAACCTAATGACAGAGAGGACTATAGGCTCTCTTTGTCATATTTTAACGGTTTGTTTTAACAATCAACCATTTAATTCGAATTTATATTTTTGCTAGAAGCTGTTATTGGATATTTTTGTTATCAATGTGTTGATATTTGAAAATTGCAGTTAAAGCAATCTTTATTATCTTTCATCATGGAAGGAGAAAAGTAAGTATTTATCTATTATTTAGTAGAAAATGTACTCAACCAATTTATTTGGAAACTTTAATTTTCAGGGATAAACTGAGTTGTCAAATTTGTTCAAAACGATTTGCTCTTGATGATATTCATCATCAAGATCTTATTCCAAAGCAATTAAAGCATTTAAAATGTCCAATTTGCCCTGAAGAAAAGAAAATTGCTCTTGAGTCCCATAATGCTCTGGATATTCATTTAGAGCAAATTCATTCCATCAACATCATAACATCACCGTTGACTCTTAAAAACGAAGAAGAATCTGAGGCTTGGCGAGCATTGGAGAATAAAACGAAGATATCGGAAAAGCAGTGATGGATTAGTAATTTATTTCGAATGCAATCGCAGTAATTATTCAGGTTTATATCTTTATGTTTATAACCAGTTTGATATAATGAGTTCGTTAGAAATCATGGTGATATTAGGAAACCATTTAACTTCCAGGATAGGTAAGTATTATCATTGTTTAAAGAGAACTCTTTAACAATGGTATAATCCAAGGGGAATTGTTATCCATTTCTTCATTAGAATGAATCTATAAATGTTCATTTAAAAATAAATGCTATTAAACTGAAAACAAAATCAGCTTATAAGATAGATAAGCAAAACCGGAAAAAAGTTTTCGGAATCCTCTCCTGCATGGCGCTCTAGCGTATTGCGGCGAAATCTTGAACCTCAAACATATTGATGAATCTTTCCTTACGTCAACGTAGGACGTGAAGCTAAGCTTTATGGAACACAGTACATCTACGTGATTGGTCGGCATCGGGGTAAAATTAATCTAAGCTTACAAGCCGGGTAGGAGAGGTAAAACTTTGGTGGGGGTGAATGAGGGGTATTGACGGGCTATTCGAAAGTAAGAAATTTCAATTGCATATTCCTCTGGACGTGAATTGATGGAAACTAATTCATTTTAAACATGGAATTAATCAAGTTGGAATGAAAGTGAAAGTGAAAGAAAATGCAATTTTCTACTACAATTACAAGTTTTAGTATATTAAAATATACAGTTTGTGGTAGTTTGTAATTATTTGTCACATTCACCTCCCTACTTGGTGGTAACCAACTGGAAACTACATTTTTTCACATATTTCGATGAAAATCCAGGAACAACACATTTGTAACCCATTTCAAAATTTTAAATTCAATGCTGAAGTTTCAAAGGGTTCACTCAGAAACCAAAAAGACTGATCTTTCGTGAAAGTTCTTATTGGCCAAAACCAAAGAGTAGAAAGTAAGTTAATCTTTTCCAAAACAGTGTCACGCGGGACTTTCCGGCCCCTGCGGCACAGAACATCAAATATGTAGTTCTGTGGTGTAGTAAGGTGTGTGACGTTATTGATATGCGAATTTGACAGAGTATGGTTATATTTTCGTTTTCGTTCTCAGCTGGTAGATCATAGAAAAGCAATGTTGTCTATGACACAGATCGAAGATTGTTTATGAAATTTTCAGTCCTTGTATAAATCGAAAAAAAACACTTTGAAAAAATGTTAACGTAAATGTTACAATGGCTAAGTATTCGACATCTTGGTATATGCTCGCCCTGGGGGTGCTGAATCTTATATCTAAAACGCATCTTACAGCACAAGACAACGGTCATGGTAAAAAAAAATTGCTGAGTTTTTCATATATGTAGGTACATATAATTTTTAGGATACATCACTAGCAGCGAAAGATATTTTGATGACTTTTCCTTCATTCAGAGGGTAAGCAAATCATTAAGGTAATTATCAATCCTTTAACATCTATCATTTCAGGAGTTATCTTCAGGCTTAGGGTAAGTTATGACAATTTACTTAGAAAAACTGCAAGGTGAGCATTTGCTGTAAAATTTTTTCCAGTGTTAATGCCCTTTTTTGTAGAACCAAGGATTTTATTTCTTTCAGATTTGATTATGTTGGGGATAACTTGAAGTTTCAAATTAAATTTGATCCGGTATCACTAGATTTTGGACAAAGGTAAGCATGTTAATGTCTAATTTCATCCCTTGATAATTTCAAATCATAGGCCACTGGGGATTCCGCATGTGAAGAAAGTCCATTTATTTAATTACGATTCCAATAAAAGTGTCGATTTGACATCTATATCTGGGACTACCAAAGATTTTCACAGCTCATTTTTCAATGACAAGGTAAATAGACGAACTTATAATAATTTTGTTCTATTGGATCATTTCTTGTAGAGAATTCCACCTATGGGAAATACCAGCTTTCATGTAGTATTCCTTGGGAGGGAAGAAGGCTTCAGAGAAAGCTGCTTGTTTATTCACACTACAATTGGCCACTTCAAATACAATGTAAGTTGATTCAATGTTTGATTGATTACAGCATTGTTTTTAGTTATATTTTTCGTTATGTGGTTGACAACACTGAAATCCTATCCTTTCGAATGTCAACACGCGTCCATTGCATGTCAATTGTCAATATTAAATCATGTAGAGATTTGAACGCACTATTCGAATTCTATAATCTGTCAATCAGTCACACCAACTGCAAAACTAAAATACAAAAGGCACTAGGAGGTATAATCTGAATTTTTCATTGAATTCCAATAAATTTCTCACAATTCTTGACTGAAATAGAGAAAATATTTCTCATGTTAGTCTTCTCAATCTATGCTTCACTCTGAACACACTAATGTTAATAACTACACGACAATGAAGGTCAAAAATTGTGCATAAATTTTTTTCAGGTAAAAGGTGTCAGCACTTACAGCCCCTATTTTCTTCGTCCATTTGTTGATATCAAGTTGCCTATGAATGCATCTTTTGGGCCCTTGATTTATCTACATAATCCACATACAGATCCGATTCAGGTAATATATCACATATATATATATTTATATAAATTCCGTTGAGTTTTAGATTTCATTTATTCTCATTTAGTTAAGAAACAGAAATTGAGTGTACTCTTACTTTCTTCACCAAGCTTTCGCAATTAATTAATTGCATCTTCAGGGATTCTAAAGCGTAGAACAGTTAAAAGAAATTTTTTTTTACATAAAATCGGTCTGTTCAATATATACCATAGACTACCTATAGATAGGCAACTCTAGCATCAATTTTGGTCCCGATTTCGAGAGCTCAACTTACAGCGCCATCTTTAGTTATTCCCTGGTTGATTACAGATTCCATTCGCACAACGTTCAGTCTCGTGGCGCCCTCTAGTGCATTTTATATGAGTTATCATTGTATTCCACGCAAGCGTAGGTTGAATCCCATATTTTTATTGGATTTTAAAACAAATAAATTTGAAATGACCATTATTCTAATCTGCTGAAGATTGTCACAATTTCAATAAAAAAATATCATTGGATCAGAAAATTGTGACAATTTGCAGCAGATTAAAAGAATTATGGTCATTTCAAATATATCTGCCCTTCAAATCGAAGAACATACTAATCTTTAGAGGATGAAAGGAAATAAACAAAAAATAAACTTTGGAAATATATATATAATGCAGTAAATAATCAATTTACAAAAATTTCAATATCGAGGGAAAGAATAAACGAATCAGAAATTACTACACGAATATGAAATTGTTACAGAAAATATTAATTCACAGTACACTTTTAGTGAGTTATAAGTTAATCCAAAACCACTACTTATATGAATGCAACACATACCTTTTGACATTACTATCACTGTAGCAATTGGGAACACAGCAAGAATAAACCATTTCAATTAAATTAAATTAAACAAGTTGAAAATGAATACATCTCTAGCTGAATAACACTACTTTTTGAATAAAAAATAAGTAGTCTATGTATGGAATAAACCTAGAACACGACATGGGAGAAAAAAATGGCGTTGGCATAGATAACATGAAAGTTCATGTTCGTCAAAGAATAGTTTCTTATTCGTCATAAAGTCCATCAAGACCGAGATCCGATAAAATCCGTTTTTACCGATCACTAGGTACTGAGAATTCCTAATTTACCGATCCGAGCTTTGGGAATAACTAAAGATGTCTCTGCCGTTCGTTGAAGAAAAACGTGACCACCTTTGTAGTAGGCCAGTTCTCATCCCCTGATATATACATCTCTACAGTCTAGACAACTCAGTTGGTATATTACATTACTTTTTAAAATAGTTGGTATTTGATTTTTTAGTTGGCTATATAGCGATCTTATTTTTTTTTGTCCTTGGATAGAAATTTTGTAGTAATATCTTTGATAATTTCATTCTTTCAGATTCAGGAGGTTTATACTAGCGGTGGTAACTTTCATTTGGAGCTTCCTTCGGGAAATAGGGAAGGACCAAAGAAAATCTGGGAAATCGCGCCCTTCGAAACAAAGGCTGTTATCAGGGTTAAATTTACAGCTAAACTTGAACAAAATCATACTGCTTACGTAAGGTTAGTTCAAATAGTTTGTGTTATTTCTACTGTCTTACCGGAGTTGAATTTTTTTCAGAATAAAATTGAATATCACCGAAGAAGTACTGGTTGTTCCCCTGGAAATAGAAGTTGGTCAAAGGGGCGGTATATTTTCACCGCAAGGTTATGTAGATTTTGGCATTGGCGGATCGATGGACGAACCTAAAACCATTAAGTTATGTCTTCATAACCCTTTCACGAAACCTGTCAAAGTACAAAGTGTTACAGTAAAGTCCGATGCGGTTAAAGTTGAATACGTTCCTTCTGTTATCATCCCTACAGGCAAATTAAGAGGTAGCTGTGCGGATATTGCTGATCTTACTGTTGACTGTAAGTGTACGAAGAACTAATCTATAATATAAAAATGAATCGCAAAATGTGTTGGTAAGCGCATAACTCAACAACGCCTGGACCAATTTGCCCAAATCTTTTTTTAAAATGTTCGTTCAAGTTCAAGGATGGTTTTTACGGCGAGAAAAATTAGAATTATTGCTGGAAAAACCCTAAAAATAGCCCTTTTCTTTTTCCCATACAAATGATTTGTAACTAAAACGTAGTCAATTTGAGCTTTATTGCTTTGGTATGAAGTTCATATTAAATTACAAGCACTCACTGTTGTCTAAGCAATGTAGGTGTGTTCCTAACGCCAAAGATCATATCTATCAAAACAATGTGCGTGTGTGCGTTGGAGCACAGAATACATAGTTGGAGGAGTTTAATGTCGCGTTCCGAAACTCGCGTTTCTTTTGTATTAGAGGTTTTGCAGCAATGTAAATTGATTGTTTGGGATGAATGCACGATGGCACATAAAAAATCTTTGGAGGCTTTAGACAGAAACTTAAAAAATCTACGGAGCAATAATAACCGATTTGGTGGTGCAATGATTTTATTAGCAGGAGATTTTCGTCAAACACTGCCAGTGATTCCACGATCAACGCCAGCTGATGAACTCAATGCATGTCTAAAGACCTCCAATTTGTGGAAACATATTCTCTAAACAACTCATTGACATTGGTAATGGCAAATTTCCTATAGACATGTTGATTGGCTGCATTAACTTTCCTCAAAGTTTTTGTCAGTTAACTCGATCAAAAGATGAACTTATTCAGGAGGTGTTTCCAGATGTTTCTCAAAATTACAGAAACCATGATTGGTTGAGCTAACGAGCTATACTGGCTGCAAAAAACATAGATGTAAATGAATTAAATTTCAAAATTCAAGAACAAATTACAGGCGAATTGAGGATATATAAATCAGTTGGTTCGGCTACTAATCAAGATGATGTAGTCAACTATCCACCGGAATTTTTAAACTCGCTGGATTTGCCAGGATTGCCACCTCACAATCTTCAATTAAAGGTTGGATAGGTGGTTATGATGTTGCGAAATATCAACCAACCGCGTCTTTGCAACGGTACACGGTTAGCGATAAAAAAATTACTAAACAATGTGATAGAAGCAACTATACTCAAAGGAAAGTATAAAGGAGAAGATGTTCTCATACCGCGCATCCCAATGATTAAGACTGATGTGCCATTTGAGTTTAAACGACTACACTTTCCAGTGCGGCTTGCTTTTGCTATGACTATAAACAAGTCCCAGGGGCAATCATTAATTGTTTGTGGTATTAATCGAGAAAACCCATGTTTCTCACATGGTCAATTGTATGTTGCCTGTTCCCGTGTTGGAAAACCATCAGATTTGTTTATCTATGCGCCACGTAATCAAACAAAAACATCGTATACCACAAAGCACTATAATGATAATAATAATTATGATTCACATGATTAACAATAAAGCGATTACTTACTTTTAAATCCTTATATATGTTTTATTTAATTATTTTTTATTCACAACGCCATATCACCAGGGTGGCGGTTCTGTTCAGGAGAATTTTTTAAAATACGTAGGCACAAAAACTGCCACATTACAAATCTTTTTGACAGGACGAAGTCTGTCGGGTCAGCTAGTCTCAAATAACTCAGAAATTATTGAATTTAGGAGCATAATCATGTGAGAAAACTATCATTATTTTTGACCGCAGAATCCAACACAATTAAAAGAAAATAGGGTTCTAATTTGAAAAACAGAAGTTATAGCCAATTTAAGATCACAATTTTCAACACAAAATTTGAAACACCCTGTGATGATATTTTTGAAATCCAAAAGATGCATGACCTTTTCGCATCCTTCCTCTTCGATGTTGTAAAAACGGTTTACGCTCAGGATATTTAAAATAAGAATAATGAACATATTACTGACTGAACATATTTGACTTTTTTTCCAGTTTTTATTTTGATATTTCGAAAACTATTCGATTTAATAGAATGGTTTTAACAGAAATGTATTCACTATTGAATACTCGATCATACCAGGAATGGAAAACTTAAAAAAAAATTTTTTCGTCGAATTTATTATCACTCCCTGTTTAACCGGAAGTTTTTGGGCTTCGAAAATAGTGTAACAAAACCGAATATAAACATTTTGAGAACTGCCGCAACAACAGAGGAGTTCCGCTTCATGCGCCGACAAAGGGATTAAGATCATGCCATAAGCCATAAAGCTGTCACATAAAAAACGATTAATGGTGGCATATTTATGTGACATAAAAGAGACCGCTACGAGCGTTCAGGAATGTGAAGCATCTTTCTGGTAACTTCTAGAAAAACAGCGCCGGATATAAATTATTGAAGCCGATTCATGGATTCATTCATGGATAGAACTTGCCGACGAATAAACAGGTGTTCCTAGTGAAATTCTGTAGATAAATTGTGTATATAAATTATTGATTATTGTTAGTTAAGTGAGAATATAAATTAGTTTTAAAGAAGACTTGTAGTGTTTTTCTATTTCTCGGAGGAAAAACGTAACAATAGTTTAACTCTGTAGAGAACTTGGAACAATATCATAATCCCAATTTTCAGATTTCAAATACGTCTAGTTCTCCAGAAACGTCTAATAGGCACTCGAACTCGAGACACCCTGTATAACCAATTGAATTTGCCGATAGTCGCGAAAATAATCTCCCTGTGTTATTGTTTAATGAGTTTTTTATTCGCAGGGAAAAAGGCTAGTACACATCAAGAGTTCACTGGTAAAATTGTGGTGAAATACAGGAATGGAAAGAGTACTTCTGAAATTCCATATTACCTAACAGCTCTAGAAGGGAGTCTAGTGTTTGACAGCCAGGCAACTAAGTTCTTCACCAACGACAAATCGAAAAATACAATTCGCCATTTCAAAATAAAGAACGA
Source organism: Micraspis discolor (assembly GCA_030674115.1). Lineage (NCBI taxonomy): Eukaryota > Metazoa > Arthropoda > Insecta > Coleoptera > Coccinellidae > Micraspis > Micraspis discolor. The sequence goes on along the minus strand of JARTUT010001760.1, from coordinate 122,907 downwards.
ATTCAGATCAGCAATACAAATATTAAATTTCACGATGGCCGAAGAGGTTAGAAAATATTTTAAGGTATTCTTTGCTAACAGAGGCGTCGTTCGGTAGTAATTCATTATTTCCCTAGATACGTAACTTTAAGGCCCTCACATTGAAATCACAAGAAGAGGCGATCGTTTTTTCTTCAGAACTGAAACCTGATGTTAAACTGGAGAGTTTACAACTTGATTCGCACATTCGACTCGTTTCCAATATATCCATTGTTACTATACCATTCTTGAGTTACGGAGGGACCCTCAAATTGGTAATTATTTTCTTTGAAATCTTAATTCGCTGTGATGTTTGAGAAAAAAATAGGGAAAATATCTTTTCTCTATTTCAGTGTCGTAATGAGTTCATTACAGTACTGAAAACAGTGTTGTAATGAACTCATTACAGCATTGTTTTTAGTTACATTTTTCGTTTTGTGGTTGACAACACTGACATCCTATCCTTTAGAATATCAAAACGCCTACATTGCATGTCAATTATCAATATCAAATCATGTAGAGACTTGAACGCACTATTGAAATTCTATATTCTGTCAAAACCGGATCTGTGGCTAATAAAAAACGAAACATGGAAAGAAATGAAGCAGCTGAAGTAGCTGTTCTTGGACAGATTGCTCGGAATCCAATGACGAGTACGAGGCAGCTAGCACATGAATCTGGTTCTACACGAACTCGAATTGCAAATATTTTGAAGCATCATAAATTCCATCCTTAGAAAATACATCTTTCTCACGCACTAAACGAAGATGATTTTGACCGTCGTGTTAAATTTTGTGATACAATGAGTGAACGAGTAAATGTTAATCCCAATCATCTGTACAATGTTTGTTTCTCCGATGAGTGTTCGTTCTTTCGAAATGGCACAGTAAATGGACACAATTGTCGTTATTGGGCCGATGCTAATCCGAGATTGTTCCACGAAGTTTATACTCAACAACCAGAAAAACTCAATGTTTGGGCTGGAATATTTGGTGACAACATTGTCGGCCCGTTCTTTTTACCTGGTAATCTTACTGGAGATATGTATTTGGACTTATTGGAAAATCACATTGATCCAATTTTGACGGAAATTATTGAAAACAATGCTGGAAATTATGTGGAAGATGAGATTGTGTTTCAGCAGGATGGAACTCGTCCACACTACGCCTTACCAGTTCGAGAATATCTGGATCAAAGATCAAAGGCTGACCCAAACGCAACCGAAAAAGAGAAGGTGAAAATAAATATTTTTTTGATCGAAAATTATTTGAAAAATTAATAGCAATATTTAAATATCGAGAAATTCCCTTAGTATCTTTCCCTCTGCCCTCTATATATCTCATATTTCCACTCAACATATCGAAGTACACATTATTTCGGTCAAACACCTCAAATAATTTTTATTCCAAGTTCCCGCATCTGTCCTTATACGTAATAACGCAGCTCAGCCAGCCGAGCCACAGCTTTCAGTTTATGATTTCATCTAACACATACGTCGCTCAAAGTTCCTATTAATGGAACTCTACAATACCTCGACTGTGACACTTGCGAGGTCGGCCGAGAACCCTTGGCCGTTCCTATGTGAAACGGCAGGCGGGTGAAATAGTTTGTTATTAACGATGTTCATTGCAAATATCAAATTGAAAATTGTAATTTAATATCCGACATCTTCATATGTTTATCCTAAATTTGAGATAGAAAGAGAAATCATTATGTATTTAAAATTTTTTCACGTATTGTTATGTCTGATAGCTCAGTAATTTTGAGGGATAAGTAGACTGTATTTATTTTTGCGTTTGAAGCTGGTGCGAACGCGAAATATATAATATGAAACAACAAAATTCATATAAAGAAATGCGGTCAACAATGAAGACTTACCACAGCGGTGAACTACGATGATTTCAGGGCTCTGCTCCAATTATCAGCTCTTCACAGGGACCCCTTGCTGCGGGATTTCTAGTCCAACTTTTGTTCAAATGCGGTGTTGAAAACACAATCAAAATACGATGCGAAATTTCCAAATATGCGGGTGAAACCAAGCGTGTAATATATCCAAAAAACAAATCAAAATTAGCGTGATTTTATAAACAATTTCGATAACAAACGTGATAGCGAGAGTTCTTCTATTCCAATTCGCGTTCTAGATGCGTATGCGTATCCATAACATGTGCGAAGTCACCAGTGTTGACTTATAAAATTAGCGTGAAATTCAAATATTTAGCGATCGCCTCAGCTTCAAATTCATGCTATAACAAAAGGACCGAACACGTATCCTGTTAATAATTGAAATCTTCACCCTCAAATCTCAAATGACTATTATCATAAGTACTTGAATATTATTTCAATTTCAGAAAAAAGTGTATTCGTACTGTATGGAATAAATTTTGTGATTTTCTGACCATAAAAATTCATTCTTAGTAACTGTAAATAGCAAAACAGCAACCCACGACTTGTTCATTTTTCAAAGACTAGGTCGGCCAAGATACCCTTGGGGAGAGGGTATATGAGAATTGCATTGCGTGTGTTTACACTTTGATTATCAGAGTTCAGTTCACTAGGTCAGTAGTTTGGTGTAAGATGTTAGTGTGTAGGGCTTAGGGTTGTACGAGTTTTCGTTCGTTTTCGGTTACAAGTTGAATGTGAGTGATCCAGATGGCAAGTGTAAGAGAGATAGTATCAAATTGCGGTGATTTGATTAGTTTTTTAGTAGATAACAGGTTTTCCATTATTAGAAAAATTCTAATCGACAGCGTTCACAACATGTTGAATATGATTTTAATTTTACTAAGTTTTAAGATGAATTGTTGGACAGTTATACATTTTAGATATGATTGTCACTGTATTCGTAACATGTAAACTTGAAAAAGCCTCAATGTACGCTGAAACATATGTAGTAAAATATTAATAAAAAAAAGATGAAATCTTAATTTCAATCCAGTGCTCTAATCTCAAGAAAATTGCTTCTAAATTATATATATACATATAAATATGCTTGGTCTGGCCGACCGACTCCTAGAGGACACGAGCCGTCACTGCTTCCTAATATTCTGTATATTCTATGTCTCAAGTTAACGTTAAACCGTTAGTTCAACCTTGATAGGGTTCTTCAAGTTTATTATGTACGAGGGCCGTTCAGAAACTAACCTCCGGTTAATTGAAAAAAATACACCAAGTTAAGTAAAAATATTTTAATATATACATCTTACAACTACATCTTTGCACTATTTTTCGACATAGTCTCCATAACGATTGAGGCACTTATCGTATCTCTTCACAAGCTTTAAAATTCCTTCTGCATAAAAATCACCCGCTTGTGCCTTGAGCCAGCCTGTGACCGCATCTTTGAGCTCTGGGACCCGAACCATTTCTTCGATTTTCACGAACTTTTGCATCAACTGTCTGAACGAGTTCGTCAGTCACCAATGATGGTCTACCACTCCTCTCTTCATCATGAACGTTTTCTCGTCCACTTTTAAATAAACGTACCCATTCACGGACAACTCCTTCACTCATAAATTTTGGTCCGTACACGGCTCACGATGAATAGCTGCTGCAGATGAAAAAACCTGCAGCACGCAACTCACATTTGGCGGATTTTCTTTGCAGCACACATTTCAAACTGCCACAAAAACTAAACTAGCGCAGGTACGATGTTCACTCGACTACGGCTTGATGCCGACTGACCTGCTGAGCGCGTGAATGCACAGATGGCGCGCTACTCCCCCCCACTACCCGCACTGTGACCAAACGGAGGTTAATTTCTGAATGGCCCTCGTACTTTGATCATCACAAAAAAAAATCATATCGATGAATTTATGAATGTAGTTACTTTATGAATATTTCAAGTTTGTCTTGAATCTGTTCCAAGTCGATTTTCGAATTGTTGCTTTCGAAATGCTTGTACAATGTATAATCTTCGTATTTTTCTGTTATATAGCACTGATGAATTGGAAATATATTTACGAAACGTTGGCATTAGTTGAATGTACCCTTAAAAAGTCCGTTGATATCGATTCCAAAATTTCTGAATAGAGGAATTTTGAATTTATCAACCTTGTTATTTCACCTTCAGGTACTTTCTTTTTTGAAATCATTATTCGTCTGTTCAACTGATTCCACTAATTGAAAAAAAAATTTTTTTCCAGTATTTACCATTCAAGAGTAGAGACTATTCGCTTGATGTGGGTCTTATAAGTTTCAATACGAAAAAAGAAGTACACTTCCTAGTCCTCAATGATAACCCAGTGAATGTACATCTGAAGGCTATCAAGACTTCTATTCCACTCACAAGTACAACTATTGTGGGATGCGGCAAGGAAAATGCCAAAACTGCACTTTTCCAGAGCTCGTTTGATAACCTCCATGCTTGTGTGAGTATATGAATAATAGAAATATTATTAATAAAATGTTATCATCGTGCAAAATGAATGAAAGTTCTTTTATCTTATCTGTTTTTTCGCTCCGAGTGTTTCCTTTTCTTTTGGTATGGACAAGGCGCACATTGTTTGATAAATATCGCCTTTTGATTTTAGGTTTCTGTGTCTCGTTTTTTTCTTATGTTAGCTCTACTGCAACTATTTTTCCCTAGTGTAAAAAAACAAGTTTTATCATATAATGTAATAAAAATCTTAGCTTCCCATTAAAAAAATATGTTGATGACGTCATAACTTTGACAAATTTGACTTGTTATTTTTGTAACTTATTTCGAGAGATGCGCAATATAAAACACCGTTTGACGTGTTTTTGCATTTTTTTTTCAAAAGTGATCGTCGTACGTTTTATGAATTTTGTGCATTACTTTATCATAACCCTGTATATATATTTGTGGATGATTTTAATTTATATCTATTGTTTCAGAACAAATTGAAACCAAACGAGTACGCCATCTTGAAACTTCTGGTGCAAACTGCAAACAATGAAGGCCACGTTTGGGGCGAGATACAGATTGAAACAGATTTCGAAAGCCTTTCCATTCCGGTTCAGTTCAGGGTTGCAGCAGGAAAATTGGAAATCGGTCTTGACCGTCTGGTTTTTGATCAGTGTTTTCCAGTAAGCTGAAATTTTATTGAAATCTAAATGTTACCATGTCAAGTCAATTGTTCTAAAATTCCTATCGACAATTTTTGAAAATACCTGAAAATGGAACGCTAAATGAGTGGAAGTGTGCAAATTGCAAATTATATTAATTTATTCTTGAGAGATACCTGAAATAAAACGATACGGTAGATTGTTTTATCTGATTTATAATCGAATAAATACCTGAGAACCTCTCTTTAAAGCAATTTCGAGCTAATACGCCCTTTCGATCTGTATAAGAGTGGCAAAGAACGCAAAAAATCCAAAGGAACCCAAAAAACCCTTAAGGAGCACAAAAAAACCGAAAGCGCTCAAGAATACTCAAAGGAAAGCTAAGAACCCCGAAGGAGCACAAAAAAGAAAGAATTTGTAAATTGTACACCCTGTATATCGATCGATCGCGAATTCATTATAAATCGCACACCTTGTATGGCATTTTATTGAAATTATCTCCCGTACGCGGAAAACACGAAAACTTGAGAAAAACTCCCGTGAAAGTAGGCGCTACGAATGCGCAACTCGTATGTTACACCCTGTATATGAATCGAAAATATTTTATCGAATTGAGAAGCCGTAAGCAGAAACAGCCGAAATAACTCGATGGAAAGTGTTTGTTAATGATAGGCAACGCATATGGGACACCCTGTATATAATTGATTCGCAGTGGGTGGTTTTCCATAAAAAAAAACCAGAGGAATGTCGTTTCTACTGGATCGCGGTCGCTTCTCCTAGAAGAGGATACGCCCTTTCGATCTGTATTAAGGTTGCCCCTGGGTCGGCCCTTCGGGCCTCCCCGGAAGCCTCGTTTTCCCGGTTCCCCCCCGTCGAGTTTCGAAATAATCTTCTCTGGTTCGTTTCTTACTTTTTTACTCAATGGACGGACCAATATTTTCTATACGGGTTCTGCGCAACAAAGTCATCATGGACAGTGAAGCCATAGATTCATTTGCACTTGCGCATTTCCAGATCTTAAATTCAATCTGTTACCTCGAATATTATCCTTTATAAACGAAATTATAACACAATGTAAAATTTCAGGGGAAAATCTGTTCACATCCTCTCAAAGTCTACTCCACATTTAATGAGCCGATGATAATAAAGGATATAATAAGCTTACCCCCAGATCCACGTTTGCACAGCCGACACACTGGCCATATTTCACCTCATGCTACCAAAATTGTTGGTCATCTTTATTTGAACCCCAATATTGGATGTGGAAATGAATGTTACACTGGATTACACCAGGATTTATACAGTGAGTTGGATAACATTAATTCGGTAGGCTAAGATTCGAGAGTCTCGTCTTTTTCATATAAGCATTGACGTGAGAGCAGGAAGTTTTGCGAACTTGTTCTGATTTTTTGTGCCGGACTCTGCAATAGCGTAATACTAATCTAAACGTGGAAGAATCGAATTGAAAATAACCAATCATAAATCATTCAGTTTTATTCAAAGTCCTTGTTCTTAAAACTAGGCATAAAAGGTATTGATTCAAGTCTAAATTACGAAAAAATTGCCTTTTAGCAACCGAATCTCATCGTTGAAGCGATTATTATTAGGATTTTCTTTAGAAATAACTTGGTAGTCAAGTTTTCAGTGTAACACACACGAAAAACTGTTCTTTCTGATTTCGACAATTTGTTGAAGAACGAGATTATTCAAATATCAATCGACTAGTAAGCGGGTAGATCCATAGGCCCATAGATCAATAAGCCCGTAGATCAATATAGGCCAGTATATCCATAAGCCAGTAGTTCAATAAGCTCATAGATCAATATGAAGGTATGAAGATCAATGAAGCGCACAGAAACACAAAACACAATTTCAATAAAATGTCATACAGGGTGTGCAATTTACAATGAATTTGCAATCGATTGATACACAGGGTGTGCAATTTATATGTTCTTCTGGGTTTTTTTGCGCGCTTTTAGTTTTTTTGTGCTCCTTCAGGGTTTTTAGCTTTTTTTCGAGTTTTTGCGCGCTTTCGGTTTTTTGTGCTCCTCCTTCGGGGGTTTTTGGGTTCCTTTTTTCGTGTTTCTTCCAGTTCGTTCATGTTCTTTTTCGGTTTCGACAGTGTTTTTTGCGTTCTTTAGTGTTTTTTCGCGTTCTTTCGTGTTTTTTCGCGTATCTTCTTATTTCTTAATGTTAATTAAGATAATGTTTTTAATGTTTTAATGTTTTTAATGTTTTTTCTCTTTCAACGGGTTTTTCGTACCTATTTCTTTCCGTTCTTTTGTGTTTCTTCGGGTCCTTTCGTGTTATTTAGTGTTTCTTCCAGTACTTTCATGTTTTTTTTCGATTCCGACGGGGTTATTTGCGTTCCTTCGGTTTTTTTCGGGTTCCTTTGGGCTTTTTGCGATCTTTCGTGTTTCTTCGCGTTCCTTCGTAATTCTTCAGGCCCTTTCGTGTTTTTTCGCGTTCTTTCGTGATTTTTCGCGTTCTTTCGTGTGTCTTGGGCTCCTTTCGTATTTATTCGCGTTTCTTCGTGTTTCTTCCAGTTCTTTCATGTTTCTTCGCTTTCAATGGGTTTTTTTGCGTTTCTTCGGGGTTTTTTGGATTCCTTTGGACTTTTTGCGTTCTTAGGTGTTTTTTCGCGTTCTTTAGTTTTCTTTCGTGTTTCTTCGCGTTCATTCGAGTTTCTTTGCTTTCAATGGTTTTCTTTGCTGTGTTTCGTGTTTCTGTGCGCTTCATTGATCTATGGTCTATATTGATCTATGGGCTTATTGAACTACTGGCTTATGGATCTACTGGCCTATAGATCTACGGGCCTATGGATCTCCTGGCTTACTAGTGAACTTATAAATTAGTACATACTGTTCATGAAGGATAAAGTTAGATGAATTGATTTTATAATGACATGCAAGCTTATTTTAACCCATAATTTTTTTCTTTTAATCCTTACATGAATATTTTTTACAGATCAATGGTTGAAAACTCTAATGCTTCCCAAGTCGGTGGTAAATTTCGATCTCAATCTTTTCAACACGTATTACAATCGATTTTTGAACGTAACTTGGAACGGAATGAAAAAATGGCAAAATTTCACCCTTCGTCTGGATACTTCGGAAGTGAGAAGCCACACGTTCAAGACTAGAGTCGAGATGAGTTGGCCTAGTCTCATTTGCGGAAATCAAGGCAACAAATCCATCATATCTTTTCCTGTTACACAAGTCGGCAACGTTACCTATATGAACATAACCATAAAAAATCCGTCTAGTAACGCCTTGGCGGTCCAGATCGTCTTAGATGGAGTCTATCCGAATATCGAACTGTTGTACGAAGGGTTGCCTTCGGCTAGTCTTCCCCAAAATTTTTCTTCCAACTCCGGCAACTTTTTCCTTGTGAAGAACGGATCCAGTTCTGAAAGCTTCGCGGAAAAGATGGGTGTTAAAGTACATACTTCTACTTTACCGTTGATACTGAAACCGAGAGAAAATTACACTCTAACGGTTGGTTTTCTGGGCGAGAAAGCTGGCGAGTTCTCTAGTTTTCTTTTTCTCCGGAATAACTTGACGGTTATGGAGATATTGAGATTGAAAGGGAGAAGTGCAGAAACTGTATTTACTTTGGGTAATAGAAGATCGGGGGCTTCGCAACCGTTGATGTTCGAATTCACGGAGAAACATTCCAAGGAGTGCGAACGGGACAAATCTGTTTTATATAAAAACCGAAATCTGGCGATCAAAAGATCGTTTACAGCCAAAAACAGCGGTGAAATTCCCATGTTGATCACGAACTTTTATATAAATGACGCAGTTTGCGAAGGATACGGTTTCAAAGTGTTGAATTGCAAACCAGTTTTCTTGCTAGCGAATGTAACTAGAAAAATTGATATAGAATTCACTCCGGATTTTACAATGGCCAAAGTTGTTCGTTCTTTGATTATCGAATCAAGCAGCAACACCAATATCAACTACACACTGCAAGCTGTAATTCCACCTCGTTTCATATCGATTTGCTCTGATATAGTACCACGCCCTCTTTGGGAATGGTACCTTTGCTATATCACAGCGATCTTGATGGCACTGATGATTTGTTCCATATTATTTATAGCCATTTTCGATGCCGAAAAAACAAAAAATCAAATGATTGATATAATCATTGCCAGTAGACCCACCGTTCACCAGACTTTAGATTTGAGATCACTCGGGCAGCAAGTAAGAGAAGAAATTAAAAATGTAAAGGTAGAAAGTGCAAAAACTGATATGAAGGTACCACATTCAGAAATTTCCAAAGGTAAGAACGAATTCGAGCTCAAAGAACGAAAGAAGTTGGTTAAACGGAACAGTAACGATTCCACCGAATATACAGAAGCTTCTAAAAAAAACGCGGAATTTGCCAAGCAGAAGATGAATGTTATAGTCGATAAGAAAGATAAAGACGAAGAAAAACGATCGAGTAACAAAGAAAACAAGAAAGTGGCATCGAGAAACATTAAGACGAATAAACCAACTGAGGAACAAACTTTATCACAGTGTACAGAATCTGACGATGTCGAAGTTCAAGATGCCAGTCAAAAGTACTCGAAATCGAATCAGAAAAGAGAAAACAAAGTTGACAGTATATCTAATAAGACAACGTTAGAAGAAACTCATACACCCCCACAAAACAGAATAGAAAAGAAAAAATCTCCGAAAGATACACCCAAATGCAAATCAGAGAATCAGACTAATGGTAGTAGAAAGAGAAGTGTAAAAGAGCAAAGAGAAAGAAACATCCCAAGTAAAAAGACGATAGAAAGGTGTGTTAAGAGATCTCCGGAGCATCAAATCCCTGTTACTTCTGTATCGAGCTCTACTTCAAGGGTATGGACTGATAACAAAGCTACTTTCAGTGATGTGGTCGCTAGAAATGATAGTTTATCGAATGGAAATGTCACCAATCAATCGTCTTCTTACATAGATACAAGCAATCATACTACCACAACACTAGGTCCAATCGGCTCAAGACCAGTTTCCGACTATAGGTCGAATGGAAGTAATACACAATCACAAGTTGTGAGAGAACAACAAAATGTGACAATGAACAATTCTATTGGACTTAATCAAGAACATCAATATAATTCAACGAATGCCACTCAAAGTTGGAACAGTTCAATGGGAACTCATCAAGATCACCAATATAACCAGTTCAGGAGTAATGCTTCGAATTCTTCTCAACAAGGTGAGCCACTGCTTATTCTTTCAGGTTGTTTATAATTTTTTGGACCTTTGACAGCGATCTGTCATTCAACCCAAATGTTTTGTGTTTTTCGAATGTTAATCCGAAATTGCTTTCAATCAATAGGTTTCAACTTCCTCCGTTGTCAAAATTTCGAGGAAATATCTATATTATAAAAATGAATCGCAAAATGTGTTGGTAAGCGCATAACTCAACAACGCCTGGACCAATTTGGCCAAATCTTTTTTTAATATGTTCGTTGAAGTTCAAGGATGGTTTTTACGGCGAGAAAAATTAGAATTATTGCTGGAAAAAAAATACGCTAAAAATAGACCAGTGTGAAAAAGCCTTGACCTTTGACGTGGAAACCCGTCGTGTCGTAGGTTCAAGTCCGGCCAAAGATAGCGGCCGAAATATTCGAATACACCCGAGCGGCCAATCCATTGGCGTGCGCGTCGGTTCATATTAATTATACGAATTCGGTGCTAAAATTGAATTAATTGGAGAAATAAGAGGGATATCAGTGCCATTGCGATTTTCTACATCTGGTAGATGAATTCTGAGAGAAATGCATTGATCTAAGATACAAATATGTCGAATTGGACTTTAATTCACTTATATTTCTCGATAACGGAATGGGGCCAATGATATTGCAAAAATACGAGAAATACTGGCAGTAAGGAATTGGATTGGAAAGTATAGTGTATTATTGAAAAAAAAAATAGAGTACACACAGAATTTTAGGGAATAGTTTTTGATAAATGAAATTCGGAGTCGTCCTTCGATGGAAACTTAGATGCACCTGCGGAATTCTTACATCACCAAATTTGAAGCAAATATTCCATAGGACATGAAAAAAAAAAGGCCGAGAAAAAATGCGACTTGCCTAGGGGCTCTGGGGTTCAAATTGCAACCCTTAACTTTCAAGGTCATTTTTCGATAGGAAAAAAATATCGTATACCACAAAGCACTACAATGATAATAATAATAATTATGATTCACATGATTAACAATAAAGCGATTACTTATTTTTAAATCCTTATATATGTTTTATTTAATTATTTTTTATTCACAACGCCCTATCACCAGGGTGACGGTTCTGTTCAGGAGAATTTTTTAAAATACGTAGGCACAAAAACTGCCACAGTACAAATCTTTTTGACAGGACGAAGTCTGTCTACGATCATCTGCAATTTGGTTGTTCGAAAGAAAATAGACTGCCAAATTTTGCAAAAATTGTCAAGCTAGAAATTTTACTATACTGTGCGATTGCTCATTTTATATTCGTCGGATCCTAACAAATATTAGTTTATATTCTCCGAATGATAAATGGTAGAAAGCGAAAGGCAGACATCAAAGTTTTGGATCTTTATTCCTCATTAAAATTCATGTACATTCCAAACAGACTTCTCGAATATACTTTATATTTTAAGAGATCTTTGAATTATACAAGTACATGTTTAGAATCTTCGGTTTATGATATAGAACTGAAGGAAAATTGTAAGTTTAGTTATTTTATGTTTAAGATATATGTTTATTGGTTTTTCCTCATTCTCTATGTCGTTTGTCTTTACTGTATTGCAATGATCTTGAGTCCGGAAATGGACTTTAGTTTTAATAATACAATTTTCAGATTTTGGTCGTTTATGGAATCCAAACTACGTGAACTCAAACACACATTGGGGCCACAGCAGTAGTTCAAGCTTACTAGGTGGACTGTCCGCAGTCGGTTTTTCTTCTTTATTGTCTCCAAATACAGCACGACATGAATCTGTATTAGATTCAACTGCTAGTACATCAAACTACACACAACAGAACCCTGCAGCAAGTACGATTTCAACATCTTCGCTATGGCAACAATGGGTGTTACCATTTAACCTTCCCACAAGGGCTCCTCCTGGTTTCCAAAATACACATCGGAACGCGGGAGTAAGAAAGTTATACCTCTAGTGATCAAAACATTTCAGACCGTTTTTTTAGGGGACTAATGGAAATTCCAATCCCACAAATGCTATTAGTCCATTTTCGAATCATATTTGGAGATATTCTGAAGGAGATTCTTGAAGTTCTAGAAGCCATGTGATGGGCCATTTGCACTCACGATGAGTATGAATTTGGCATAGTTTTGAGACTCAAAATACTCATTCGTTATGACAACTCTACTAGAAGTTTAGACATGTTCCACTTGTTGTTTTATTTCCTCTCAAAATGAAATTAAAGAATGTTTGTAAATATTAAATTTTTTTTTATGACCTATCAATGATCCATTTTGACAATTACGGATTCCTTTTCTAGACACGGTCAATGTTATATTCCGAAAAGTAAGACTGTTAATGAAATCGCAAAATTTTTTTCGAACCACGAAATTCCCGAGAAATAACTTTCAACAAGGGAACAGAGTTGAAAAACCAAATAAATCAAAATTCGGTTGAAAGTCATGAAGTTTCAATACATTATACTACTGATTATAACTTGACATCCAATATTGATCTGATAATTCCAAAAAATAGGTCTTTGGGTAATAAATAACCAAAAATAGTCTCGTTTTTCGCGAAATCGCCGAACGTGTCCCCAAGAAAAAGGTTTCACGAACGAAGCGGACCGTCCCGCGGGCCAAAATCGGTCGCTTTTTCAAGAAAAAGACATTTCTCATCGAGTGGTAACGGTACGGAACCCGGAGCCCCCCGAAATCTGTACTAAAAGAAGGTAAGTAAAACGACAATTTTTGACCCGATGCTTTCGTTTCGTGCGGGCCGAAAAAACCACCAAACGCCCACTGGGCGGTAGAAAACGAATCTTTAGGAAATTTCCAATGTCTGGATATCAATTTACATATCCAAGTAGCGAGAAAACACCTCGAATTTTACATTTGAAAATAGCCAATTTCAGAGTACATTTCGTCCATCTTGACGTAATTTATTTCGTTGTTCTGGACCGGTCAGTCTTCATAATACGTCAATCATTCGATAAGGAAGTGATTACTTTACGTATAAAATTGGTGGAAATGGACCGTTATCGGTAATACAATACTATATACAGGTGGCCATTTGAAAACGAAACAGACGAAATAATTTTTTTCGATAGAAATGCTCGGATAGGGCGATTTCTGTTTTGAGGGAGACAACTTAAGATGTAGGTTAAGGACGCTTAGCGCTTCAATCCTTGCTGCTACAACCCCCACCCCCAAATTTTGAATAAGGAAGATGGGGTAAGTGATACCTCAATTCAAAGGTATTTTAATACTGATTTCAGCACAGTAATTGTTTCTTCATTTTATGCATTAGTTCTCGAAATATTCTTAACTAAGTATTTGAAAATGAAGTGGTGTTTTCATGGCACTTGTAGTGTTTTTTTGTGAAAAATCGACATTTTGAGCTTCAAAACAACCATGACTGTGGCTTCCTTCCTCCAATCCACTGACATAGAAATCTTTAATCAAGATGTCGAACAAACAAAGCGTATTGCGAAGGAGCTCAATCTTGCTGAAACTCAATCTAAATTATCTTCGATATAATTTGCAGTATTTCCAATAACATGCGGTAACACTTGATCGATAGAAATCTCCAAAAAGTCCAAATACGTACATATCTCTAATCAGATTACCAGGTAAGAAAATCAAATCATTAATGATGCCACAGAAATATTCCAGTCCCAATTCGTGAAACGATTTCCGACTTAATTATGAAGTGTTTTCTCAGTTGGCTTCAATATGTTTTCATTTTGTTGATTATTGAATTCATATCTTTTTCAAAAAATGAGAATCGATAATTTTTATTTATTACGAACAGATCATTAAGTTGGCTTACTGGTTCTTTGACATGTGAATTATTCTTAGTTTTGAATCGAGACTTGTATGTGTTCTAATTCATTGTTCGACATGGTTTATTCAATTGCAGAGCGGGTGGAAATAATTTCACTTTTTTTTTGCAAACAATCAATGTGCGAATAGAACCGCAGAATTCTTCAATCAACGACATTTAGATAAACATGTTAATAGGAAGTATGTTTTGAATTAGTGTCAAAGTTTCAAGAAACCGGGTCCGTGGCTAATAAAAAACGAAACATGGAAAGAAATGAAGCAGCTGAAGTAGCTGTTCTTGGACAGATTGCTCTGAATCCAATGACGAGTACGAGGCAGCTAGCACATGAATCTGGTTTTACACGAACTCGAATTGCAAATATTTTGAAGCATCATAAATTCCATCCTTACAAAATCCATCTTTCACACGCACTAAACGAAGATGATTTTGACCGTCGTGTTGAATTTTGTGATACAATGAGTGAACGAGTAACTGCTAATCCCAATTATCTGTACAATGTTTGTTTCTCCGATGAGTGTTCGTTCTTTCGAAACGGCACAGTAAATCGACACAATTGTCGTTATTGGGCCGATGCTAATCCGAGATTGTTCCACGAAGTTTATACTCAACAACCAGAAAAACTCAATGTTTGGGCTGGAATATTTGGTGACAACATTGTCGGCCCGTTCTTTTTACCTGGTAATCTTACTGAAGATATGTATTTGGACTTATTGGAAAATCACATTGATCCAATTTTGACGGAAATTATTGAAAACAATGCTGGAAATTATGTGGAAGATCAGATTGTGTTTCAGCAGGATGGAGCTCCTCCACACTACGCCTTACCAGTTCGAGAATATCTGGATCAAAGATTTCCAAATCGGTGGATTGGAAGAAGGGGTCCCACTGAATGGCCAGCCAGATCGCCAGATCTGTCACCACTAGATTTCTTTCTTTGGGGCCACTTGAAGAGTAAAATTTACTCTACACAGCCCGATTCCATAGAAGATTTAAGAAGACGTATAGTGAACGAATGTCGTCAAATCACTCCAGAAATGCTGCAAAATGTGCGCCATCGTTTCGAACAAAACTTATTTCATTGTATGGAAGCTAATGGTGAACAATTTGAATATTTAATTAATTGATGTGAGTTTTTGATAAATTATTTACTTTACTTTGAAAAGTCTTATTTCTTAGATCAATACTTCAAATCGTTCTGATACCGTACAGTTGGAGAATGATTTCAGTGAATAAAACAGCTAGTCGAACATCTGACCCTAGTAGCATTAACACGTACGGTATGACTTCATTTGCCCAGTGGTAGATGTTTTGCAATTTCAAATACAAGTACGGAAATTTTGGTGTTTCGGATGCACGAAATGTCAATTATTCGCAAAAAATTAATTTAAATGATAAAATGTACTAACGCATGAATATTTCGAGAACTAATGCATAAAATGAAAAAACAATTAATGTGCTGAAATCAGTATAAAAATACCCTATTCAAAAATTGGGGGTGGGGGTTGTAGTAGCAAGGGTTGAAGCGCTATGCGTCCGTAACCTACATCTTAAGTTGTCCCCCTCGAAACAGAAATCGACCTGTCCGAGTATTTCTGTCGAAAAAACTTATTTCGTCTGTAATCTCGTCTGTTTCGTTTTCAAATGGCCACCCTGTATATTAATTTATAAACAAATATTTCTGCCATGGAATATTTAAAGCTTCTTTAACCACAGAACATCAATATTGCGTATAGCCAATGAAATCGCTTTATTGATCTAGGTAGAAATTTAATACTGAAATGTCACTAGATTGAGAAAGTTAAACGTCGCTTAGTTAAGTTTCTGTTAAGTGACAGTCGTGCAACTGGAGATGAATTTAAGCGACCCTTAATTTTAGCTAAGCGACATTCTAAGGAACCTTGGTGCAAACGGGCTAAGTCACTTCCTGATTACCAACTTCATCCGTAGTTACTTAGCTGAAATCACAAAAATGTCGCTGTAAAACTTTTCACAAAGTATATCCGATTTTCCAACTAAGAATACCTATTCCAGATTTTTCAGAGAGTTATTCGTTGGCGCGATGTCCACAAACTTATATTGTCTAGCATGGGCGCCCGCAGAAATTTTTCTCAGGGGGCCAGTGGCAAGTTTAGCGAGTGACCTGACCTTAAGTGTGCGGGGGAGGTGATGTAGTATACATAATACGATAACAAATTCGCGGTTTTACAATTTCTATATTGAGACTCTGAGCTATAGATGATGCTTTGACAAAAATTTCTCCGAAGCATTCATCACCGGAGCGATGTTTTCCACATGTATCTATAATTAAATTTATATGATGATGAACATCTACAAAATTAATAGAAACACCTTGTAGTGTATTTGCTATTGGTTCCAATATATTCGAATATTTACTTGCTACCGTCAAACAAACCACAAGGGTCAAAGAGTTTATTGCAGCCCATAACTGAGCAGCTCTTTTCGTTGTAGGAGAATTCATTGTAATTTCTCCGGATTTTATGGCAAAAAGAGTATTGAATATAGTTCCAAAGTTTTCAGCGAAAACCCGCAAAGATTTATATTTCGCTGACCAACGAGTCTCACAAAACAAAGGAATATTTGGAATCAAATTCCTTCTTAAAGTACTCTCTCGAAAAAATACGATAATGTCCTTAACGGTTCCAATGCTATTGCGAATTTCAGTAATTTTACTGATGTCATTGATTACTAAATTCAACCTATGGGAGGCACAATGGAAATAAATTGCTTTCTTGTACTTATCCCTGATGATCTTTTGAACTCCGTGAATTTCACCAGCCATTGTTGAGCATTCATCATAACCTTGAGCTACAAGGTTGTCCAAATTCAAACCAGATTTTTCTAGGAACTCGATTATCGAAGCAGCTATGCCTTCAGAATTCAATTTTTTCAATTCTACGAATCCAAGAAACTCTTCTTTCACTGTCAAATCTTCATTTTGCTCATGTACATATCGTATTCCAATCGATAACTGCTCATGTCCAGAAATATCAGCAGATTCGTCAGCCATCACACTGAAATACTTGGAAGAATTTGCTTCTTCTACAATTTTTGTCATTACTACTTGCCCAGCTATCGAAATTATCTCATTTTGAATTCT
This sequence comes from Micraspis discolor, assembly GCA_030674115.1. Lineage (NCBI taxonomy): Eukaryota > Metazoa > Arthropoda > Insecta > Coleoptera > Coccinellidae > Micraspis > Micraspis discolor. The sequence goes on along the minus strand of JARTUT010001760.1, from coordinate 105,714 downwards.
ATGAGAGGTATACTTCGAGTTACCAGCTGCGTTCAATAAATGAATCTCTAAATCTTTATCACCAGCGTCTACTCTGAATTTCAAAAGATCACTGAAATTGCCAGAGTTCTTGTTGCTCTCTCGTAAAGCCATATCATGGGTTCCGCAAAAAACTATAGTTTTTATAATAGGTAAAATTTTTTTTCTATTTTCTTCAACAGTTTTTTTCTTGCCTTCATCTATCAGAGCCAATATGTCAGGTTTTTCATTTGACAGCACGTCAATAAAATTTTTGGCACGGACAGTTGAATCCTTATGCAAAGCGGAACTAGCATGATTTTTGGCCTGCGTGTGTAAATCTCTGTATTTCACGAATGGTCTTCTTATGAATGCACCTAAAGTACCACCATGGGACACTATTGGTGGAAATATTACACAGTATTTACACAGTGCACCTTTAAGAACTCTGGAATAAACCATCCACTCATATTGATCAAGCCATTTATGAATGAATGGTCTCTTATTTGGTCCAACATCTTGCCTAAAATCATAAGTTGCAGGTGGCTTATATGGCATATTCAGTAAATCATATTTCACTTATTCTGGAATAGATGAGGAAGCTATAAAATTCCCAATATCTGTTGATTGTCCAAAGGCCACTGGCAAAATTAGGGAAGATTCAAACTCGCATTATGAAGGCTTCGTATCCAAAGTTGTTGCACGATCCACTTCGCTATCATCTGTAAACGCCCTTTTATTCACCCAAAAGTTCACCTTGAAATTTTCCTGTGAATAAATATCTCTTACTATTGTGGATTATATAATTCTGGAAAAAATTTTTGTGAATCCATTAGATCAATATCTCAGGGGGCCACGGCCCCCTGGCCCCCCCTGCGGGCGCCCATGTTGTCTAGAGATTATATCGGAAGTTCTCGGAGGCCACACGAATAATAACAGGTCATTGGGATAAACTGTTCATCCCAAGATCCGCGAGAAATAAAAACTTGTTTAATTCTCCTAATTATTGTTGAGGTAAGTAAACTTGTACGAGCATAAATCTTGAGAGAAACTTCATTGTTAGTTGGTTATGTTAAATAGGTTGACCATGGATGCTCCATCTCAGTAGATATCTAGTCGGATAACCTGCTATAAATGAGTTTTTTCTGTTGAGCAGGTTGAGTGTAATGCGTATATTTTTTTTGTTTTCAGTTCGAGCCGATATGAGGATATATTTTGTTTTTTTGAGTGTCGTAATCGTTACTCAGTGCGTTATTGGATTTGTTGTTAGTGTTAAAAGACCGCATATTGTTTTCATTATAGCTGATGATCTTGTAAGTTAATAATTTCATATTGAATTCCTCACCCATCAAAACCTTCAGAATTCAGAAATACACTGATGTTAGGGCAGGAGATTTTATTTGTCCGTTATAAAGTAATTATGTGGACTATTATATGTATTCGAGCTTATTAACAAATAATGTTCACCGTTATGATGAGTAATTGCAATGCCTGCCAACATTGAAGAAAAGTAGAAACAGTCGAAATAATCTTCAGAGAATATTATATTTACGAAAAAAATAACGCATTAATTTTTTTTCAGGGTTGGAATGATGTAGGCTTCCACGGTAGTAATCAAATTCCAACACCAAATTTGGATGCTCTAGCCTACAACGGAATTATTTTGAATAGTCATTATGTTCAATCAATGGGAACCCCATCAAGAGCAGCTTTATTCACTGGGAAATACCCCACTAGACTTGGTGAGTTAATCTATATATATCGGTTTATATCGGTGTATTCGACGTCTTCCGATTTCAAAATAAACTCATCGAAGTTTCTATATGGTGATGAGTATATATACAGGGTCTTTCACGAGGAACCTCACCCATATTTATACGGGAAACTACTGAACGTATTTTCATGAAATTTAGCACTTATAAGTATTTCACGATGCTGATGGAATTTAAAATATTTTCAAGGCATGAGCACCTCCGGTTTTTCCGGAAATGACGCCAACTTCCTTAGAAATTCCTTAGAAAATTTCAAGTTATTTTGATGTAACATTTTTCAGTTTTGGTTGGAAAATTCTCTCTGAGCGGGATAAGTCGAAAAAAAAATCGAAAATAGATCTCCGCTGAAACAGGAATAACTTCGAGGTTTTTGGATGGGAAATTTTCATTTTTGGGATTTTTCGAGATGTAAGATTGATGTATCCACTTTGAAAATCGAAATCACGATTCATGATACAGGGGGTAAAAAAATCGCTTTCAAAGTTAGGGATGACAAAATCGTTAAAAATATATTTTTCAAATTAGAACCCCATTTTTTTATGGCAGATATTGAATCTATCCTTGCCCTAAAGTGGATATTTTCTGAGTTATTCACAAAAAACTGTTTTTCGTCTTGAATTTTCAGCTATTTCTTTTCCCTTCACGCCAAAAAGATAAAATTTTCAGGAATTGTTATTTGAACCATGCTGTAGATTTTTCACCGTTTCTTGAAACCGACTTTAAGTTACTATAAGGAGAACCATGGCAAACTCTCGCAGTTATAACTAGAGAAGATGCTCAAAGTTTTGACCGTTAATTTCTAGACATTTATTTATACGTCTCAGGAATGCTTCGTGCGTTGCTCTTCTTATTTCATCGGGAGGAAGAGATCTGCAAAAGTGTTTAAAACCAAATTGAGTTTCAAAACTATGAATCTAAAAATCTAAACAAACCTGAACGCATTTCTGACTCGTTCTATGCAGTCCTCTTTATCAGTCAGGGGAGTTGAGTAGACAATATTTTTTATCCTAACCCAAACATAATAGTCTAAATGAGTTAAATCGGGAGAACGTGGTGGCCAAAGATGTGGACCATTGTTCGCCAACCATCGATCTTCAAATAGCCTGTATAGGATATTTGACACATTGAGTGAATTGTGTGGAGGCGCGCCATCTTGTTGATACCATAAGTCATTATGGTTCTGTACTAGCGCCTCAATTATTTGAGTTAATATGTCAGAATATCTATCTCCTAAGGGAGAACATTCTTTAAATAATGCAAACATGTGTAGTGTTCTATCTTACCAGTTAAAGTCCCATCATAAATGTGAACATCGAGAATTGCATTATTTTTGATGGCGCAAAAACATTGAAACTCCAGGTCTCTTGAAAGTTCCATTGTCTGAAGTGGTGGTTGTTCTCTTCATCCCAATAATGACTGTTATGCCTATTGAAAGAACCATTCTTTGTGAATTTAGATTCATCTGTCCAAATTATACAGTCCAAAAAGTTTTCATTCTCTTGAAATCGAATCATCATAGCTTCGCAAAACTCTGTTCTCCTGACGAAATCAGTTTCCTTCAAATGCTGTACCCTATTGAATTTATTTGGGTGCATTTTATGTTTTTAATATTCTCCAAACACTCGATTGAGATAATCCCAGAGCAATCTCGGCATCTTTGAGAGAATTTTGAGGATTCACACGAAAATATGCAAGAACTGTAATTTCGTTGTTCTCATCTTCTACTACACTTTTTTCTCTGTGTATAGTTTTCTTAACGAAAGATCCGACATTTCTCAAGTTTGTCATGGTTCTGTTAATGGTATCTCTCGTTGGTCTGGGTCGGTCAGGAAACCTCTCAATGAACAGTCGAATCGTTCTATCTACAACTTTATTACATTCTCCATGAAGTAGAATGAGATTTAAATAATCTTCATTGGCAAAATTAGGCATAGTGATCGATTTTATAACTTAATAAGAATGATCACCAAATTAATAGTAAACACAAAATGCTACTGAATTAAGAGGAATTTGGCAGATGTAATTAATGATATCTATCATAAAAAAAAAGAATGTAAAACATGGTAAGTTTTTGCATATGGTTCATAAGGAATTATTTATTTATCACTGGAGAGAAAACCGATGGCCGATTAGTTGAAATAAAGAGGTTTCCGATACAAATTCGAATCCAAATTCGCCATCTATTTAGGAACAACCTGTAACTTTTTTTCTCTGCATATTAGGGTAGTAAAATCTACAGCATGGTTGAAATAATAGTTCCTGAAAATTTCATCTTTTTGGCGTGAAGGGAAAAGAAATAGCTGAAAATTCAAGACGAAAAACACATTTTTGTGAATAACTCAGAAAATATCCACTTTAGGGCAAGGGTGTGATGCACACACTCACATTATTTTTTAACGTAGATTCAATATCTGCCATAAAAAAATGGGGTTCTAATTTGAAAAAATTGATTTTTCACGATTTTTTCATCCCTAACTTTGAAAGCGATTTTTTCACACCCTGTATCATGAATCGCGATTTCGATTTTTAAAGTGGATACATCAATCTTACATCTTGAAAAATCCGAAAAATGAAAATTTTCCATCAAAAAACCTCGAAGTTATTCTTGTTCCAGCGGAGCTCTATATTTGATTTTTTTTTCGAATTTTCCCGCTCAGAGAGAATTTTCCAACCAAAACTGAAAAATGTTTCATCAAAATAACTTGAAATTTTCTAAGGAATCTCTTTCTGCAATAAAAAAATGTTGTTGTAATTTGAAAAACGTCATTTCCGGAAAAGACGGAGGTACTCATGCCTTGAAAATATTTTAGATTTCATCAGCATCGTGAAATACTTATAAGTGCTGAATTTCATGAAAATACGTTCAGTAGTTTCCCGTATAAATATGTGTGAGTTTCCTCGTGAAAGACCCTGTTATATTATATTATTGTTATTGCTATTTATAAAATTGTAAATCATATAGATACACACTCAAATATTTATCTAAAAAAATTTCACTCTTCTGCAAACGCATGCAGTAGGCGTAAACCTCCTGAAATTCCATTGGTTCCTGATATCTCAATTAATCGTAAGGAAATGACGAATATACTAAGCTGTAGGCGTTAATCTGCTGAAATTCCATTGGTTCCTGATATCTCAATTAATCGTCAGGAAATGACGAATATACTAAGCTGTAGGCGTAAACCTCCTGAAATTACATTGGTTCGTGATAGCTCAACTAATCGTAAAGAAATGACAGTAGGCGTAAACCTAATTGGTTCTGATAGCTCAACTTAAAACCTCCTGAAATTACATTGGTTCGTGATAGCTCAACTTATCGTAAAGAAATGACGTAAACCTCCTGAATTTCCATTGGTTCCTGATATCTCAATTAATCTCAACTAATCGAATGAAGCACTACTCAACTAACGGAGCTTTTAAAGAACAACATTTTCTACAATACTATATGTATCACTCACCTGTCGGTGTTTAATGGTATTGAGAAAAAAGAAAGTTTGGTATAATTGAAACTATTGTATTTACAGTTGTATACGCTACAATTATTAATAATTTTGGAATTAATTTGAAAATAACACAAAATTGAAACAGAATACTTACTGGAATTAATATAAATGTGGGGATTGTGGCTATGTTATTGAATTTATTTTTCAGGAATGCAAGGTCGATCAATTGAAGTGTCTGAACGCCGTCACCTACCAGAGGGAAAAATATTGCCTCAATATTTCAAGGTGAGAAGGACATTTTCCTTTTTTTTTTTAATTTTTTCGCCATTTGAGCTCATGGATGGAATAATTAGCTACGTAATTATATAACCCATTTGCTACTCATGAAAACATTTTTTCCGACTGAATTCTAGACGAACGAAGTGAAAAACGACCTTTGTACAGAACAATTGTAACATTTAGTATAATTTTGCGGATTGTTGGGAGTAAAAAGTGAGCTTTGATACAGTGTAGGTTAAGAGATTTAGAAACCTCCTCTCTTTGAATTCAACAGTCTTTGTTTTAAGTGTTTTGAATTATTATGTTACAACGAAAACATTAATACAAAGAAATCAGGAAATATCCTGATGAGATGTACTAAGAATGTAACTAATTTTTTTCCAGGAGATGGGTTATTCGACCTACTTAGTCGGTAAATGGGATTTAGGATATTCTAGATGGAATGCAACGCCGACTCAAAGAGGCTTTGATCATCACTTTGGCTACTTTAACGAATTTACCAGCTACTACGATTATCTTTCTACATGGAAGGTAAAATGATGAAATTTTTCATTCCGAAAGTGTCATATTTCGACTTGACGCAGATTTCTTTACTTATGAAAATGCTCTATATTAGCTTTTCAGGTTCTATATGCTGCAATATTTGAGGAATTCATGAAAACAAGAGCTATATCTCTCGATATCATTTATATAACTAGGAAAAAAAGAACATCTTATCATCAGGAATTGAGAATGTTATGGAATAAATTAAATGATGATTGCAGGATTTTGGACAAATTTAATGTTATCAAAAATTCAACACTTACTGCAACTTATTATTTTAATTAAATTTATTAGTTTCATTCATTTCTACACATATACACTCTGTATATGTTCATCTCATTTTCCGATTAACGCGTTACATATGTTGGAGCATATGACCTATGTCGAACAAAGAGTACTGAAGCGGCGTTCATCCGATAAAGTACAAGAACACTTTTCTTGGAAATAAATAATTTTCTCGTTAAATCTACAAATTCGAACTCTAGTGAAAAAATGACTATTCTCGCCCGTGAGTGCCTGGACAAGTTCATTCAGCCGTACTGTGAAACCAGGTAGGCAGAAGTCGATACTCCAGCATTCGCATTTTCTTTCGAGTCATTTTTCATGTTATTTCAGAATTTCGTTAATAATTTTCTTTCGTTTTCCTTTATTTTTCAAAGGCCCTTGTCGTGCCAAACACCAACGTTTCGAATCTTTTGTGATTCTTTTTCAAGCCTAAAAAGTCAAACAATTACTTAGGTATAAATGGAACACCTGTAGAATCAATTCTTCACTCAGCTCGTATTTTTTTTATAGCGTTTGTTCAATTTAATAGAATTTTGTATATTTTCATGTAAAGGGGTATCAAAATTATGATTAAATTCAATTTAGACGTTTTGATATGTATTGTGTGGTCAATACGACAGTGAAGAACACAAAAAATCGTCCACCGGTATGACAACAAATCAGAAAATGCAACATGATAATTGTGCGGGTACAAAATTAGAATTGTAGCTGAATAACTCAAATTCACAATAAACTGGGGTAACTAACCGACCCAACTGGAGAAAATGTATGAGAAAGATTATGTTAATCAACGAGGAACTTTTTGAGTTTAGAGTGCTGTATTTACTGGTGAAAAGTGAAACTTACAGGTAAAGTGGAACTGACCAGAGTGGTGGTCAAACTAGAACTCAACTGAGAGGGTTTTTGAATAATTGAGAAAGGTCGGACGTATCGAAAGTACCTACTCAGCTTAAGGATTCCCAGAATTCCGTCCGATAGAAGGCATAAGTAATCAGTTAGTAATTAAACAATACTATTTTCAAATTTCTCATCCTAAGATTTTAAGTAAATGAAAAAATCAAACTGCTACGGACTGCCCTCTTCAATCTGACGATTTTTGGTAGTCGTTTCTAAGGATTTTGTGTTCGTACTTTGGTTCAACGCTGATCATTAGACATAACACTCTCGACAGAGATTTTGACGGAGAGTTGGCTGAAAATTCCCAACCGAAGGGTCACTCGAACTTCATAGCATAGAAACGAGAGCGGTATGCGTTCGCTAGGTAGAACAAGGGAAACGCCCACTAAGCTTCCTTCTGTTAATTCCATAGACTACCTATAGATAGGCAACTCTGGCATGAATTTTGAGAGCTCAACTTACAGCGCCATCTTTAGTTATTTCCTAGTTGATTACAGATTCCATTCGCACAACGTTCCGTTTCGTGGCGCCCTCTATTGCATTTTATATGAGTTATCATAGGATTCCACGCAAGCGCAGGTTGAATCCCATATTTTTATTGGATTTGAAATCAAATACATTTGAAATGACCTTTATTTTAATCTGCTGAAAATTGTCACAATTTCAATAAAAAATTATCATTTGATCAGAAAAATGTGACAATTTGCAGCAGATTAAAAGAATTGTGGTCATTTCAAATATATTTGCCCTTCAAATCGAAGAACATACTAATCTTTAGAGGATGAAAGGAAATAAACAAAAAATAAACTTTGGAAATATATATATATAATGCAGTAAATAATCAATTTATAAAAATTTGAATATCGAGGTAAATAATAAACGAATCAACAATAATTATGCAACAATTACTCATCAAATTAAGAAAAATACATTAAAAGAATAAATTAGAATATTAGTGACCTATATATCAATTTAAGCATGAAATCCATTAGATTTATACTTTTATGACAGAAACAATTTCTTAAAGTCTATTTTCTTTTTCTTTTAGATACTTTTTCGGATGCCATCTTCATTATTGGATCATAAGATCTTATTGTTTTTTTTTCCCGATAGATAAAATTTTATTAATAGTTCTGTCATAAAAGTACAGAATTAATTTCATGGCAAAATCAATAAACTTATTAACTGAAATTCCATGAATTTGGCTTTTCAACGGTAAATCTCACATATTCGTTGAAGTATTCTAGGAATCTTCTGATAAACGATTTTTATGAAACCCACTTTTAGTGGAATACCCAAATTTATAATCAATGACCAGGAGCAGTTCACTTATATATAAATACCATGTTGCCTCAAAGTTTCTTCAGGAGTTCTGGATGGTAAAAAAAATATGTCATCATTATGAGGGCGGCTTACATAATCTGAAAGATTATGGAAATTACAAAAATGATAATCATAGGGAGTAGAATGAATTACTTGGCAAATTAAGTGTTGGTAGAGCAAATCTTTTCAGCTTTCCATGTGGGTCTATACAATCCATATTAAAATGCTTTATGCAAATAACGCTTTTGGATGAATGAAGATATGGATTTCCGATTCTTTCCAACCAAACATTTCTAACACACTCAACTTGTGTAATGAAAAACCTAGAAAGAAAGAAGTGTTAGAAACTGTCCCCAATTTTTTCTAATCAGAAATTACTACACGAATATGAAATTACTACAGAAAATATTTATTCACAGTACATTTTTAGTGAGTTATAAGTTAATCCAAAACCACTACTTGAATGAATGCAATAATACACATACCTTTTGACATTACTATCACTGTAGCAATTGGGAATACAGCAAGAATAAACCCTTTCAATTAAAATAAAGAAGTTGAAAATGGATACATCTCTAGCTGAATAACACTACTTTTTGGGAATAACTAAAGATGTCTCTGCCGTTCGTTGAAGAAAAACGTGACCACCTTTGTAGTAGGCCAGTTCCCACCCCCTGGTTGTATCGTGTTTTCACAGAATAGCACCATAATGCATAAAATAATTTGTCTATGTTGCAAAAAAAATAGCATGTCAGTGATATCATTAATTCTGACATTGTTTGAGATGAAATTATACGCAAGATGTCACGGCACTATTTCGGAAACCAATACGAGGGCCCTTACCGTCCTACCTACTTGGGCAACTGGGAAGTCCCGAGATATCACCGGGGCGGATTTCTAGTCGATAGGGTAGTGTCCTCCAGATGTTCTACGAAAATAATTTCAAATGAGAGGGGACACTTGATTCCTGGCGTACAAAAAACCAAAGCTATTTCATGGGTATGCTTTCCGACTACCTGGCATCTACCCAAGAAGATAGATCGGAAAACTGCTGACAACATAAGCGGATTGAACAAGATAAGAAGATACATCTGCTCAGATAGCAAAAATAACGAAATGCGCGAGATCAAATTAGTTGAAGAAGTTCCAACCGAAGAAAAAATAGAGAAAGCCCATGAAATGACAGAACAAGACCAATACTTTGAAGAAGTAGATGAAAACCTGGAGGAACAGAATAAATGCCCGATTCATAATGATTTGTAGATGTCAATTGCTAAATTTGGTCGCATAGCTTTTATTAAAGGACCCAAAGATCTCTTAAGCCAGTTAAAAATGTTTTTAAAGCTTGTTTCGTCAAATATTCTCGATTACTCGCACGTAAATTCATGTCATATTTCAAGTCAATATAATTACAAATTTTATATAGCAACGATATATCTTTTTTATAAAAATATTGAGGAGATTCACCTGGAATCAGCCTTAAATTTACGAGATCTCGATTAAGACAATTCTCTTCTCTTTGATCTTCGAAGTTTGAAAGCACAATGTATATATATTGATATGAGTACTTTTGATGTTCAGGAGTAGGGAATTTGACCTTCGTACATAACTCGAACAAAATTATGAGTACTTATTTTTTATTTAGATACAGTTCGTTCATTAGTAGTATGGGAAAAGAATCTGGAAAGCCCGCACAACCTTCTGAACTCAATTCAAGTTCTTCTGGATTCTTCTTCAACGAGTCGCAATTGTGAAAAATTAATCTAAAATCCTTTTATTTTTCAGGTCAAAGGAAAGGAATACACGGGTTTCGATCTTCGGAATGATAAAGCACCATCATGGGAAAGCGTCGGCAAGTACGCCACTGATCTGTTCACGGAAAAGGCGGTGAATACCATCCAGAACCACGAATCGAGCACGCCGCTGTTCATGATGGTCGCCCATCTCGCTGTTCATAGCGGAAATGAAGGAAAACCACTGGAGGCACCTCAAGAGACTATTGACAAATTCAAACACATTGTAGATTCAAACAGGAGGACCTATGCAGGTAGACAACAGTCGTTTCCTTTGAGTTTCTTCACTCATCTAATTGAATTTATATTTTTTCAGCAATGGTATCGAAATTGGATGATAGTATAGGAGCCATTATCCAATCCCTAACTGCCAAAGGGATGCTAGAAAACTCCATCGTGGCCTTTATCTCTGATAACGGCGCCCCTTCAGTGGGTCCTTTCAGGAACTGGGGTTCGAATTATCCTCTTCGGGGCATCAAGAATACCCTCTTCGAAGGTGGCGTGAGGAGCGTCGCCTGCGTCTGGAGTCCATTACTCGTACAATCTGGTAGGGTGTCTAGAGACCTGATGCACATAACGGACTGGCTTCCAACACTTTTCACTGCAGCCGGGGGATTCCTCTCTTTTGGATCTGGACATCGACGGCATCGACCAGTGGGCCAGCCTTGTCTACGACTTGCCATCCGCTAGAAGTGATATCCTGTTGAATATCGATGAAAAAACCAGAAATGCCGCCTTGAGGTTGTCGAATTGGAAGCTCATAGTTGGTGAGTGGTTGAAAAAGTGATGTATCAATATGTGAACAGGCCAGAGTTTTCTTTTCAGTTAAGTAATCACTCAAAAACAGTAAAAACACGCTCGAAAAATCGGTATCAGAGGGTTGTTTTGTCGGAAATTATAGATATGAGTATATCGCAGAAATTTTCATATGGACAGTTATGAACTTGGTGTAAAAATTCAAGAAAGTATGTCAATGATCTATTCACGAAAGAAAATGGCTGTAAAACAGAGCAGGGAATATCATTTTATATGTTTATATGTCCTTACGCCACAGCACTGTTAATTTTAGACCCAACAGTGAATGGTGGTCACCAACCATTCACTGTTGGGTCTAAAATTTTCTAACACTGTGCTAAATTAACAGTGGCGTAAGGTACATACATATATATATAAAATATATCCCTCGACCTTCTTTGATTTATAGTTTTTACACGTTTTGGCAATACAAGACATGTTGAAAGTATTGAAGTATCTATCAGCACAATGTAAAATTCGAGCAATTTCTAAATCACCTGACAAGTATGTTAAACTAGAACAGCTGACTACGAAAGTATGAAAATGGTCGAAATTTGACGTAAGAATTTAGCCACCAATTTTGGATGCGCAGTGGTCGAAGCGTATTCTCCCCTCTTTACAGGGTCTTTCACGAGGAACCTCACCCATATTTATACGGGAAACTACTGAACGTATTTTCATGAAATTCAGCACTTATAAGTATTTCACGATGCTGATGAAATCTAAAATATTTTCAAGGCATGAGCACCTCCGGTTTTTCCGGAAACCTTCGTTTTTCTAATTACAACACCATTTTTTTATTGCAGAAATAGATTCCTTAGAAAATTTCAAGTTATTTTGATGTAACATTTTTCAGTTTTGGTTGGAAAATTCTTTCTGAGCGGGAAAATTCGAAAAAAAAAATCGAAAATAGAGCTCCGCTGAAACAAGAATAACTTCGAGGTTTTTGGATGGAAAATATCCACTTTAGGGCAAGGGTGTGATGCATACACTCACATTATTTTTTAACGTAGATTCAATATCTGCCATAAAAAATTGTGGTTCAAATTTGAAAAAATTGATTTTGCACGATTTTGTTATCCCTTACTTTGACAGCGATTTTTTCACCCCCTGTATCATGAATCGCGATTTCGATTTTTAAAGTGGATACATCAATCTTACATCTTGAAAAATCCCAAAAATGAAAATTTTCCATCCAAAAACCTCGAAGTTATTCTTGTTTCAGCGGATCTCTATTTTCGATTTTTTTTTCGAATTTTCCCGCTCAGAAAGAATTTTCCAACCAAAACTGAAAAATGTTACATCAAAATAACTTGAAATTTTCTAAGGAATCTATTTCTGCAATAAAAAAATGGTGTTGTAATTTGAAAAACGAAGGTTTCCGGAAAAACCGGAGGTGCTCATGCCTTGAAAATATTTTAGATTTCATCAGCATCGTGAAATACTTATAAGTGCTGAATTTCATGAAAATACGTTCAGTAGTTTCCCATATAAATATGGGTGAGGTTCCTCGTGAAAGACCCTGTATATCTCTGGTCTTCACAAACTATAGCTTATGAAGACATAAAGATTAAATTGAATTCGAATGATGAAGTGAATTTCCCTGTAGGCAGGGCATCCATGTTGAAAGGGATATTTCGGTAGAAATGAGCTCAACTCAAAAAAGCAATCGAATTTCTATCAAATATGTAGAAAACATCTTCTTTTCTCTAGAAACTGCTGATGCGTGCAAGGATAAATATATCTGATCTTCCCAATTCCGACTCATCCGTTGCGAACTCTGTTCACAAATTTACATAACCGCTCTCATTCCACGGTAAATTACTATTTGCAGTATTGAAAATTAACCAGCACTTACTCGTCATTCATTGGTAAATTGGAAAATCGTACAAGCGATTCCCTTGGCTTGCTCATCTGTGTTAATTGAAATGAATTTACCGAAAACGGTCCTGAATGGGGAGTTAAGTCGATTATCTCATGGGTTCATATCGGATAAGGCCTGAGTGAACCACTGATCCTGCATGGGGTGGAAAAATGTTTTATGGTTTTCTGTCATTTATTTGTTGTCTTTTCCTTTGAGGGGCTATCGAAATGAAAAACGTCGAATTTTAAAAACACTATCTAAGAGGAAAAACTAAATGGTAATGCGATATCTCAGGCTCATGTGTCGCACGGAAGTAAAGGTAACATTTTTTTATTGAATTGGCTGAAGATGTATTAATTGCCAACCTTCGATTAATTCTGGCGCATTCAATTACCGCGAAGATTTATAATTATTTAACGTTACAATCTTCCCCTAAAAGGAAGCATTGCTAGGAACATCACTTAATGTGAACTTTGCATTTAATGCTCGAATGGTGGTCGTATTAGATATTTTATTGCGAGTAAATTTTGCACGCAAATTACGTTGCGTCAAAATAACTGTCTTTTGATTTTCAATGTGGAGATCTACGAGATCATAATATTTGATCGGTGTGTGTGAAAATTCTCCAAATAAGTAGTGAATAAATTGAAAAATTTTAGCGGTACGTCAAGAACCTGTCAAAGTTATGGCCAGTTCACATTGCTTTGCCACGTTTGCGCCCGCCACGTCATGAATTTTTTTCGATATAGTCATTTTTAAAATTTTCGCTTATAATGCAAAAACATAAGGAGTTACGCAAAAAATGAATATTTCATTCAATTCAAATGTTAAGGTGCTGAAACTTCAAAAGATGCCCACCTTATACAACGCACAAAGCCCCTCAGAACATAGCCAGTATTTCTGTGTTTCAAGTGACGCGAAAACTATTCGTAATCCGGTCAAGTTAGACCAAATAACGGAGGTGAGGTTACTAAAATTCGCATACAGCTGAAAATTGCTAGAGATGGTCAGGATACCATTAGAAAGAAAGGGCGAAAAGTCCCCAAAAATCCCATTGTTGCTAAAAAGGTTATTCAAGGTCAAAGGTCGCGAAAATGGGATTTTCGCTTTTTTCAGCCAAACGGTGAGTTTTATCATAAAAATATTTCAGACATAAATTGTAGATCGTGCAATTATCTACAAAAAATGTCTCTATACTTTTTTTCGTGAGAGTCGCAGTTTCCGAGATATGAGCGAAGAAAGTTGTATGCTCCATAAAATGCACACGTTTCCACGTCACCTGTGAGGTAGTGTACTTGACGCGTTTTATTTAACGTGGTTTCCTCGGTAGGCCTATTCCACGAACCGATCTGTACTAATAAATAACAAAAAAAATTGTCGTTAATTGTAAAGAATGTGATAAAATTATTGGTCCGAATTATAATCATTTATTACATCTGTTTCTCCTTGTTCTTCGTCTTCTCCTTCGAGCTGAGTGAAAATAAACTCGTCCAAAAGCGATGGATCGGATGTCTCGTCGTTTATATGAAATGAGTCCTCTTCTAATGGAGATTCAGCATTAGAACAAAGCTGGCCTTGACAACTTGTACAGGCTAAGGAACAAAACAACCCAACTTTTTTGCAGCCACATTTGGCATTACATCCTTTTTTACAATTGCAAAAAATGGTGTTGAGGAGTTTTTCCGGTGCAGGTGGAAGTAAAGTTTGGACAGGTTCTAATGCATTATCAATCAACATCCAACCCCAGTCTTTTGGGTCTAATTGATTACCAAGCCACACTTGAACTTGATAATATACCCGAAGAAGATGTTGTTGTGCAGAAGCCGAGGTTGGAGGAAGAAAAGCCAATTGCACTTGCTTTTTGTTACGAGTATTTTTGACAAAAGACACGTAACGGAACTTATCAATGCAGGTAATTTTTTTGGAGCTCCGTAAATGGCGAGAAGAAAGCGAATTCCATGAATAATTATGTCTTTTGGAGTAGACTTATTATTTTTAAAAACTTCGGCACAATCAAGTAAATCTTGTTTCTCGAAGATTTCAAAAACAGATGTCAAGGTTTCACTGGCGTAGAAGGCAATGGACTTAGTTTCTTTTGAGTTAATATTGATTTTTTTTAAGTTAATATACCGAAAGAATGAGAATTCAACTCGCATTACGGCGCCAGTGACGAATGAACTTAGGCATTTTATGGAGCATACAACAACTTCGCTCATATCTCGGAAACGGCGACTCTCACGAAAAAAAGTATTGAGACAATTTTTGTAGATAATTGCACGATCTACAATTTATGTCTGAGCTATTTTTATGATAAAACTCACTGTTTGGCTGAAAAAAGCGAAAAACCCATTTTCGCGACCTTTAACCTTGAATAACTTTTTTAGCAACAAAGGGATTTTTGGGGACTTTTCACCCTTTCTTTCTAATGGTATCCTGACTATCTCTACCAATTTTCAGCTCTATGCGAATTTTGGTAACCTGGTATGTATACCTTGACCGGACTATCGTTTATACTCTGGTTTAAAGTATTTCACCAAACAAATAGTGAACATGACTATGCTTGCTTTACTTCAAAATCTGAACAATTGGATCTCACCCTATTCAATCAAAGTCTGTGCGTATGTATTATCACGAACACCGATAACGATTGAGCTCCGTAATGGTTTTTCTCCGGTCCATGGGGATTTTCGGCACACAATACAGGTGAATCGGAAAATTGTCATTGGAATCTAGAAATTGCCCTGCTTTTTCATCTGTATTAATTGAAATCGCTCTCTGGAGATTCCCAGGAAAAGATTGAGAATGGGAAGTTAAATTGATTATCTTATGGTTTAATATTAGATAATGCCTCTGGCGCTTTGTCGAATCCAGATCTATGATTTTCGGGGCCTTATGAACCAACGTGGAAACCGAAAATTGAACAGCATCCTCTTATAGGAATTCATAGTCATAAGATGTGGAGAACGAAGTTGCTCTTCCTGGAAAAGCAGATGTTAATTAAAAGATATCAAACGGTTTTATAAATTTTTTTATTTAATATTTACTTGCACTATTTCAATACATCGAAATAATGTCAAACAAAGAAATACCACGAATTTAAAACAACATTATGTGTGTTTTCCCTAAAATTAAAAATTAGAAAATTTCTCAATGTTATATTCTTGATGTCGAAAAAACAATTTTCTTCTTATAACATTTTCCCAAATTTGGCCCCGTTCAAAAGATATAGGGTGTTGAAATGATCTCTTGTAAAAGGTTTTTGATAACACTCGTGAATATTTTGGCATAAATAGATTTATTCCATTTCTTGTAGGTTTCTCACTGCTACTCTACAGATTGGTTAAATCGCATGAAAAACAAGTATCGCTTGAACTAAAGGTCCGTATCTTGTACTTCCTGGAATCATTAGTCTTTTTTGCAGATAAAATCATTCTACATCTTTTCTTCTAAATTGCACCATTCTTGAGATGTTTGAAGTTGAAAGGAATTGAATCGATATAATTTTGTCCAAATTTTCTGATTTTCCCAAATCCAACTCTGTGCAGAAATGATTTAATAATCAGATTTGTTCAATGTTGCCATATTTTATATCTTTATGAAATATTTCTACCAAAAGTTGGGGAAATCTCTCCAGTCTCCAGTCCACCACTAAATATTATAGATGAAATTAACCACTGAACAATTTTCGTCTGACATTCACTACAAAATCTAAAGTGCCATTTGCTGTATTCATCATTAATGATGTCTAGCACCTTGTTTGATATTGAATCCAGAGTAATATTCCATAATAAATAGAGAAAAAGTTTTCCATCACTCACATAGGTACTTCGGTATATTTTCATGATGACCGTTCAAATAGGTAATATATTTTCTGTCAGGACCTGTTAAATTGAAAACTTGTCTTTATGAAGAGCTGGTTCTTTATAGCTTCAGACTTTCAGGGTTCATCAAATTATATCTATTCTAACATAGGAATGCTTCATATTAAGCTCATATGAATATTAAAAACTTCGAACCCAGTCTCCTAGATTTGTTTTGTACCTTTGTAGAAGTTTTTTCACTTCTTTATTTCATACACCGATTCAACCTGATTCACAAACTTGGGAGATAATAGAATTTGACTTAATTTTAATATTTCTGAATGTGTGTTATGTTGCATGGTTAATTAAAATTCAATCAATAATGAAACTGGAAACTATAAGCTCTTAAACAAGAAAGATTAGAATAGAATGCATTTTCTGACCATAATCATTTCATACTGAATTGAATGATTTCAAACTATCGAAATTATCTTTAAAATATTTTTCACATTTTTTTAAAGAAAGCTACAAATAACTGTTGACAGTTTCAAACAGAATCAAAACAACAAGGAACCACAGAACACTATTTATTGGGAAGTACCCACCACAGAGAAGTTATAATATTTTAATGTGATGATAATTCACTTTAGTTATTCTGAGGAAAATTATAACTGAAGATCAATAATGGTTACAGATATTATCTTTCATTTAAAAAAACTTTGCCATAATTAATTTTTTTCTCTCCTGGGGTTCGGTAATAAATTAATATTCTATGGTAAGGTATTAAAATTCGACATAATCTATGAATAACCATTATTCAATATTCATGTTTTTGCTTACGTTATCAAAACAGATACTCTGATTATAAAAACCAGAACAGAATAGATTCATATTAATGATTTAACAAAAAATTTTTTAGTAAAGAACACCGAGTTGATTTTTCAGAATAAAATTTAGGTGATCAAACTCAATTTCTTCAAGCAAGTATGTATGCACACCTAAATCTGGGAATACTTGTAATCTATCTAATTATTCGTAGTGACATCATTCATTGTTGTTGAAGATTTCGAAAAAGATTTTCATGTTTTTAACAGTATGATATCAAGAAATGTTAAATTGTTGAATTATTGTTTTCATGATTTGGAAATTTTAAGAAGAAAATTACAAATGTATGATGATAACATCCAATAATTCTGTTTTTTTTTTTGGAAGTTCTGACTAGAAAGGGATGGTTTATAATCTTAAAGTTGAAAGAAATTATAGCAGAACAGCAAAAATCTGTTTAAGGTGTTGAATTTTTTTTACCAGAAAATTAGTATTTTGTATCTTCCTTCTGGATATGGACCTCATCGGATGAAACATGTGTAAGTGAATCATTTTTTAGAGGGAAAATAATGTTTTTAAACAATTCAGATTCATTAGTGGATGTTGTGGAAGGTATTTTTCATTCAAACTAAACTGGACTACAGAGGGGTATTTGCCCAATGTGAAAACTTTTTAATGCAGCTGAATACGAAAAACCGTAATGGAAAAAGTGTTTCTTTCGATCTAACGCAGTGATCACCCTGTATATTGAATAAATAAATATAATGGATTATGAATAATTATCAGCTTTATCTTCGACATCATTTCATCTAGATCTGTTAATTGAGATTGATGACAAGGAACTGTCACTAAAATGTGTTGAATGATTGTTTGGGCTATTACCATCATCTATTGTGGATGTAATGATTTCCGACGTTTCGATAGACATCTTCTATCCTTATCAAGGAGAAAAGTAAGAAACTTTTTGAGAATTATCAATTTTCAAAAAGTCATTTGACAGAAGTCATGAAATAAAAATGAACGATGTTATATACTCATCTGTGATATGATGATCTTTTTAAGTTGGATCGAACTATCGGCGTCCAAACTTCTGGCAGATCTATAGATGGATATCTCGTCATCAACTATGTCACTAAAATGACACATCTCCTTATAGGGTACTAGAGTTACTGGTACCATAGAAATTTCTGTGTGTTTGCGATTGTTTGTTTCTATGTAAGTTTCATTGTAGAAAAAAATGCGCTTCTGCGACTGTTTTTTCTATAGTTCAGTCAATCTGTCGAAAAATAAATCGTTTTGACGGTATAATTACCCGCTCGATGAAATTTGGTACACTTGTTGAAAATGATGTAACTAAGCTACCTTTGCGATGGCCTCGCTGAAATGTTAGCGGTTTTTCGAAAAACTCCAAAAAAAGTAAAAAAATGCATTTTTCTCGAATTGTATGCATCGTACAGAAAATTTTATTGAACAAAAAATGTAGAGGACGTTGCGATCTACATTTTTTGTCATTTGTGCAATGCTGCACGACTAAAAGTGCACAAAGTAGGTGGCGCTAAAGTATCAAAAAAAGTGTTTTTCATGTTTTTCGCCCTGAAAATGTTGTTTTAATGCAAAAGTTTAAATGTAAGAGTTGTTCCTTACATTATTGTCAACAACTTTTATTTGAACATTATTTTTGTACAACTTTGTGCGCTTTCAGTCGTGCAGCATTGCACCAATGACAAAAAATGTAGATCGCAACGTCCTCTACATTTTTTGTTCAATAAAATTTTCTGTACGATGCATACAATTCGAGAAAAAGGCATTTTTTTACTTTTTTTTGAGTTTTTTTGAGTTTTTCAAAAAACCGCTAACATTTCAGCGAGGCCATCGCAAAGGTAGCTTAGTTACATCATTTTCAACAAGTGTACTAAATTTCATCGAGCGGGTAATTATACCCGCACCAAATGTACAGATTGACTGAACTACTAGCCGTGTTTGTTTCTAACCCTGCTCATTCTAGATTTGTACCATTCTGCCTTTGAAATATTCTGCGAGTATAGCAATGGAGAACATTCTCTGTCGACAATACAGGAAACGAACTGAGGAGCCACAGAGAATCTGTTCGAGGCATCCGATAGGACACAGTTCTTTTCCCAAACCTCATCTCCTCGTCATGGTTTTTGAATTCTTCATATATTGATTTAATTATTTTCAATTAAAATATATTTTCAGGAAGTAGCAACAACGGTTCCTACAACGGATATCTCGGTGAGGCTGTCATGGCGAACATTCAAGACCCGGCTTATGATGCTGCAGCCGTGTTCGACAGTCCCGCGGGGCAAAGCATCCGTAAGGCGTCCTATTCCCCGGTAGGAATTGAAGAATACGCCAGAATCAGGAACTCAGCTACTGTCAAATGCGTGCCGAACGGGGAGAAGAACCCCTGTGACCCTTCGGGTAAGTGTATGGGTGATAGGTGGATAGCATTACGATTTTACATGGAAATGATCTTAATGAATTTAAGAAAAAAGTGGGATGGAAGAGCACAGATATCTCGTTGGCGCCGGATGCAACGATTTTACGTGATGAAGCATCTATTCATGAAAATTTTCACGTTTTTGTGGAGGGTGTTGGACTTGGATTGGTACTGTTTTATTATCATTTTTGCGCGCTTGTTCAGGTTGAACAGTGCGCTATCGTATTGTCTAATTGTCGGATGTCGATTCGAAACTAGTCTCAATCGATTGGGATTGACTTTCTGATGAAGAAAACAGTAACTTCGACCGGAAGACCGGCCAGCAATACAGGGTCTTTCACGAGGAACCTCACGATGTATTTCACGATGCTGATGAAATCTAAAATATTTTCAAGGCATGAGCACCTCCGGTTTTTCCGGAAATGACGTCAACTTTCGTTTTTCAAATTACAACACCATTTTTTTATTGCAGAAATAGATTCCTTAGAAAATTTCAAGTTATTTTGATGTAACATTTTTCAGTTTTGGTTGGAAAATTCTCTCTGAGCGGGAAAATTCGAAAAAACAAATGGAAAATAGAGCTCCGCTGAAACAAGAATAACTTCGAGGTTTTTGGATGGAAAATTTTCATTTTTAGGATTTTTCAAGATGTAAGATTGATGTATCCACTTTAAAAATCGAAATCGCGATACATTATACAGGGGGTGAAAAAATCGCTTTCAAAGTTAGGGATGACAAAATAGTAAAAAATCATTTTTTTTTAAATTAGAACCCCATTTTTTTATGGCAGATATTGAAGCTACGTTGAAAAATAATGTTAGTGTATGCATCACATCTTCGCCCTAAAGTGGATATTTTCTGAGTTATTCACAAAAAACTGTTTTTTGTCTTGAATTTTCAGCTATTTCTTTTCCCTTCTCGCCAAAAAGATGAAATTTCCAGGAACTGTTATCTGAACCATGCTGTAGATTTTACTACCCTAATATGCAAGAGAAAAAAGTTACAGGTTTTTCCTAAATAGATGGCGAATTTGGATTCGAATTTGTATCGGAAACCTCTTTATTTCAACTAATCGGCCATCGATTTTCTCTCCAGTGATAAATAAATAATTCCTTATGAACCATATGCAAAAACTTACCACGTTTTACATTCTTTTTTTTTATGATAGATATCATCAATTACATCTGCCAAATTCCTCTTTATTCAGTAGCATTTTGTGTTTACTATTAATTTGGTGATAGTTCGTATTAAGTTATAAAATCGATCACTATGCCTAATTTTACCAATGAAGATCATTTAAATCTCATTCTACTTCATGGAGAATGTAATAAAGTTGTAGATAGAACGATTCGACTGTTCATTGAGAGGTTTCCTGACCGACCCAGACCAACGAGAGATACCATTAACAGAACCATGACAAACTTGAGAAATGTCGGATCTTTGGTTAAGAAAACTGATTGTCAACTCAACTCTCCTGACTGATAAAGAGGACTGCATAGAACGAGTCTGAAATGCGTTCAGGTTTGTTTAGATTTTTAGATTCATAGTTTTGAAACTCAATTTGGTTTTTAAAAACTTTTGCAGATCTCTTCCTCCCGATGAAATAAGAAGAGCAACGCACGAAGCATTCCTGAGACGTATAAATAAATGTCTAGAAATTAACGGTCAAAACTTTGAGCATCTTCTCTAGTTATAACTGCGAGAGTTTGCCATGGTTCTCCTAATAGTAACTTGAAGTCGGTTTCAAGAAGGGGTGAAAAATCTACAGCATGGTTTAAATAACAGTTCCTGAAAATTTCATCTTTTAGGCGTGTAGGGAAAAGAAATAGCTGAAAATTCAAGACGAAAATCAGTTTTTTGTGAATAACTCATAAAATATCCACTTTAGGGCAAGGGTGTGATGCATGCACTCACATTATTTTTTAACGTAGATTCAATATCTGCCATAAAAAAATGGGGTTCTAATTTGAAAAAATTGATTTTTCACGATTTTGTCATCCCTAACTTTGAAAGCGATTTTTTCACCCCCTGTATCATGAATCGCGATTTCGATTTTCAAAGTGGATACATCAATCTTACATCTTGAAAAATCCCAAAAATGAAAATTTTCCATCCAAAAACCTCGAAGTTATTCCTGTTTCAGCGAAAATCTATTTTCGATTTTTTTTCGATTTTTCCCGCACAGAGAGAATTTTCCAGCCCAAACTGAAAAATGTTACATCAAAATAACTTGAAATTTTCTAAGGAATCTATTTCTGCATTAAAAAAATGGTGTTGAAATTTGAAAAACGGAAGTTGACGTAATTTCCGGAAAAACCGGAGGTGCTCATGCCTTGAAAATATTTTAGATTTTATCTTATGCATATCTACTTATAAGTGCTGAATTTCATGAAAATACGTTCAGTAGTTTCCCGTATAAATATGTGTGAGGTTCCTCGTGAAAGACCCTGTGTATGGAATGACAAAATCTGAATTTTCTTTCATACTCCGCAGGAAGTCCTGTGTGTCTGTATGACATACCTAGCGATCCATGTGAAGAGAATGACTTGGCAAAATTCTTTCCAAGTGTGGTTAGACGGCTCAAACGTTCGTTGGTGGAATATCGCAAAGACCTCAAGCCGCAAATTGAGCAGGAAATAGACATCGAAAAGGCAGATCCAAAACTTTTCAAATACACTTGGAATCCCTGGATAGATTGCTCGGATGTGGAGTGCTCCTCTTAATTGCTTAAATTATTTGAATTCTCGATTGATTATATTATCTATGTTGTGAGATCTCAGGTATTGAATGATATGCAGAGACGTTTTTTAGTTTTATTTATGTATGTTTGCAATAAAACTAATATCATGAGCCTTGAAATTTTATTTTAATTCGTTGTGAGAGAAATTCTTACTATCGAAAGCAAAACAAAATTATTTATCAAAATCCGGGTTATGCCCCAACATCTGCATATGGTCTACAGTGTCAAAGGCCCTAGTAAGATTCAGGAACACGCACAGAACAGGTTTACTAACTTCCAAACATTTGGTAACTCCATCAACCAACTCACCGACAGCATCTCCCGTACACAAACCATATTGTCTCTCAGACAGTACTTTATTTTAATCGAGAAACTTTACCAATTTTCGCTTTAAAACTTTTTCAAATATTTTAGCCAAACCTGTAATTAGTGAGATTGGTCTATAGTTATTTATATCTTTTGCATCCCCTCTTTTATATATAGGAATAATCATAGCTTTTTAAAATACTGAGGTACTTTATTCGAAACAAAAATCGTATTAATTAAATGACTTAATGGTGATGCTATAATAACATAGGTTTTCTTAAAAACTTCCGATTTAGAAAACTGATCCTTCTTGTCTTTTAGTGAATTTATGACTGTTTCAAGTTCTTTCTCATTTGTAGGAGAAATAAAGAAAGTGTTTTGATTTATTCTGGAAGAAGGTGGAGGTACATTGGGTTTTTAATTTTTTTTTTCTGTATATGTCTTTACTACTTTACTAAAGAAACTGTTGAAAGTTTTAGCCAATAATTGAGGTGCATCATATATCTCATTACTAGTTGTACGAAACCTTTTCGGTTTTACTATTATTGATTTCTTTTACTACTTTCCATAGATTTTGTTTTTATTTATATGTATTTTTTTTTATAATAATGATACTTAGCTTGCCTAACCACTTTATTTAAATGCTTTTTGTGATTGCAGTATTCCAATTTTTTTGTTCATTATTAGGTTCTAGTTTATACTGATGATATAACCTGTTTTTTTGAATGACCGAATTTACAATACCCTGAGTTATCCATTCGCTACGCGTAATTTGGGATTTTTTCATTTTTTTACTGTTGTATTTTTTGTAAGGCTAGATTTTAATATCCCGGTAATCATATTGGCCAACATTTCAACATTTGGTTCATTGTAGTACATTGTCCAATTATAGTCGTGTAGATCCAACCTTACTTTTTCATAATTTATATAAACAATTTCCCTTTTTTATGATCTGTTGGTATGTTGCCTGCTTCAGTGGGATGTCCCGAAATTGTAGCCTTATGATCCGTAACATTGTTTTCAAACACCATGGAAACACAAGAATCTTCATAATTCGGCATATTAGATTTCAAAAAAGATCCAAACAGTTTCCATGAACCCTTGTGTATTTGTTTATCATTGAAACGAAGTTATACCCACATACCAAATTTAGATAATCACCAACAACATCATAATTAGTAAGTATTTATTTTTATGTTTATATCGCCCAGTAGAATATGACAGAATCTGGAAACCTCTTCACTAGTTGAAGGAGTTCTGTACATACAAGTTAGCATAATTTGTTTACGATTTCTTAGAGTTATATTCATTTGTAACGCTTTACAATAATCAATAAAAACAGTTTTGAAAGTGTGATCAAACACATCTCTGATATATACAACCACCCCATCATTTTTATATATTTTATATGTTTTTTATGCATGATGGAGCTCCCGCCCATTTGAGTCAAGTAGCACGTCAGCATTTAACTGAAACATATCCGAATCGTCGGACCTCAATCCTCTCGATTTCTCTATTTGAGGCCATTTACAGCATTTGGTTTATCGTACTCCTGTTCGCGATGTAGAGGACTTGAGAAACCGTTAAAAATTCCATTGGTTCCTGATATCTCAATTTATCGTAAAGAAATGACAGTAGGCGTAAACCTCCTGAAATTACATTGGTTCGTGATAGCTCAACTTATCGTAAAGAAATGACGACAGTAGGCGTAAACCTCCTGAAATTCCATTGGTTCCTGATATCTCAATTAATCTCAACTAATCGAATGAAGCACTACTCAATTAACGGATCTTTTAATAAACAACATTTTTTAATATTGTAATCTATATGTATCACTCACCTGTCGGTGTCTTATGGTATTGAGAAAAAAGAAAGTTAGGGATAATTCAAATTATTGTTTTTGCAGTTGTATACGCTACAATTGTTATTTTGCAATTTGCAATTAATTTGAAAGTAACACAAAATTGAAACAGAATACTTACTGGAATGAATATAAATGAGCTTTGCTGGTTCCACTGAATTATAGGTTAGGTTGTATTTTTTTCTTCAACTTCTTCTTTGAATTTGAAATAGATCTCAAAAAAATGATATTCTTCTAAATATTAAACGAATTAATTATACAAAGGACTTATTTAAGATGTCTAAAATAATAATAATGACATTGTTGGCGCCTCTCAGATTATTTTGTTTTCTTTTTGTTGAAGATTGCATAGAGAAAATAAATGTTGAACACATGAGACTTTCACGCATGTGTCACCTTTTAGTTGCAGTTTATGAAGTTAGTTAGTCGAAATTCTTTAACGAATGAACCCGCATATTTCGTAGTTTTTAGTAGTTGAATTTACTAACTACAGAATAATAATAAATCCAGTTCGCATTTATGACGATGTACCTATCTCTGTAGTTGTTCGTAAAATAATTTTTTGCTGCGAACTGGTTTATTTTGGGCAAAAAACTCATGAGACATTTTTTGTTTAGAATTAAACAGGCTATCGGAAATAAATTTTTAAATGGTAAACGAATAATAAGACAAAAAGTTACATTGGAAATAAACTTTAGGGGTTGCGTTTCCCTCCCTTACAACCATAGGGTAAACCAAATAAGTAACTGGATAAGTGTCTTTTTGCTAGTAGGAAACGTTAGGTTAATTTCAATATTGTAACTTTTTAGTGCTTGTGAAAAAAATTGTTATACAAATTTTATGTACTCCCTTTGAGGGGCTGTATCTTAACAAGGGATGCTCCAATGAAGTTTCTTTATATGAAAGATCCTATCTTTTTTTCGATGAGGAATCACCTCCTTAAATATTTTACACTTATTTAGTTACACCCTGTGTTACTGCAACTTATTATTTTAATTAAATTTGTTAGTTTCATTCATTTCTCTTCCAAGTTGCTTGCTCGGTTCAATGGTAATACACTCTGTATATGTTCATCTCATTTTCCGATTAACGCGTAACATATGTTGGAGCATATGACCTATGTCGGAGAGAGTACTGAACCGGCGTTCATCCGAGAAGTACAAGAACACTTTTCTTGGAAATAAATAACTTTCTCGTTAAATCTACAAATTCGAACTCTAGTGAAAAAGTGACTATTCTCGCCCGTGAGTGCCTGGACAAGTTCATTCAGCCGTACTGTGAAACCAGGTAGGCAGAAGTCGATACTCCAGCATTCGCATTTTCTTTCGAGTCATTTTTTCATGTTGTTTCGGAATTTCATTGATAATTTTCTATCGTTTTCTTTTACTTTTCAAAGGCCCTTGTCGTGCCACCCTGTATACAATGTGCCCCCGAGAAACTCTGAGCCGCTGAATCACAGTCGTCCCTTTTGGTACCTGCTTCCAAGTATTTTCAACGTTGAGGGACTATATATACCCCGAACGGCACCATTTTAATCCCATTAAGCTTCCAAAGAGGTCTGCAACAAGACGTAAGTTACGAGAATCATTCCATGTTAAAATTGTAACCTGTGCAAATATACGATTATTAATACGAACAAATACAGTCCACTTATTCAACACATCAACCCATCGAAACGACATACGAACACCCTGTATGTATATTCGGAATTCTGAGAACCTCAACATTACGAACTGATGGAATTGGTATAAGTCGTGACATTGTTGGAGCGCCTCTTGCGTAACTCCGAATTGGAAACGTTCCAAAATCAAGAAATCACTTAAAAGATATCAAGGACGGAATCGAATTAAATCAATTCCGCCATATCTATACATTGGAAAATGTTGTTGCATTCTGTCTGTCGGGAATAATCTTCGCGAATCCTCTGGTATGAAAATCAGATTCGGATAGGAAAAACCGATGAATTGAAAACCGGTGAGATGCATAATTCTTGGCCAACTTCGTATTTCGTAGGCGCACCCCATGCGAGCTATAGTTGCTACGTATTCGTCTGGTAGAAGCCGGAACCGGTGAGTTTTCAAAAGGAAATAATTTTCCAATTCTGCCGTTCCATATGGAAATATACTGGTTCCGTCGAATGGACATTTGTGGATTATGATTTCAGTACAAATTGTATACTTTCATAACTTTATTGCAAACAGAAAGATGAATGGAAACTCTTTGAATTTCTCCGTACTAGAAATAGCAGCCACGATAAATGAACAAACCCATTCCATTAATTACAAATAACTTTTTGCAGAACAGCCCGCGAATACATTCTTGATTGTACAGGGTGGCCATTTGAAAACGAAACAGACGAGATTACAGACGAAATAAATTTTTTCTATAGAAATGCTCCGACAGGTCGATTTCTGTTTCGAGGGGGACAACTTAAGATGTAGGTTACGGACGCCTCATAGCGCTTCAACCCTTGCTACTACAACCCTCACCCCCAAATTTTGAATAGGGAAGATGGGGTGAGAGATACCTCATTTGAAAGGTATTTTTATACTGATTTCAGCACAGTAATTGTTTTTTCATTTTATGCATTAGTTCTCGAAATATTCTTAACTAACTATTTGAAAATGAAGTGATGTTTTCATGGCACTTGTAGTGTTTTTTTGTGAAAAATCGACATTTTGAGCTTCAAAATAACCCTGACTGTGGCTTCCTTCCTCCAATCCACTGAGATAAAAATCTTTAATCAAGATGTCGAACAAACAAAGCGTATTGCGAAGGAGCTCAATCTTGCTGAAACTCAATCTAAATTATCTTCGATATAATTTGCAGTATTTCCAATAACATGCGGTAACACTTGATCGATAGAAATCTCCAAAAAAAATTTGTCGTCTATGGGTTAGGTACATTACAACAATGGCAGAAGATGTTATGCGAAGAACATGATAATAGAGATATGATTAGAACATCAATGATAATAAAGATATGATAATATACATTTCAATAAAATGAGTTCACGTATACAAGAAGCCTCGATGACACAGAAGAGTCCGTTGCAGTTCATAATTAATCGATAGCTCACAATGAAAGTTCAATGGTGAAATGAATAATTCAGAACGGGAATAACGCTGATGTACAACTTTTCGAGGACCCTTCGCTTAACTGGAGTCTTTCCTTTCAAGGGGAACAATCTCATGGCTAACCTAGACCTAAAAACACATAAATCGCTTGATAGGGAGATTTTGCTAGCCACGTTGCCAATCCTTCCCTTTCTAATTTGTGAAGCTATCAAGAAGAATCATTTCTGGTAGAATTAAGAATTCCAAGAATTTCCCGAGAGTCAACTGTTTCCAGAAATATAATAGCACAAGACATGGAAGAATTCGTGAGATATAAAAAATGCATGTTTATCTCTGAATGGTTGCTGAAGAATCTGTACCCAACGTTATTAACAGAATCGAAACACGAAAATTCCTGAAATTCCTGAAAATTTTATCTTTTTGGCGTAAAGGGAAAAGAAATAGCTGAAAATTCAAGACGAAAAACAGTTTTTTGTGAATAACTCAGAAAATATCCACTTTAGGGCAAGGGTGTGAGGCATACACTCACATTATTTTTTAACGTAGATTCAATATCTGCCATAAAAAATGGGGTTCTAATTTGAAAAAATTGATTTTTCACGATTTTGTCATCCCTAACTTTGAAAGCGATTTTTTCACCCCCTGTATCATGAATCGCGATTTCGATTTTTAAAGTCGATACATCAATCATACATCTTGAAAAATCCCAAAAATGAAAATTTTCCATCCAAAAACCTCGAGGTTATTCTTGTTTCAGCGGAGCTCTATTTTCGATTTGTTTTTCGAATTTTCCCGCTCAGAGAGAAATTTCCAACCAAAACTGAAAAATGTTACATCAAAATAACTTGAAATTTTCTAAGGAATCTATTTCTGCAATAAAAAAATGGTGTTGTAATTTGAAAAGCGGAAGTTGACGTCATTTCCGGAAAAACCGGAGGTGCTCATGCCTGGAAAATATTTTAGATTTCATCAGCATCGTGAAATACTTATAAGTGATGAATTTCATGAAAATACGTTCAGTAGTTTCTCGTATAAATATGGGTGAGGTTCCTCGTGAAAGACCCTGTATAGACAAGAGCAGTATAAAGAGGGTAATTTTACAACAAACGAGAAAATTCAGTGGACATTACCCGCCTTTATCAGTGCGGTGCAAAAATGTAGAGATGGAGTACACTTGATAGAAGTAAAAATCAGGAAGCACTGACAAGAGGTCAAATGGTTTTTTGAAATTCAAAAATTTACCCAGCATAGAACCAGTTTTGCAATCCCTAGCCAATTCATTTCACCCCTGTCGATTCCTACTCTGAAATGACAATTGTCGTTGACATTCTAATCTTATATAGATTCTTATGTCATATTCTAGACGTAAATCGGACCCAGTTAGTTTATGCGTGAACGAATGGAACGAAATTCCAAGTAATCGGCGAGGCACTCTGTTCACCTTTAGACCTTTATCGAGTAATTTTTATTTCACCTTTGTAAAATTCACCAATCGCGAATCGATGGAGTTGAAACGATGTTCTATTGGACAATAAACATTAACTTCGAAAAATATTTGAGCAAAACGGTATCAGTCTGTTCCACTGTCGAATCAAGCGCGAAAAAATTATCGGCTATCCAAATGCTCCAAGCAAAATGATTTCGTCTAGATCATTGGTATGACAAACCACCCTAGTTTTTTTTGTCTTTCTGTCCGCGCGTGGCATTTGTGCATGTACTCCAATAAATCTCAAACGGTCTCCCACATCAGATTAGTTTCGCGTTGCCTTCGTCGAAGTCGCAATTTAATACGAATCGACGGAAGCCGCGCGTATCTACCCTTTCGTAAAGCCCCGTTTTGTGCCCGGTATCCATTTCGCACCCCCAATTACATTCAGAGCTACCGAGAAAAAGTTCTAGTGTCGGAAGTGAAGATCAGTAGAAGTAATTAAGTCAAGGTAAGTGCTCACAATCGTTTCGCTGAATTTATTTGAAAAATTTCAGAAAAGCACTGACTTGAGGTCAGGAGCTTGGGTCGCTTGTTCTAGCGTACATTTCCGAACTGTGGCAGAGAGTGATACAATTGCCAATATGAATAAACAAACTTATATCTCAAATTGAAGATAACTACTCAAACTTTTCCTTCGGTTGAGTTTGGAGCTCAAATTCTTTCGTCCTAAAAACCAATCGGAAATCGTCATATATCTTTCTTTCACTCTTGTCCTTTAAAATACAAATTACAAATATCTTGAATTGAGAATAACAAAATTAACAGCATTTCTTCAGTTATATTTTAGCCAGAATCCTGTTTCACTGAAAACTGCACGACTTCAATATACAGTGGTGGAACCATAGATTGGAGAGATTTCCCCAACCTTTTGTAGAAATATTTAATATAGACATATGGCAACATTGAACAAATCTTGTTATTGAATCATTTCAGTACAGAGTTGGATTTGGGAAAATCAGAAAATTTGGACGATTTATATCGATTTAATTTCTTTCACCTTCAAATATCTCAAGAATGGTGCAATATGGGAGAAAAGATGATTTAATCTTTAGTTCAAGTTATATTTGTTTTTCATGCGATTTAACCAATATGTAGAGTAGTCGTGAGAAACCCACAAGAAATGGAAAAATCTAATGATGCAAAAATTTGCATGATAGTTATCAAAAACTGTCTACAAGAGATCATTTCAATTGATATTGTCGTTTGAATATTACTGGTGAAAATGCAATTTTTTCATGAAATTTCAACACCCTATATCTTTTGGACGAGGCTAAATTTAGAAAATTGTTATAGGAGGAAAATGTTTCTTTTGACGTAAAGAATCTATGGTTAAAATTAAAGCAGTGGTCAAAGACTCACCCTGTATATTATAATCATTGAATCACTTGAATACATATGACAACATAATTAGGAAAATTTTTCTATCCGTCAAGAAGTACTTCTTTCATCATCAACTAGAATTTCGTACGGTCAAACACTTCTCCTTTGATCTACCGTATACAGGGTGAGTCTTCGACTATTGCATTAATTTTAACCATAGATTTTTGAGACCAAAATAAACACTTTTTTCCTATACCATTTTTTGGAATTCAGCTCCATCTAAAAGATACACGTTGTTTAAATTTTACTGAGAAAATTGATTTTTGCTCATATCTCCGCAGTGGATAATCTGAATGAATTCAAATTTTGTAGGAGGATTCAAACAAATGAAACATACATTTCAGATTCAACATATCTGACGGATATTTTGGTATTTCTGATACTGATTTCAAGAAAAATTAAAATTATCAGACGTTAAATGTAGGACTTTTTCTATAAAATTGGGGAGAAGGGAGGGTGTCAGAAAATTTCCTGTGGTTTCGCTACCTCAAAGTTTCAAGGAGCCAAGAGTTGATTTGGATCGTGAATGTCAACGTAATAAATTAACATTAATTATAACTTCTGTGATTGCTTACCCTTAGGAAAATGAAAAAAATAATTATATGTTTATATCATGAGTTCATGTCGCCAACATGCTATAGTAGCAGTAATTTTATATTCGTAAGTGGACCGTGTTGTACAAGAGGGTTAAATTGGCAACGTGGAAAGTTGAGCGTTTTTATTTAGTCAGTGCTTTCTAATTTTTTTTTTTAAATAATAAACTTGAGTACTTGAGCCGTCTTCTATCAGTTTGTGGGCACTTCCCGTGAACCCAAAGTTTTCTAACGACATAGAAAGGCCAGAATGGGAAACAGTATCAAATTACTTCGCCAAGTCAATGAACATACACATTGCTGGCAATCCATCATCCAGAATCCTGTATATTTTCGACAAGAGAACCGCCATCGCGTCCTGTGTAGGCCTCCTAGGGATGAATCCATACTGTCGATCAGACAATATCTTGTATTTCTCCAAGATGGAAGTAATTTTACTTTGTAATATTTTCTCGAACACTTTTCCCAATTTAGAGATCAACGATATCGGACTTTTTTTATTTACATAGAAGTTTTTACAATACATACATAAGTTTCAACTATAAACTTCTGAGTTAAAAACAATTTTTTGCGTTCTTGTTCCTAGTGGATCACCGAGCTGTCGTTTTGCCGAAATATCTGTAATCAATTGGATTTGGCTTACAGATCATAATATGTGCTCAAACTAGAGTAGGTCAGGCGTTTTGTCCTCCCGTACCTATATTCTATATCTCCCGAAGTAGATGAGCTAGAATTGGCACTTTCAAACAATTATTTAGTACTTAACTTTAGGAGTCATTGAACAATCTACTAGGAGTGATTGAGAACATCAAATATCAGATACTAATAACTACTAAACAATTCGGCAGCTTTTGTCGAAATGAACCTGAGACGGGTACACAAAATGGTCTTAAAGGCAGATATTCGCCGATAGGCCTAAGTTAGAATTAGTATTACATAATTAATATTTCTTCCATATTCTCATTGATAAACCTATAGGAGCCTACCTTGTGATCATTCAAGTAAGAATCGAATGCCAGGAAACACGAAACATGATGTCGGTTGAACTTAAGAATAAGTTCCTAATCCTCTTGATGAACTCAGGGAAATATAAACTACCTTACTTCAGAAGTAAAAGGAGCTTTCATTCGGTTTGCAGTCTAATGAAAAACCCAGTGGGAATTATCAAATTACTTCCTTCTGAATGGAAGAGTGCGATTCCTGGAAAAACGATGTTGTGCGTCAAAGAGTAATAAATTGCAGATGGTGAGGAATGGAGATCCATCGGTGCATAAAATCTTTCGGATTTACATTATTTGTATGTGAATATTGCTTTCAAGTTAAGAAGAAAATCGCTGAAAAAGTCGTGATGGTAGAGCATCCACTCCAAAAAACGATGAATGTCTAGATATTTTTTAATCCCAAATAGGCAGTATGGAGTCGAATGTAATGTTAGGCCATGTGCAATCACCTAATAATGATTCACTATAATTCTGTGGAAATTTAGACAATGATTGGAAAAACTAGTAACAATTTATTTTTTTCAATTCTTTGAGATCGATGGAGCTCGGCAATCGAATCAAATCACCCTTTGGCTAATTAAATCCTCGTAATTCGGGGATAAGTTAATTATTCTTTTTCTACTCATCTGAACTTTATTTATTTTTTTCATTCGAGATATAAGAATAGTCATTCATAGAAGCAGTTGTATTAGAATCACACTTTTTCAGAGTACCGGAAAAGACTCTCTAGCAAGCGCACAAAAGTGATAGTGCTTTTCTTAATTTTTCATTTATAAATGATGAATGATCATTTCCACTAAATAATGTGTAATTGGCTGAAACGAAATTATTTACTAATTCCACTCCCTTTCCAGTTGAATTTTTGTCGAGAAGATCGAACTGAAATTGTTCTCACCAATCTCAATCACCCCAAGGATGCGATCTTCTTTCGTTTCTCCTCAAACAGAATCCTCATAAGTACGGTAAACAAACTCCCATTCTTAAAGATCCAATGTCGTCTTATTTTTACCACCAAATTTCATTCACTTGACAGTGTAATGGAGAAAATGTTTCCAAACAGAGGCAGGTCTTAGTCTCGGAAAGTGATTTCCTTTCGCTCACACAAATTGAAATTAATTGATGCTTGTTTGATCAATCGTCTATTACATTACCTACAATTGGTAGTTTATTTGAAAAATAACATGGTTTATTTGGGTCAGGATCTTTTATGCGGGGGTAAATCAAATTCGATTTAAACTCATGTCAAAAAATTTCCGAAGAATTAAGGTTCCAATTAGAGAGTTATCGATCGGCTAATTCATTGGTAAATTTTGCAGAATTTCGCAAAAATTGACATGCTAAATAATTTGTGAAAAGTTCAACTTTTTTCAATACTTTATATCTCATAAGATATTCGTTGTATTTAAACAGATGATTTTTCATGTTTGGGTATTTGATTTCTTGTCGAATATTTGACTTTCCAAGTGTACTCGCTAAAACGTTAGAATGTTCAAAAAAAGTTATTCTAGAATAACCTCTAATAATCTTGCTATAATAGATATAACCAAAATGAAAAATCTCGACCTCCATGTGACGATCAATATAAAACGCAATCTAAATCTCATTTAAAGATTAACCCCAAACTCCAAAGATCCTGTTCACCAACGAAAAACTGATACGCGAAAAGTTAAAGTTCTCCGGAAGCCGTTTCAAATACGTAATGAGTATGATGTCCCGTATCATCCCCGCCTTTAGAAATAGGAGATACGAGGCGAAATCTCCACAAATTACATCTTTGACTATGTCATCAGGTCAAAATCGTGGCTCGTGACAGTAATCAGGATAGATCGCTTCCTTGTTACAATTTAGCCATTTTTGATTAAATTGGGTCCCGACGGAACGCAGATCCCAACTTGCGTCATCGATTCATGCACACGTCTTCTCTTGCAGGACGTGTGCTGAACTTGGAACTTTGGACACTTGCTGTTAGTTCGTCATATAAAATTGCTGTTTGATGGACGTAATGGACTTACTCGCACTCGTTTAAGAATTCGGTGAACATGCTAATTATTCGAGGAATAAGAATTTTTCAAAGGAACATATCTGTTGATCCAAATTGAAGCATTTAATAATATATGTCTGCAGAAACGGGCGGAAAGGTAATAAAAAACAGATGCAATACACTGATGCCCTTGAACAATACATATTGCTTCTTTAAAATAAATATAATAATGATCATATATAGCGAATATAGCAGTAAGGAACGAACCAGAGAAGATTATGAGCGGGGGTCCCGTTAGGGACCCGGAAAGCGAAGTTTTCCGAGAGGCCCGAAGGGCCGATCAAGAGCCAATCTTAAAAAAAACGAAAAGGCGTATCCTCTTCTAGGAGAAGCGACCCCGAAACCCGCCCCGGGCGCTCTTAAAGTGTCCAAAATCTTCAAACGAAATTCGCGAAAATGACGTTTTTCGCCGAAAGCGTCCTCGCGTTTTAAAGATCTTCTCCGAAGCCGGACCGTCTCGCGTGACGGGGGCGGTCGCTTTTTCGAGACGAAGAACGGCCTGGGTTCCCGCTACGAGCTGATCTCTGGAGGTTTCCGGGATGAGTACGAAAATTCTGTATGAAAATGAGCAATTTTTGGATTCGCCAACGTCAAAAACACCTATGATGCTTTCGCCCTTTCGGCGGTAGAAAAAGAAACTTTAAGAAATTTCTAATCTCTGGGTACCATTTTTCTCATCGAAGTAGCGAGATAAGGCCGTGAATTCTTCATTCCAAATTCGGTAATTTTCACGATAATACGTGGTGAAATGTCACAGTTTCTGATACGATTCCGATGATAGATCAATTTTTCAATCAATATTGGCGGTGGAAGATTCTTCACAACATGCATAACACTTTCAAAGATTTCATAAATGTAGTAAATCATAGAGATAGAATTCAATCTCGGTGGCTGAAATAATATACGTTGTCAAAATTCAGAAAAGCACTGACGTAAGATTGTAAGGGATATGATTTATTCATCATGGAAGACTACAAGGTACTCGCAATTTTTTTTTAAAAAGAACTCCAGAGCTACCTGACCTCACGTCAGTACTTTTCTCATCAACGGAAAATAAGAAGATGTGGACTCAAGTGAGCAGTGGTTTGTTGGATGATTTTATTTTAGTGAGTATGTATGTGATGGGTTTTTTGCTGTCTGAAATAAAATCAAATGAGGGATTCTTGAATTTATTTAACTGGAATTTCAAAAACATAAGAAAGTAGAAATATCACGAAACGTCATATGCATTATTAGTTGATGTAACTTCCACGTTTTTCTTCATCAACTTCACGTTGGCATCCAGGGCTGTCGCAATCTCGCAAATGATGAGCCAAGCACCTTCCATCTGGAAAAATTAAAATAATATCATATAGTGAAGGTATGCATACAAATTTTTCAAAACATTATAGTTTTGAGCGTGATATTCTAATCTTCAAATGAATTTTTGCGTCTGTGAAATATACAGGGTTGGGATAAAGTTTGGCACCGAATTAATTATCTTTAAAACGAAACGGGTGATTTTTTTAAATTTGACAGCTGAGTGTAATGGACCACAATGCATTTGATGAGCATATTTTCATTAATGAGATTTTTTGTTATCTAAATAGGACATCCTGTATATTTCTGCAGATTCTGAAAGAGCACCTTGTTTCGGATCTGTCCATACCAGGCAAAAAATACATTTGTAAGCAGATGTTGTAACTCATGTTTTTTTTCATGTTATTTTGCATATTTACTGAAAGGTTCTACTTGGACCTTTCAGGAAAATGTTACATTCGATGTCATTACTCGAGTATCTCTTATAGTTGACAATGTTATATGAAATATTATTCAAGTCTAAGTTTCTTTTTACAGTAGCCCTTACATAGGAGATGCAAATATTGGAACGAAGTGTGGGTGAGATTCGTGAAACATTCAAGGGCTAAAACTAGTTCAACAATTGAAAACGTGATAAATTTGATGATGGCTAATTATTAGGATGACTATTAAGGTAATGTATTATTCTAGAATCAGGATGCTAAATAAGGATATTGTTTATACAGGGTGTCCCTGAATGTCAAGTCTTGATTTTAATTCTGCGCCTCGTCCGTTCGCGGTCATATGTTGTTGATTAATGCTTCTTTTTCTCTGCTAGATTGATTAATTCTTCACATGTTATAAAATAACGCTGCAAAGATCACAGGCAAATTTGTTCTTGAAGGAAAGGTGAATTTTGAACCTTAACCCAAATCGAAGTCAATTTTTGTATCGCAATAGTTTAATTTGATTGTTTGGTCAATTTTTGTAGGTAAGATTTCAAATATTTTCATTTTTAAATATAATTTATATTACATAATTTCTGTTCGATAATTTATCAACTTTTGTAGATTTTTCGAGAATAAAATCACTCAAAATTGTACCATAGTTCCTTTCTCCTATAATTATTGGTAAACCCCGTCCCAGCACAAACGTAATCCTAAATAATCATGCTATTGATTACAGTCACAAATCCATTATTAGAAGTTTTTGAGCCAACATTATGTTATTGTGTTATGACCAAAAAAATGTCGAATTGACAGAATTTCAGGCATAGAATAGCAAAATCAACGAGTTGATCAACCGATAAACGTTTATGAAACTCGGCATAAGACTCACAAGATGGTTCCACAATTTGAACACATCAATAAAATGATTCATTTAAAATCAAATGCATGCAATTTTTAAAGGAACTATTCAAGGAATGCTGTACCTTTTTCGTCTTTTGATGTAGAGATTTCACGGTCATTTAATGCGTGCCTCCTTCCTCTCCTTCTCCTCCTGCTTTTTCCATGGCCTCTCCTTCTTCTACGGTGGGTAATAATTCCTGCGCTGGTGAATTGAGGTGACCTACTCCTACTGCGGGAGTAGGACTGATCCCTGTCGGATTCCCAATCGTCTCCAGTTAGCGAGGCTTCTGATTCAGAGACGCTGCTGAGGCTTCCGTGTCTCCTGTTTATAAAATAAAATAACTTCATTCATAATACACCTGGGCCTTTCCGAATGATAAAAAAGTATTCCGCGCTCGAAAATAGAGATTTCAAACTTTTATATTCAATATGGACTATACTGCGCGGGATCAAATTCAGCGACCGAAATTTTCAAATTTTATGGTTTCGCTAAGCGAATTATAAAATTTGAGAGATAGAAGTAACTTGGGTCATCTCAACAAATGAAAAAATTCTCACTTATGACGCCCACGTCTTTTCGCTGCTCTCTTCCTTCTGCGCCTACACTCGAAGATTGACTTGGAAGGGTCAGAAACCTTTTTGTTACCATAAAAGCTGGTAACCATGAATTTTCCAGCTCTTTCTTTGACCAGACCATTATCAACGGCGTATTTCAAGGCTCTTCTGACATCACTGATGAGATTCTTTGGTCTTTCAGTGTTGCTGTAATAGGTACCCTCAACCTGGTCGATGATGTTCTTGGTAGTGGAGCCACGGACATCACCTAAGTCTTCAATGGCTTGAAGAATGTGAGGTAACCGACGAGGACTTCCTGCGAGCTTCATATCTAGAGCTGAAAGGATTTGAATGAAGAATGCAATTTTATTTTTAAGAGTATTCGAGGTGCTTCAAATATCTAAAATGATTATCGTTCGACGATGAGCATTCTATGAAATAAATCTCTTGGTTTTTTGTATGATAGTTGTATAATTGACAAAAAAATTTCTAACCAGAACGTCGAGAGGATTAATCGACTTTATAAGATAATGGAAAAACTTGATAGAACAATTAAAATTGTGGAGGTTGAGAAGTAAAATGAAAGAGTGAATGATTGATCGATATGATGTATTTCAAGATCATTTGAAGACAGCGCTTTTGTGAAAGTTCCCTTTCAAATAGGCCCGAAATATCCTCTGAAACTGCAAGGACAGTGTATGCTTAAATTGTTAAATCGAGAAATGAAGATAAGGAATAACAATAACACCTGATACCTGTGAATTATTAACAGATAATTTATCTTCTATGGGTACAGAGTGTTCCCATGGTTTCGAAAGAATATTCATTGAATTTTTTTAGATGCAACAATCAATTTGATTCTACGTACATGATAAATCCAGAAAATTTCAAATAACTCAGAAATTATTGAATTTAGGAGCAAAATCATGTGAGAAAACTATCATTATTTTTGAACGCAAAATCCAACACAATTATAAAAAAATAAGGTTCTAATTTGAAAAACAGAAGTTATGGCCAATTCAAGATCACAATTTTCAACACAAAATTTGAAACACCCTGTGATGATATTTTTAAAATCCAAAAGATGCAAGGCCTTTTCACATCCTTCCTCTTCGATGTTGTAAAAACGGTTTACGCTCAAGATATTCAAAATAAGAATAATGAACATATTACTGACTGAACATATTTGACTTTTCTCCAGTTTTTCTTAGATATTTTGAAAACTATTCGATTTAATACAATGGTTTCAACAAAAATGTATTCACTATTGAATACTCGATCATACCAGGAATGAAAAACTCGAACAAAAATTTTTCGTCGAATTTATTTTCACCCCCTATATAAACGGAAGT
Source organism: Micraspis discolor (assembly GCA_030674115.1). Lineage (NCBI taxonomy): Eukaryota > Metazoa > Arthropoda > Insecta > Coleoptera > Coccinellidae > Micraspis > Micraspis discolor. The sequence goes on along the minus strand of JARTUT010001760.1, from coordinate 66,615 downwards.
TTTTGGGCTTCGAAAATATTTTAGCTCTGTAGAGAACTTCGAACAATATCATAATCCCAATTTTCAGATATCAAATATTGTTCTCCAGAAATGTCTAATAGGCGCTCGAACTTGAGACACCCCCAATTTAAGTCCTTGAGACCACATGAGATCCAGTCACAAAGTTCTTGACACTTCATGAGAATTGAAAAATTTTCAAATACTGTTAGCCTTTTTGAAAGCTGATTTCCTTGCCTTGAAAACTAAAGGAGATTGACTGTCGAAACTTTGGTAGCAAGAACGATATGAGGTGGTGGTTATTGCCCAAATGATAATTCTACATATCCACAGTTCCTTCAAGTTCAAGTTTAATGTATTTGAAAAAGTTCATTGTACGCTGCGATGCTCAGTGATATCTAAAGAAATTACAGACCATAAAAATGTAGAAATTTTGTTTTTGGTCCCAATGTTGAAACAGAAACAAATATTGCTAGCAGCAAGAAATTCTCTGATATTTTATCTATGTAGTGCCTCAATCACGTTATCTGTTAAGTACAAAGCAATCTAGAAAAATTCAAATGAAAAAACTCTGGAATTTTCATCAGGCAGATTAAAACTCAATTCAATAGAATAAAGACCTAATTTTTGCTTGAATGATTCCTCAAAAACACCATATTCTCATATTCATGTCATACGTTTGAATAGTCTGCTATTGTTTTTATTTCCCGATTAATTTTCAGATATTCGGACGATTTCTGTCGATGAATAGATTTCATTTCAATACTCACCCAATTCAGAACACTACACGATTTATTAAAAACCAAAAACTGAGAAATTCACGAGCGATCAAAAATTTCTGTAATCATCACTTTCAAATTTTTTAGAATGAAATTACTTACCATGGAAACAAAAAACAAGTAGCCTACTCGTTTGCTTTCTAAGCATAAGCCAACATGAAATTTCGCCTAAGATGTCTAAAATGAAATCATTTGTCACATAATTTGAATGAAAACGTCATTCCGAATTTTGGGACATGGGGATTGTTTCCTGTGACGTTTACGAGAGGGCGCATGCAAATCATTCATAAATATTTGACAGATCTTTGATTTCATTCAGGGCTCGTTTATATTGGGCGGTACCGTATTCCCTTAGCCGTTACCGTATTTCGTATTCCGTAAGAATCTCAGTAGCTGTTCATACTGGCCGTTAATTTTTCCCTAAACAGAATATAGAGGCTTGTTAATAATTCGTCAGTTTGAATTTGTCTTTCCATGTTTTGAAACATGCTAACCACCTTATTATATTTTACTATTTTGGTACACCGTTATTCAAATATTTCATTGTATTATTTTATTATTCTAATAATGCCGTCGAGTAAGAAAGATGTTTCAAATGAATCGCTTCCAAAATGCGGTATCTGTAAGCTTCAATATTAGTAATAGCAACTTTAAGTGCAAAGTTTGTTTTAAAGTATATCACCGTGGTTGTGCAAACAAAATTAAAAAATGTTGTGAAGAGTTTGACGAAGGTCAGGTCGACTCTGGCGCTTTTGAGATGTTAACAATGTCTGATGGAATTTGAGAAAATATTTCTGGTGAGTTTACACAACAAGACCTACTTTTAAGGATCATATCTGAAAGGAAGCCAAAAATTCATTATTAATAGAAAACAATTCTCTGTTAAGATATAAAATTTCTTCCCTCGAATCAATCATCAATGAATAGAATAATATAATCGATAATTTGACTAAACCAATGTCTCAATTTGGAAACAATAAAGATAAGAATCCCGGACATCTGCTTCGTCGTTGAGTACGGGAGATTCCATTACATCGTGTGGATCTAGTAGCGTCTTATCAACTGCAACCTCCAAAATCAGAAACTCCTTGGAGTTACTGGATACTCGGGAGGGTCCTCGCAAGGATAAATTGAATCAAATTTCTGAGAAGGTAGTTTATTCCGAAGATGTAAAACTTAACAACTTACACGAGAGTTGTTCAATAGCGATTTGTAAAAATATAAGTGAAATTATTGAACCGTATGACATAAATATTTTGTTTTTGACGTGACAACGTCTTATAAATTGGTTTGCCGGGTGACACTTCAAGAAACTGCGTTACGCTCCGCTCACAATGAGAGCGAGTGAGAGGCACGCGTCCCTTCCACTCGGGCATGGTTAGCCCGCCTAAGAGCGAGAGAGACAGACATAAAAAGTGAAAGGCACGCGTCCCTTCCACTCGAGCACAGTTAGCCCGCCTAAGAGCGAGAGAGACAGAGCGAGAGAGAGAGAGCAAAGGTAAACGCGTACGAATGAATATTCACATTAAAATTATTTTATCACTCAAAGTCGTTGTCACGTAAAACTTTCGCCCGTATACCGACTTTACAGGCAACCAATTTTTTTTATTCAATAAAATAAGTAAAGCCCTTCTCAGAAAAGGCGAGACCAGGGAAATGGAAATTCATTTTTATATGGAGCATATTATAGATTCCAGTTCAAATTGCATAGGTAGGTACTCATACATAAGATAGGTCAGCTATACAAAATAAAGAGTGCTTCAAAGCAACGATGAGGCGGTACGAAGTGCGCCGGTTCAGCTAGTACAAGATATTTTTCGATAGTCGTTTATAAAATTGTATAATCAAACACGGGAAAGTTATTATATTTTAGCTGTCAGTCTCTTTGTCTCCATCTGCGTGGAGTCGGAAGATTACACAACGTCGAGCAAAAAATTAGGTTAGGTTGTATAATAAATGAATATCGAACGGAGATACGATATGGAAGAGAAACGTATGTTTAAAATTAACGCAGTGTTCGAAGACTCGCACAAAGAGTGATATCTGTAGAGATTTATGAATATTCTAATTGTTATCTACAGTGTCTTGAAAACAAAAATGGAAGTCCAATAATTACTTGGAATTATAGTATTTCTTTAAAGAGAATATCAATATCGCCTGTTGAAAAATTTAAAATCCTGCTCTGACTCATCCTGACCAAGCAAAATCCACCGTTTCGAATTTTCTAGCCACTGAAAGCTCCTAGAAAAAGGTATTCCATAAACGAACACAAGTTTCTTATACATATAAATTCACTTTATGTGCAAATATAACGTTTCCAACTAACAGGATGTCCCTAAGTGAAACAAATTCGATATAACATCAGCCAGTTCGGGATCAGTAAGACTCGGATTTAGGATTGACGACTAGTCGAACTTTCGGCGACTTTAGTGCATCTCCTATAGAAATTCGGCACCGCAGATTCTTTTCTCGTTTCTCTCCGAAAGTTTGTCGAATCCATTCACCGGATAGTCTGTGTTTCCATATCTAAGCGGCCATTATCAATAATCCTCATTGTGTGTTGGATTTCTCGCACACTGGCTCTGGCTTTCGTGCCCAGGAATCGTAATTAAAGTATTGTTGAATATTTTCCCTGGTTTGGTTAGGCAGTGTTTGCTGAGAATTCAGTCCCTGGTTTTGAATAGGACGATATTGATGTATATGGTAATTCTAAGGTTATAGGAAGTTTGTCGGATGTGTGATGAGATTCAAGCGTGAATTCAATAATTTCCTTACACAGTGACGAAATCCTTTTTGGGATACATATACTTATAAGAAAAATACTGCAAATGTAAGGAAAACTTTGATGCCAACATAAAAGGCTTAGACGTCTTCGAATATGTAGGATAGTCTAAACTGCGCATGCGCAGAAGGATTATAAATCTGTCAGTTTCTATTAAACATATTTCCAGATATCTCACAAAAAATCTCAAGTGACGGCGACCTCTCAGCAACATTATAGTCCTAATAAATTTCAAAAAATAAGGGTACCAAACCAACAAACTTAAGTCATAGCTCACTGAGTGACTAAATAAAATAGAAGTATAATATGCAATCGTCTTATATTTAGAAATTTTACATTGGTTTATAAATATTGCTAATTGTGTTTCATCTCTTCCAGATGTTGAAACAATCGTATCTGTCTATCATTATTCTTCTACCATTTCGAATAGTGCTTCCACTTTCTCTGAAACAGACGCCAATGGAGGCCCAAAAGAACAACCACAGAAACATATCTATCATACTGGACAACTTACTGAGGGGTTACGATAACAGCATCAGACCTGATTTCGGAGGTGAGTATAATTTCCTGACGAAATTAAAATTCGAGATACTACAAAAAAATGATTGTAACTCGGATTATAATCTGTAGTTGTGAAGGAAACCTACACTCGTCATTAAGAGAATAGTTATTTAGAATATGAATACACAAGGTGCTGGCTTTATTAGAAAGTTCCATTTCTTCACAAAGACTTACGATTGGCTAACGATTTCTAAATATGTAATTGTCACAACTAAAAACTATTTGGCATAGATATGCAATTTAATAGAGCTTTATGAAATATTTTTCCTTAGCTGTTTCTTCCACAAACAACTCTGTTCAGTAGTTTATTAGACGTTATTGAAGAAATATAATATATTATTTCTTTTATCAAATTGGTAATAATGTTTATTGTACACCCTATGGTTTTTACATATTCGTGTTTGAAGTGAAATTCGCTTTTCGAATATGTAGGATTTAGCTTTTTGGACGGAGTTGGGTGCCAGTGCGGACCTGTGTTTCGCAGTTGAAAATGTGAAATCGGATATTTTCTTAAGGCGCCTTCGTGTATCGATAGTCTTAAGATAACGATCTATTCCTGTTTATTTATTAGACGCCGTCTAGTAGAGTCGATTGAACAGATATGTTCGAGATGACGTTTTCGAATATTTATTAGAGGACCAAGTGCGACTCGGATGTTTTATGTTAAAAGGTTGAAATGTGCATCTCAAGAGTTGAGAGAAATAAGGGTTATGACGAAGTACCCTAAGTGCAGTTCGAAGTCAACCATTAGACAGTTGGGGTGTAATCCGAAAATAACGAAAGGGACTCGAGATTGAATGGTTCCTTCGACGGGACACTCGAACTCTAGACGCCAACTCTATCTCTAGACTCTAAAGACGATTGAGATAAAAGTGTTGACTCTAAAGACGATCAAGACGAAAGTGTTGATTGTAGATGTTTCGCGAATTTGAGAACTATTAGCCAAAGTAAGAACTGAACGATCATTTTAGAACTTTGACGAAAACTCAGTATCGGCCTTTTGTATTTATATATTAGACGATAATTTTATTTATTTTTTGGTGTGAATAAACTTGTAAATACGAAAGCCGTGTTTATTTTGACTTTAGACGTCATCTGTAGGCGAAAATCATAAACCCTAGACCATTGATAAAAAAGCCTACATTTTGGGAGCTCAACCGGGATCGTTAGTAAAAAAATTTACATTTGATCGGCTAGCTGTCCAGATTTCGAGTAGAATTACGGAACGAGAGGAAGTCTAGATCCGGTTCTTATTTCGAGGAAAAAGCTGTTCTTTTTGTGTTTGAGTGTTCAGTGCTCGGTGTGAAGTGAAACAAAAAACCAAGAAGGGTGATTTGAAGGTAGGATTTATCAATTTTTGATTTTGGCAATAGATCTCTATCCATGTGACGAACTTTATTGAGCATAGACTTCGTGAACAATTTTTGAGATAAACTTGATTTTTTTTGAGCGATTTATATACAGGGTGTAACTAAATAAGTGTAAAATATTTAAGGAGGTGATTCCTCATCAAAAAAAAGATAGGATCTTTCATATAAAGAAACTTCATTGGAGCATCCCTTGTTAAGATACAGCCCCTCAAATGGAGTACATAAAATTTGTATAATAATATAATATTAATATATATAACTTTTTAAGCAATACTAACGCATGACCCCACCATATCCAGAAAGCTCGTTGCTTTCATAGATACGTATTCGATTGACATTAGTCGGACTTATTAATCAATGTCAGTTGAGGGAAAATTAATCGAAATGGTTCATCACGGTGAAATAATGTACATCGTCACAATTTATAGAAGCACTGACGTAGGTATTTAGGAGAAGGGAATTTATGCTTTGAACAATACTCAGGGAAAACTATGAGTAGTTATTTTTAATTTGAGATATAGGCTTGATCATTTATAGTAAGGTTGGTATCTGTATCACAGTGTTTCAGAGTACGGTTTTCCACCTGAACATAGTGCTTTTAGAGTTGTTATAGCTTTTTGTACATATTTTCAATAGATGTCGTGGTTTCAATTTGTTTTTTCAATTTAGTCAGTATTTACATCAAAAGAGACAAATTCACCCTTATTTTTTATGAATGAGCGGTATGTGGAAGTGTTTACTCTTTGAATACGATGATTATATTCAAATCGCTCACCTATCAAGCAAACGTCTTTGCCTCAGCCTGATTATTTGTGCCATTTCAGTTAGAATTGCATGAAACACCTTGTATATTCATTGCATTGATATCAAAACTATTTAGTTCGACCTCCGTCACGTGCCTTTCTGTACAGAAATTCCAACGGGATGTAATAAACAAGTTGTGGTATTACAGGTCCGCCAGCTATAGTGGAGGTTGACATCGTGGTGAGAAGCATGGGTCCGATATCCGAAGTTGATATGGTATGTTGAGTTATTTTAACGGGATAATGTGAGGGATCTAATCAATGTCAGAGTCAATTCGCGTCCCATTCCGTCCACAGAACACAAGAATTATTTCATCAAGTTCTGTACAAGCCGCCTCAAGTGCTATTTGAACCCCTAATAATAAAAAAAAACAATTTCAGAAGACTTCGAAAAAAAGGGTCAATTTATCTCATTTCGAATTTCATAGGCTCATTTTAAAGCTTGAAGAACCACCTTTGTTACATCATGTTGTGGTAACAACTTTCTTTCCTAGGGACTTGAACCTATCAGGTTTCCACGTATTTGAAAATTATTTATTTTCTGTATAAAACCTTGTTGAACTATTCAGAAGTTAACACCACTTGCTACCCCCGTAGCACGTCACTGACGGATGTCCATTTTTTCTTATTTCGTCTGTGAGCTCGTATATATGATAGAAACATAATCCAATTGCTTTTTCTGCCTGACAAAACCGATTGCATCGAAAATTTTAAACTTTTTGAATATTCATTTGCCACCCCCGTAGCACGTCACTGACGGATGTCCATTTTTTCTTACTCCGTCTTTAAGGTTGTCTCACTACTGAAAATATAATTTGAGCTCGTTATATCTTCGACATTCAGTGAAAATTTCGAATATATCGATTTTCTTCGCCACTTGTATTTCTAGATAGATGAATTTCCAAGTTTCCTCGCTTTAATTCATTCGATGAGCTTTCTGGTATATTGAAAGCATATTCTACATTAGTTCAATAGTGATTAACCCTAATTCATGTAAAATTTCGAATAGATTTATTATATATTCGCATCTTGACATATATAAGTCGGATCGTGTGTGCGACCTTTATCGGTTTTGAGGTTGTGGATCACTCCCGTCTGGTCACGGCCCTTTTAGTTCGAGCGATCAAACGCTATCAATTTTTGTCAGGTCAGTCGCTATTTCTGAAGAAAACTGCAATCTCATAACCATATATTTAACTCTTTATCATGTTTTTACCATCTTGAATTGTTTGGTTAATAAACTCTTGAAGTTATAGTTTTTTATAATAATCGTTTGTCGTCGTTAATTATTATAGTAAACAGACAACGGAACTTAATTTTTATGTTTGAAATATAATTATTTTCGTTCAACATCAACATCCGTCACGTGATTTGGAATCACTAATATAAGAGAACAGCACAGGTATAATAGTTTTTTTTTTGTTGTTGAGTGTTAGTTGCAAGTTGAGCCAAGTTTTTGACGTGAGTTAAAGTATTTTCAATAAGTGGTAATTATCAAATATGGGTCTTACTAAATGTGCGGTATCTGGTTGTAAAATTAACACTCCCCGATGACATCGTTTCCCAAATTTTAAAACAGAATTGGTCAGATTTCATATGTGGCTAGATATACTGCAGAATTCAGAACTGAAAGCCATGCCACGGGAAGACGTTTATAGGAAAAGAGTCTACCTAATGCATCACCAACTCTTTTAAAAAATGAGACTGATGCAACAGGTTTGTGGTGATTTTTCTATTTTAAACTTCTAATAATAATTTCTCATTATTGAAATTCTCTTAATATATGTTCTTTATTTTCAGAATTAGGGGAATCTAACCTCTCAATGCATCCAGAAGCAAACTCCTCGACATTTCACGATGTTGATGAATCACCTTCTCAAATAATATTAGAACACAGTGAGTTGTGACATTGGAATATCAATATAATGAACTTATTAACAGTGTTAGTTCGTTCTGATTCAACTGATCACCATTGTGTCATTGCAGGAAGAAAAGATTGAAAACATTACACAGTGACTTTGTTCAGTTCGAATGAATGCTTTCAAGATGTAGTTTATTACTTCGATTTTAATTAAATTAATTCAATCTAATCTTCTGTAGATTATGCTACCTCGAATCTGTAAGTAGTATTGATAATGTCCCTGATTAATCTTTATATGTGATAAATAGGATAATATATCTCTAACATCTACAGATATTTTTACTGAATTCATCTCCTGAACAATTTTAGTTCTTTAAATAAAAATTTGTTGAAAGTTTCTGTTTTTCTCCACCAAATTCCCTTAAGCATTAGTTAAATCGAACCATTTTGAAGTTGAGTAAATGATCCAAATCAGATATCATTTAATCGACTTCGGTTTTGGCTCGAATTAGCTTGAAAATAATAGTTTATAAGAGGTATGAATTTAAATGAGCCGCCTTCCCGCCAAATGAGGAAATTAGTTCGAGCGACCAAACGCATGGTGTCGCTTCGTTAGCGTGACAAGTCCTTAACGCGTGCGTTGGAGGTCTATAAAGGTACTTTGTCTTTGCTTCGAACTGTTCGTTGAATCCACTCGTTTTATTAATCGAGAATTTGATATTATATTCTGTCTTAAAATAATCTCCGAAAAGTGATATTCAAAAAGCAACAAATGGAAGACAAATATATTTTAATTTACATGTATACAATCGTGTTCACTTCATTCAGTATTGACACATTATTTAATGCTCTTTCCAAGTTAAATGTCTCTTGGCAAACATCCCCCTAGCATCGAATAAATGTCAAATTACACTTTGAATGTCGTAAGGAATGACTCTTGGTTTTGCAGACTTACTCGATGGACTGTTATTTCCGGCAGACGTGGGTAGACCGTCGACTTGCCTTTCCGGGAAACGCAAGCGATACTTTGGCGCTGAGTATTTCGATGCTTGGCAGGATATGGAAACCGGACACTTATTTCTACAACGGTAAACAATCCTACCTTCACACTATCACTACACCCAATAAGTTCGTCAGGCTGTATCAGAACGGAAGGGTGCTGTACTCATCTAGGTGAGTATTGTTAAATATTTTCAGTGACAAAAGTACAGGCTTGACATATTTCTATGTCTTTAAACTACTGTTACGTTTTTCCTCAGCGAAATGGAAAAACAATACAAGTCCTCTTCAAACTAATTTATATTCACACTTAACTAACAATTATCAATAATTTATATACACAATTTATCTACAGAATTTCACTAGGAACACGTGTTTATTCGTCGGCAAGTTCTATCCATGAATGAATCCATGAATCGGTAATCCCTTTTCGGCGCATGAAGCGGAACTCCTCTGTTGTCGCAGCAGTCATTAAAATGCTCATATTCGGTTTTGTTACACTACAATTCAGAAGACTTTGTCTCTGCCCTGTTATCAAAAACAATCGTGTTATTCATTTTAGGCTACCTTCTTTAATTTTCAATTTCTGATAATATGAAATCATAATATAATGCAAGCACTATTTCACGAAGAATCCAGTGGAATATTAAAAAAAAATATAATAAAATATAAAAAAATAAACTTGAACAACCTGTATTTTTTAAAAGAAGCAGTTTCGGACATATATTCATAGTATTTTTTTATAGTTTGTGGCCCACTTTCTATGCATGGTTCTTTTTTAATACCCTGTATATGGCAAAACCTTATCATTGCTCTAGGGAACAGTTTGAATTTAATTAATTCCAAAATATTACATGAGCTGTATACTCTGAGAACCTCGAACCTATTTTGTGAGTGGGAAATTTGAGGCAAAGACGAAGGAAACTTTTTTCAGAAATCGATCCCATTTATTTCAACGTTCGATAGAAATATCTCAATGCCCCATTATAGTTTCCAGAAATAGATGAGAACGGACTTTGCCGATCGTTTCTGAATAAGAATTCCTATTTTGGCTTGAGCGGGAGCATCTTTCGGAGAAATCAACGTATCTTAGGATTATCTCTGTTTGAAAATGTTGCTGAGAAGATGAAGGCATACAAAAGGCAGTCAACAATGGGCCATTTGAAGTACTTCACTCAACTTGCTTGATTCTCTGTTTCCGGCCTCTTTAGGCTTCTAATTGTCGCATATCCAAACTTAAGAAAACCCAAGATTATTTTACGACCAAATCTTGAAGTTTTAGAGATAATGGGAATAATGTCCAATATGCCTTAGACAATAAGAAATTTATTTCCAAACAATTTTTCATTGCAGACTCACTATCAAAGCCGGATGCCCGATGAATTTAGAGGATTTCCCTATGGACATACAGAGATGCCCACTGAAATTTGGATCTTGTAAGTAAGAAATTGTAGATTAGTACAGATAATTATGTATATTAATTTCAATAGTTATTAATATGGAGACACTCTCTACTAATAAATACAAATCTAAAGCAGGCCCCTAATACTAAGGCTGACTAGTGAATTGAGAATCGAATATGTCAAGACTCGCCTTATATGAACACGTGCTAGTACGATTTAGATTGTTCTCCGAGGCAGCTATTTATTGAATCGTCTGAGCTAGTTGACTCGTCACTGGTTGCTGTGTTACTGGTCTATGGTCAGATGAGTGGTGCTCGGTGAAAAATGACCCACAGAATTCTATGTACCCGAAGTAGAGGGGAGCCCATATACCCCAGATAGTTGTTCTTATTCTCAATGCATAAGTCAGCAAGAACAATGTTAGAACATAGGCCTGAATCATTAAGACTATTCCGCGATACATCGTAGTCGACGTAATAAAACAAAGAAGAAAAAGAAAATATATACATATACACAAATAAAAACATTAATTCTGTCAACCTGTTCTTCTCGAAAACGGTTAATTTTATTGAGAATTAACAAGAGTAACTTTTTCTCGGCTTAATGTTCAAAGTATTCAAATTTATTTTAACTCCTCATCATACAGGGAGTTGTAAGCAAATTAATGTACAACCTAGTCCGCCTCTGATAAACTGAACAAGCTGATTATGTTTTAGGGGCAGTATTTTAAGAGGTTCTTAATACTGTTAATCGTTGCAAATTTTCATTTTTCAAGTTTAAAAGTTACTCAAGAAAAATTGATTACAAGTGGCGCCCTCTAGGAGACCGTACCTCTGTATGGAGAGCCGCTAGGAAAAAATTTTAATGGAACTTGTATCTTATTTTATGATGTTCTATCTGAATACGAAAAATCTCCCACATTTTCCCGGACACTCTGTATTTTCACTGAAGAAGGTTTTATGAGAGAATCCTATTTTGTTTGATATGTATTTGAGATTGATTATTGAATCAGTAATTGTTATGATATAACTTGAAAGGAATGAATTTCAAGAGATTTTCATCCCAGGTTAACATGAACTAATTTTTTTTAATATTTTGCAGTCGGATATACTTCCCACGATCTCATCTATAAATGGAACGCCATCAGACAAGTAGCAATAGCAGAAGACATGAAGTTGTCCCAGTTTGATCTGATAGCTACGCCTGCTGCCAATAGGACAGATACTTTGTCCAGTAGCGATACACACGCAGGTTCGAATCTCAGTATTATCACTTTAGGAATAACATTGAAATATTTATTTCTAATCGCTTCAATCATAAAATTTATGATTTCAACACGATATCCGCATCTCCTTTTCCAAATTACTATACTTTTTGAACTGCAAAATACTCCATACCTCAATTCAGGTCTGGATTTAATAGAATATGAAATGGATATTCACGTAAGTGCAATTTTTAATCTTAAAAAATATTTCTGTACATATCAAAATGAATAATAATAATAATGATAATCTTTGAGTTTGAAAGAAGGCTGACCCAACTTTCAGAAATTGGACTCAATAGCAAAATCTTCTTCAAGGCCATCAATACATATTCCAGCTCAGTACTGGGATACTCATTTAAAATTATTACATGGAGACAAAGGCTATTTGCACACACACACCGATTTTAGACGGCCGGTAAAAAATCGGCCGTCCAAATTCCATTGGGTCCTTTTTTCATGGGTCTTTTTCATGGGTCTTTTTCTCCATGGGCCTTTTTTTCATGGGTCTTTTTTTATGGATCCTTTTTTCATGGGTCCTTTTTTTCATGGGTCTTTTTTCATGAATCTTTTTTTCATGGGTCTTTTTCATGGGTCTTTTTCATGGGTCTTTTTTTCATGGGTCTTTTTCATGGGTCCTTTTTCATGGGTCTTTTTTCATGGGTCTTTTTCCATGGGTCTTTTTTTCATGGGTATTTTTTCATGGGTCTTTTTCCATGGGCCTTTTTTTCATGGGTCTTTTTTCTTATGGGTCTCTTTTCCATGGGCCTTTTTTGTCATGGGTCTTTTTTCATGGGTCCTTTTTTCATGGGTCTTTTTTTTCTGGGGTCCTTTTTTCATGGGTCTTTTTTTCTGGGTCTTTTTCATGGGTCTTTTTCAATGGGTCTTTTTCCATGGGTCTTTTTTTTCATGGGCCTTTTTTTCATGGGTCTTTTCTTCATGGGTCTTTTTTTCCATGGGTCTTTTTTTCCATGGGCCATTTTTTCATTTTTTTTTTTCATGGGTCTTTTTTTCATGGGGCTTTTTTTATAGGTCTTTTTTCATGGGTCTTTTTCCATGGGCCTTTTTTTCATGGGTCTTTTTCATGGGTCTTTTTCATGGGTTTTTTTCCATGGGTCTTTTTTATGGGTCCTTTCTTCATCCGCCCGTAGGTATGATTACATCCGAAGGGAATGAGCTAAAAGGATGAAATTTTCAGGGTAGGCTCGATGGATGAATTTCTCTGATGAGTTCATTATTCATTAATCGACTCAGTTGTTTCGGAGCTCTTCCATAATGAAAATCTTTCAACATTGGTCCAAACTGATGGAGTAATAATGTCAGAGATACAATTTATAAAGACTTGGATAACTACTAGTAGATTAATAAGAGTCTCAATACTATTCATACGATTGCTTTCATAAAATAGAATATGTTTATTTTGAAAAGCAGATGACGCATTCAATTTTATGACAAACAAGACTAACTTATTTCCACATTTGCTAAACTGCTTACTTTTATTTCTAAATCATTTATATTGCCTTATATACAATAATTGAGATTTTCCCGTGCCTTTTGATACTTAAATTTTTAGATAGGTTTCTAGGGTGTGCAGCACTAATTTTCGACCAGTAAATAATTACTTATTCAAAAGCAAATAGTCCCTGTAAAATACATAACAGTAAATATCACAAACAAACATCATACAATTCTCACATACTTTGCTATTTTTATCAAAAATACTTTAATTCACATATCAAAATATAAAATGTACAGATTTCCTGTTTGTCATGAACTAAAATAAAAATGACGAAAGATAAGCTGTCATGATTTTTTTTATTCATTATTTGAAAGACAATACTGCGGCATCTGTACGCTCTAATCAGCAAGTTGAATTCTTAATCTTTGGGACCTATAACATTCCAGATTTAAATTCGTATTTTTCAATGCAGATGGAGTAGTTCTCAGTATTTTTGAAAATTATGTTTTATAAGATTGAAATTGGGCCAAATTTTTGGAGTCTGTGTTGTCATTGATAGTATTTTTTCTATATTAATAATGAGCATGTCAAATATATTTCGAGTTTTATTATTTCATTTTTTTTCTACGATAGAAGAATTCTCAAAATCAATTTTTTGGTTTTAAGTTTTTCGTGTTTTTCAAGTGCGATGTTGCTTTCACAAAATTTGTGGCCATGATTCGCTCCTTAATATATTGTGATGTTTGTCCTATATATCCTCCAGAGCGGTCCATAAAATTCATTCGGAATACACAATTTGCGATCAATAATTTTTTTGGATTTTCGATTTGAATTTTTTGTTTTTAAATTTCCTCCTATTGATATTTTTATGTGCAATAATTATTCCATTTTGTCTGGAAGATGCACTTTTTTACGTAGAATCTGGCGTGCTTCTCTTTTTTGCACCATTTTTAATTATGAAGCTACGATCCAAAGTTATGATTTTTTCAAGAAGAACCCTACATCTTTGTGCCTTTTTCTGAAGCCTATTTTTTTCTGTTTTCTAAATTGTGCAACATCGTACGGTTTGCTTGAAAATAAGTGATAGAAAATGGCCAAAAACCAATATTTCGTTTCAATTGTCGATAAACAGAAGAAAATTCAGCATCCTATAATTACCATAGTCTCCTTCAAGTAGTTTTTTCATTTCTATGCTCCTTTTTAAATTTCTCCAACATCAAAGAATAATGGGCTGCTGTCATAGAGATACGAGGTTTTTACTGTCAAATCATTTGAAAGTTTGAATTTAAATCAGCGCATTATTGTTTGGTATTTATTCGGGAGACCAACAGAAATATTCTCCTGCATCCTCCAACTCATTATAACTATAATAATTGAACTGTGCATCTTTTCGTTACTTCGTGATCCATTTTGAGTTTGAGGTTGAAGGTTATGAAATATCCATGTTCGAATTTTGTGGAAATTAATTGAAAGCATAGAAATAATGAGATTGACGGAAGGAGACTGCTGTTGTTATAGGAAGATACATTTTTCTGTGATTATCCACAGTTGAAACCATAGATATGCTGGAGCACAAGTGAAAAAGGGTTTTTGGCCATTTTCCATCACTTATATTCATATAAATCATATGTTGTTGCACATTTTTCAAATCAGAAAAAAGCGTTCCTATTTCAAAGAAAAAAACATAACTTTGGGTCATAGCTTCGTAATTGAAAATGGAGCATAAAGGAGAAGCACGCCACTGGGTTCTACGTGAAAAAGTGCCTGAATAATGTCTTAATTTCAAAGCTCTAAATTCAGTATTAGGGGAGATATACATTGTTTTTTTTTTAATTTTCCCTCGGTTAGTTTTGGAGCTCTCTCAGCAATTCCTGATATGACAATTTTTTTAAATTATTTTTACTTTTATGAATTACCAAGCAACAAGCCTTCCGCGGAAGTTCTCCGACAAGCAAGTTCTAAGCCGAAGGCTCACATACAACTTGCGAGCACCAAAGTGCTTGCACTCCTTTCTTGAGTTCAACAACAAAACATGAATAGAAATGTTCAAACATGAGTTCAAGTCAGCAGTGAATGAAATTATTATCGAAAAATCTTCAGGTTGATGTCTCACTTTTGACTCACAAACGTTGGACTCGTTTATTTATATTCTTTATCGCTTTCCAATTCGTTTTTTCCGGTTTTTTGACCCAAAAGAGCATTGCAGTAGTATATTCATTTCAAAACACAATTAATTTTTATATTTTTGCATTCTCCGATGAATCAAAACTTGAACTTCGATCAAATTATATGAGATGAACGATTTATCACTCTCCGTTCAGATTGTTGATTATATTGCACTTTGAATAGGACGATGACATTGGGTTTTTATCGTAAAACGACATCGTAACATCGTAAATATAGAGTTTGATCGTAAACAATAAATATTTCTGACGACGTTCACCGAAATATGAATACTCAGTGAAGAAATTCATCATCCATGTAAAGTGAAAGATGGGTGCATTCAAAATAACAAGTTTTTTCGATAGAAATTATGTTCGATTGGAGAATCATTTAAAGTTACAGCTAATTTCCTATATTTTTCATATATATATCTTAAAAAGTATGGAAACATAAAATGCACCCATATAAATTCAAAAGGGTACAGCATTTGAAGGAAACTGATTTCGTCAGGAGAACAGAGTTTTGCGAAGCTATGATGATTCGATTTCAAGAGAATGAAAACTTTTTGGACTGTATAATTTGGACAGATGAATCTAAATTCACAAAGAATAGTTCTTTCAATAGGCATAACAGTCATTATTGGGATGAACCAATCACTTCAGACAATAGAATTTTCAAGAGACCTGGAGTTTCAATGTTTTTTGCGCCATCAAAAATAATGCAATTCTCGATGTTCACATTTATGATGGAACTCTAACTGGTAAGATAAAACACTACACATGTTTGCATGATTGGAAGAATGTTCTCCCTTAGGAGATAGATATTCTGACATATTGACTCAAATAATTGAGCCGCTAGTACAGAACCATAATGACTTATGGTATCAACAAGATGGCGCGCCTCCACACAATTCACTCAATGTGTCGAATATCATATACAGGCTATTTGAAGATCGATAGTTGGAGAACAATGGTCCACATCTTTGGCCACAACGTTCTCCCGATTTAACTCCTTTAGACTATTATGTTTGGGGTAGGATAAAAAATATTGTCTACTCAACTCCCTTGACTGATAAAGAGGATTGCATAGAACGAGTCAGAAGTGCGTTCAGGTTTGTTTAGATTTTTAAATTCATAGTTTTGAAACTAAATTTGGTTTTTAAACACTTTTGCAGATCTCTTCCTCTCGATGAAATAAGAAGAGCAACGCACGAAGCATTCCTGAGACGTATAAATAAATGTCTAGAAATTAACGGTCAAAACTTTCAGCATCTTCTCTAGTTATAACTACGAGACTTTGCCATGGTTCTACTAATAGTAACTTGAAGTCGGTTTCAAGAAGGGGTGAAAAACCTACAGCATGGTTTAAATAACAGTTCCTGAAAATTTCATCTTTTAGGCGTGAAGGGAAAAGAAATAACTGAAAATTCAAGAGGAAAAACAGTTTTTTGTGAATAACTCAGAAAATATCCACTTTAGGGCAAGGGTGTGATGCATACACTCACATTATTTTTGTACGTAGATTCAATATCTGCCATAAAAAAATGGGGTTCTAATTTGAAAAAATTGATTTTTCACGATTTTGTCATCCCTAACTTTGAAAGCGATTTTTTCAACCCCTGTATCAAGAATCGCGATTTCGATTTTTAAAGTGGATACATCAATCTTACATCTTGAAAAATCCAAGTCAGCAGTGTTGTTGAAAAAATATCTTTCTTTAGGAAAATTTTTTGTAAAAATCTGATTATATTAATTCCAGATTTTTGTAATGAGGAATGTAAATCAAAAGATGTTAGCATGAATAAAAATAATTATTATAATTAGATGCAGTTAACAATTTTAAGCGATCTTATATCAGGACGATCTTTATTTTTCAGCCAGATATTCATTGCTATTGGTGAGTTTTCATCTACGAAGACATATGGGAAACTTTTTGATCCAAGTTTACGGGCCTTGTGTACTTCTGGTGATACTATCCTGGGTTTCTTTCTGGCTCAACAGGGAAGCAACTGCTGATAGAGTTTCATTAGGTGATGAAATTATGAGTATATAAAATAATTATTGAGAAAATTATTCATTTTCAGGAATTACTACGATACTGACAATGACATTTCTCGGTCTGGAAGCCAGAACAGACTTACCGAAAGTTCCGTATCCTACTGCTCTAGATTTCTTTGTATTTTTGGCTTTCACCTTCATATTTGCAACTATAATACAGGTATGTTGAATATATTCAAAATCATTATGTTACTATTATTTAATTATTGATTTCTTTTAATCCTGATAAGTATACAATCAATTGTTGAATGTCTAAATTATAATCTGGCTTCCAGTTTGCCGTTGTCCATTATTTCACCAAATACGGATCGGGAGAATGCTATTTCAGTTCTGAATTAAGTTCAGAATCAAGCAGTGAAGACGAGGACTGGACTTCATTGGAGAGGACAGAGTATATTGCTAGGGTGAGGTTCTTTTTTAACTCTTATTATTTTTACCCACAGTCACCTTTTCACTAAAACGGAGAAACGCAAATGACCTGAATTCAACTGTAATCAAACAATACAACACAAAAATCTGTATGATTTTATCTACTTAAATGGTTCCCAATATTTTGGCCACCGTTTTCTCGTTGTTTTCAGTGTAGATGTAATTTTCTGAATCACTACCATAAAACGTTAGGAAACTCTTATCTTCCTTTCAACATTAGTTTCTCTTCAAATATATTTGTTTCTTTTTTAGCCTATTTCGATATAAATTAATTTTTATAGAATTTTTGGGTTTTATATTGATACTCGTTTGTATTATATTTCTGCTCATTTTTCGCAGTGATCGACACTGGTGAATGAAAAATATAGAGTTTATTTTTGTTTAACAGGACACCGATCACATTTATCCAAACAACCAAATGAACATCAACAATGATTCCAGTCTAATGGAGGTGATCCCCTTATCAGCTTTCACCATGCCAATACGCAGGAGATCATCGAAGAACTGGTGGCAACTGGCCTGTTTGAGAAGAAAAAAAGCAGATGAAGATCGACAACGGTTCGACAGTACTGACGTACCAACAGAGCTAGACAGGAAAATGTCACCTGTTATTGGCATTCAACACCTGAAAAAAATGAGGAAAAAAAAAACTCCTAGGTTTAATTCAGTGTCCAAGATCGATAAGGCGTCCAGAATAGTGTTCCCACTACTTTTTGTAACAATAAATTTGTTTTATTGGTATTGTTACCTCTCAAGAACTAAACGTTTGAGGACTTTGACGAGTTCATAGAAGTATATTTTATTCGAAAATTATCAGTTTGGTAACAGAAGAGGATGTCAGCTGTAGCATCATTAATGATTTGATTTTCTTACCTGGTAATCTGATTAGAGATATGTACGTATTTGGACTTTTTGGAGATTTCTATCGATCAAGTGTTACCGCATGTTATACTGCAAATTATATCGAAGATAATTTAGATTGAGTTTCAGCAAGATTGAGCTCCTTCGCAATACGCTTTGTTTGTTCGACATCTTGATTAAAGTTTAAAGCCACAGTCATGGGTGTTTTGAAGCTCAAAATGTCGATTTTTCACAGAAAAAACACTACAAGTGCCATGAAAATACCACTTCATTTTCAAATACTTAGTTGAGAATATTTCGAGAACTAAGGCATAAAATGAAAAAACAATCACTGTGTTGAAATCAGTATAAAAATACCTTTCAAATGAGGTATCACTCATCAAATCTTCCCTATTCAAAATTTTGGGGTGAGGGTTGTAGCAGCAAGGGTTGAAGCGCTATGCGTCCGTAACCTACATCTTAAGTTGTCCCCTCGAAACAAAAATCGACCTGTCCGAGCATTTCTATCGAAAAAATTTATTTCGTCTGTAATCTCGTCTGTTTCGTTTTCAAATGGCCACCTTGTATAATTTTGAGGATCCAATAAAAACGAAAACGATTTATAAGTTTGTTTATAAACGTTTTTCTAATTTCATAAATATTCGCCATTCGATATTATCTTATCAACATATGCAGCGTAGATTAAATCTGGCGAATTTGTTAAACGTGAATTATCTTATTCCTTGTGAATCTGCATAAGTATGTTGATATGGTTGAATCTCTGTACTCAAATGAGCATCTTGTGAACAGAGTCAAAAACCTCCAGCAGCTATTTCGTCCCATAACGCAACCTTAACGATCAGTTGGAACGAGGTTTTGGAGCGCATGAAAAGAGCGAACAATATTTTTATTCGCCGTTTACCGGAAGATGAGAGCAGGGGTTCTAATCGAGAGGTTATCTTGGACATTGTTGGAAAAATTGATATTTCACTGGTATCTTCCGTTACGGCGATTACGCATTCGAAATGGATATCCGAGACCTGTTAAAGTTGAGTTCAAAGATAGTAACTGCTCTTACAAACCTGGATCGAAGGCCTTGAAGGGCCAGTTCCAAAGCCTTAAGGCAGAGACCGTTACCATCATGCGCTATAAGGCATGAGAGAATATACCTTTTTTATCAACCGCGAAACTTTCTGTCATTTTTTCAGAGCCGCCGCTGGAACTCCATGACCCTCCCCGTGTTCCCAATTCCTTAGCTCATACAATATTATAGTTATGGCTCACATACCCTGGGGCCGTGACCATGGTCATAATTAGTCGTTTACATATTTGCCATGATTATTATCCTTGTTGTATTATTGAAGTTGTCACATTTATCATGTTTATTATTCTCTTTGTATTATGGAAGTTGCTCTGGTAATTATGATTACTATCTGTTTTATATTATTATTGTTTTATCAGAACTGTTATACTTGCCTTTGCTGTTAATGATTAACTATTTAGTTGTAAACAAATGCCCTAACATCACCTAACATAAGGGGTTTTATGCCTGAGGCTTCCCTTATATTTTTTTACACCCTGAATAAAGAGTTGATTGTTTTGGTCTAAGTGTTGTGTTTTATTTACCTTTTTTTTTCCCAATTATTTTCACTAATCTCAATTATCACGAACTTGAATTATTTATTACGTAAACCATTGAGTATAAATCTGCCTAGAGGGGAAACGCAGTTCGAAGAAATGAAGCCAGAAATTTACTAGTACGATATCTGGTTTATAGATGGACTGTATGTTTCTGGAAATAAATGTATTTGTTCTTTACAGTATCTAACGGAGAGTTACCGAACTATTAGACGATGGCCAGGGCCGGCTTCAGAATATATGTCGTTCATAGTTATTTTATTTCGATATTTGTTCTTCCGAACTAGGATTCAAGGGGATGCCAAGATAGTAGCATTATAAATTGATTCCCTCATATCATGATTTATCCGAATTTCTCCCATGTATGTTATGTCATTGGATCTTCTCGGTTATGATTCTATATATTATACTTGTATTTTTATAGAATTATATAGAATTTCAGGAAACACTGATCTAAATTCACTTCACGTATTTGATATCACCAGCAATATGCGCATAATTCAATCATTAAAATCGTCATCTAAATATATACAGATCATTAGACAGTAAGTCAATATATCTAAATAATAAAATATTCTGAGCGGTGATGACGAATAAATCCGGCCCTGGCTCAGACAGAGAGACCAAGTCGCTGCAACCATAAATACAATGAAATAAAGGTTACCGTATTTACACACTCGAGACCGCCACTTTACCGGTAGAATTTCTGGCTTCATTTCTTTGAACTGTGTTCTCCCTCTAGGTAGATTTAACTCAATGCGTAAACATAACGTAGAGTCCTACCCTTGCTAGACTATCACATTAAATGGCCAAGTCTTTGTATCTGGAGTTATTCAGACTCCAGTGTCGTAGTTAGTTTAAAAAAATAATATTTGTCATCCTTTTCGAAAGAAAAAGTGGCAAATGTTACAGTCTCTCTTTGATATGTTATTGAATGTTTAAAAATATGTAAGGTTCGATTATAGTGTGAAATGTTATCATTTTCATGAACTAGGTAACTATACTGTCGATACCGTGGAGTTATCCTATCGATAACTAACCGAAGCGTAAATTATCGAGCCGATAAATATTAACCACAGTTAACGGCTCGATAACTATCTGACGTTTATCTGCAGAGTTCAGGAACCGACCATTAATTGTTGAATATGATAAGGAAAAAAGGTACTATTGTTGAAAAAAATTATGATCATTTTAAAACTATTTTATTCCACCTTTCAGTCCTCAATTTCAACAAAATTAATTTTTTTTTATCCCAATAATAGTGTACTTCAGGCTTCATTCAAAAAATAATCTGCAAAAAATTAATTAATACACATTTTGAAAGCAGTCACAAAATACAAATAAAACACTTTCAATCTACTAACAAATTCAAATGTGAAAAAAATAAAGAAAACAATATTAAATTAAAACTCAAACTAACGACATAACTGCAACTAAAGGTATATTCCATCAATTGAATAGCAACCTGGAAAAAAAATGAATAATAAAAAATGAATAAAACTAAAAATATCTTTTTTTGGAAACTTAATAGAAATTAAAAAAAGGGCAAATTCTCACCTATAAGGATAACCCTGTGTTTTTGTCCTGAAAATAGAAAGAAGCAAGGAAAAGAAGACTGATACGAGAATCAGACCAGTTACTGCCATTATTTTAGTTTTGTTGGGATCTCGTTTACCCCTTGCTGCTTCTGTTAACAATATCATACCAATAACAACAGCGGCATCTTTATCAAATATTAAGGAATTTTCCAGTGAAAGTGATTTCAGAAAAGCATTCTTCTTGTCTTTTCATGGCCTTTTCCTAAAAAATTACTTTTCTCTATTCCAGTGTCGTAATGAGTTCATTACAGTACTAAAAACAGTGCTGTAATGAATTTGTTTTTAGTTATATTTTTCGTTTTTTGGTTGACTACACTGACAACCTATCCTTTTGATTGTCAACACACCTCCATTGCATGTCAATTGTCAATATTAAACCATATAGAGATTTGAACGAAATTCTATGTTATGTCAATTTTCGTATCAGTCACATCAACTGCGAAAATAAATTACAAAAGGCACTAGGAGGTATAGTTTGAATTTCTCACAATTTTTGACTGAAATAGAGAAAATATCGTCTAATACTCATTGGAGAAGGCCCATTCTGCAACTTGTTTTAGAATATACTATTAAGATATCAGAAAAGGATACTCAGTATCATAATGATGTAGGTTTCTACAACAAATTGGCCTTGTGATGATCCATGGATATAAGCAATTTGTCCGTTTTGTCCTTGATGCAAAAAAGGAGGACCTCTTATATGATTCCACATTTGTCCAGAAATCATTGTAAAACAAAAAAATAGGGATGTCATTCCCCATATAGTTTTATTATACAAGAAATCTAAATTATTCCTTCTCAAGTATAAAAATCCTGCCACTAATCCGCACAAAATGATTGCTGCAACTGTTCCCAAATAATTGGGAGGTCTAATGATGTGGATCTGTAAATAATACCCAAAAGATTAAAAACCACTTCTCTCAATGCAAACTACCTGTATATCAGTTCTGTCAGCTATCCATCTCGCTATTTCTTCAGCAGATACTCCAACTCTCGATATATCCATTGTATCAGCTCTCTGTGGTTTGCCTTTGGCCGGAAAATGCATGAACACAGGAGCAGTATTCAATTTCATCTAAAATTATTCTGTTAAAAACATACAAAACCGTATTTTTCACATATTACCATTTGGAATACATCGGAACCTTCATCAAAATCAACAATTGAGAAATACAATTTTTTAGAATATCCAAGGGAGTGTTTGAAAGAAGTAGAAACAATATGATATTCATCACTCGCATGTCTACAGATCATACATTGCCTTTGAGGAGCTAAGGCGGTGAACATCACTATCATTGAATAATTTCTCGGTGCCCCTTTCACGAAAGAACGAAATTGGTTCCCATTGAATTTAACTACTGGTCTGTTTTTATATACTAAATTCAACTGTTCGAATCGTTCCTCTAATGATAGGCTCTGCAATAAATCAAGAAAATACATGGAAGAACACTGTTTGATTTAATGAACTCACTGGTTTTTTAGATTGCCCCCCGGCAAAACCTATATAGATACATAAAATTGAGATCAAGTAGAATGTTAAGGGCTTCATTGCAAAGGTATTTATTCAATTTCATACAGATTTTCAGAAGTCTTCACATTGAAATTTGCCAACCGGTCCAAATCCAGTTATGTTGACAGTGACAGAGATCATATATGACGTTATTAATATGAACTTATCCACGGTTTTCCAGGAGTTTGTGTGAAGTTAACAACGGTTTATGACGTGGAGACCATCTAGTGTGGACAAGCGCAAATTCTAGCTATTGGGAACTTCTGAGAAGCGATACACCCTCTGACGGAAGAAATATGAGTAATTTTGAGAGAGTAACCCATTTTCGAAGTGCCACGTGCAGTTTATTTATGAGATTTGTATTGTTTAAAGCGTTGAAAGTGTTTGTGATTTCAATATTCCATTCTTAGTTTCTTGCTATTCAGTTTGTTAACCCTTTTCAGCTCTTCAAATTCAATTTAGTTGAATTTAAAGATTGAAATCTTGGATGATATAGATTCAGAATGGCGCCTTCACAAAAGATATATTGTTGTGTGCCCTCCTGTAATTCGCGGTCATCTAAGAGAGGGTTATTGAATGACTTGAGTTTCCATTTTTTCCCGAAGGAAATTTGGCTAAGCTTCAATATGGTAATTAAGTATGAATCATCGACTTTCAGATGAGACCTTGCAACTTTTGCTACGCATAACTATATGACCAGCATTCAAAATTTCTTCTCCTTCAACAAGAGTCTTTGAATTGCTTGTTGAGGCGCCAATGTATTGCAGAAGTTCAAGTATACTCAAACTCTTATTCATCGTAGCACACTGGGAATCTGAGAATAATAACGAAATTATCTATCAGTAGTAACTATTATCGAAATTGCAATTTTTTACGTACCAACTATGATATTATTAAAATAAGGACTACAAATATTTATTTCCTAAATGCTTTATCGTACACTAACAGGTAGTCAACGCAGGCTAACAAAAGAATGAGGTTGAGACCGTTTGTTTATGTTTACCATTCCAAAACAGTTGGAAATCCAGCCATCTTCGCAGAAGTTCCCAGTACTGTGATTTAACACAATCAATGAGTAACGTGACGACACAAGCGCCATCTAAACAGGAGCTATTTCGATGGACGCTTTTTGATCGGCTTTTCCATAAGAGCTCTACCCTCTATAGTTTGGTGACTGACTATCTATATCGAACGTAAACAATTCATGTCAACGCAGTCTGATCTGACGTCGGGAAAGAAAAATGTGAGAGGGCATGCTTCCTTCTCATTGGTTGAATTTCGGACGTTCCTCCCACTTAAATGAATGCTCAACTTGCGCATGTGAGATTTCCCACTACATCATTTTACAACTTCATTCAAAAATAATTCCATAGTATAAATAGTAAGTTGACCGCTTATCCATTGATTGTTTCAGTTGTTTCAGTGCAAAAATATATTGAAACAGTGTTTTAAGTTCGAATTATGATACCGAAAAGTTTGAAGTTCAACAATGGTCGTGAAATACCTATAATAGGACTTGGAACTTTCAACGTGAGTACAGATTTTATTTCTGATTTGTCAAAGCTATTCATGAAATTTCATCGTTAAAAATCAAAGAAATTTATATTAAACTGCATTTATAGTCGCTTCAAAGAAACATTTTAGTTGAAAGTTCTCCAGAGAAACTGATATTTGGATATTTTTTCTTAGCGCTGTTTTTCCTCGAACAGCTTGCCCATAGATTTGCCCAAATATCTGCATCTTTCGAATATTTTGATAAAAGTGGTATCAATCGTTTGTTTGGTCTCACTGATGAAGTATCCGTGGTCAAAATCAATTGTGTGCATCAGTCCATAGCAGGATTATATCCTAACGTAATGAGCCTAGAAAGCTCGTTCAGAGTAAATCACCGGGACTTCATGTCATTTCTCTTTTCTCTTGAGAAAATGAAAAAAATGATCATATCTTTAGATGGAAAAGAGCTACGACAAAGAAATTTGAGGATAAGTAAGATATCGATCACCTCTATATATTCACGAATTTTCATTGAAATCCGAAAAATATCTTATGAGATTGTGATTATTAAAAAAATTTTTTTTGGAAATTTTTTTAAAATTTTCTAGAGTGACGATTTCTACGAAATTTTGCGAGCTGTTTTGTTGCAGCCTCCCTCAACAATATTTCAAGTATCAACTTGATCGGATGGATATTCTAGTAGTTTTTGAGGAAACAAAATTTCAGATGCTCATAACTACTGAACCATCCGACGGATTTGGCCCAATAACGAACTTGACCGAGATATTTGGACAATTAACCTATTCTGAAAATATGAAAACTCTAGCTGATTCCTTTTGGATGCTAGAGAGGATACAGCCGGCAGACTCAACTTTCGCCAAGACTTCTTCATCAGAATTACAGACATTCGGGCAAAATGATGGGCACTCTGTTCGGGTGAACAAGAGCGCCAAAAACAGAAGTTATGGTCAATTTAAAATCACAATTTTCAACACAAAATTTGAAACACCCTGTGATGATATTTTTGAAATCCAATAGATGCATGACCTTTTCACATCCTTCCTCTTCGATGTTGTAAAAACGGTTTACGCTCAGGATATTTGAAATAAGAATAATGACTGAACATATTTGACTTTTTTTCCAGTTTTTTTTTTAGATATTTTGAAAACTATTCGATTTAATAAAATGGTTTCAACAAAAATGTATTCACTATTGAATACTCGATCATACCAGGAATGAAAAACTCGAACAAAAATTTTTTCGTCGAATTTATTTTCACTCCCTGTATAAGCGGAAGTTTTTGGGCTTCGAAAATATTTTAGCTCTGTAGAGAACATCGAACAATATCATAATCCCAATTTTCAGATTTGAAATATGTCTAGTTCTCCAGAAAAGTCTAATAGGCACTCGAACTTGAGACACCCTGTATAATAACAAGTATAAGTATAACCTAATGTTCCTATTGCAGTTCTCGTCATGAAGATATAATAATTATCGAAAAGTGGAGTTGAGAAAAATAATAGCTGGAAATATAGATAGCTACTATTCATTAAATTTTACATTTTATAATTATTAGATATACTAGAAATAATGAATAGTTATTCGTAGTAAAGCTATAATTATATAATACGTAATATTAAGGAATACGAAAGAAATAAACGATAATAATATTCTTCTTTTAGCGATTAATTAAAATGTAACATTGTTGGTTTCTAGTCTCCACCTGGTCAAGTAACAGAGGCTGTAAAAGATGCAATAGATGCCGGTTACAGACACATTGACTGTGCATGGTATTACGGAAATGAAGTAGAAGTGGGAAACGCCATCGCCTTAAAAATAAATGAAGGCATTGTGAAAAGAGAGGATTTGTTCATAACCAGCAAGGTACGAAACATCATCGAATTGCAATAATGAAATATTTTTGGATACTTTTCATCAGCTATGGTGTAACTATCATGAGAAAGAAAAGGTAGAGCCGATGGTGAAGCAGTCCTTGAACAACCTGCAACTTGAATACTTGGACCTTTACTTGATTCATTGGCCTTTCGGTTTCAAGGTAAACTGATTAACTTAGCCTATCAATTATTCATTCACAATACTCAGACCATTATCTGCAATTAATTAAGAGTTTAAGTGTTAATGACTTGGTTAATGAACCTGATAATTAATCATTCCTCGAAAATATT
The DNA here is from genome assembly GCA_030674115.1 of Micraspis discolor. Classification (NCBI taxonomy): domain Eukaryota; kingdom Metazoa; phylum Arthropoda; class Insecta; order Coleoptera; family Coccinellidae; genus Micraspis; species Micraspis discolor. The sequence continues at coordinate 39,425 of JARTUT010001760.1, read as the reverse complement.
TGTACACAAAGGGTCACAATAATAAAATCAGGATTTGATGAGAAAGGAACAGATCTCGGCATTAACAGAGAAACATATAGGGTAACCCAAAATAAAGAAAACCATTAGGTTTTTCTGAAGAATTCGATCTTTTCGACAGCTGAAAAGTAGGATAGTTTATGCTCCTTTTTGGTATTGTTGCATGAGTGTTGGAAATGCCTTCTGCAACGAGTATTAGACGATATTTTCTCTATTTTAGTCAAGAATTGTGAGAAATTTATCGGAATTCAATGAAAAACTCAGATTATACCTCCTAGTGCCTTTTGTATTTTATTTTCGCAGTTGGTGTGACTGATACGAAAATTGACTTTGGTTCAAGTCTCTACATGGTTTAATATTGACAATTGACATGCAATGGACGCGTGTTGAGATTTTACTCGCAAAAGCTCCTGACCTAACGTCATTGCTTTTATAATTTCTTGAAACAGAAATGGCTGTGTGAAAATCATGAATATATAATAAATATATATTGTTTTATCTTTTCTAAGGAAGAAGCAGGCCCATGGCCGACAGAAGGGGGGCCTTCTGCATACAGTGATGTGGATATTACAGAAACCTGGGAGGGAATGGAGCAAGTTCAAAAATTAGGCCTTGTAAAGAGTATCGGTGTCTCAAATTTCAACAGAATTCAGTTAGAAAATATTCTAGCAACATGCGAAATCAAACCTGTTTGCAACCAGGTGGAAGTGAATCCAAATTTCAACAATAAAAAACTTATAGAGTTCTGTCGAAAAAAAGAGATTGTTGTTTCTGGATATTGTCCTTTAGGTAGGGTGGATTCTTTCGGAAAACCCAGAATACCCAAACCGACAATATTCGACCCAAAAGTAGCAGAAATAGGAAAAAAATACAATAAAACTCCAGCTCAAGTTATCCTGAATTATTTGGTTAGTAAGCAGAATTAAAATTTGTTAACTTTTCCATCAACCGTTTTTTCTTGTTACAGATAACCGAATTAGGAGTTGTTGTCCTTCCAAAATCTGTTACCAAGTCCAGAATCATAGAGAATTTCAACATATTCGACTTTCAATTGGAAAAAGAAGACGCAACTTACATAGATTCAACTAATATAAATATACGTGTCTGCTTGGCTCCATACTTTGGAAATCATAAGGATTATCCTTTCCATGATGAATATTGAATCTTCAAGTATCCACACACAATTAATTTTATTCACTCCTTCAAAATAATTTTCATTAAATTAAATCTTTTTGCCATAAGAAATATTAACAAATTGTAAATCTTTCAAGTATGCATATAAAGTGAATAAAACAAAACAAACTTCTTACTACTTTATTCTATAAAACCTGATTTTCTTTTTAAACCTCATCAGCATAATCTGCAGGATTTTTTCTTTGCAAACGTGCATGTTCCTTGGATGCGTAGTTGTATACAAGGTAGCCTATGACGAAAGCTGAAATAACAACAATTAGTTAAGAAACAGTTATTGAAATTTAAAATATGGTAACATCTTATAGATACTTCAAAACTTACGTGGGACAACATAAAAGAATTCCTCTTTTATCCTTCGAAAAGTATTTGGAACACCATGCGAGAAAACCCCACCAAAGGCTTTCAGTTCAAAAGGGGAGAGCCTATACATGACAATTCCTCTGATTTTTGCTAGATTTCCAAAATGGAGGCCCATAATTAGCTGCTGAAGACTGAACAATAAAGAAGTTAGTAACAGACTTGACATGCGAACAGAATAGTATCAAGAAGCGAGTTCATAAAATGGCTCATAAATTATAATTCAATTCGCTTACGTTCTTGACCTAACTCATGAAAATGAAATGTTTAGCGAACATTCCGTTACATAACAATAAGATAATCTACACTACAAATAACATGGAGAGCAACTAGTTCTCTTTAGTTGAACTGTAATAGCTACTTGCCTTTAAATTTGACCTGAATACAAATTCTTGCACTTTTATTTTATATAATTTATTATTGGATATAATTCAATAACAATACTGGAAAAGATTACTCGAGAGGGTTCTGCCAGGGAATCTCAAAAGCAATGAAAATATTGACACTCCAATTTGACTTTGACACTCAGCACAGACCATAGACGTTATATACTATGGACTAAGTGTCATCTGGCTTTTGTTAAGATTTCGTCCCGGTAGACACTAGAGAGAGACGATCAGAGAGAAGATAAGGGCAACCTGTCACAATCGTGATTGATGAGATTTCAGATAGATGTAAACAAAAGGAATTGTCGTAAATCAGGGTTGACAGGCTGCCTACTAGGTTCCATCCAAAGATATTGAATAATAATTATTATTATTATTCAATATATTGAATAATATTGAATAATAATTATTATTATTATTCAATATCTTTGGTTCCATCTCTCGTATTCACGAGCTCTCTTTCTCAGTATCGGTCCATAGTATATAACGTCTATGGCACAGACCAGTTAGTCTATAGACGGTTCACGCCAATGTTAACCGAAAAAGACAAATGTTTGCGACACCTGGATTCTCGTACCGGTGCTAAATCATAAAGCGGGGATTCTGGCTGGAATTTTGAATGTAGTTCCAGGAATGTTTTATTTAATTTTTTTTTTAATATTTTGAACAATGAGAATTCTACCAGAGATTTTTGTCTCGACGAAGAAATTTGAAATTAAATCAAATGCTTCGCAACAATTTTATTATTCTAGAAGAAGTATAAAATAGTTAATAAACTGAAAATTATTAAATTACTCTCAGATTTTCAACTTTGTAAGCCAAAAGTTCAAAAGAATATATATATAATTCGTGAGACAAAAATATCATGTAGAATTCCCATTGTTGAAATTCATTATTTTCATTTAAAGCTTTACATACATCATCATAATGACGATTATGTTTTTCATTGAATATTAAACGATGTTTATACATAATATCTAAATGCCATCAACGTGACAACGAATCAAATGAGCTGGAGGTCTATCCCTTCTTTGTCTATGGTTCGGAGTTGACCGTGTCGGTTGTCTCTGATTGAAATTAAAAGAACCAATATCTTTGAAAAGAACGATATGAGTTTAAGTATTTGTAGGTTAAGTCTATACGAAAATTTTCCTCTTTGTTATCATAATGCCCATAAATATTTTCAATCATCCAGTCAATGTATACAGTGACATCTGAAAATAGGTACCAAAAGTGGGACTAAGATAGACTTATGATAGTTGAGATGAAACAGACAGTGACACAAAATATTCCTTAACATGAGACAAAAATTGACATAGAGTTGACCGTCTCGATTGTCTCTGAACAAAGGTGTCAATTAACCAAAATATATCTCTCGTCATGCATCAAGTTTAGTGTTCCGGTAGCTATATTTGGTTGAACATAAAACGTGTACTTTCACCCCTCTGCTAAATCGGAAGCATAGTCATCACTGAGGTAATTCGAAGATACCAGCGATATCTGTATGTGTGCAACATTGAACTCTATATGAATACCTGGAGCGGCCCCGTCCAAGCAATTAGTTAGCCAAGGGTGAGGCAAGGGGCAGAGATAACAAGAACGGATACTTATCATACTCATTGGAAATAACGGAATCGAGTTTGTCTGTTTCAATATTTCGTAATATATATAGACGTTATCTTTGCTCAGGTAAAAAGAGAACCTTCCATTAAACGTAATAGAATAGAAAGAGATAGATACCCGTTTGGCACGCCGGTTGCCTAACCCAAAATTTTTGCCTCAGCGTTTGGCTAAGATGGGGCCGTTCCAGGTATTTAGAGTTCAATGGTGTGCAATTTCGATAGACGTTTTTTGATTGATGTTCCATGAAAGGGATTTTTCCCATAGATTCAAAATAATGTTTACTCTATGATTATCCTTTCTCTACCCCTCTATTTTTTCTTAATTTCTATGACCTATTCTTGGTAACCTAAATTTACTGCATAAACATAAGATGTCTATGGTTTACTGCTTCCAAACTAATAATTTTAAAATTTATATGTGATTACACTGCCTTATCGAGATTTACTGATTCTATCTTAGAATATAAGATTTTCTGATATTCAATACTGAAGGTTAGAGCGTGAGTTAATATTTTTTAAGGTGCTCCACTCGATGAAACATATTGGACTATTCAACATTGAATTTGGAAATTTTCAAAGAACTTACTGCAATTAGTATCAGCCAAAAATAGGTAAGTAGAAAAGTCTATTATCATTAGGGTAGTTATTTAGGTTTGAATCTTTTCATGACCAGCTCTTAGTATTTGTGACTATAATGAGGTAATGGACAAGAAGATATCTAAGCGTAATTTTTCCCTGTGCTGCAAGCTGCGAAACACCGTCAGGAAAATTTATGTTCCTAATCCAAAAAAAAAGCGACTTGATTTTACCATCTCAAAAAATGGTACTCCATCTCGAGAAAACCCTAGGATCAACAATATTGGCATTCAAATGTTATCTGGAAATATACATAATCAGATATTCAAGACAAATTCAGGGCAGAGTTGTGACCCAATTTTATTGGAGAGTTGTAAAGAGCAACTGTCGAAATTCAATCTTGGCAAAACAAAGAATACTCTTGTTCCTGATGTCGATCTTAAAATACCTCCCTTGAGAGGCAAAAGCCTGCTTGAACATTTTCAAATTATTGCAGAGGAGCAATCGCAACCATATAGAACCCTTGTTTTTAAATTGTTAGAAAAAAAACCTCCAATGCCCAAAAGATGGATTTTGCAAGAGGGATGGACTAGATACTGTGTTGATTCGGAACCTCAATCAGTTCCCTATCCTTTAGAAGATGCTATTGTATTCGATGTGGAAGTATGTATGATGTGTGGTAAAGCGCCTACATTAGCCACTGCTGTAAGTCACGAAGCGTGGTATGCATGGGTAAGCAAATATTTGATAGATGGATCTAGTGACCCTGTTATTCCTAAACATTATGTCACAGATCACATGATCCCCATGGAAAGTACTGAAGATGATTCTGTAAATAGTAAAGGTAAATTTCCGAGAAGACCCAAAGTTGTTGTCGGACATAATGTCTCGTATGATAGAGCTAGAGTTAAAGAGCAATATTGGTTGGACAGAACAGGCACAAGATTTATTGATACCATGAGTTTGCATATAGCAGTTAGTGGTATGACCAGTTATCAAAGAGTATTGTTAAAATCTAATAAATTCGATGATGAAGATGAGACTTGGAAAAATGTCAGCTCCTTGAATAACCTTCCCGATGTCTATAAATTATATTGCAATAAAAAATTGAGCAAACAAACTAGAGACCTTTTTGTAGAAGGAACAATAAGTGATATCAGAGCGGATTTTCAAAAGGTTATGAATTATTGCGGTAACGATGTTTTGGCCACTTACGAAGTTTTAGAAAAGCTGTTTCCATTGTTCTTGGAAAGGTTTCCTCATCCTGCAACTTTAGCCGGAATGTTGGAATTGAGTACAGCTTATTTGCCGATTAATGAAAATTGGGATAAATACATACAAAGCAGCCAACAAAGCTACGATGATTTGGATATTGAACGAAAAATTAAATTGATTCGTAGAGCAGATCAAGCAGGTAGCCTTCTACATAACGACGATTATAAGAGGGACATTTGGTTATGGGACGAAGACTGGGAAACAAAATATCTCAAAGTGAAAAAGAACGATGAATCGAAAAGGAAACAAACAATTTTATCAGAAGATATAATCAAGGATAGTACGAAGAAATTATCAGAAGAAGACGAGGAATATGATCCACTGGAAGATAAATTCAAGAGTTTGTGGAAAACTAGAGAAAACCTTGGAAAAGTAAGACCTTCATTAGCTGGCTATCCGAATTGGTATCGAAAATTATGTCCAAAGCCATTCTCTTCTACTTCCGAGAACTGGGTTCCGGGTCCACAATTAATAAGCACATCTATGCAGATAACTCCTAAAGTGTTGAATTTGACTTGGGAAGGATATCCTTTGCATTTTCTCAGGTCTAAAGGATGGGGCTTTCTTGTACCTTACTGTAGCAACACAGACATTGAAAGAAAACTACCTTTGGAACAACTTTTACGAAAATGTCCTGTTCTCGCTGATAAAACAAAAGAAATCAAAGAGGAAGTCAATTTGAATGCAATATTCAACAGTCTGCAAGAAGAACTGTGCAAAGAGTTTTATGCAAGAGCTAAAAAAGACAAAACAGGAAACCTCTATAAAGGTACTGGTATCTGGTGTAACACTCAAATTGAAGATTGTTGCTGGTTCTTCAAGTTACCACATAAAAACGGTCCTTCGTATAATGTTGGCAATCCTCTCGCAAGAGATTTTCTGAATAAGTTTTCTACGAATGTTTTAGCCGGAGACACAGAATCCGCTGAACACGTATTGGGCATAGCTAGAATGCTGTCTTACTGGAGAAATAACAGAGATCGGATAATGGATCAGATGGTTGTTTGGTTGAATGAAAAAGAAAAAATAGGTGCCATCATTCCCATGGTTGTGGTTTGTGGTACCTTAACCAGGAGGGCAGTGGAGTCCACGTGGATGACTGCTTCAAATGCACATTCCGAAAGGGTTGGATCTGAGTTGAGAGCCATGGTGCAGGCTCCAGAAGGCTATAATATCGTTGGAGCCGATGTTGATTCCCAAGAATTATGGATCGCCTCTTTGATCGGCGATGCTTCACATTGTAAAATCCAAGGAGGAACTCCGTTTGGTTGGATGACCTTGAGCGGAAATAAAGTAGATGGAACAGATATGCACAGCGTAACAGCAAAAGCTGTCGGAATCTCCAGAGACCAAGCTAAAGTTATAAATTATGCGAGAATTTATGGAGCCGGTCCAAACTTCGCAGAGAGGCTGTTGAAACAATACAATCCAACAATATCTGATGCTGAAGCCAAGACCAAGTCCCAAAGAATGTTCAGCATGACCAAAGGGAAAAGATATTACACTCTCAGAAAAGAATTTGCCTTCGACTTGCCCGATTATCCGTATTCTAAATGGCAAGCCTTTGAAATTGCAAAATCCTTCGGTAAACATTTAGAAGAGGTTTTTGAAAAACCTGTTTGGGTGGGAGGAACTGAATCAGCCATGTTCAACAGGTTGGAGAAAATAGCCAATGAGAACACACCTGTGACGCCTTTCTTGAACAGCCGGTTGAGCAGGTCCATTGAACCAAAGTCACTCAATGATGACAGGTGAGAAATTCGTGAGGACTGCTTCAATCAGAGTCATAACTGTCAAATGCATAGCTCTTCTTGAAAAAGACGTATGTTATAGCAGCTACCTAATTAAGAGGTGCTATCGTTTTGTCCAAATGTCTGTCATTTTTTTTCATATTTTCAAAATAGGTTGGCTGTTTAAATATCTTGGTCTTCTGTTATCGTACCAGATACATTGAATAGTTCAGCAATTATGAGCATTTGAAATTAGGTTTTCTCAATAACTCCTGCGATATTCATCCGCTCGATTGGAAAATCTTTTGAATATCGTTGAAAGTTTGCCAAATTTCACGATACTCCTCAGGCTAGAAAATTTTCAAAAATTCCGAAATATTCTTTTAAATAATCGATTATTCATGTGATGTTCGTCGGATCTCAATGAGAAATTGTTTATTTATGAACGATATTTATATATTGGGTGAGTCTTTTTTACTCAATAATGGTTACAGATATTATCTTTCATTCAAAAAAACTTTGCAATTATTAATTTTTTTCTTTCCTGGGGTTCAGTTATGAATTAATATTCTATGATAAGGTATTAAAATTTGAGATAATCTATGAATAACCATTATTCCATATTTTTGTTTTTTACATAGTTAAAACAGATATTCTGATTATAAAAACCAAAAATTTACGCATGTTCAGTAATTAATTATACTCTAAACAGAATAGATTCATACTAATGATCTAACAAAAATTTTTTTAACAAAGAACACATAGTAGGTTTTTCAGAATCAAACATTTAGCAGATCAAACTGAATTTCTTCAAGCAAGTATAATTGAACACCTAAATCTGGGAATACTTGTAATCTATCTAATTATTCGTAGTGACATCATTCATTGTTGTTGAAGATTTCGAAAAAGATTTTCATGTTTTTAACAGTAGGATATCAAGAGACCTCACTGGTCTCTGTTAAGGAGAAGAAACTTCAGAAATATCAGTGTTTGGAAAATCATACATGATTTTTTCTGGCTTTGAGTGAAAAAAAGCACAGTGACAACCTCTTGTCTTGGAAGTTGTCATAGAAATGATTGTTTTTATGATTTGGAAATTTTAAGAAGAAAATTACAAATGTATATAAATAATTCTAAGGTTTTTCTGGAATTTCTCACTAGAAAGGGATGGTTTATAATCTAGCAGTAGAAAGAAATAATGGTAGATCAAAAAAAAAATATATGTTTATGGTGTTGAATTTTTTTACCAGACAGTTAGTATTTTGTATCTTCCTTCTGGATCAGGACCTCATCGGATGAAACATGAGTGAGTGAATCATTATTTAGAGGGGAAAATAACGTTTTTAAACAATTCAGATTCATCAGTGGATACTGTGGAAGGTATTTTTCGTTCAAACTGAACTGGACTACAGAGGGGTATTTGCCCAATGTGAAAACTTTTTAACGCAGCTGAATTTGGAAAAACCGTAATGGAAAAAGTGTTTCTTTTGATCTCAAGAACCTATGGTTAAAATTAACGCAAGGGTCAAAGACTCACCCTGTATATTAGAGTAACGGCATGCAAATTCAAACTCTTCCATAGCGTAAGGCTCAATATTCACGATTAACCTAAATATCTCTATCTTGAAACTCCTAGATTCGAGTTGTGCTTGAAAATGTGCATTTTTTGGCGCTCTTGTTCACTTGAACAGAGTGCCTATCATTTTGTCCGAATGTCTGTAATTTTGGAATATCGAGCCGAAAATCGTCTCAATCGATTGGGTTCGACTCCCCGATGAAGAATTCGTGGCGAAAGAGGTTAATTATCCAAATATCTCGATCAAGTTCGTCATTGGGCCAAATACGTCGGATGGTTCAGTAGTTATGAGCATCTGAAATTTTGTTCCCTCAATAACTACTAGAATATCCATCCGATAAAATTGATACTTGAAATATTGTTGAAGGAGGCTGTAAAAAAACAGCTTGCAAAATTTCGCAGAAATCGTCACCCTAGAAATTTTTTAAAAAATTCCCAAAAAAATTTTTTTAATTAAAATGACATACGTCCCGATGATTTTCTTTGAACGATGGCCATCACAGATCGATATTCGATTGACAAATGCCGGGCTCATTAATCAGTGTCAGTTGGCGTAATATTAATAGAAATTTTTCATAACGGGAAATCATAGAGATAGAATTCAATCTGGGTGGCTGAAATAATATACGTTGTCAAAATTCAGAAAAGCACTGACGTAAGTTTTTAGGAAAAAGGAATTATAGCTTCGAACAGAACTTGGGGAAAATTATGAATAGTTATTTTTAATTTGAGATATGGGTTTGTTCATTCATTAGGCGTTCATTATTTGCAACACATTGTCCCATAGTACGGGATAAGACTATTGTTCACCTGATCAGAGTGCTTATAGATTTGTTATGGTTTGAATATTTACTCGCAAGTAGCTCAACAAGAGCGCCATAGCAATCTGACCTCACGTCAGTGCTTTCTAAATTTTCATACATACTCAGCTTATGAATGGGAAAGAAATAAAGGTACCTTCTTCTTGTATACAGTAGTGTTATGTCCGATAGCTTAGTAATTTTGAGGGATAAGTAGACTGTATTTATTTTTGCGTTTGAAGCTGGTGTGAACGCGAAATATATAATATGAAACAACAAAATTCATATAAAGAAATGCGGTCAACAATGATGACTTACCACAGCGGTGAACTACGATGATTTCAGGGCTCTGCTCCAATTATCAGCTCTTCACAGGGACCCCTTGCTGCAGGATTTCTAGTCCAACTTTTGTTCAAATGCGGTGTTGAAAACACAATCAAAATGCGATGCGAAATTTCCAAATATGCGAGTGAAACCAAGCGTGTGATATATCCAAAAAACAAATCAAAATTAGCGTGATATTATAAACAATTTCGATAACAAACGTGATAGCGAGAGTTCTTCTATTCCAATTCGCGTTCTAGATGGGTATGCGTATCCATAACATGTGCGAAGTCACCAGTGTTGACTTATAAAATTAGCGCGAAATTCAAATATTTAGCGATCGCCTCAGCTTCAAATTCATGCTATAACAAAAGGACCGAACAAGTAGTTAGTCTTATAAATACATATAGTATAACAACTAACTTGGAGTGCAGAGTATTTAACTGCAGACATGTCAACTCAAGAAATTCTTCGGAATCGAATATTCTAAAACCTTGATGAAGTGTATACGGCAGGCCGGACGGACATACTCAATTTTGACCAGGAACTCTTCATCAGGAAGTTGAACCTAATCGACCATTTTTGACTCGATATTCGAAAATTATAGCCATTTGGGAAAAACGATAGCACTCAGTTCTACTAGAACAAGCGCGTAAAGTTTGGCAGCTAATTATCAACAATAAATTGTCTGGATATAAAAAATTTTTTTAATAGACCTACTAAAGGAAAAAAATAAAATTAAGGCATTTGAAGATTCTTACAGAATTCTAGTTCATAGTGTACTGCTAGAATGCTCACTGATAAAATAAACCGCCTGACCTGAAATGATGTTTCGAAAACTTTGATAGCTCCTATTGTATAGTATAAATAAATACTGACATGACTGATTTTTGATTGGAGCTATGAAATTGTAGTAAACCATTTCTAATTGCATAATTTCATAGGTATTTGCCCACGAGGGTTAATTGGGTGGTACAAAGCGGTGCCGTGGATTTTTTGCACTTGATGCTCGTCTGCATGAGATGGATCCTTAAAGAAAGGGGAAGATTCTGTCTTAGTTTCCATGACGAAATAAGATATTTAGTGCCGGAAAAGCATAAATATATGGCTGCACTTGCCATGCACGTCACCAACCTTCTCACCAGGTCTTTTTGTGTGCAAAAATTGGGACTTGACGATCTACCACAATCTGTCGCGTTTTTTTCATCGGTAGAAGTAGATACAGTTCTGAGAAAGGACGCGAAACAGGATTATGTCACTCCTTCGAATCCCCATGGTTTGGAAAAAGGATACGAAGTGAAGAACGGAGAATCCCTGGATATTTATGAAGCTGTTGAAAAAGCGTGTGGACGATATCCTATATGGTACATGGATGATGAAGAGTTGAAGAGTTGATACATATTGTTAATTTTTGTTTGATGAGTTGAAAATTTTGGATCTGTGCATCTAAATGTGATTTTTGCTTTTAATATAGAATAAAACTTACTTTGCTAACATTTTACGTTAAAAATTTGATGGTTTTACGAGTTAGCGATGAATTCATTAGAACCCGTTAGAAGATAGAACAAGTATGTTCAATATGAAATGTATGCCCCTTTTGTTTAAAACCTATAAAATTTGAATTCATTTGGATTATCCATTATGAAGATATAAGCGTAAATTTGGATTTCAACACATCTTTTGAACGGATCCATTTAATGTGAAGATAATTTGGAGTGCTCCACTCAACATTTATACCTTGGATTCGCAAGAGCGAAAATAGACAAATGACCTATCATTTCTGCAATAAAAAATGGTGTTGCAAACAAACAGAAAAGTCCTCGAAGTCTTAGAACCCAATGTAATTTTCAAGTCAAGAAAAATTTCTTGTATTTAAAACAGATTCACCTTTACTTGTTAAAATTTATTGTAATTACTTTATTAAAAGAAAAATATTTTTCACGACAGATTTCATCAGCATCAATTTCAAAGCTTGTGAAGAGATACGATAAGTATGGAGACTATGTCGAAAGTGCTGAATTTCAAATATTTTTACTTAACTTGGTGCATTATTTTCAATTAACCGGAGGTTAGTAGTTTCCTGTATAAATATGGGTGAGGTTCCTCGTGAAAGACCCTGTATTCATTGGTTAAAACTCTAGAAGTAAATCATCCAATCCGACCAGTAGTTAGATTTGTTACCGCACCGAGCGTTAAATTAGCATTGGTTCCAATTATCCAAACAGAAATAAATTTTCAACCAAATTCTCAATAGAAAATAGTTTTTAACTCATAGATAAGATTCATTCAATTAAATCACCCAAAAATTGGAAATTACTCATTTTTGACGTACAGAGTTTTTTCCTACTATTATTCCACCAATAGAAACATTATTGATCAAGAATAATGCAGATTAGATTTGAATGAATTTCATCCAATTCGATGGAAAAATCTGGTTATCCTCTTACTCCTGATTCAGCGGAAATGTTTATGAATTATTTAGAAACCCAAATAAATTTGAATACTTCAATGAAATATTTTCTCTATTGGTATAGATATGTAGATGATTACATTTGTTGTTTCAAAGGCACTAACTAGCAACAACAACTATTGATAAATGAAATTATTAAGTATATTTAAACAAATTGCCATAAATAACGGTTTTGATCCATCAATGATAGAAAAAATGGTATCCAACAAACGAACAAAAACGCATTAAATCTAGTTTATCCAATTCTTAAAGAGGTAGATAAACGAGATAATATGTCATTGTCTTATATTAATGATTTTTCAGAAAATATTGCTGAATTCTTCAAAAATAAATTCAATAAAATAACATAATTCAAAACGTAAGTCACCTGAGTACTTCTATAAAAAAAAAGAAATTAAACAGAAGAGGACAATGAATCTGGTGTCTACAACCTATCATGTATAGATTGCCCTGGAGTTTATACAGGGTGTAACTAAATAAGTGTAAAATATTTAAGGAGGGGATTCCTCATCGAAAAAAAGATAGGATCTGTCAAATAAAGAAACTTCATTGGAGTATCCCTTGTTAAGATACAGCCCCTCAAATGGAGTACATAAAATTTGTATAACAATTTTTTGCACAAGCACCAAAAATGTTACAATATTGAAATTAATTTTGTTTTTTACCATTTAGTCGTTTAATACAGGTATTAACTACAGAATAATAATAAATCCAGTTCGCATTTATGACGATGTACCTATCTCTGTAGTTGTTCGTTAAATAATTTTTTGCTGCGACCTTGTTTATTTTGGGCAAAAAACTCATGAGACAGTTTTTGTTTAGAATTAAACAGGCTATCGGAAATAAATTTTTAAATGGTAAACAAATAATAAGACAATCAATAACAACTACGAAATACCACATATGGAAACCAAAAGTTCAAGACTTAACCTCTTAGAAGCTCTTGGAATCAATAGGTTCTTTTGAATGAACAAACAGATGTGGATTCGTCACCTTTATTGAATCTCTTCCGAAACAGTAAATTTGTAGTTTGGTTAGATGTAATAAAATTTTGCAACACTCATTTACCCATGTTTTTTTCGTATATTTAAATCTGTTTCTTCTTCAAAAAAATCAGTCGATTGCATCGTAAATACTTGAAGATGTTTCACCATATTAGGGTGAAACAGCTGTCGTTGTGAAAATAAAGTTTTTTGGACATTTCTGAAGTGTCTGATAGGTCGGCGCCATTGTCGTGTAAAATTCTATTATTTTAGCACTGCCCTGTTACGCACTTTGTTTTCAACCAACCAGACAGTCGCGGCAATATTACGTTTCTGATTGGTCGGCGCCGTTGTCGTGTAAAATTCCTTTCTCTATTTCAATGTCGTAATAATTTCATTACAGTACTAAAAACAGTGCTGTAATGAGCTCATTACAGCATTTCATGGCATAAAAATGGCGGACGGAAAATTAGCCACTTCGCGCATCTTGAAGATCATTATCCCCACTCTATATCTCTGATTAAACCATGTAGAGATATGAACGCACTCTGCGAATTCTATAATTTGTCAATTTTCTTATCAGTCACACCAACTGCGAAAATGAAATACAAAAGGCACTAGGAGGTATTATCTGAATTTTTCATTGAATTCAAATAAATTTCTCACAATTCTTGACTGAAAAAGAGAAAATATCGTCTAATACTCGTTGCAGAAGGCAATAGGTGCCCATTCTGCAACTTGTTTTAGAATATACTATTATGTTTCTCCTTCCTTTGAATAATTCCTACGAATCACTCATTCATTAATATTTTTGATTTTTTTTCAGAAATGTCTCGTGCTCTCAAAAGAAAACATAACATGAGGGATTATTACGATTTTTCTCCTCCCACAGGGGCCCAACAAATCGTAAAAATTATTAAAAGTGCTGGCAACAATCTACACGAAGTGGAGACAGTGGGTAAAACACGGTTTCTAGTATCCATGCCTACCAGGTTTCGTAAAAACATTTGGGTTAAACGAGGGGGCTTCGTCATAATAGAACCTATCGCAGAGGGCGTAAAAGTGAAGGGGGAAATTGTGAGGATCCTTACAAATGACCATATCAAGTATTATAAAGAAGATAAAATATGGCCGAGTGATTTCGATGCAAAGGAATCTGAGAAAAGAGATAATGATGAAGAAACTGAAATTCCTGAGAATACGAACAGAAAGTCACTTTATGTTGATAGTTATGATTCAGAAAACAGTGATGATTCAGATTATTCAGAAGATGACGATTCTGAATCAGAAAACGATTGTGATAATGAGAAATAATGCATTTAGACTTCTGAGTGAGTGAGATTGTTCTGACTTAGTATATGGATATTGAATAAGTGATTATACATAGAAGGAATATTGTAAAAATGGCTTATCTGTATCCAGTTACAAGTTGATAATTTTGTTTATTTCACTGTTATCTATGCTTTCGATATATTCGTTATATTGTTAATAAAATTTTTTCTGAAATGCAAGTTTGTTGCTGCTGCACAAAATTCAGACACTGGCAAAACGATAAATAAAAACTTAACTGGAATATTTTATCTAGACACTGTGGAAATAGTTGGTTTGAAATTTATTCCAAGTATCGTGGAAATACCCATCGGAATGAAGCCAACTCCTCTAATAAAATCGTTGACAATGTTTTGAGTATAAACACCACTTACAAGATAAAGCCATGTCACTCAAAATGATCACATCTAGGGTTGGGACGTTGAGTGTAATATTTAGTTTGGGTGCCATTTATTTATTATTAAATAGACGATTATTATTACATGTACCTCGTGATGATGATTTTTTCTAATATAGTGTATAATAATAAATACATAAAAATGAAAGGAACATTGATAAAAATACTTTATTAATTAATTTATTACATGGTAACAGGCCATATTAAAACATTGGGTGAGAATAAAAAAGATATTTACAAGATATCAAAAACGCCAACATAATCTATACTAGTAGTGATCATATCCGCCAACACTATTCTACTGGAATGAAATTTAACAATTAGTTGAATAAAAAACAAAAAGTAGGTAGTCTATCATTTAATTTCCTCATGACCAAATTAGTTTCCTTGATTTTAACATTTTCATTAAACATGAGACTTTCTTCTCTAGCTCTCTGCAAAAAAGATATTCCACCCTTTCTCTTCTTTCTTGTGGAGATTCTCGAATTGTAGGTAAGCTTTTCTGTATCCTACCTGAAAATATATAATGAGTAGCATTCAGTTTCAAAATATCCGTATTGTTATATGGGATATTCACAAGGTTAATGAGCCTCCAAGGATTGTATGTGGAGCATAACCGACCCGACATGGTGATATGGAATAAGAAAGAAAAAACTGCCCTGGTGATCGACTTCGCAGTACCGCTAGATAACAACTTAGGAAAAGCATATAGGGAGAAGATTGAAAAATATGAGGCCCTTGCGCAACAGATCAAGAATATGGGGAAATTAACATCGGTCAAAATACTGCCCTTAATCATAAGCGCGAATGGACTAGTTCACCGAAAAAGTGTCCAACACATGGAACAACTTCACTTGCCGCCCAACACGATCACGTGGATGCAGAAGTCTGTCATACTGGGAACTGTTGGCATTGTTCGGCAGGTCCTCTATCCTTACTGAGTAACCGGCTGGCTACCCTTGGCTTACGAGCCCGGGTAACTAGGCTACCAAACCCACGCTAGTGTGAAGTTTAAAAAAAAAAAATAAAAAAAAAACAAATATACAAATATATATATTTACATCCCGCTATATTTAGGTCCTCATCCTAAAACGCAGACATATATCCTCCACCAGAAAGAAAGCGTATAGGCAGAATATTCTCAAAGTATATTACATAATTTGATGTCCTTAATACGAATCTAACGAAATATCAGTGACTTTTTTTATTCATTTTCCTTCAGAATTCCTATCCATAGGTCAACCATTCAAACTACAGTATGTAGGTCCACCTCGAGTATACTTTCATTACTACACTGCAAACCGTTGGTCCTCCGGAGGGTAAATATTATCCACCTTACAGTGGTTAGGTCAACCGACATGTTGCCATCTTTTCAATCATATGATGTTGTGATTACGACAATTTGGCGCGCTATTTTATCGTTATTCTACGTTTCGGCTCTTGAGAATTTTTATAGTCGCCCTATAAACATTATTCAGCTAACTATGGTCAGTGTATGGTGCAGCTCTGAAAGATTCCAAGTAGGAAATTACTTTCAAATGTTGTTTAATGTTTTATGCAGATTTAAGTTATGAAGAAACATCGTGAAATAAGGTACCAGGTTACATTTTTGCGCGCATGTTTCTAGTTAAACAGCGAGCTATCGTTTTGTCCAAATGTCTGTAATTTTCGAATATCGAGTGGAAAATATTCTCAATCGATTGGGTTTGACTTCCTAATAAAGAATCCATGATAAAATTTGAGTGTTCCTGGTCCTCCAACCGGCCGCGTACTTTCTATCTTCCGAACGAAGGGACCTAGAGATTATATATTTTCAGAATAGGTTGATTGTCTAAATATCTCGGTTGAGTTCGTTGAAATTTGGTTTATGTAATAATTCCTTGAATATTCCTCTAATCAATTTCAAACTCAGAAAATGTTTACATAACGTTGAAAGAAAGGAGTGTGTTGAGTTTTGAAGGAATCGGCTCGATAGAACATTTTTCAAAAATCCCAAAATATTTTTCTCAATACTCGTTACCTCATCAGTTATTCGTCAGAACAGATAACAAATTTTTGGGTTTTATGAACGAAATAGGTACTTAGCATATGTTGAAGTTTTATCATCATAGCGTTCAATTTCCAGAAGATATAAGAGATTTTCTGAAAATGATGTTACAGATTATATTTCTCCATGGATTCACACCACTGTGATCATCTATAAGAATCTGTGATGGTAGTATTAATTTTATGATAAGTTGTTATAATGAGTGAAGTAATTGATTTTCCACTGAGAATTTAAATTTCTACTTTGCTAGTGCAAGGGGTAAATATACGAACTCAAGCCCCTGCTACCGAAAAACTAACTTCACTTTCAAGTGGTGCACATTTATCCAAAAAACGAGGCTCATCGTCTCAGACCTTCTGTGCCATGGATAATCTAAATGTCACGCCTGTAGCCAATGCTACGGGAATGGCGTTCTTCTTTTGGCTATATCAATCAGACAGAAACCCATCAGCACTTATTTCGAATGTTCAGAATGTGGCATAGTGATAACTTCACGAATAGCTCTTTCCAGTTATCGAAGGACCCATCACAGGTGATTATGAACGTTTCGTTAAAACCATGTACCCAACAGCTACAGTGAAGTGTCTTTTCCACCAAAATTTACCTGGATTTGAGTTATACAGAAAGCAATATCTGAGAGGAACCGTAGAATGGAGGAAGAGAGCTGATAGGCAGATTTGGGAGGCGAGAGTGCTAGGCCGCAGGAAGATGCAAGAAGTTTGGCAGCAAATAAAGAAAAGTTGAAAAAATTTTTCCAGTTACAAATAATAATAGATTATTGGTTATTTTTTAAATGAAAAAATTCAGTTCGAGAGTGAGGTTCGAACCCGGAAGGGTGGGAAAATATTAAAATTCGATAGAAATGACGTACTGTCAAAAAAAATCTACTTCAATAAACGATTTCAACTGATATTTTTCAATTCTATTTCAATGTGAAGATCGCCAACGTATTGTCCCTCTAATCCCCATCCCAATATCTTAATCACTGATTAACTGTCAGAAGTTTGAAGCTCTTGTTCAGTGGACTATTTTAGTGAGGATTTTCCAATAATGACGAATATTTGAATGCTAAAAGTACTAACGTAATGTCAATATCTATCTTCCTATGAACTGGGTTTCAGATTCACATGGAATACTTAACGGTATGACATTAACGGAACTTGAATTGATTGAAAACTGTTGAAACACTTGAAGTCAATAGCTCTCGTCCATAAGGCGATCAGAAATCACATGAACCAAGACAAATTTTCCAACTTCGAATATCAATTGAATGCCGAATGCACTGACGTGGAGTCCCACTCGTTCATTAGATGATCAGCCTACTATTGAATTGGTAGTTGTGAACTCTATTTGAAGTGAAAACTTCTTTAGGCACGTTTATGTTTATAAATGATTTGCCGGATTATGTTCTTGCTCATTTGATCATACTTTTCGCGGATGATTCATCATTTTTGGTATCTGCGGGGAGCTTTGGGGAGCTTGTGGACCTGATAGCCCTACTACTTCAAACGTTTACCACTTGGTGGCGTAGGAATAATTTGACAGTTAACACAAAAAAAAACAGTATGCATTCACTTCAAACTAAAAAATTTCGGTGGAAAACGACCTGTATTCACTTGTGAAAACTCGTCAATAACTACAAGTGGCACCCCTAGATTTCTTGGAGTACAAATTGATGAATACTTACGATGGATTTTACCATATTTGCCTGTGGAACAAGAAAACTCGGTCCAGATATCTCCTCCTTTACGTATTTTCTTGAAACGCAAGCGATTATTTCCGACAGTTCGGATGAGCCTCTCGCCTTTCTGAACAGGTGCAACCACATTGGTCCAAATCATAGATAAATAAAAGTACATATGGACCACATACGGAATTCTATGATCAAGTGATAAACCGGAAGCTTGCAAAGTTGACCCAGCTCTTCTTATATTTCCTCGATTTGATGCAATCCTGCTATGAAGCCACTAGGTATTGGGTTCTCCTCTGTGAAGATGACAGCGCCAGGATGGCAGATTTTTGAGCTATTTCGTAGGCGAAACTTCTTAACCTCTGTTTAAATTCTTTTGTTAGCCTGACATAGGGCATATAACGTGAGTTTGATCACCCGGAATTGTAATGAACTCATTACAGCGGTGTTGTAATGAACCCATTACAGCGGTGTTGTAATGAACTCATTACAGCGGTGTTGTAATGAACTCATTACAGCTGTGTTGTAATGAACCCATTACAGCTGTGTTGTAATGAACTCATTACAGCGGCGCTGTAATGAACCCATTACAGCTGTGTTGTAATGAACTCATTACAGTGGAGTCCAAGGCGGGAGTCCGAATGAGGAGTTAGAGGCGGGAGTCCATGGCGGTACCCCGTGGCGGGAGTCCGAATCGGAAGTCTAGGGCGGGAGTCCAGAGTAGGTGTCTGGGGCGGGAGTCAGAATCGGGTGTCCGAGGTGAGAGTCTGGGAACTCATTACAGCAGCGCTGTAATGAACTCATTACAGCGGTGTTGTAATGAACCCATTACAGCTGTGTTGAAATGAACCCATTACAGCTGTGTTGTAATGAACCCATTACAGCGGTGTTGTAATGAACCCATTACAGCTGTGTTGTAATGAACCCATTACAGCTGTGTTGTAATGAACTCATTACAGCGGTGTTGTAATGAACCCATTACAGCTGTGTTGCAATGAACTCATTACAATGGAGTCCGGGGCGGGAGTCCGAGTCAGGAGTTCGAGGTGGGAGTCCATGGCGGGAGTGGGCGGGAGTCCAGAGAAGGTGTCTGGGGCGGGAGTCAGAATCGGGAGTTTGAGGCGGGAGTCCATGGCCTGACCCCGTGGCGGGAGTCCGAATCGGAAGTCTAGGGCGGGAGTCCAGAGAAGGTGTCTGGGGCGGGAGTCAGAATCGGGAGTTTGAGGCGGGAGTCCATGGCGGGACCCCGTGGCGGGAGTCCGAATCGGAAGTCTGAGGTGAGAGTCAGGGAACTCATTACAGCTGTGTTGTAATGAACTCATTACAGCGGTGTTGTAATGAACTCATTACAGCGGTGTTGTAATGAACTCATTACAGCGGTGTTGTAATGAACTCATTGTTGTAATGAACATTACATCGGTGTTGTAATGAACCCATTACATGTTGTAATGAACCCATTACAGCTGTGTTGTAATGAACTCATTACATCGGTGTTGTAATGAACCCATTACAGCTGTGTTGTAATGAACTCATTACAGCGGTGTTGTAATGAACCCATTACAGCTGTGTTGTAATGAACTCATTACAATGGAGTCCAGGGCGGGAGTCCGAGTCAGGAGTTCGAGGTGGGAGTCCATGGCGGGATCCCGTGGCGGGAGTCCGAATCGGAAGTCTAGGGCGGGAGTCCGAATCGGAAGTCTAGGGCGGGAGTCCAGAGAAGGTGTCTGGGGCGGGAGTCAGAATCGGGAGTTTGAGGCGGGAGTCCATGGCCTAACCCCGTGGTGGGAGTCCGAATCGGAAGTCCAAGGCGGGAGTCCGAATCAGGATTTTGAGGCGGGAGTCCATGGCGGGACCCCGTGGCGGGAGTCCGAATCGGAAGTCTAGGGCTGGAGTCCAGAGAAGGTGTCTGGGGCGGGAGTCAGAATCGGGAGTTTGAGGCGGGAGTCCATGGCCTGACCCCGTGGTGGGAGTCCGAATCGGAAGTCCAAGGTGACAGTCAGCTGTGTTGAACTTATTACAGCTGTGTTGTAATGAACTCATTACAGCGGTGTTGTAATGAACTCATTACAGCGGTGTTGTAATGAACTCATTACAGCGGTGTTGTAATGAACTCATTACAGCGGTATTGTAATGAACTCATTACAGCTGTGTTGTAATGAACCCATTACAGCGGTGTTGTAATGAACCCATTACAGCTGTGTTGTAATGAACTCATTACAGCGGTGTTGTAATGAACCCATTACAGCTGTGTTGTAATGAACCCATTACAGCTGTGTTGTAATGAACTCATTACAGCGGTGTTGTAATGAACTCATTACAGCGGTGTTGTAATGAACTCATTACAGCGGTGTTGTAATGAACCCATTACAGCTGTGTTGTAATGAACTCATTACAGCGGTGTTGTAATGAACCCATTACAGCTGTGTTGCAATGAACTCATTACAATGGAGTCCGGGGCGGGAGTCCGAGTCAGGAGTTCGAATTGGCAGTCCATGGCGGGACCCCGTGGCGGGAGTCCGAATCGGAAGTCTAGGGCGGGAGTCCAGAGAAGGTGTCTGGGGCGGGAGTCAGAATCGGGAGTTTGAGGCGGGAGTCCATGGCCTGACCCCGTGGTGGGAGTCCGAATCGGAAGTCCAAGGCGGGAGTCCGAATCAGGATTTTGAGGCGGGAGTCCATGGCGGGACCCCGTGGCGGGAGTCCGAATCGGAAGTCTAATGCGGGAGTCCAGAGAAGGTGTCTGGGGCGGGTCAGAGTCAGACTCGGGAGTTTGAGGCGGGAGTCCATGGCCTGACCCCGTGGCGGGAGTCCGAATCGGAAGTCTAGGGTGGGAGTCCAGAGAAGGTGTCTGGTGTCTGGGGCGGAGTCAGAATCGGGAGTTTGAGGCGGAGTCCATGGCGGGACCCCGTGGCGGGAGTCATTACAGCGGTGTTGTAATGAACTCATTACAGCGGTGTTGTAATGAACTCATTACAGCGGTGTTGTAATGAACTCATTACATCGGTGTTGTAATGAACTCATTACATCGGTGTTGTAATGAACCCATTACAGCGTGTTGTAATGAACTCATTACAGCGGTGTTGTAATGAACCCATTACAGCTGTGTTGTAATGAACTCATTACAATGGAGTCCAGGGCGGGAGTCCGAGTCAGGAGTTCGAGGTGGGAGTCATTACAGCGGGATCCCGTGGCGGGAGTCCGAATCGGAAGTCTAAGTCCAGAATCGAGAATGAACCCATTCCAGGTGTCTGGGGCGGGAGTCAGAATCGGGAGTATGAGGCGGGAGTCCATGGCCTAACCCCGTGGTGGGAGTCCGAATCGGAAGTCCAAGGCGGGAGTCCGAATCAGGATTTTGAGGCGGGAGTCCATGGCGGGACCCCGTGGCGGGAGTCCGAATCGGAAGTCTAGGGCGGGAGTCCAGAGAAGGTGTCTGGGGCGGGAGTCAGAATCGGGAGTTTGAGGCGGGAGTCCATGGCCTAACCCCGTGGTGGGAGTCCGAATCGGAAGTCCAAGGCGGTCCGAATCAGGATTTTGAGGCGGGAGTCCATGGCCTGACCCCGTGGTGGGAGTCCGAATCGGAAGTCTGAGGTGAGAGTCAGGGAACTCATTACAGCTGTGTTGTAATGAACTCATTACAGCGGTGTTGTAATGAACTCATTACAGCGGTATTGTAATGAACTCATTACAGCGGTATTGTAATGAACTCATTACAGCGGCGCAGTAATGAACTCATTACAGCTGTGTTGTAATGAACTCATTACATCGGTGTTGTAATGAACCCATTACAGCGGTGTTGTAATGAACCCATTACAGCTGTGTTGTAATGAACTCATTACAGCGGTGTTGTAATGAACCCATTACAGCTGTGTTGTAATGAACTCATTACATCGGTGTTGTAATGAACCCATTACAGCGGTGTTGTAATGAACCCATTACAGCTGTGTTGTCATTACAGCGGTGTTGTAATGAACCCATTACAGCTGTGTTGTAATGAACTCATTACAGCGGTGTTGTAATGAACCCATTACAGCTGTGTTGTCGGAAGTGAACTCATTACAATGGAGTCCGGGCCTGACGGGTGGGAGTCCGAGTCAGGAGTTCGAGGTGGGAGTCCATGGCGGGACCCCGTGGCGGGAGTCCGAATCGGAAGTCTAGGGCGGGAGTCCAGAGAAGGTGTCTGGGGCGGGAGTCAGAATCGGGAGTTTGAGGCGGAGTCCATGGCCTGACCTCGTGGCGGGAGTCCGAATCGGAAGTCTAGGCGGGAGTCCAGAGAAGGTGTCTGGGGCGGAGTCCGAATCGGGAGTTTGAGGCGGGAGTCCATGGCGGGACCCCGTGGCGGGAGTCCGAATCGGAAGTCTGAGGTGAGAGTCAGGAACTCATTACAGCTGTGTTGTAATGAACTCATTACAGCGGTGTTGTAATGAACTCATTACAGCGGTATTGTAATGAACTCCAGCGGCGCAGTAATGAACTCATTACAGCTGTGTTGTAATGAACTCATTACAGGTGTTGTAATGTGTTTACAGCTGTGTTGTAATGAACTCATTACATCGGTGTTGTAATGAACCCATTACAGCGGTGTTGTAATGAACTCATTACAGCGGTGTTGTAATGAACCCATTACAGCGGTGTTGTAATGAACTCATTACAATGGAGTCCAGGGCGGGAGTCCGAGTCAGGCGAGGTGGAGTCCATGGCGGGATCCCGTAATCCGAATCGGAAGTCAGCTCCAGAGAAGGTGTCTGGGGCGGGAGTCAGAACTCAGTACAACCGGTGTGGGAGTCCGAATCGGAAGTCCAGCGGTTGGTGTCCGAAACCCATTACAGCGGTGTTGTAATGAACTCCGGGATTACAGCGGTGTTGTAATGAACTCATTACAGCGTGTTGTAATGAACTCAGAATCGGGAGTTTGAGGCGGAAGTCCATGGCGGACCCAGTGGTGGGAGTCCGATCGGAAGTCGGTGTTGTCATGAACCCATTACAGCTGTGTTGTAATGAACTCATTACAGCGGTGTTGTAATGAACCTATTACAGCTGTGTTGTAATGAACCCATTACAGCTGTGTTGTAATGAACTCATTACAGCGGTGTTGTAATGAACCCATTACAGCTGTGTTGTAATGAACTCATTACAATGGAGTCCGGGGCGGGAGTCCGAGTCAGGAGTTCGAGGTGGGAGTCCATGGCGGGACCCCGTGGCGGGAGTCCGAATCGGAAGTCTAGGGCGGGAGTCCAGAGAAGGTGTCTGGGGCGGGAGTCAGAATCGGGAGTTTGAGGCGGGAGTCCATGGCCTGACCCCGTGGTGGGAGTCCGAATCGGAAGTCCAAGGCGGGAGTCCGAATCAGGATTTTGAGGCGGGAGTCCATGGCGGGACCCCGTGGCGGGAGTCCGAATCGGAAGTCTGAGGTGAGAGTCAGGGAACTCATTACAGCTGTGTTGTAATGAACTCATTACAGCGGTGTTGTAATGAACTCATTACAGCGGTATTGTAATGAACTCATTACAGCGGTATTGTAATGAACTCATTACAGCGGCGCAGTAATGAACTCATTACAGCTGTGTTGTAATGAACTCATTACATCGGTGTTGTAATGAACCCATTACAGCGGTGTTGTAATGAACTCATTACAGCGGTATTGTAATGAACTCATTACAGCGGCGCAGTAATGAACTCATTACAGCTGTGTTGTAATGAACTCATTACATCGGTGTTGTAATGAACCCATTACAGCGGTGTTGTAATGAACCCATTACAGCTGTGTTGTAATGAACTCATTACAGCGGTGTTGTAATGAACCTATTACAGCTGTGTTGTAATGAACTCATTACAGTGGAGTCCGGGGCGGGAGTCCGAATCAGGAGTTCGAGGCGGGAGTCCGTGGCGGGACCCCATGGCGGGAGTCCGAATCGGAAGTCTAGGGCGGGAGTCCAGAGTAGGTGTCTGGGGCGGGAGTCAGAATCGGGAGTCCGAGGTGAGAGTCTGCGAACTCATTACAGCTGTGTTGTAATGAACTCATTACAGCGGTGTTGTAATGAACCCATTACAGCTGTGTTGTAATGAACTCATTACAGCGGTGTTGTAATGAACCCATTACAGCTGTGTTGCAATGAACTCATTACAATGGAGTCCGGGGCGGGAGTCCGAGTCAGGAGTTCGAGGTGGGAGTCCATGGCGGGACCCCGTGGCGGGAGTCCGAATCGGAAGTCTAGGGCGGGAGTCCAGAGAAGGTGTCTGGGGCGGGAGTCAGAATCGGGAGTTTGAGGCGGGAGTCCATGGCCTGACCCCGTGGTGGGAGTCCGAATCGGAAGTCCACGGCGGGAGTCCGAATCAGGATTTTGAGGCGGGAGTCCATGGCGGGACCCCGTGGCGGGAGTCCGAATCGGAAGTCTAGGGCGGGAGTCCAGAGAAGGTGTCTGGGGCGGGAGTCAGAATCGGGAGTTTGAGGCGGGAGTATATGGCCTGACCCCGTGGCGGGAGTCCGAATCGGAAGTCTAGGGCGGGAGTCCAGAGAAGGTGTCTGGGGCGGGAGTCAGAATCGGGAGTTTGAGGCGGGAGTCCATGGCGGGACCCGTGGCGGGAGTCCGAATCGGAAGTCTGAGGTGAGAGTCAGGGAACTCATTACAGCTGTGTTGTAATGAACTCATTACAGCGGTGTTGTAATGAACTCATTACAGCGGTGTTGCAATAATGAACTCATTACAGCGGTGTTGTAATGAACTCATTACAGCGGTGTTGTAATGAACTCATTACAGCGGTGTTGTAATGAACCCATTACAGCGGTGTTGTGATGAACTCATTACATCGGTGTTGTAATGAACCCATTACAGCGGTGTTGTAATGAACCCATTAATGAACTCATTACAGCGGCGCAGTAATGAACTCATTACAGCTGTGTTGTAATGAACTCATTACATCGGTGTTGTAATGAACCCATTACAGCGGTGTTGTAATGAACCCATTACAGCTGGCGGGAGTCCGAATGTTGTAATGAACTCATTACAGCTGTGTTGTAATGAACTCATTACAGCGGCGCAGTAATGAACTCATTACAGCTGTGTTGTAATGAACTCATTACATCGGTGTTGTAATGAACCCATTACAGCGGTGTTGTAATGAACCCATTACAGCTGTGTTGTAATGAACTCATTACAGCGGTGTTGTAATGAACCTATTACAGATGTGTTGTGATGAACTCATTACATCGGTGTTGTAATGAACCCATTACAGCTGTGTTGTAATGAACTCATTACAGCGGTGTTGTAATGAACCCATTACAGCTGTGTTGCAATGAACTCATTACAATGGAGTCCGGGGCGGGAGTCCGAGTCAGGAGTTCGAGGTGGGAGTCCATGGCGGGATCCCGTGGCGGGAGTCCGAATCGGAAGTCTAGGGCGGGAGTCCAGAGAAGGTGTCTGGGGCGGGAGTCAGAATCGGGAGTTTGAGGCGGGAGTCCATGGCCTAACCCCGTGGTGGGAGTCCGAATCGGAAGTCCAAGGCGGGAGTCCGAATCAGGATTTTGAGGCGGGAGTCCATGGCGGGACCCCGTGGCGGGAGTCCGAATCGGAAGTCTGGGCGGAGTCCAGAGTAGGTGTCTGGGGCGGGAGTCAGAATCGGGAGTCCGAATCGGAAGTCTGAGGTGAGAGTCAGGGAACTCATTACAGCTGTGTTGTAATGAACTCATTACAGCGGTATTGTAATGAACTCATTACAGCGGTATTGTAATGAACTCATTACAGCTGTGTTGTAATGAACTCATTACATCGGTGTTGTAATGAACCCATTACAGCGGTGTTGTAATGAACTCATTACAGCGGTGTTGTAATGAACTCATTACAATGAACTGTGTTGTAATGAACTCATTACATCGGTGTTGTAATGAACCCATTACAGCTGTGTTGTAATGAACTCATTACAGCGGTGTTGTAATGAACTCATTACAGCGGTGTTGTAATGAACTCATTACAGCGGTGTTGTAATGAACCTATTACAGCTGTGTTGTAATGAACTCATTACAGTGGAGTCCGAGGCGGGAGTCCGAATCAGGAGTTCGAGGCGGGAGTCCATGGCGGGACCCCATGGCGGGAGTCCGAATCGGAAGTCTAGGGCGGGAGTCCAGAGTAGGTGTCTGGGGCGGGAGTCAGAATCGGGAGTCCGAGGTGAGAGTCTGCGAACTCATTACAGCTGTGTTGTAATGAACTCATTACAGCGGTGTTGTAATGAACCCATTACAGCTGTGTTGCAATGAACTCATTACAATGGAGTCCGGGGCGGGAGTCCGAGTCAGGAGTTCGAGGTGGGAGTCCATGGCGGGACCCCGTGGCAGGAGTCCGAATCGGAAGTCTAGGGCGGGAGTCCAGAGAAGGTGTCTGGGGCGGGAGTCAGAATCGGGAGTTTGAGGCGGGAGTCCATGGCCTGACCCCGTGGTGGGAGTCCGAATCGGAAGTCCAAGGCGGGAGTCCGAATCAGGATTTTGAGGCGGGAGTCCATGGCGGGACCCCGTGGCGGGAGTCCGAATCGGAAGTCTAGGGCGGGAGTCCAGAGAAGGTGTCTGGGGCGGGAGTCAGAATCGGGAGTTTGAGGCGGGAGTCCATGGCCTGACCCCGTGGCGGGAGTCCGAATCGGAAGTCTAGGGCGGGAGTCCAGAGAAGGTGTCTGGGGCGGGAGTCAGAATCGGGAGTTTGAGGCGGGAGTCCGAATCAGGATTTTGAGGCGGGAGTCCATGGCGGGACCCCGTGGCGGGAGTCCGAATCGGAAGTCTAGGGCGGGAGTCCAGAGAAGGTGTCTGGGGCGGGAGTCAGAATCGGGAGTTTGAGGCGGGAGGATATGGCCTGACCCCGTGGCGGAGTCCGAATCGGAAGTCTAGGCGGGAGTCCAGAGAAGGTGTCTGGGGCGGGAGTCAGAATCGGGAGTTTGAGGCGGGAGTCCATGGCGGGACCCCGTGGCGGGAGTCCGAATCGGAAGTCTGAGGTGAGAGTCAGGGAACTCATTACAGCTGTGTTGTAATGAACTCATTACAGCGGTGTTGTAATGAACTCATTACAGCGGTGTTGTAATGAACTCATTACAGCGGTATTGTAATGAACTCATTACAGCGGCGCAGTAATGAACTCATTACAGCTGTGTTGTAATGAACTCATTACATCGGTGTTGTAATGAACCCATTACAGCGGTGTTGTAATGAACCCATTACAGCTGTGTTGTAATGAACTCATTACAGCGGTGTTGTAATGAACCCATTACAGCGGTGTTGTAATGAACTCATTACATCGGTGTTGTAATGAACCCATTACAGCTGTGTTGTAATGAACTCATTACAGCGGTGTTGTAATGAACCCATTACAGCTGTGTTGTAATGAACTCATTACATCGGTGTTGTAATGAACCCATTACAGCTGTGTTGTAATGAACTCATTACAGCGGTGTTGTAATGAACCCATTACAGCTGTGTTGTAATGAACTCATTACAGCGGTGTTGTAATGAACTCATTACAGCGGTATTGTAATGAACTCATTACAGCGGCGCAGTAATGAACTCATTACAGCTGTGTTGTAATGAACTCATTACATCGGTGTTGTAATGAACCCATTACAGCTGTGTTGTAATGAACTCATTACAGCGGTGTTGTAATGAACTCATTACAGCTTGTTGTAATGAACTCATTACAGCGGTGTTGTAATGAACCTATTACAGCTGTGTTGTAATGAACTCATTACAGTGGAGTCCGAGGCGGGAGTCCGAATCAGGAGTTCGAGGCGGGAGTCCGTGGCGGGACCCCATGGCGGGAGTCCGAATCGGAAGTCTAGGGCGGGAGTCCAGAATAGGTGTCTGGGGCGGGAGTCCAGAGTCAGGTGTCTGGGGCGGGAGTCAGAATCATTACAGCTGGTTGTCCGACTGAGACAGTCTGCGAACTCATTACAGCTGTGTTGTAATGAACTCATTACAGCGGTGTTGTAATGAACCCATTACAGCTGTGTTGCAATGAACTCATTACAATGGAGTCCGGGGCGGGAGTCCGAGTCAGGAGTTCGAGGTGGGAGTCCATGGCGGGACCCCGTGGCGGGAGTCCGAATCGGAAGTCTAGGGCGGGAGTCCAGAGAAGGTGTCTGGGGCGGGAGTCAGAATCGGGAGTTTGAGGCGGGAGTCCATGGCCTGACCCGTGGTGGGAGTCCGAATCGGAAGTCAAGGCGGGAGTCCGAATCAGGATTTTGAGGCGGAGTCCATGGCGGGACCCCGTGGCGGGAGTCCGAATCGGAAGTCTAGGGCGGGAGTCCAGAGAAGGTGTCTGGGGCGGGAGTCAGAATCGGGAGTTTGAGGCGGGAGTCCATGGCCTGACCCCGTGGCGGAGTCCGAATCGGAAGTCTAGGCGGGAGTCCAGAGAAGGTGTCTGGGGCGGGAGTCAGAATCAGGAGTTTGAGGCGGGAGTCCATGGCGGGACCCCGTGGCGGGAGTCCGAATCGGAAGTCTGAGTTGAGAGTCAGGAACTCATTACAGCTGTGTTGTAATGAACTCATTACAGCGGTGTTGTAATGAACTCATTACAGCGGTGTTGTAATGAACTCATTACAGCGGTATTGTAATGAACTCATTACAGCGGCGCAGTAATGAACTCATTACAGCTGTGTTGTAATGAACTCATTACATCGGTGTTGTAATGAACCCATTACAGCGGTGTTGTAATGAACCCATTACAGCTGTGTTGTAATGAACTCATTACATCGGTGTTGTAATGAACCCATTACAGCTGTGTTGTAATGAACTCATTACAGCGGCGCAGTAATGAACTCATTACAGCAGTGTTGTAATGAACTCATTACATCGGTGTTGTAATGAACCCATTACAGCGGTGTTGTAATGAACCCATTACAGCTGTGTTGTAATGAACTCATTACAGCGGTGTTGTAATGAACCCATTACAGCTGTGTTGTAATGAACTCATTACATCGGTGTTGTAATGAACCCATTACAGCTGTGTTGTAATGAACTCATTACAGCGGTGTTGTAATGAACCCATTACAGCTGTGTTGCAATGAACTCATTACAATGGAGTCCGGGGCGGGAGTCCGAGTCAGGAGTTCGAGGTGGGAGTCCATGGCGGGACCCCGTGGCGGGAGTCCGAATCGGAAGTCTAGGGCGGGAGTCCAGAGAAGGTGTCTGGGGCGGGAGTCAGAATCGGGAGTTTGAGGCGGGAGTCCATGGCCTGACCCCGTGGCGGGAGTCCGAATCGGAAGTCTAGGGCGGGAGTCCAGAGAAGGTGTCTGGGGCGGGAGTCAGAATCGGGAGTTTGAGGCGGGAGTCCATGGCGGGACCCCGTGGCGGGAGTCCGAATCGGAAGTCTGAGGTGAGAGTCAGGGAACTCATTACAGCTGTGTTGTAATGAACTCATTACAGCGGTGTTGTAATGAACTCATTACAGCGGTGTAGTAATGAACTCATTACAGCGGTATTGTAATGAACTCATTACAGCGGCGCAGTAATGAACTCATTACAGCTGTGTTGTAATGAACTCATTACATCGGTGTTGTAATGAACCCATTACAGCGGTGTTGTAATGAACCCATTACAGCTGTGTTGTAATGAACTCATTACATCGGTGTTGTAATGAACCCATTACAGCTGTGTTGTAATGAACTCATTACAGCGGTGTTGTAATGAACCCATTACAGCTGTGTTGTAATGAACTCATTACAATGGAGTCCAGGGCGGGAGTCCGAGTCAGGAGTTCGAGGTGGGAGTCCATGGCGGGATCCCGTGGCGGGAGTCCGAATCGGAAGTCTAGGGCGGGAGTCCAGAGAAGGTGTCTGGGGCGGGAGTCAGAATCGGGAGTTTGAGGCGGGAGTCCATTGCCTAACCCCGTGGTGGGAGTCCGAATCGGAAGTCCAAGGCGGGAGTCCGAATCAGGATTTTGAGGCGGGAGTCCATGACGGGACCTCGTGGCGGGAGTCCGAATCGTGTGTCCGAGGTGAGAGTCAGGGAACTCATTACAGCTGTGTTGTAATGAACTCATTACAGCGGTGTTGTAATGAACTCATTGCAGCGGTATTGTAATGAACTCATTACAGCGGCGCAATAATGAACTCATTACAGCTGTGTTGTAATGAACTCATTACATCGGTGTTGTAATGAACCCATTACAGCGGTGTTGTAATGAACCCATTACAGCTGTGTTGTAATGAACTCATTACATCGGTGTTGTAATGAACCCATTACAGCTGTGTTGTAATGAACTCATTACAGCGGTGTTGTAATGAACCCATTACAGCTGTGTTGTAATGAACTCATTACAATGGAGTCCAGGGCGGGAGTCCGAGTCAGGAGTTCGAGGTGGGAGTCCATGGCGGGATCCCGTGGCGGGCGGGAGTCCGAATCCCGGAAGTCTCGGAGGGCGGGAGTCCAGAGAAGGTGTCTGGGGCGGGAGTCAGAATCGGGAGTTTGAGGCGGGAGTCCATGGCCTGACCCCGTGGTGGGAGTCCGAATCGGAAGTCCAAGGCGGGAGTCCGAATCAGGATTTTGAGGCGGGTCAGTCCATGGCGGGACCCCGTGGCGGGAGTCCGAATCGGAAGTCTAGGGCGGGGTCCAGAGTAGGTGTCTGGGGCGGGAGTCAGAATCGGGAGTCCGAGGTGAGAGTCAGGGAACTCATTACAGCTGTGTTGTAATGAACTCATTACAGCATTGGTGTAATGAACTCATTACATCGGTGTTGTAATGAACTCATTACAGCGGTTGTTGTAATGAAGCCAACTCATTACAGCAGATGTGTTGTAATGAACTCATTACATCGGTGTTGTAATGAACCCATTACAGCTGTGTTGTAATGAACTCATTACAGCGGTGTTGTAATGAACTCATTACAGCTGTGTTGTAATGAACTCATTACAGCGGTGTTGTAATGAACCCATTACAGCGGTGTTGTAATGAACCCATTACAGCTGTGTTGTAATGAACTCATTACAGCGGTGTTGTAATGAACCCATTACAGCGGTGTTTAATGAACCCATTACAGCTGTGTTGTAATGAACTCATTACAATGGAGTCCGGGGCGGGAGTCCGAGTCAGGAGTTCGAGGTGGGAGTCCATGGCGGGACCCCGTGGCGGGAGTCCGAATCGGAAGTCTAGGGCGGGAGTCCAGAGAAGGTGTCTGGGGCAAGAGTCAGAATCGGGAGTTTGAGGCGGAGTCCATGGCCTGACCCCGTGGTGGGAGTCCGAATCGGAAGTCCAAGGCGGGAGTCCGAATCAGGATTTTGAGGCGGGAGTCCATGGCGGGACCCCGTGGCGGGAGTCCGAATCGGAAGTCTAGGGCTGGAGTCCAGAGAAGGTGTCTGGGGCGGGAGTCAGAATCGGGAGTTTCAGGCGGGAGTCCATGGCCTGACCCCGTGGTGGGAGTCCGAATCGGAAGTCCAAGGCGGGAGTCCGAATCAGGATTTTGAGGCGGAGTCCATGGCGGGACCCCGTGGCGGAGTCCGAATCGGAAGTCTGAGGCGGAGAGTCAGGGAACTCATTACAGCGCTGTGTTGTAATGAACTCATTACATCGGTGTTGTAATGAACCCATTACAGCGGTGTTGTAATGAACCCATTACATGAACTCATTACAGCGGTGTTGTAATGAACCCATTACAGCTGTGTTGCAATGAACTCATTACAATGGAGTCCGGGGCGGGAGTCCGAGTCAGGAGTTCGAGGTGGGAGTCCATGGCGGGACCCCGTGGCGGGAGTCCGAATCGGAAGTCTAGGGCGGGAGTCCAGAGAAGGTGTCTGGGGCGGGAGTCAGAATCGGGAGTTTGAGGCGGGAGTCCATGGCCTGACCCCGTGGCGGGAGTCCGAATCGGAAGTCTAGGGCGGGAGTCCAGAGAAGGTGTCTGGGGCGGGAGTCAGAATCGGGAGTTTGAGGCGGGAGTCCATGGCGGGACCCCGTGGCGGGAGTCCGAATCGGAAGTCTGAGGTGAGAGTCAGGGAACTCATTACAGCTGTGTTGTAATGAACTCATTACAGCGGTGTTGTAATGAACTCATTACAGCGGTGTTGTAATGAACCCATTACAGCGGTGTTGTAATGAACCCATTACAGCTGTGTTGTAATGAACTCATTACATCGGTGTTGTAATGAACCCATTACAGCTGTGTTGTAATGAACTCATTACAGCTGTGTTGTAATGAACTCATTACATCGGTGTTGTAATGAACCCATTACAGCTGTGTTGTAATGAACTCATTACAGCGGTGTTGTAATGAACCCATTACAGCTGTGTTGTAATGAACTCATTACAATGGAGTCCAGGGCGGGAGTCCGAGTCAGGAGTTCGAGGTGGGAGTCCATGGCGGGATCCCGTGGCGGGAGTCCGAATCGGAAGTCTAGGGCGGGAGTCCAGAGAAGGTGTCTGGGGCGGGAGTCAGAATCGGGAGTTTGAGGCGGGAGTCCATGGCCTAACCCCGTGGTGGGAGTCCGAATCGGAAGTCCAAGGCGGGAGTCCGAATCAGGATTTTGAGGCGGGAGTCCATGGCGGGACCCCGTGGCGGGAGTCTGAATCGGAAGTCTAGGCGGGAGTCCAGAGAAGGTGTCTGGGGCGGGAGTCAGAATCGGGAGTTTGAGGCGGGAGTCCATGGCCTGACCCCGTGGTGGGAGTCCGAATCGGAAGTCCAAGGTGAGAGTCAGGGAACTCATTACAGCTGTGTTGTAATGAACTCATTACAGCGGTGTTGTAATGAACTCATTACAGCGGTATTGTAATGAACTCATTACAGCGGCGCAGTAATGAACTCATTACAGCTGTGTTGTAATGAACTCATTACATCGGTGTTGTAATGAACCCATTACAGCTGTGTTGTAATGAACCCATTACAGCTGTGTTGTAATGAACCCATTACAGCTGTGTTGTAATGAACCCATTACAGCTGTGTTGTAATGAACTCATTACAGCGGCGCAGTAATGAACTCATTACAGCTGTGTTGTAATGAACTCATTACATCGGTGTTGTAATGAACCCATTACAGCTGTGTTGTAATGAACTCATTACAGCTGTGTTGTAATGAACTCATTACATCGGTGTTGTAATGAACCCATTACAGCTGTGTTGTAATGAACCCATTACAGCTGTGTTGTAATGAACTCATTACAGCGGTGTTGTAATGAACCCATTACAGCTGTGTTGTAATGAACTCATTACATCGGTGTTGTAATGAACCCATTACAGCGGTGTTGTAATGAACCCATTACAGCTGTGTTGTAATGAACTCATTACAGCGGTATTGTAATGAACTCATTACAGCGGCGCAGTAATGAACTCATTACAGCTGTGTTGTAATGAACTCATTACATCGGTGTTGTAATGAACCCATTACAGCTGTGTTGTAATGAACTCATTACAATGGAGTCCAGGGCGGGAGTCCGAGTCAGGAGTTCGAGGTGGGAGTCCATGGCGGGATCCCGTGGCGGGAGTCCGAATCGGAAGTCTAGGGCGGGAGTCCAGAGAAGGTGTCTGGGGCGGGAGTCAGAATCGGGAGTTTGAGGCGGGAGTCCATGGCCTAACCCCGTGGTGGGAGTCCGAATCGGAAGTCCAAGGCGGGAGTCCGAATCAGGATTTTGAGGCGGGAGTCCATGGCGGGACCCCGTGGCGGGAGTCCGAATCGAAAGTCTAGGGCGGGAGTCCAGAGAAGGTGTCTGGGGCGGAGTCAGAATCGGGAGTTTGAGGCGGGAGTCCATGGCCTGACCCCGTGGTGGGAGTCCGAATCGGAAGTCCAAGGTGAGAGTCAGGGAACTCATTACAGCTGTGTTGTAATGAACTCATTACAGCGGTGTTGTAATGAACTCATTACAGCGGTATTGTAATGAACTCATTACAGCGGCGCAGTAATGAACTCATTACAGCTGTGTTGTAATGAACTCATTACATCGGTGTTGTAATGAACCCATTACAGCTGTGTTGTTATGAACCCATTACAGCTGTGTTGTAATGAACCCATTACAGCTGTGTTGTAATGAACCCATTACAGCTGTGTTGTAATGAACTCATTACAGCGGCGCAGTAATGAACTCATTACAGCTGTGTTGTAATGAACTCATTACATCGGTGTTGTAATGAACCCATTACAGCTGTGTTGTAATGAACTCATTACAGCTGTGTTGTAATGAACTCATTACATCGGTGTTGTAAAGAACCCATTACAGCTGTGTTGTAATGAACCCATTACAGCTGTTTTGTAATGAACCCATTACAGCTGTGTTGTAATGAACTCATTACAGCGGTGTTGTAATGAACTCATTACAGCGGTGTTGTAATGAACTCATTACAGCGATGTCGTAATGAACTCATTACAGCGGTGTTATAATGAACTCATTACAGCGGTGTTGTAATGAGTCATTGCGGTGGAATCCGAGGCGGAGTCCGAATCAGGATTTTGAGGCGGGAGTCCATGGCGGGACCCCGTGGCGGGAGTCCGAATCGGAAGTCTAGGCGGGAGTCCAGAGAAGGTGTCTGGGGCGGGAGTCAGAATCGGGAGTTTGTTGTGTTGTAATGAACCCATTACACCGGTGTTGTAATGAACCCATTACAGCTGTGTTGTAATGGACTCATTACAGCGGTGTTGTAATGAACCCATTACAGCTGTGTTATAATGAACTCATTACAATGGAGTCCAGGGCGGGAGTCCGAGTCAGGAGTTCGAGGTGGGAGTCCATGGCGGGACCCCGTGGCGGGAGTCCGAATCGGAAGTCTAGGGCGGGAGTCCAGAGAAGGTGTCTGGGGCGGGAGTCAGAATCGGGAGTTTGAGGCGGGAGTCCATGGCTTGACCCCGTGGCGGGGAGTCCGAATCGGAAGTCTAGGGCGGGAGTCCAGAGAAGGTGTCTGGGGCGGAGTCAGAATCGGGAGTTTGAGGCGGGAGTCCATGGCGGGACCCCGTGGCGGGAGTCCGAATCGGAAGTCTGAGGTGAGAGTCAGGGAACTCATTACAGCTGTGTTGTAATGAACTCGTTACAGCGGTGTAGTAATGAACTCATTACAGCGGTATTGTAATGAACTCATTACAGCGGCGCAGTAATGAACTCATTACAGCTGTGTTGTAATGAACTCATTACATCGGTGTTGTAATGAACCCATTACAGCGATGTTGTAATGAACCCATTACAGCTGTGTTGTAATGAACTCATTACATCGGTGTTGTAATGAACCCATTACAGCTGTGTTGTAATGAACTCATTACAGCGGTGTTGTAATGAACCCATTACAGCTGTGTTGTAATGAACTCATTACAATGGAGTCCAGGGCGGGAGTCCGAGTCAGGAGTTCGAGGTGGAGTCCATGGCGGGATCCCGTGGCGGGAGTCCGAATCGGTAGTCTAGGCGGAAGTCCAGAGAAGGTGTCTGGGGCGGAGTCAGAATCGGGAGTTTGAGGCGGGAGTCCATGGCCTAACCCCGTGGTGGGAGTCCGAATCGGAAGTCCAAGGCGGGAGTCCGAATCAGGATTTTGAGGCGGAGTCCATGGCGGGACCCCGTGGCAGGAGTCCGAATCGGAAGTCTAGGGCGGGAGTCCAGAGTAGGTGTCTGGGGCGGGAGTCAGAATCGGGAGTCCGAGGTGAGAGTCAGGAACTCATTACAGCTGTGTTGTAATGAACTCATTACAGCATTGGTGTAATGAACTCATTACATCGGTGTTGTAATGAACCCATTACAGCGGTGTTGTAATGAACCCATTACAGCTGTGTTGTAATGAACTCATTACATCGGTGTTGTAATGAACCCATTACAGCTGTGTTGTAATGAACTCATTACAGCGGCGCAGTAATGAACTCATTACAGCTGTGTTGTAATGAACTCATTACATCGGTGTTGTAATGAACCCATTACAGCGGTGTTGTAATGAACCCATTACAGCTGTGTTGTAATGAACTCATTACAGCGGTGTTGTAATGAACCCATTACAGCGGTGTTGTAATGAACCCATTACAGCTGTGTTGTAATGAACTCATTACAATGGAGTCCGGGGCGGGAGTCCGAGTCAGGAGTTCGAGGTGGGAGTCCATGGCGGGACCCCGTGGCGGGAGTCCGAATCGGAAATCTAGGGCGGGAGTCCAGAGAAGGTGTCTGGGGCAAGAGTCAGAATCGGGAGTTTGAGGCGGGAGTCCATGGCCTGACCCCGTGGTGGGAGTCCGAATCGGAAGTCCAAGGAGGGAGTCCGAATCAGGATTTTGAGGCGGGAGTCCATGGCGGGACCCCGTGGCGGGAGTCCGAAGCGGAAGTCTAGGGCAGGAGTCCAGAGAAGGTGTCTGGGGCGGGAGTCAGAATCGGGAGTTTCAGGCGGGAGTCCATGGCCTGACCCCGTGGTGGGAGTCCGAATCGGAAGTCCAAGGCGGGAGTCCGAATCAGGATTTTGAGGCGGAGTCCATGGCGGGACCCCGTGGCGGGAGTCCGAATCGGAAGTCTGAGGAGAGAGTCAGGGAACTCATTAATGCTGTGTTGTAATGAACTCATTACATCGGTGTTGTAATGAACCCATTACAGCGGTGTTGTAATGAACCCATTACAGCTGTGTTGTAATGAACTCATTACAGCGGTGTTGTAATGAACCCATTACAGCTGTGTTGCAATGAACTCATTACAATGGAGTCCGATGCGGAGTCCGAGTCAGGAGTTCGGGGTGGAGTCCATGGCGGGACCCCGTGGCGGGAGTCCGAATCGGAAGTCTAGGCGGGAGTCCAGAGAAGGTGTCTGGGGCGGGAGTCAGAATCGGGAGTTTGAGGCGGGAGTCCATGGCCTGACACCGTGGCGGGAGTCCGAATCGGAAGTCTAGGGAGGGAGTCCAGAGAAGGTGTCTGGGGCGGAGTCAGAATCGGGAGTTTGAGGCGGGAGTCCATGGCGGGTCCCCGTGGCGGGAGTCCGAATCGGAAGTCTGAGGTGAGAGTCAGGGAACTCATTACAGCTGTGTTGTAATGAACTCATTACAGCGGTGTTGTAATGAACTCATTACAGCGGTGTTGTAATGAACTCATTACAGCGGTATTGTAATGAACTCATTACAGCGGCGCAGTAATGAACTCATTACAGATGTGTTGTAATGAACTCATTACATCGATGTTGTAATGAACCCATTACAGCGGTGTTGTAATGAACCCATTACAGCTGTGTTGTAATGAACTCATTACATCGGTGTTGTAATGAACCCATTACAGCTGTGTTGTAATGAACTCATTACAGCGGTGTTGTAATGAACCCATTACAGCTGTGTTGTAATGAACTCATTACAATGGAGTCCAGGGCGGGAGTCCGAGTCAGGAGTTCGAGGTGGGAGTCCATGGCGTGATCCCGTGGCGGAGTCCGAATCGGAAGTCTAGGCGGGAGTCCAGAAAAGGTGTCTGGGGCGGAGTCAGAATCGGGAGTTTGAGGCGGGAGTCCATGGCCTAACCCCGTGGTGGGAGTCCGAATCGGAAGTCCAAGGCGGGAGTCCGAATCAGGATTTTGAGGCGGGAGTCCATGGCGGGACCCCGTGGCGGGAGTCAGAATCGGAAGTCTAGGGGCGGGAGTCCAGAGAAGGTGTCTGGGGCGGGAGTCAGAATCGGGAGTTTGAGGCGGGAGTCCATGGCCTGACCCCGTGGTGGGAGTCCGAATCGGAAGTCCAAGGTGAGAGTCAGGGAACTCATTACAGCTGTGTTGTAATGAACTCATTACAGCGATGTCGTAATGAACTCATTACAGCGGTGTTATAATGAACTCATTACAGCGGTGTTGTAATGAGTCATTGCGGTGGAATCCGAGGCGGGAGTCCGAATCAGGATTTTGAGGCGGGAGTCCATGGCGGGACCCCGTGGCGGGAGTCCGAATCGGAAGTCTAGGGCGGGAGTCCAGAGAAGGTGTCTGGGGCGGGAGTCAGAATCGGGAGTTTGTTGTGTTGTAATGAACCCATTACACCGGTGTTGTAATGAACCCATTACAGCTGTGTTGTAATGGACTCATTACAGCGGTGTTGTAATGAACCCATTACAGCTGTGTTGTAATAAACTCATTACAATGGAGTCCAGGGCGGGAGTCCGAGTCAGGAGTTTGAGGTGGGAGTCCATGGCGGGATCCCGTGGCGGGAGTCCGAATCGGAAGTCCGAGCTGAGAGTCTGGGAACTCATTACAGCAGCGCTGTAATGGACCCATTACAGCTATGTTGTAATGAACTCATTACAGCGGCGCTGTAATGAACCCATTACAGCTGTGTTGTAATGAACTCATTACAGTGGAGTCTGGAGCGGGAGTCCGGATCAAGAGTTCGAGGCGGGACCCCGTGGTGGGAGTCCGAATCGTAAGTCTAGGGCGGGAGTCAGAATCGGGAGTCCGAGGTGAGAGTCTGGGAACTCATTACAGCTGTGTTGTAATGAACTCATTACAGCAGCGCTGTAATGAACCCATTACATATAAAAATTTAGAAAGCACAGACGTGAGGTCAGATTGCTTTGGCGATTTTGTTGAGCTACTCGCGAGTAAATATTCAAACCATAACAATCTATAAGCACTCTGATCACGTGAACAATAGTCTTTTCCTGTACTATGGGACAATGTGATGCAAATATGAACGCCTAATGAATGAACAAACCCATATCTCAAATT
Source organism: Micraspis discolor (assembly GCA_030674115.1). Lineage (NCBI taxonomy): Eukaryota > Metazoa > Arthropoda > Insecta > Coleoptera > Coccinellidae > Micraspis > Micraspis discolor. Next base: position 76 of record JARTUT010001760.1, on the reverse strand, counting down.
AAAAATAACTATTCATAATTTCCCCAAGTTCTGTTCGAAGCTATAATTCCTTTTTCCTAAACTCTTACGTCAGTGC